>JALAZF010000653.1:1797500-2397500 GCA_022829125.1 Lathyrus tuberosus | reverse complement strand
TTTTGCAACGCATTATACTGCTTGTATGTCTAACACAAGAACACGTTTTCTTGTCATTAACGTAGATTCCTGCATAATGTGTTCAATATGATTCTGCAGTTATTCTTATCTAACACGTTGTACTGCTTGTATGTTTAGGAAAGGAACTATGTCAAGAGCTCACATTCTTATTAAGGATCTGGTCAAGGGAAACCAAGTTTGGAAGATGCTCATTAGGGTTGTTGATATGTGGGTTGTTAAGGAGATAAATGATCAAGAACACGTTGAAATGGTCATTCAGGATGGAACGGTAAGATTATTTTGACACATTTGTGACATGTTTCTGTCTAACTGAACATTTGTTGTTTATAACATTCACAGGCAGACCAGATTCATGTTACCACCAAAAGCAGGGACCTCAAAGATTGGCTTGACCAGCTGAAAGAGAATGAAACGTATGCCCTCTACAATGGAGAGCCAGTTGTTAATGATGGCCCTTTCAAGGTCTGTTCTAACCCACTGAAACTGTTCTTCAATGGAGGGACTACCGTGACTAATGTGGCGATACCAGAGATACCTACCCACAAATTTCACTTTCACGCTATACAGAATTTTCTCAATGGAAAATTCAAACCTGATTTACTGTATGGTGAGTTTGTAATTGTGCTTATGTTGTTTGGCCTGTGTATTTTGCATTATAGTCAGTTTACACTTGTGCTGAAGTTGTTTCCCCTGTGTATTTTGATATTACATTGTTACAGATGTTATTGGTGTTTTACAAGATGTATTGAAGACACAGATGGGAGGTGGTGGTAAGAAGTCTTGCGCCAATATCACATTGCGTGATATTGAAGGCAATGTCATTGAGGTTGCCTTGTGGGATGACTATGCAAAGAAATTCATCAATTACGATAACCCTACCAAAGCCACTGCTCCTACCATTATCATCTTGACACATGCTTGGTGCAAGACAAATAAAGGTTTCAAATTTTCGTTTTCCTGCAATGTTTCTCAATACATGTCAATCGTTTACTATTTAAGTTTGGTAACTGCCTCTTCTTATGGTATGTCACAGTTTCAGGATTACCAAGTCTATCAAACGCATGGAACGGTTCTAAACTACTCCTAAACTTGGATCATCCACAGGTTGAAGAGTTCAAGTCCAGGTTATAGCCAATGCATACACTAGATAGCAATGTACTATGTCCCTTAACAAAGAATTTGACGTCTAACATCTAACGTAATTTTGTTACAGGTTTGCAGCAAGTGACTTACCAGCTGCACTTGCACTTTCTCAATCTGTAACATGTGATTCATCCATTCAATCCACAAACAAAAACTGGACTAGCCTAAACGAGGTCAAGAGTATCCGTACTATATATGAAACCGGCAGGGTCTGTTTACTCTTCAAATTATTTACATATTTATGAATGCTTTCTGTAGATGTGTTTTATTATTTGTCCGTTATCAACTATTCTTGACCACAATAGGATTGTTTTGCAACAACTATTGGCACTACGAAACGGTTCAAAGCTTCAAAGTTTGGTTGGTATTTTGAGACTTGCCCTGACTGTAAAGCTTCTAACAAGTCTGTTGGTGCAAAATTTGTGTGTTCTTGTGGAGTTACTGATGTAGAACCTGTCACAAAGTAAGCCTATGTTGTTGCTTACATGTTTTATTTCAGCTAAAAACATTGTCTGTCATTTAATTGACGTTTCCTATGTTTTGTTGCCGTAGATTCAAAATTGAAGTTGAAGTTGAGTATGAAACCCACAGAGGAACCTTCGTGTTTTGGGATAAGGATTGTATTCCTTACACAAAGAAGTCTGCAAAGGAATTACGACAAATAATGAAGGCGGTTAGTATTGTGGAGCTTTACTTGATGTATGATTTACTATGAAAGGCTGTCCTGAAAATTGTAACCATTGATATACTAATGCTTTTTTTTTTCCCGTAGGCTGGAGAGGACAATCCTAAAATATGGCCTGCTTATCTAGATGTCCTGTTGAATAGAGAGTTGGTTTTCCGTATCAAGTATCAATCCTTTTACGAACAATTCTCTGTGGTTACCATACTCAATGAGGACAATCTTTACAATAAGCTGCACAACTTCCTCACTCCAAATGAGGTTCTTCATTTGTGTTTTTAAGAATCAGTATTTCATTGGTTCCTGCTTTATTATGGTTTCATTTTGTATGTTTAAACATTTGCAGCATACTTCATGTCCAACTGCTATGGAAATCTCCAATTCCTCTCCAATCAATGACCCAAAACAACTCTTGGTATGCCACCTTATCTAAACTGTTATACATTATTCTTAATGTATCTCAAAGATTTGTGAATACTTACAAAATGGCATATGTAGGTTACTGATTCATCTCAACAGTCACAGTCTGCAAAACCATCCTCTGCTGCAAGCCATCCTTGGAGTCCTTCTGCAAGCTCCAACACTACACCTGCGATGGATACACAATGTTAGAGTCAGAGAATTTGGAATGGATTCGCAAAAATCAACCAAAGCTTAGGGTGTCCAAGTACAATACTCTATGTGAAGAAGGGGATCAAAGTCAAACTCCCGGTTCAAGCATAGGTAAAAGAGTTGTTCTGCCCTCTACCTTTGTCGGCGGTCGTAGATTTATGGATCAATTGTACTATGATGGGATGGCCATATGTAGTAAAGTTGGATTTCCTGATTTGTTCATAACCTTTACTTGCAATCCAAATTGGCCTGAGATTCAAAGAGTACTTGCACCGCTTCATTTGAAACCACAAGATCGGCCTGATATCATTTCAAGAGTATTCAAAATCAAGTTTGATGAACTTCTATCAAATTTAACCAAGAGAGGTGTCCTAGGCAAAGTCCTAGCATGTGAGTTATTTCTTCCTCTACTGTGATATTTTTTTATACTACTGTTTCATGTATACTTTCATACTTTATTCACTTCTAACATTAGTTAATTCCAATGCTAGATATGTACACGATTGAGTTTCAAAAGAGAGGACTTCCACATGCACATATTTTGATCTTTTTGCATCCTTCAAACAAGTATCCAGGTCCTGAAGACATTGACAGGATCATTAGTGCTGAAGTTCCCGATCCGTTGATACACCCCCGACTGTACAATTTGGTTAAATCTCATATGGTTCATGGGCTTTGTGGTTTGGCAAATCTTAATTCTCCTTGCATGAAAGATAGAAAATGCTCCAAGTATTTCCCAAAAAAATTTCAGCCAACAACTATAGTGGACCAAGATGGCTATCTTGTTTATAGGCGAAGAAACAATGGAAACACAATTGAGAAAAACGGTGTCATTCTACATAGTGGTCATGTAGTTCCCCACAACCCAGGTTTATTACTAAAGTACGAAGCACACATCAACATGGAATGGTGCAATCAGAGTACTTCTATCAAATACCTTTTCAAATACATGAACAAAGGTTCTGATAGAATTTCTGCTGTCATACAAGGTCAAGACAACAACAACATTGATGAAATCAAGCAATATTTGGATTGTCGATACATCTGTCCGAGTGAGGCATGTTGGAGGATATTTTCCTATTCCATACACGGTAGAAAGCCAGCCGTTGAGAGATTATATTTTCACATGGAAGGTGAAAATTCGGTTTACTACAAAGACTACGAACGAGTTGGAAATGTTTTACTCAAACCAAGTGTATCCGAATCTATGTTTACGGCTTGGTTCGAGGCAAACAAAACTTATGAAGAAGCAAGATTACTAACTTATGGTGACTTTGTTTCTAAATTTGTTTATGATAAGCGCAGTAGGAGTTGGAAGCCACGGAAACAAGGGTATACAATTGGTCGTCTTATTTGGGTTCCTCAATGTACAGGTGAACTATTTTATTTAAGGATGATGCTAACTATCACGAAAGGGCCAACGTGTTATGAAGACATCAAGAAAGTCGATGGTAAACAATACAAAACTTTTAGAGGAGCATGCTTTGCTATGGGTTTTTTACAAGACGATAGGGAATTTGTTGAGGCAATTAAAGAGGCGCATGTTTGGGGATCCGGTTTGTTCTTACGTAAGTTATTTATAACGTTGTTGTTGTCATCATCCATGAATAGACTCGAACATGTATGGAGAAAGACTTGGATGTATTTAGCTGATGGTATTCTCTACGAACAACGAATGTTGACAGGAAATCGAGGTTTCACATTTTCTACCATTTTTCTTTTTTCTACTACATTTGTTTACAAGTTATAACACTTCTGCTATGCCACTTATATGTAACGACTCATGTAGGAAGGCATAAACAAGTGGACAAATAACTGCCCGTATGTATTATACTTCATGCCAGTGTGCTTTAAAAAACAGCAGCAGTGCAACCATGTCTCTGCCTTGCAGGCTGCTATAAAAATATAACGAAGCACACAATCTGTTGGTGCCTTGCATAAACTACTAAAAGTAACAGTTAACACCTAATCTAGAGAAACAAAATACGGAAATTCAACCTGCTGCGGTCGTTTCATTGAGCAATATGCCGATTCAAATTTCAATTACGTTGCAATAATTTCATACGCAGGTTTCATATCAGCTGTATTAATTGCGCATTTCTTTGTAGGTTTGACCCTAAATGATGAGGAGCTCAAACAACTTACACTGGTGGCAATTGAGAAACTGTTACAGAATAATAATAGAAGTCTGAATGACTACAAGACAATGCCATATCCAAGAGATTATGTTGTTGTGGATGTAGGCAATAGACTGCTTTTTGAAGAGCGTCAATATGATCCTGTTGCTCAAGAACAACTTTATTTAAAATTGTCCTCTTCTCTTACAGGTACCTAGGTTGTGGTTTAAGTTGTTTAACATTAATAATTAGTTTCATTTCATTGACATGTACACGAATCTTCCACAATTTTTAGCTGAGCAGAGAGGGATTTTTAATGAAATCATGGATGCGGTAGAAAGGCAACAAGGCGGGGTGTTTTTCTTATATGGCTACGGCGGGACTGGTAAGACTTTTATGTGGAACACTTTATCAGCAGCACTTCGGTCTAAGAGAAAAATTGTCTTGCCTGTTGCCTCGAGTGGAATTGCAAGTTTATTGTTACCAGGTGGAAGAACAGCTCATTCTAGATTTAAGATACCGGTTCCTACCTTAGAAACTTCTATTTGCAACATTAACAAAAAGGATGATCTTGCTGAGCTTCAAAAGATGACAGATCTTATCATATGGGATGAGGCTCCTATGGCCAACAGGTTTTGCTTTGAGGCTCTTGACAAATCCTTAAAGGATATTATGAGTGGAGTGCCAGATGCATCTAAGAAAATATTTGGACGTAAAGTTGTTGTCTTTGGAGGTGACTTCAGACAAATTCTTCCCGTTGTACCCAGAGGTACTAGATCTGATATTATCCATGCAACCATCAATGCTTCTTATATTTGGAATGACTGTAGAGTCTTGAAGCTTACGAAGAACATGCGCTTGGCAAGTGGTGCAACTACTTCTACAGTTGAAGACATAAGGGGATTTTCAGAGTGGATTTTAAAAATTGGAGACGGAACCATTTCTGAGACAAATGAAGGTTATGCTGATGTTGAGATTCCACCAGAGTTTTTGATATCAAATTTTTCTGATCCAATTCAGGCAATTGTTGAGGACACATACCCTGATCTGATTCATAATTATCTTGATGCTGAATATCTTCAAAGTCGTGCAATATTAGCTTCAACAATTGAAGTAGTAGATGAAATAAACCAATACATCACAAACCTTCTTCCAGGTATGAAACTCGCATTTCTTTAACGATTCTTATGGGATTAAATAAAAGTATGGTTATATATCTTACGTTGTCATTAATTATATTTTCTCACATATTGTAAGAGATGAGAAAGAATACTTCAGTAGCGATTCGATAGATAAATCTGATGCTACTACGTTTGATGCTTATGAACAAGTCACACCAGAATTCCTGAATGCTCTTAAAACTTCTGGATTACCTAATCATTCAATTAGGTTGAAAGTAGGGGCAACTATAATGCTAATGCGCAATCTAGATCAGTCTGAAGGGTTGTGCAACGGTACGTGACTCACTGTAACGAGACTTGCCAATCATGTCATTGAGGCCAAGATCATTTCTGGAAAAAATATTGGCAACATCATTTATATTCCTAGAATGTCTTTGTCCCCGTCACAGTCACCATGGCCTTTTAAATTGGTGAGACGCCAGTTCCCTATTATTGTATCATTTGCCATGACAATTAACAAGTCTCAAGGACAATCTCTTAAACATGTTGGTTTGTACTTGCCAAAAGATGTTTTTAGTCATGGCCAATTATACGTGGCTATTTCTAGGGTTACTTCCAAAAATGGTCTCAGGATTCTTATTCATGACAAGGATAAAGAGGCATTGAGTACTACAACCAATGTGGTCTTCATGGAAGTGTTCCAGAACATTTAAAAGGTATATTTTTATGGGAACGTCTTTTCATTCAGACTTACAATGGTCAACATTTCAAACTTACATACCTAACATTATAAATGGTTTCTTTATCCATTTTCAGGTTTAAGGAACATATTGTTTTCAACATGTCATTCGATTTTCTGATATACAGCTGATGGTTCATGGCAGCCTGCTATAAACAGCAGCAACAGTGCAACCATGTCTCAGCCTTGCAGCCTGCTCTAAAAATATAGCTTCAGAACAATCTGTTGCTGCCTTGCATAAACTACTAAAAGTAACAGTTTTACGGCTATGGTTGTTTATTTCTATCATTGTTTTTTGTAATTCTATCAATGGTACAATACATCTATATATTAGATTTTGGCGGACCGAAACTTTTTCTTTAATGGAAACTCTATCAATGTTGTCTGCCTATTCATGATTTAATGTTTGCTAGATGTCTATAATGGTTAAATTCTTTTCTGTTATCTTTTTTTGAAAGCATTAGTGGTTTGCTGCAAACTCTTAGAATGTTGTAACAGAGGTTACTTCAAAATATTATGAGGACATCAGCCAAAACAACATTTACTGAGATAACCACATCAAACCACATCAAACTACATGACAGTTTACTTATAATCTCCAAACCACATCAAACTGAATCACTGATCAGTTTCAAAGGTTGTGCACAGTACCACCCTAACCTCTAAAACACATATAACAGCAGGAAAATTTAACACAGCATATAAACCACCCCATATATTTTGGCAGTGCAAACTTAACAGGCAGATAGATGGTCCAACTAAAAAACATATTTTGCCTAACCAAATAACCAGCCTTATAGCTGCTTATGACTCCAAGTGTTCACACAATTTCCAACATATTAAAACATGACAATCAAAACGAATTAGCCATGCCACAGTCGAACTACAAGCCACTTACGGGAAGAAAAGCTGCGAGATCACGGGGCTGACTTAAAAATTGTGGCCATCCAACCATTGAACAAAACCAAAATTTGTAATCAGCAGCGTCAATCATCAGCCTAGATCATCCTTCACGGTTCACTTCTTTTTCAATTCTGACTTGGTGGGCTTAAGTCCTCCACATGGCTCCTTCTTCTCCACATCCTTGATGACTAAAACAGGCACAGTTTTAATCGTCACTTATATGGGCATCATCATTTATATACCAGAAACACCAAGCTTCAGGAATTTGGCCACCTTCTCAATCTCCTCAACGAATCGCCTGTCAATCTTGGTAAGAAGCTCAGCAAACATTACATAAATGTGGCAGGGGCATATCCGTTTCCAATCTGACCAACATTGGCACAACGACCAACATATATGTTCAACCATGACCTCACAAGTTCTAACATTACAGTTTTTGATGGAAATTCAACTTCTCATTCGATGGAACCTCACAATCCTTGAAACTGCATGCTGTTTTTCTGATTTTCACATAACAGAAACTCAGAAAAAACAATATGTTTTTCAAAGATTTATTGTATATAACACCTGAGTTTAAATTGTTCTACTCCACATGCCCATATACAATAAATTAAACCAGCTGATGAATGCTAACATAATGAAACAGACTGCAAACTTAAATACGCACTTTTTGGCGGACAAATGAATTTTGATTTCTCATTCAACATTATATTATAGATTAAACACACAGTGATAGTGATAATATAGCATTCAAATTATATGATTGTATATTACATCCAGCCATCCTCAAAATACATACATAACGAAACTTAAATACCACAAACTTAACTTAAGGTTTGACCACGACATTGAGTTCAAACATAACTTATACATAATAGACTTAAATACTAAATTGGTTGTCTAACTGCTTCCCACCATCTACCATTACCAAGCAGTGGTTCAGATTCTTCAAATGATCAACGGTTTAATAGCTGCACCACAATCCTTTTGCCCGGAGGGTCCTTGAGCATAAATCGCAGTTTATCGCCTCTTCGCAGTTGCTTTTTTTTCACAAAGTCTTTCCACCCTTTCCAAATATATTTCTCCACAGATGGATTTCTTCTTGAGCTGAGGAGCTCACACTCATACCTCTCTCTGGTGTCGAAGTCATACAACACCATTCGTGGCCCAACTCCCTCCACCGCGGAGGCGATATATTTCTGAGGAAAGTGCTGCAAATAACACAAACACACATATATTAATACATGGCAATGTCTATTATCCAGGCTTCTATTAACAAAATGCAATTGTAAAAAAACTCACCAGAACGTTATTCGCAGCTTTTCTTGCAGAAGATATCTGCTTATTCCACAGATAGATTTTTGGCCTCATGCACAGATCTTCATCACTTAAGCCATCCACAGACCTGGCATAACACGTAACATATCATCTTTCAATGCTACAAAACTGGCGTACGTCACAGACAATGAAACCTGAACGACTTAAAACTTACAGAATAAAATGAAAGATAACTTGTCTCATTTTTTATAACTTGCGATTACGCTTTATCCTATAAACCGCATGCATTGACTGGGTATTACAATTCCACAGATCGGACTAATCGTATAACAAACATCATATCCCAAATCAACATATACTTTCATTCGTATATAACTTTTATTTCTAAATACTATTCTTCAACGTTAAAACACGCTTATTCAGAAATATGGGGCACACATATTGTAATGACGTTGCATGAACACCCAATCATACAAGCAAACCGGATAATAAACATGCATCAACTTTCTGAGAAAATCAAACAACTTTCTGTAAATCCGACCCATAAGAAATCCGAACCATATGAAATCCTAACATTCAACATTCTCTAAAAACCAAACAACATATACATTCAGAATGCAAATGAACAAAACCACCAGCTGTACCTTGCGTCGTCATGCATTTCGCTTTTCACATAAATCAGCCACGAACCCTCGCGACTTCAAGCGGCAGCTTCGATTTCTTGCTGGTTTGCGTCGCCTGAGAAACACGGTTGAATGCAAGGGGTCACAAAACCATTACTCAATTCCTTTTTTTACTGAATGTTGAATGAGATGGGCCACAAAAATGCTTACTGTTTCATGGCCCATTTCCATTAACCCAAACTTCAGCATGTTGGGAATTTAAATAAATTGTTTTCTTTTTCAAGCTTTTATTTAACTATCAATTTATTTTCTATTTCATTATTTTTTATACATTTTTAAGTGGTCCAGTTAACCACTTTTTTTATATTACATTTCTCATTTTTTTTTTCATTTACTTTTAAAATGGTAAGAAATTTTGTAAATATTAACTATTTTAGTACTCACTTTTCTTATATTATATTTTTCATTTTTCTCAATTACCTTTTAAAATCATAGCACTTTTTCTAAAAATTTACTAAATATAATTATTTTAATATTTTCTACATTTTTTCATACTTATCTGTATTAAAACAATTATTAACCTTTTACAATTATCTGCATTTACCCGTGCGGGAGCACGGGTGTTTGACTAGTTTCCCCATAAAAACCTTATTTGGAAGCGCATTAATACTTTTGGGCTTCGTGGCACGTCTGATATTCCTCATACCACCTTTTTTACTTAAACCACTCGTGTTTTATTTTTAAAAAGGATGATGGGCTTATTGTTGGAGCCCACGTGATTTCTTGACTCAGGCACCCTTCATCTTGCTGCGACATCCCCTTCTTTCTCTCATTTCATCTTTTTTTTTTCTCTCATTTATTTCCTTTTCTTATTTTATTATTTTTATTTTCTTTTCTCAAATTCTTTTAAAAATAATTATTTTGTAATGTTTAATTGATTCTTGGTTTAGTGTTTCAGGATTTATTTTGTTTTACTTCCATTTCTTTTTATCTTATCTTAACAATTTTGTCCTTTCGGTCGATGAAGTTTAATATCATGAATATTGGTTGATCGAGATTGTTTAACCTTCATGATTTCAGATCTGTATAAAATGATCATTGGGATCATTTTCTATACTTTGGGATCGTGATAGGTTACTTTCGATTAATTAATGAAAATTTGTGACTAAGACGAGGCCGTTACCTTTTCTTTTTGTGTGGC
Source organism: Lathyrus tuberosus (assembly GCA_022829125.1). NCBI lineage: Eukaryota > Viridiplantae > Streptophyta > Magnoliopsida > Fabales > Fabaceae > Lathyrus > Lathyrus tuberosus. Next base: position 2,387,060 of record JALAZF010000653.1, on the reverse strand, counting down.
ACGATTCTTTGAGAATGATCAACATATCATTTCTCTATCGTGTTTTAGCACAAACATCGTGATTGAGCGGCCTCCTATAGCATGATCCTCCTCATAGATCGTTCTACGATGGTTGAGCACTACAGTGGGCCTGATTCATCCGATTAACAACTGACTACTAACTTTAATTTTTGTTCATATATCGTTGTTCATATTCATCTTGTCATCTTATCTTGTTCATATCTCATTCAAAAACACAAAAACATGATAAAACTATCAAAACCCTAAAAGACTTTTAACTGGTGGACTGTGGTTACTGTCTCGAGTTTCGGACTATGGACTTAGATTTAGGACCCTTTGCCCTATGCTCTTGGAGTTGAGATTTGGAGATCTTGGTCTTTCTGTGTTGCTTTGTCTGTATTGGAAATTTTTTGTGTGCAGGTGTTGATACTTTGATATTGAAGTCATCTGATACATGAAGCTCCTATTTGGTTCTTGGTCCTCATGAAGACTTGGCTAGGATGTTTTGCTTTCATCTGCTGTTAGCTCACCAGTTCGAGAGAGGAGAATGCTTGTCACACACACTATCTTTTTGGTTAGATCTTTCCGTCTCTTAATATTTGCTTGATGCTTGTTCTTGGTTCTGCTTGATGTCTGCTTTCATGATACTTGTGATGCTTTGACATGAGTTTATACCTTACTTAGCTCATTTGATACTTGTGTTGATGCTTGTGTGACATTTTTCTTAAACATTTGTACTTGATGAGCATGATATGATGTAATTGCTACCATCCTTGATTTGTCATCATATTTGGATTATTTGGCTTTGATACTTTGATTGTTATCGTCTTCATCTTAAAGGTTCTCATTCCAACACTTGTTTTTACAAGTGGTTTGTCCCTCATTCCAAAGGAAAGTTATCTTGTTGACTCATAAGTTATTTTCTAGTTGGTTTAGACTTTTCCCTTTCCATTTCTATGACCTCTTTAGGATTATCACTCTTGACCTCATTAAAGCCATCCTTCCCTCTTTGACCTAGTTTTAGATTAGGTTTTTGTTAACCCTATGTAAGTACTATCATCATAGATACTTACTTTCCTTTCTTGGCCTTTTTAGAGATATTTTGTTTTATAACTTAGAGTTAGGTTTGGAATTTTTGAACTCTGTGTGGGTACCATTATGATGTGTACTCACTTCCCCCTTTGACTTTGTTTAAAGTCAGCTCTTAGTTAGTTTTTCAAGTTAGACTTAGAGAGTTTTTGAACTCTATATGGGTACCATCATGATGTGTACTCATATTTCCCTTTTGACTTTGTTTAAAGTCAATTTTAGGTTTGCCTTACAAGTTAGGCCTAGAGAGTTCTTTAACTCTATGTGAGTATCATGATTATGAGTACTCATTTCCCTTTGGAACCTTGATCATTATCAAGAGTTCCTCGTCCTTAGTGAGGTGAACTTCGAATGCTCTGATTCCATCCTAGTCAGGATACGTAGGCACGAGATGTGACGTCTTGGCGAGCATACTTAGTGTATATACCCTTAGGTCTTTACCTTAGCACGGTTCCCTTTGCAAGCAAACTTTAGCATAACACAAATACTAACAAGAGGTTCCTGTAGAGTACTACAGATACTTACGATGCTAACACCTTCCCTAGGTATAACTAACCCCCGAACTTTAGATCTCTTTGCTTTGTTTTTACATTGCAATTAGGGTTTTCAATCTTTTCTCTTTCCTTTGGATAAATCAAAGCTCGATGATGAATTTCAAAGATTTATGATTCAAGTTAATTAATAGCTTGATATCCGATTCTCACCGCAACAGAGTCCATCCATGGTGTTCAAATAGCCCAATAAATTGAATTCATTGAAGATCAAGAAGTGAAAGTTCATCTGATACACAAGCCATTAATTGCAAAGTCAAACCTTTGACTTTATGGTTTTTGGTCAAATATGAGTTCCTCAAGTCAATATTCATTAGAAACATGTTTTATGATTGAGTTAGATCAAGAAAAATCAAGAGAATTGAGGTTACTTGTAAAAAGGGCAACTTTGAAGAAAGTAAATATTTCTAAGTTATGGATGCACAATGATTTTTGCCCAACTTGCCAAAGCCATAACTCCCAATCCAAGCATCCATTTTTCTTGCTCCAAAGACCAATTTGAAAAGTTCTTTACGTACTACAACTTTGTCATTGAGGATGAATCCCCCAAAAAGTGCTTAGATTTCAAGTTATGGAGCCATAAAGTTGGTGTTTCATTCAAAATTAATTTCCACTCCTTAGAAAATTTTTGAGACAAATTTGTCTTTTAAAAGTAACCAAATTGTAAGCCATTTTTCATCATGATCCATTTTGATTCAAGGAAAACTTAAAACATGAAATTTATAGAGCATGTTTCTAGCTTTCCAAAGAGTACAAGAACTCATTGATATCATTTTTTAGCCATGAGTTTCGAAGGGGGAAAGTTGGCCTCCCACACTTGAATTCTAGGTCATTTCTTATGCCAAAACCTTGAGCAAATCCAACAAAACCTACCCAATCTCATTATGCATGTTATGTTTCTTCTAAACCTCCACATAATTGATTATTTACACAGATCATAGATGCATTATCCAATTGTTTTGAGCTTTGTGCAATGGATTATGCCATTTTAGGAAGAAAGTTCTCACTTCCATTTTGGAAAAGATACTTTTGTAACGCCCCGGTTTTGTCTTATTTATTTAATCAAGTCGATTTAATTATTTTTATTATTATACTATTTTATTCTTGACTTTTATTTGACAATATATTATTTTTCATCGTTGTTTATTTTTTATCGCGTTTTGAGAACGTTTGCGGGATATTTGAGCTGAGGGGTAAAATAGTCTTTTTAGGGGTTTAGATATTTTATATAAATAGGGATTTGAGAGAAAATAGAGAGAAAAGAAAATAGAGAGAAAGAAAAGAGAAGATAGAAAGGAAGAGGAAAGAAAAGAGGAGAAAGAGGAAAATCGCGGGAGCTCCGTTTCGAGCGCGAATAATCGGGTAAGGGTGAGAAGTTTCAATTATATCTTGCTTGTGTATGTATATGTGTTGTTTGTTGTAATTGTTTTGGTTGTTTCGCGACTTTTCTTATCGATTGAAATTAGGAGCAATTGATAGAAATCGATGTTTTCGCGGTTGAAATGTGATATAAATGTTGTAGAATACTTGTTACCATGATTGGGTTATGTTCTGATTGTTATGTTTTAGTTTGGAAGAGATTTTGGTTGAAAAATATGGTGTTTGGACTCAAAACAGCGCTGCAAAATTTTTGGGTTTTCCTTGGTTCGCCTAGCGAACCTGGGGCGAAGCAGCAACGAATGATTTTTCGCGGGTTCGCCTAGCGAGCCAGTTAGCGAAGGTCAGCGAAGGTTCGCTAACGTTGTTCGCCTAGCGAACTTTGTATCTTTTTGGTTATGGTTGTTGCTGCCTTGGTTCGCTAGGGATTCGCGAAGCGAACGGCAAGGTGAGGGTTCGCCAAGGAGTTCGCCTAGCGAACTTTGTGTCTGTTTTGTTCTGATTGTGGTTTCGCTTGGACATTCGCCTAGCGAAGGGGGTAGCGAATGATCGCTAGAAGGTTCGCCTAGCGAACATGGCAGTTTGTGCAATTTTGTTTTCTTCATAACTTTTGATCCGTAAGTCGGATTGGGGCGCGGTTGGGTGCGTTAGAAATCTATTGAGTTGTTCTTTCTTATTAAAATGGTTTTGAGATTGTTGGCCGATTTAATTATGTCGGGAATTTGGAATGTGTCGTTTTGTCGACTTTTACCGTTTTAATGGTGTGCATTTGATGTGTTATTATGCAACATGCTTGTGAGATGTATTGTATGACTGGTGTGATGTTATATGATGTGAATGCATGCGATTAAATGTTGTGATAATGGTTTGTGGCCTAATGGCAAGTAAATGAAAGTGTTGTGGTTGATTATGTATGCATGGTATGCCAAGCATCATGATATGCATTCTTGCGATGTCGTGTGCCCTAGTGGGTGTGAGCGACAAAACGATTCCAGAGGGAATCCGCTATAACATCGTGTGCCTTATACAAAGAGGACCTAAAGCGATGATTATAGACGATTGTGCGCCTTATACAAAGAGGACCTAAAGCGATCGGATCGTGCGCCTTATACAAAGAGGACCTAAAGCGATCCATAAACGTCGTGCGCCTTATACCAAGAGGACCTAAAGCGACGGGGAACATCGTTTTCCCGACGGGGAGTTACACTAAGTAACAAGCGATGATTCCAATAGTTCCTGAGTGAACTAGTGATGAGATTGATGGATGGATGGTACCGCATTTGCATAGAGTCGTTGTGTCGGTCTATTTGCATTTGCATAAATCATGAATGGATTGATTATGTGTGAAAAATCATGAATGGATTGATTATGTGTGGAAAATCATGAATGGATTGATTATGTGTGGAAAATCATGAATGGATTGATTATGTGTGGAAAACCATGACTTGATTGAGTATGCGTTGAGATTTATGTTTGAATTGGTGAATTGATGTGCATATATGATAAATGCATTGATTGTGGATAATATGTTTTATGCATAGGCATATGCTATGTGATGTGGTGGGGTATTTCCATATGTTATGACTTTAGTGTACCTTATGTGTGAATATGTGATTATATTGGTGTAATTGATATATGCTATATGTATTGGTATGTGATGCTTGTGGTGAGAATAACTATGTATGTGAATTTATATGTTTTGCATATTATTATGCAATCTTGATTTAGTTGCTGTTTCTCACCCTTCTGTTGTGGTTTATTGCTCTATGAGGCAATTGCAGATTTGTGTCTTGGAGGCTTTTGTGAAGATTAGTTCTCCATTCTTTTGTCGGTCTTGGTGTCTGCTCTGATACGTAGCACGAGAGTCGGGGAGCGATTATGTTATATATGTGTACCTTTGTTGAATATATTTTGTAATACTTTTGTATGAATATTTTGACGTTATAAAACAATTTCTTTTGTAAAACAAGTTAGTTATGGATCTTTTCACTTTATTCCATAATTGAACTTTCCTTTTATATGGAAAAAGTTTCTCTTTGATGTTATCCCAATTTGTGTTATGTATCAAATAATTGAGCAGGGTTTGTGTTTTCTTTCTTTAATTGTGACATCCTTGTTTCTGTCGGAAAAATAAATTTTTATTTACTCTGATTTATTTATGTATTATTTATTCGCGATGGGAATTAGGGTGTTACAATAGTGGTATCAGAGCAGGTCGGTCCGTCCGGCCAAGTTGTTGAGTCAGTTGGTGTGACAGTTGAATACTATTGATGTTGTTTGTCCCTTAGTACGTGATATGTGTGTGAAACACTGTCAGTTCTTTCTGGTTTTCTAGTCTTTTGTCTTCAGGATTGAGAATGAGATAAGTGGGGGAGGAGCTGGTGCTTCTCCAAGTTGCTTCAGGTGTGGAGCATTGGCTCAGTGTGCCGTTGGTTGCAAGATTGTAAGTGTTATTTGGACAGTGTTGTTCCCGGTTCCAGATGGAATGCGGAGGTAAGGTTTATGTTGACTAAGGATTGGTGCCTTAGGTAGTTTTGTGCACAAGATGCAAGAAATGCTATTATGGTTTGGTAAAGACGGTTTATGCCCCATCATGATTGTCGGCTGTCTATTGACAAATTGAGGAACTGATCACCCTTAATCTCTTGTTGATAGTAGATGGGAATTATGTTGGATGGGATATGCGTGTCTTTCCGGCTTTGATAGTGTGTGCAATGAATTGTAGGAATTAAGAAAAGGATTATGGATTGTTTTGTTGAGTCGATGAAGATTCTAATATTGGAAGATGAGACGGATTAGAGGTTTTGGTATGTTGGTCCAGTTGGGAAGTCATTGAGAGAGAACGATTGGGTATCGTTAATGGTTCTTCTCAGAGAGTTGAGTGTGAACTCAAATTTGACGAAGGGGAAGATTTAAGGTTTGGATCTGCTAGGTAAGTAGAAGAACTTGTAGGAAGTGTAACTCAGATTGAAAGAGCGGTTGGAAGATTTACTGGGAAGGAGAATTGTGAGGCCAACTGTGTTGTCTTCTTGGAGAGCTCCAGTATTATTAGTAACAAAAAGGATGGATGATTAAATGGAATAACAAACGTGATGTGTATAATGGTATTGAGACTATGGGAAGCAAGACTTAGAGTTCTGGTGAGGTTTGGAGTCTTTGGAATTTTAGAGCATTAATGGAAATCTTGAGAGGACCCTTAGGTGTGGATGTAACATTGAGAGTTCTTTTTGTTTGGTTGTTGCTACATGTTAGGATTTATGGAGTTTGGACTGTCAAGAGAAGAAATTGTATAGGGATTACAGACAGTTGAATAAGGTAACGATTGAGAATAAGTGTCCACTTTCGGGAATAGATGATTGGAATGGTTTGGTTGAGTTTGAGTGAAATTACAATTGTTTGGAATGTTTGATAAGAGTGGTGAATTGTATGAGTTGAGGCTTTGATCGATTTAATGGGACTGGTTAGGTTTGTTATCATCGGATTAGGCTATCATTTACTCGGTTAAGATTGTATGTGAGTAACCAGTTACCCAGTGAAAATTTTTGCAAAAGCTTTAAGGATTTATATCTTTTGGAATTTGGTTGGGCATTACAACGTATAGTGATGTTATTTGGTGTTAGTAATGCGTCTGGAATGTTTGTGGAGTGGATGAATCCTATCTTCCATATTTAATTGTGTTAGTTCCTGGATTGGCTGGAATTTTGGTAAAACAAAGTATATTCAATGTTGATGTCAAGGTGCTGATGTTGCAACATTGAAGTCTTAACACTGGGCTGTGTTAAGTATTTAATTGCTGAAGTTGGATGTCTGATGTCACACAGGTGATGTTGTAACATCAGATCTGCAGAATCAATAACATCAGGTTGTGATGTTTTTAGGGTTGCGTATTAGTTGGAATTGTGGAGAGCAAGCTGTCTCATTGGATGCGAATATCTTGGGATAGATATTTGCTGTTGCATAGGAGATCTGCTGCAGATTTGTAGGAGATTTAAAAGGTTGAAGATTTAAAAAGATTTTAGGAGAAAATCTGTTTTAATATTCAGTTTTAAATAACAAATCTGGGAGATATTGTAGCAAATCCAAGACCAATTCAAGGAGCTATATAAAGCGCACAAGACCAAAGGAAAAAGGTACAGAAAACATTCAGAAGATCAGAAGCTGGAGGCTTAGTGTCTAGAGTTTGTTTAGAGTGATTGTATTTACACTATTCTAGGGTTTGAATAGGTGTTGAGTTTCTGTCCTCTCTAGAAGCTGTGAAGCAATAGAGAGTGGTTGATTGATCGAAGCTGTGAAGTAAGATCAAGGGTACTCAAAGTGGGTTCTTTGAGTGTTTGTAAGGGATTGAGTGGTGTTCTCATACCTAAGTGGTTTCTTAGGTAGGAAGTCATTAGTAGAGTATAAGTTTAGGAGATTGTCAACGGGTTGTTGAGTCTGTAAATTATATCTACAAGTAGTGAATTCCATCCCTGGCTTGGTAGCCCCCATAGTAGGTTGGTTGTAACCGAACTGGGTCAACAATTCTTGGTGTTATTTTACTGTTATTGTTGTCCATTGTGCAGAGTGTGCTGTTGTGACATCACACCTTAACATCACACGTCTGATACCAGAATTTCAATTGGTATCAGAGCAGGCATCCTGTCTGTCTCTGGGTGAGATCTAGGGAAGTTACTTTCTGGTGTAAAGACAGACAAAGAAGTTGGAGGATTCGTCAACAGACCCCCTATTTTGGATGGATCCAATTATGACTATTGGAAGCCAAGGATGACCACCTTCTTAAAATCCTTGGACAGTAGGGCTTGGAAGGCTGTTATTAAAGAGTGGAAAGCACCTGTTGTTTGTGAGAAGGATGATGCTGGTAAAGATAAAGAAGACACCTCTAAGCCAAAGCCTGAAGAAGATTGGACCAAGGAGGAAGACGAGCTTGCCCTTGGAAATTCCAAAGCTCCAAATGCCATATTCAATGGAGTGGATAAGAATATCTTCAGGTTAATCAATACCTGTGAAGTTGCTAAGCAAGCATAGGATATCTTGCAGGCTACTCATGAAGGAACATCTAGAGTCAAGATGTCAAGACTTCAGATTTTAACATCAAAATTTGAAAGCCTGAAGATGAAGGAACATAATACTATTCACGATTTCCACATGAGTGTTCTTGAGCTGGCCAATGCATCTAGTGCTCTTGGAGAGAAGATGTCAGATGAAAAGCTTGTGAGGAAGATCCTTAGGTCCATACCTAAGAAGTATAAGATGAAGGTTACTGCCATTGAAGAATCACAAGACATCAGCAAGATGAGAGTAGATGAGCTCATTGGATCTCTTCAAACTTTTGAGCTTGGGTTGAATGAGGAAGAACCAGAAAAGAAGCCAAAGAGCATAGCCTTGGTGTCAAATGATGCAGAGGAAAAAGGAAAGAGTTCTGAATCGCAGGAGGATCTATCTCAGGCCATAGTGATGTTGGGAAGACAGTTCACCAAAGTATTCAAGAGAATGAATAATAACTCCAGGCCTAATGTCAAGAACATGACTTCTGACACCAGCAAGAAGGATGAAGAGAAAACTACCCAAGATAAAGGAGTTCAGTGCTTTGAGTGTGAAGGGTATGGACATGTCAAGAAAGAATGTCCCACCTTCTTGAAAAAGCAGAAGAAGGGCATGACAGTTTCCTGGTCTGACTCTGATAGTGAAAGTGAAGGAGAGTCAGCAAAGCATGTGAGAGATTTAACAGGAGCGGTGGTTTCTGATGATGATTCTAGTGATGGAGAAGTAACTTATGAGGAGTTAGCATCTACCTATCAAGAGCTGTGTTTAAAAAGTGCTGAGATCTATCAAGAAAACAAGTGCCACAAGCAACAGATTGCTCAGCTAGAGAATGAAAAGACAAATCTGGAAAATGAAGTGGTGCTTGTTAGAGCTCACCTTGATCAAATGACCAAGTCTGTTAGGATGCTGAGTTGTGGTACAGACACACTTGACAAGATTCTTCAGTCAGAAAAAGCTGCTGGAGACAAAGCTGGGATAGGTTATGTGGCTGAGAACAAGGGAACTTCAGAAGGAAGCACTCCAGGTTCAAAGAAGGAAGTGTCACAACTTTCATCTCAACATCAGCCAAAGAAGCAGGATTCTACCCCTAAGAAAGCTGATGTTTCACAACCTAAGAAGATTGAGAAGAAGACTGGTCCCTATCAGAAGAGAAAGCAGCCACAGGGAGCTAGTCAGTATATGCCCCCACGATACCACGAGAGCATGCAAGCTGCTCAGTTCAAACAGCACATGTCTCATCAGGTGTCTCAACATCAGGACAACTGGTATGGTTATGGATATGGATACACCAATGCTGTTCCTTATAGATATGGAAGAAGAAAGCCACACCATCATGGGAGACAATCCAGGAAACAGCATTCTCCGCCGTCTTATGGGAGAAGATATCAACATAATAGATGGCAGGGCAGTTATGGTAGACCACATTATGGATGGCAGCATAAGAAATCTCATCATGGCAGAAGATTCAGAGATGAAAGGGTGAGATGCTATTACTGTGGAAGGTTTGGACATATGCAGTACTCTTGCTACAAGCTGCATGGATACCCTCAACCTCAAAACAGATGGAGAGAGCACAAGCCCAAAGTTGTTAAACAATGGGTACCTAAGGAGAAGGTGAAGTGCTTATTGGCTCACATGGGTGATAAAGAGTTTAAAGAAGGAACATGGTATTTTGACAGTGGGTGTTCCAAACACATGTCTGGATGTACATCCATGTTTGCTGAACTTATTCCTTGCCCCTCTCATGAAGTTATATTTGGCAATGGAGAAAAAGTTGTTGTTGCAGGAGTTGGGAAAGTGCAAGGTGATGGTAGACCTGAACTTGACAATGTTCTGTTTGTCAGTGGCTTAAGTGCAAATTTGATCAGCATAAGCCAGTTGTGTGATGAAGGTTACAAGGTAAACTACACTAAGCATGAGTGTATGGTTTCTGATGAGCATAATCAGATTGTTATGAAGGGTGCTAGAACCAAAGACCACTGCTATCAGTGGACCACTCTTGAAGGAGATTCAACTAGTGATGTTCTAGTTGATGTTATAACATCAGACTATGACATCAGGATGCTGAAAGGTCACTCAGAGTTAATGAGTCCTGATGTGAATTGTTTAAAAGGAAAGTCTGTATGGAGGGAGAAAATTAGTAATTGGCCTTTAAAGAGTATTCAAAATCAGGCGCCTTACTATATTGATACTACATCAAGACTTACCAAAGCATTCTCATCGCAACGCTTCACCTCCCTAAATCTCAACAGAATAGAAAGTTCTTCTCCAAACCTAGTCTGTCACAAAGGAACGATGTCTGTCCCTCCCAAGAACTCTGAGCAGGTACGAACTAGGGGTTCTTCCGAAGAACTCATTTCTAGTGCTTTTCCCGAGTCAGGTAACCTTAAACCCTTAACCACGGTAAACAAACCTGAAGCTAGGTCATCATCTTCTCAAGCTGTTGAGGAGAAGTTTGATGTAGACATGCATTTGGAACAGCTTGCCACCAAAATCCTTGAGAAGGGGATACGGGTGAAAGGGATTTCTGTCCCTCTAAGGCAAATGCCTGCTGAACAAGTCGACTCTCAAGGCGAGGACAATAATTTTCAAAGACAGGTCCTTAGTCAAGAAACTGAAGGTGAAGATCCTGATCACACTGATGTCAGTCTTGATGTCAGAACATCGTCCCCTAGGAATGAAAGCCACATGGGTAAAGGAAAGGAACAAGTTGAGGTTATAGAGATTGAGGACTCATCTGATGATGATAGAATTGGAAAAAGGAAGGATAAGAAAAGGACTTCAGTTACATACTCTCCCAAGCCGTGGAGCAAAGGTGCCAGGTCTGGCAAGAAGAGGAGAATCAGGGAAGAGTCAGATTCTGAGTGTGATGCTCAAGACATCAACCCTGCTACAAATCAAGTGCCTGATAACCTCTCATCTCACAGTGCCAGAAGTGCATCCTTGTGGAAGTGTGTGAGCCTAAGAAAGGTAGCTCTGGAAAGAGAGGTAGTAGCAAAAGACTTAGAACCTACTGAAATTATAGACCTAATTAAGCTTGCTGGTCTCATAAGGACTGTGTCAGGGTTGGCTGACTGCTATGATAGACTGGTCAGGGAATTCATAGTTAATATACCTGAATCGATAAATGACAGCAAGAGCCGAACCTTCAGAAGAGTTACCATCAGGGGTAAATGTGTCTGGTTCTCTCCTGAGATGATCAATGCCTACTTAGGAAGAAATGAGGGAGATTATAGGGAATTAGAAGCCTCCAACAATGTTATATGCAAATAAATCACTGCTGGTCAGGTAGATGTTTAGCCCGTAGAAGGAAAACTGTTAGCCAGGTTGTTGAGTGTCAAATATGCTTTTCTGCACAGAATAGGAATTGCCAACTGGGTTCCTACTAGTCACAAGACCACAATTTCTGTTGAATTGGGGAAGATAATTTATGCAGTTGGGACAAAGCAAAGAATTGACTATGGCTCCTACATCTATGATCATACTATTAAGCATGCTGCTACAAATGCTGTGAAGATGCACATTGCCTTTCCATCTCTCATTTGTGGGATTATCTTGTCTCAACATCCTGGAATTCTACAACATTCAGATGTTGTTTGCAAAAGGAAGCCTGCTTTGTCACTCCATTACAAGTTGAAACATGTTCCTAACAGTGTCAGGACATCTGCTTCAACATCACAACAGTCACCAGCCAAGACTGGGTTGATTACAGAACTTGAGGAGGCTTGCAAGGAGATAGATGAAGTCATAAGAGTTAGTACTGAAAGGAAACAAAAATTTGAAAGACTTGTCATGTCTCTGAGATTGGCAACAAAGGAAGGTGAAGCTGTCAACACAAGGAAGGACGCTGTTGATGAAGACGATAATGATGATCTCAGCTCAGAAGATTCAAGCTTTTAAAGTTTGCCTTCTATTTTAGTAGGGTTAGCTTTATATTCTGTCTTTGTTTTAGCACTTAATGTGCTTGGTTATGTAATTTGAATATTGTGCTGTTTTTTGCACTGGTTATGTTTTTAGTTTCCTTCTATGATTTGTTTTGCCTGGTTGCTAACTGAGAGGCTAACAATGAGAGCTAGGGTATACTGACTATAGTTAATAGGGCTTCTAACTGAAGTTTACCTAATTGTGGCTAAAAAGGGGGAGAAGATAGCCAAGATAGTCAAGAGTATTATTGCCATATGCTGCTAATGTGATGCAGATATAAAGGGGGAGCAACATTGGTCAAGAAAGTTGTTGCTGCATTAAGGGGGAGTTTTGACTAAGCTAGTGAAGATTTCATAGCATTTGAAGAGTGCAGCCAAGCAGACATCAAGGGGGAGAAAAGTGCTGCACATTGTGAACTACTGAACAGCTGTGATGTTGGTTCATGTTTTTGAGGGGGAGCACCAATTGGCTGTTGTCAATAATGAAGATGGTGCTGCAGCAGATCAAGTAATGAAGACTATGAGTATTGTCAAACTGCTGCTGATTGAGGTTCAATGTTTTGAAGATTATTCCGCTGCTGAAATCTCTGAAGGTGCAGAGTGCAGAAGTTGATTGCAGAGTGCAGAGATTGTTTTAGCCAAAATTAGCCAAAGGGGGAGATTGTTAGTTCCTGGATTGGCTGGAATTTTGGTAAAACAAAGTATATTCAATGTTGATGTCAAGGTGCTGATGTTGCAACATTGAAGTCTTAACACTGGGCTGTGTTAAGTATTTAATTGCTGAAGTTGGATGTCTGATGTCACACAGGTGATGTTGTAACATCAGATCTGTAGAATCAATAACATCAGGTTGTGATGTTTTTAGGGTTGCGTATTAGCTGGAATTGTGGAGAGCAAGCTGTCTCATTGGATGCGAATATCTTGGGATAGATATTTGCTGCTGCATAGGAGATCTGCTGCAGATTTGTAGGAGATTTAAAAGGTTGAAGATTTAAAAAGATTTTAGGAGAAAATCTGTTTTAATATTCAGTTTTAAATAACAAATCTGGGAGATATTGTAGCAAATCCAAGACCAATTCAAGGAGCTATATAAAGCGCACAAGACCAAAGGAAAAAGGTACATAAAACATTCAGAAGATCAGAAGCTGGAGGCTTAGTGTCTAGAGTTTGTTTAGAGTGATTGTATTTACACTATTCTAGGGTTTGAATAGGTGTTGAGTTTCTGTCCTCTCTAGAAGCCATAAAGCAATAGAGAGTGGTTGATTGATCGAAGCTGTGAAGTAAGATCAAGGGTACTCAAAGTGGGTTCTTTGAGTGTTTGTAAGGGATTGAGTGGTGTTCTCATACCTAAGTGGTTTCTTAGGTAGGAAGTCATTAGTAGAGTATAAGTTTAGGAGATTGTCAACGGGTTGTTGAGTCTGTAAATTATATCTACAAGTAGTGAATTCCATCCCTGGCTTGGTAGCCCCCAGAGTAGGTTGGTTGTAACCGAACTGGGTCAACAATTCTTGGTGTTATTTTACTGTTATTGCTGTCCATTGTGCAGAGTGTGTTGTTGTGACATCACACCTTAACATCACACGTCTGATACCAGAATTTCAAATTGGATAAGTTCATAGTGGTTTTGATTAAGGATATTCGGATCTGTTATAAACTCAGAGGAAGAACAGGTAGAGTGTTTGAGATTTGAATTACAAATGTTGAAAAGAGACGAAGTTTAATGCTAAGTTATTCAAGTGAGAATTTGGGTTGAAAAATGTTAGTTTTCTTGGGTATGTTATTTCAGATGAGAGTATGGTTAATGGATCCATCGAAAGTAGATGCAGTTCTACAATGAGAGACTCCGAAGTCGGTTAAGGAGATTAGAAACTTTTGGGCTTAGTTGGTTGTTACTGACGGATAGGGCAGACTTTGCTAAGTTCGTACTTCTGTTATCTCAGTTGACTTGCAAAAGGGTGAGTCGTTTGTTTTGGATGTTCCTTGTAAGGAAAGTTTCAGAGAGCTAAAGTAGAAGTTGTCTATGGCTCCAGTTTTGATTCTGTGTGACCCTAATAAATGGTTGTGAGACATTCGGATGTGTCTTTGATGAGTTTAGTCAGCGTGTTAATACAAGAGGGTAAAGTTGTGGCTTATGCTTTACGACGATTGAGTATTCATAAAAGGGTCTATACTATTCTAGATTTGGAACTGGTTGTGGTCGTATTGTGTTGGAATATTTGGAGGTATTATCTTTATGGTTCTAGATTCGAAGTGTTTAGTAATCACAAGAGTTTAGAGTACTTGTTTGGTCTGAAGGAATAAAGTATGAGACAACGAGGAGGGTTGGAATTAGTGACGAGTTATGAATTTGGCTTGGATTATCCTTCGAGAAAAGCTAAGGTTGTGCCTGAAAAGTTAAGTCGAAAGTTGTTATGCATGTCTGTTTTGATGGTCAGAGAATTAAAATCATTTAAGCAGTTCAGAGGCTTGTGTCTGGTGTGTGAGATAACACAGTAAAGTGTGAGGTTGGGTATATTAAAAGTGAACAGTGATTTTTGGTGAATATGAGAAAGAGTTAGACTTTGGACGTGAGATTGGTAGACTTGATAATTTTGAGTAATTAGAGTGCGCAGCGGAAGCGTGATGTGGCACATTTTGTATTTGAGTGTGTGACTTGTAAGAGTTCATAGGTTGAACATTGGAAACAAGTTGGAATAAGGAGACCATTGGACGTTTTAGAATGGAAGTGTTAGGTGAAAGGTTTAAATATTATTCATGGGCTACTATGTAGATAGATGTTTGGTTGTATGTTCGATTGGTGAATCGTAGCATTGTTGTAACATTGTGGTGTGACAAGGATGTTGGTATTGTGGTTATGTAGAGGCTGTTGAAATGATGTTGGGTTGTGGAACTTTATGTTCTTGTTTGTGTTGTTGCCTCATCTCCATCGTGATGGTTCGAGTGCAAGTAGCTAATTTCTGTGGGTGTTCGTAACTTGGGTACTCTTCGAGTCGTGAGTTAGTCGTCAAGTGCATTGTATGGGCTTTGCATCTTGTCGTTGTAGTTGTCGTCGTTGTCGTGTCGTTGTTGTAGTTGTTGTTAGCAAGGTGGTTTGTCAGTTGTGTTATTCGTGGTGTGCCTTTGGTTGGCATGTTGGTTGGGTAGTCGGATGCGAGAGTCATATCCGGAGTTCTTTGTATCGGTTATATTTTCGAGGACGAAAATGTCTAAGTGGAGGAGAATTGTAACACCCCGGTTTTTTCTTATTTATTTAATCGAGTCGATTTAATTATTTTTATTATTATATTATTTTATTCTTGACTTTTATTTGACAATATATTATTTTTCATCGCTGTTTATGTTTTATCGCGTTTTGAGAACGTTTGCGGGATATTTGAACTGAGGGGTAAAATAGTCTTTTTAGGGGTTTAGATATTTTATATAAATAGGGATTTGAGAGAAAATAGAGAGAAAAGAAAATAGAGAGAAAGAAAAGAGAAGATAGAAAGGAAGAGGAAGGAAAATAGGAGAAAGAGGAAAATCGCGGGAGCTCCGTTTCGAGCGCGAATAATCGGGTAAGGGTGAGACGTTTCAATTATATCTTGCTTGTGTATGTATATGTGTTGTTTGTTGTAATTGTTTTGGTTGTTTCGCGACTTTTCTTATCGATTGAAATTAGGAGCAATTGATAGAAATCGATGTTTTTGCGGTTGAAATGTGATATAAATGTTGTAGAATACTTGTTACCATGATTGGGTTATGTTCTGATTGTTATGTTTTAGTTTGGAAGAGATTTTGGTTGAAAAATATGGTGTTTGGACTCAAAACAGCGCTGCAGAATTTCTGGGTTTTCCTTGGTTCGCCTAGCGAACCTGGGGCGAAGCAGCAGCGAATGATTTTTTGCGGGTTCGCCTAGCGAGCCAGTTAGCGAAGATCAGCGAAGGTTTGCTAACGTTGTTCGCCTAGCGAACTTTGTATCTTTTTGGTTATGGTTGTTGTTGCCTTGGTTCGCTAGGGATTCGCGAAGCGAACGGCAAGGCGAGGGTTTGCCAAGGAGTTCGCCTAGCGAACTTTGTGTCTGTTTTGTTCTGATTGTGGTTTCGCTTGGACATTCGCCTAGCGAAGGGGGTAGCGAATGCTCGCTAGAAGGTTCGCCTAGCGAACATGGCAGTTTGTGCAATTTTGTTTTCTTCATAACTTTTGATCCGTAAGTCAGATTGGGGCGCGGTTGGGTGCGTTAGAAAGCTATTGAGTTGTTCTTTCTTATTAAAATGGTTTTGAGATTGTTGGCCGATTTAATTATGTCGGGAATTTGGAATGTGTCGTTTTGTCGACTTTTACCGTTTTAATGGTGTGCATTTGATGTGTTATTATGCAACATGCTTGTGAGATGTATTGTATGACTGGTGTGATGTTATATGATGTGAATGCATGCGATTAAATGTTGTGATGATGGTTTGTGGCCTAAGGGAAAGTAAATGCAAGTGTTGTGGTTGATTATGTATGCATGGTTATGGTTGCATATATGTGTGCATTTAAATGTCACGAGTCATTGTATGCCAAGCATCATGATATGCATTCTTGTGATGTCGTGTGCCCTAGAGGGTGTGAGCGATGAAACGATTCTAGAGGGAATCTGCTATAACATCATGCGCCTTATACAAAGAGGACCTAAAGCGATGATTATAGACGATCGTGCGCCTTATACAAAGAGGACCTAAAGCGATCGGATCGTGCGCCTTATACAAAGAGGCCCTAAAGCGATCCATAAATGTCGTGCGCCTTATACCAAGAGGACCTAAAGCGACGGGGAACATCGTTTTCCTGACGGGGAGTTACACTAAGTAACAAGCGATGATTCCAATAGTTCCTGAGTGAACTAGTGATGAGATTGATGGATGGATGATACCGCATTTGCATAGAGTCATTGTGTCGGTCTCTTTGCATTTGCATAAATCATGAATGGATTGATTATGTGTGAAAAATCATGAATGGATTGATTATGTGTGGAAAATCATGAATGGATTGATTATGTGTGGAAAATCATGAATGGATTGATTATGTGTGGAAAACCATGACTTGATTGAGTATGCGTTGAGATTTATGTTTGAATTGGTGAATTGATGTGGATATGTGATAAATGCATTGATTGTGGATAATATGTTTTATGCATAGGCATATGCTATGTGATGTGGTGGGGTGTTTCCATATGTTATGACTTTGGTGTACCTTATGTGTGAATATGTGATTACATTGGTGTAATTGATATATGCTATATGTATTGGTATGTGATGCTTGTGGTGAGAATAACTATGTATGTGAATTTATATGTTTTGCATATTATTATGCAATCTTGATTTAGTTGTTGTTTCTCACCCTTCTGCTGTGGTTTATTGCTCTATGAGGCAATTGCAGATTTGTGTCTTGGAGGCTTTTGTGAAGATTAGTTCTCCATTCTTTTGTCGGTCTTGGTGTCTGCTCTGATACGTAGCACGGGAGTCGGGGAACGATTATGTTATATATGTGTACCTTTGTTGAATATATTTTGTAATACTTTTGTATGAATATTTTGACGTTATAAAACAATTTCTTTTGTAAAACAAGTCAATTATGGATCTTTCCGCTTTATTCCATAATTGAACTTTCCTTTTATATGGAAAAAGTTTCTCTTTGATGTTATCCCAATTTGTGTTATGTATCAAATAATTGAGCAGGGTTTGTGTTTTCTTTCCTTAATTGTGGCATCCTTGTTTCTGTCGGAAAAATAAATTTTTATTTACTCTGATTTATTTATGTATTATTTATTCGCGATGGGAATTGGGGTGTTACAACTTTAATCACAAATGACAACTCTCCTTGAGCTTCCAAGTTGTTTATCTGCACACAGCTTTCTCTCTACTTAGAAGCAACATGTATGCACTTTACAATAACTTTTGGAAAGACTTTGTACTTGCCATGGAACTTCACAAAAAGAAGGAACTATTACTTTGATCCTAACCAAACCAAGCATGCAAACACTCCATGATCTGATCCTCTATTTCCACTCCACCTCTCCTATAAATAGGGAACCATTCCTCAAACATTACACACAACAAAAAGACCTTTCAACCCTCCTGAAACAGAATCCACCACACTTGGCATTTTTCACTCTTACTTGGAGTGAAACTTGGTTTCTCCCAAACCAGCAACTCTCCACATATACACATCATCCAAACCTTCCATATATATATCATCCCAACCCTCAAAACCTTGTTGTATCATCTATACCATCATGTACCATCTTCATCTTCTTAGTTGCAAGAAGGTTCGTGGGAGAAAATAGAAGGACTCTCTGACCAGCTTTTCATTTCATTCTTGCTCTCTAAGGATCAAAGAGGCTTTTGGAGCATTCATTTTGGTTTTGTAACCATCAAAGAAGAAGCATTGGACTTACTCCAAATGGTATGCTTCTTGAACTTTGAAGCTCTCATTTCATGCATCGTTTCTGGTTATTTTTGAAAGCAAAGATGTAGTACTATATTTGCTTAGTATGTTCTTGTTCTTGCTTGCTTTGTATCAAGTATTCATGTGAAGTTGTAAATGTTTGAAAGTTAGGTTTTCATGCCTGTTCTTGTCCTTCGTGTGCTTTGTATGTTAAGTTTTAGGTTACAAAAATTATCTCATGTTAATCCTTGTTTTGAGTAGATGAATTTTGTTTTTTATAGTTTTGAATTTAGTTGAGATTTGAGTGAGATATGCGTGGTTGAAAATCTGGGGATAAAATGAAGCTAGGGAACGAATAAAAGAAAAGGAAAGAGAATGCGTAGGTTGAAGAAGAAGCTGACTTGGCAAGTTTCCATTTTAATATTTGACTTTGATATATTATTATTTCCATTCCATCATATGCTTAGATGTAACGACCACCCTAGTGGTAGCATGCGCCTTACCTTGTTCCTGCTTGTGTCATGACATGGGTTCGAGTCCTAGTGACCACCCTTTTGTGTTTTTTATATATTTTGTTTGCCTTAAACATTTCTGAAGCTTATATATATATATATATATATATATATATATATATATATATATATATATATATATATATATATATATATATATATATATATATATATATATATATATATATATATATATATATTCATGTTTCCATTATTTGTCACACATGCGTGTTTGACCTGAAGGTTTATTTTTAAGATGTAACCTAGGTGTCATGGGTTCAAACCCTCCTAGGACCCTTTCCATTATTTTTATTACTTTGTTTTTCACATTTTCTTTACAACTTTGAAAGGTCATAACTTATTGACCCTTTGGCCTTTTTGAGCCACTCTTTTTCCTACTTACTCCTTACATTGCCTATTTTATTTTTGTATCTTTAATTTCCACAAAATATTTATTTTTCATATACTTATGTGTAGTTAAAGTTAGGAACTTTTTAGGGTTAATTTTGATCCTTAATTGATTTCTTTGACTATTTCTTTGTTTTCTCTTGACCATGTTGACTTGTATGAGTGTGGTGTACCATGTTTGAACCTTGTGCTATGCTAGTAACATGTTTGCCTTGAGTTATGATACTTGAATGCATTCTTTACCATGTATAAATGCTTTTCCTTTCATGTATAGTTTTGAATTTGTTTTCCAAACCTTTGACATGATTCTCTCATACCTTATTGGACATTTGTATGTATACAAACCCTTGTGATCATCCATTTTTGTTCATTTGTTCATAAGTGGCCTTAAACCTTAATGACATGTTTTTAAAAGATACATAACTTGTATGTTTACCATGACTTAATCTTTGTGATTGTTTTAACCTTTGAACATGATCATTTAGAATCCTCACATGTACTTTAGGTTGTCACCTAAGTCTTGAACCATGTACAAAATTGTTTTCATGCTTAAGTAATGTCTTGACTTATCTATGCTTTGTTGAACTCTTGAAACTTTATCCACATTTAAGTAATGTCTTAACTTATACATGCCTTGTTGAAATCTTTGAATGATACCATGTTTAAGTAATGTTTTGACTTATACATGTATTCCTTGATCTTTGAATGATACCATGTTTAAGTAATGTTTTGACTTATATATGTTTGTCTTGAACTTTGATTGAAACCATGTTTAAGTAATGTTTTGACTTATCCATGTCTTGATCACTTTCACTTATCCATGTATTGATCACTTTGACTTATCCATGTCTTGATCACTTTAACTTATACATGTCTTGTTTGAACTTTGAATCTTATCCGTGTTTAAGTAATGTTTTGACTTATACATGTTTCTCTTGAAACCTTGAATGATACCATGTTTAAGTATTGTTATGACTTATCTATGTTTGTTTGTATTCATGATTAAGTGGTGTTAGTAAACCCTAATCCATGCTTATCTTAGTTGTACACTTGAATCCATGTTTGTTTTGGTCTTGTTAGAACCATCTCACATGAATGTTTTGGTCTTGTTAAAACTATGTTTTACATTATATGATTCCTTGATTAACATCATGTTTTAATGTTACCTTTGTTACTCATAGTTGATATCATGTTTTAATATCATCCTTGTTCATGTCATCCATATTCACTTATCTTGTTCATGCTTATTTTAGCTTTGTCAATTTATCCCCAAGTGATGTTAGCTTGTTAGCCTTCATCCATATTCTTTATCTTTTGTTTCCAAATCCAAAGGAAATGTATTCTTGTTGGCTTTAAGTCATAGGTAGCTTAGTCTTACCTCAATTCCCCTTTTGACCTTGTTAGAGTCATTAACCCTTTCAACTTAGCCTTAGGTTAGAGTTTGTAAACTCTATGTAAGTTTTATTGTTATAAACACTTGCCTCCCCCTATGAACCTTGATCACTATCAAGAGTTCTTCACCTTTGTTTAGGTGAACTACGATTGCTCTGATTCCATCCTTGTTAGGATACGTAGGCATAAGACCGCGAAGTCTTTGTGAGCATACTTATTAAAACCTTTAGTTCTTTTCCATAGAACTTTCCAAACATAGCAAACAAACAATAACATAACACAAATACAACAAGAGGTTTCTATAAAGTACTACATATACTTAGGGTACTAATACCTTCCCTCAGTATAACCAGCCCCCGAACCTTAGATCTCTTAGCATTGTTGTTACATTGCGCAATTAGGGTTTTATTCTATCTTTTCCCTTTCCTTTGGATAAATTAAAGTTCGGTGGTGAACTTTAAAGATTTATGATTCAAGTTAATTCAATAGCTTGACATCCGATTCTCACCGCAACAGAAATGAAGACTTCACATAGGAATATCCCCTGAGAGGGTTACGCCTATCCTGTTACTTGTGTTATTTGTATATTTGTTTGCTTATATTGTTTGGTTTTCTCTATTCATTGGGTGGTGACTTTTGCGGTGAGGTAAGTCCTAACCCGAACTTTAGTGTACATAAATAAGATAGGATTGTGGTATAATTAAAAGTTAACTATTGGGAGTAGTCCTAACATGATTAACATATGATATAACCACACTCAGTGGAGGCCCCTTTGGGATTATTGATGTCGTACGAGTAGTTGTTTTGGCATTACTTTTTCTGACCTGGGAGTCCGTGAAGCTGAAGACCTTTAGTATACCTTCACCCCTCTTTGCCTTATTTAGGGCGTAGTGCAGTGATTATCTAGGTGTAGACTGTGATAATTGTCATGCGATTCTACACTCAGGCGAGTTTATCTTGAGAATATTGTTAGCCCGCATGAGTAGTCGTGCAAGCCAATAATATCCAAAAGATTTATCGATGACTCTAGGAACTTTGTAGAACCCGTTGTGCAGGTACAAATAAACCCATAGTACATATCTTTATGGGAGGGTTAAACCTTAACTCCATGCTCGATGTTTACCCTTAAAACCCGTGTGACCTTATTTGTATGCTTTGCATCAACATACATACATGCATTCATGAAAACTTTTTTTTTTTGGTTTCAAGGAACTCAATTGTCTTTTCCTTTGCAAAAATTAATAGGTATCATGGATTTTGGGAAGAGAAACACCAAGAAGTACAACTTCAAGAAACTTAATTTAGTAGAGTTGAGAAAGATAGGGGCTTTGGTTTCTTGTCCTGAGGATTTCAGAAAGCACTATGGGAGACTGTTGGGTATTATCAATACCAAGATGTAAGAGGGAGTTCTTGACACACTTGTGCAGTTCTATGATCCACTCTACCATTGCTTTACATTCCCCGATTATCAACTTGTCCCTACCTTGGAGGAATATTCATATTGGGTCGGTCTGCCAAGCCTTTCAGTGGTTTGGAGAAAATTCCCTTAACTAAGGACATTGCAGATGCCATTCACTTAGAAGCATCAGAGGTCAAAGCCAACCTTACTATCAAAGGAGGAATCAAGGGTTTGCCTTCCAAATTCTTGATGGAGAAAGCCACTTTCCTAGCCAAGAAAACAGTATGGGTGCCTTCGAAGCTATCCTCGCGCTACTCATCTATGGGTTGGTTTTGTTCTCAAACATTGACGAGTTTGTTGATGTTTATGCTATCTGAATATTTTTGAGTGGAAATCCTGTAACTACGCTGCTTGGTGATACTTACCACTCTATCCATCATAGGACCCTTAAAGGAGGTGGGACTATTTTGTGTTGTGCTCCTCTATTTTACAAGTGGTTTATTTCACACTTGCCTCGAACTAAACTATTCAAGGAAAATCTAGAAAAGCTTAGGTGGTCTCAAAGGCTCATGTCTCTTACTCACACAAATGTGCATTGGTATGATCCAGCCTATGACAAGGGAGTCATTATTGATAGTTGTGGCCAGTTTCCTAACGTGCCTCTTCTTGGTATCCGAGTTGGAATTAGCTACAATCCTATCCTTGCAAGGCATCAATTTGGGTTCCCTATGAAGGAAAAGCCTAACAACATTTTGTTGGTAGAATTCTTTTATCTTAATGAGGAAGCTAGTGCAGAATCGAAGGACAGAATTGTGCGTGGGGGACAATTCATAGGAAGACTGTGAATGATTTGGTGAAGAGGAACTGTGTAGTCTTTGAGCCTTTCGTTTAATGGGTCCAATCTAGAGCTCGTGACCTGAAGATTCCATATCTTCTTAAAAGACCTTCACAACCATCTGTTGCATCATCATCTATTATCCCCATTGAGTGTATGGAGGAATATCAAGAAGTGTTAGCAAGGATGAAGTTAGAGCGAGATACTTGGGACGGAAAGTGCCATGCTATCCATGCCGAACAGATATAGATGAAGAAGCAGCTAAAGGAGAAAGACGACTTGATCGAGCTACTTGAGGGCGTGTTGTGGACATACATGTGGCGCAAGAGAATTTATTTTTCTCTAGAGTGCAACCAATTCCTAGTACTCACGAGTATTCAGACATTCCTCCTATGTCAGGTGCTTGGAAAAGGATCGTCGGCAAGCTTGTGTTGGAAAACACCAAATTGAAGAAGCAGAAGAGGATGCATCAACATGGAGTAGGACCTTCTTAGATGGGATTCCTTAGGCTTAACTTTCTTCTCTTGTATGTCGGGTTTCTTGTTTTGTACTTCAAAGTTGTAACTCTTCCTATTATTAATGAATGAAGTTTTTGTTCCAAAGTGTGTTATTTCTTTTTAATGTTTGCAATTTACTTCTTGAGTTCCTTGAAATCATCGCATTGCATTCCATGTATTCATATCATATGTGCATTCCTCTTGCATTTGGCTCATTTTCATTGTCTCCTCTCCAGTTTCACACTGAGTCCTCTACATCCATTTAACACCTGAGCTCAAGCTTGCAGAAGAATGGCTGAACATGAACAAGAGATATAGCGAGTTAACAATGAACTAGAAGACCTACGTGGGAATGTAGGACAGATAATGGAAATGTTACAAGTGATACGTGCGAAAATGGATACCCAAACTACTGTGGTTTCTGAGATTGTTAATCCAGCTATGGACTCTCAGCCTGCTATAGCTACTACAACAAATCTACCACCATTTAGTCTTCCTTCAAGTTTCATGCCTAGGCCTGTTACAATCCCAACAACTCAGCAAGTTGTTCCTTTAGCTTCCGAAGTCCCTCATGCGGTTCCTACCTTTGTACCGACTGCAGTGCATACTCGTGTTCAACCCTACTTTAATGAGAACCAACTAGTATATGATGTGCTAGATATGTCCGAATATGAAGATGAAAAGCATGAGAAGCTTGGAAATGTTGAGACTATTGAAAAAAGATTAAGGGCAATGAAAGGTGACCAAATCTTTGGTGCTGCTTTTAGAGAGATATGCCTTGTATCCAGTTTGGTTATCCTAGCCAAATTTAAGACCCCTAACTTTGATCAATACGAAGGTGCCACCTGTACAAAGAACCATCTTATTATGTACGACAGAAAGATGGCCGCCCATGTTGACAATGATAAATTGACGATTCACTATTTCCAAGATTGTTTGAAGGGTGCTTCTTCTAAATGGTATTTGAGTTTAGACCAATCTCATATCCGGTGTTTCCAAGACCTGTCAGATGCCTTCATCAAACACTATAATTACAACATGGATCTAGCTCCTGAGAGAAGACAACTGTTGAGTATGTCCCAAAAGAGTTCTGAGTCTTCAAGGAATACGCTCAGCAATGGAGAGAAAATGTTTCATAAGTGGAACCTCCCTTGATCGAAAAGGAATTAGATGATTGATTTGTTAACACTGTGCGCCCAGAATTCTATAAGAGGTTGGTTGGAAGCATGCCCGCTAGCTTTTCTGATATAGTGGTTGTAGGTGTTAAGGTGGAACTTAGTTTGAAGAATGGTAAAATGACCAATGCAACTGGCAGTTCAAACACCAATAATACCAATGCTAAGAAACCCTCTAGAAGTTTCCACAAGAAAAAGGAAGGGGAAACCAACGCAGTGATGTCTAGTTGGGGAAAGAATCAGTCTTGGAAGCAACATCAACGACAGAGTTATGCTCAACAACCAGCCTATCCAGTTCAGTTTTCCCAACAACTGTATGTGGCCGCAGTCACTCCCTCATTTAATCAGCAAGTTCTTGTATATCAGCCTATGCAACCAGATCCTGTTTATCAACCTTTCAAACTCCACCAAACTATCAACGAGAGCCCAACGCTCCAGTCTATCAGCAACCAAGATCTCAAGCTCTTCCCTAAAATGTTCCCAATAGAAGACATGGTGGTAGGCCTCCAATTCCTCCCATTCATATGACTTATACCGAACTATACCCCTCATTAGTGCAACAAGGTTTGATAACTACAAGATCCTTGGGTCCACCTCCTGATCCACTTCCACCTCACTATAACCCAAATACTCATTGTCCGTTTCACGAAGGCACGCCAGGTCAGGATCTTGAAGGATGTTATGCTCTTAAGCACATTGTTAGAGAGCTGATGTAGAAAAAGATCTTATCTTTTGGTGATTCCCAACCCAATTTCAAAAATAATCCTCTGTCCGTTCATGGGGCCGTTAATGCTATTGATGAGGCATATGATGAAATTCTAATCCTTGATGTTGCTGAGATTAAAACTCCTCTTCGAGCCTTTCATGCAAAGCTAGTGGAGGCATGCTTAGTCAAGATTAGCCATACTGAGTGTGAAGATTGTGCTACCGGTCCTAAGGGATGTATGTTGGTCCAAAGGGACATTCAAAGTATGATCAATGACAGTTTCTTGCAAGTAAGTAATAATATGAAGAAAGACGAAGTGTATGTGATTGAGCCTATCTTTAATCTACCAAAATCGAGTGACAAAGTGCATGTGTTTAACCTGCCAGAATCAAGTTAAACAACACCTGTTTTCAGTATACCAAAGCCTGTATTCAACATTCCAAAGCCTGTTGTTTCGCCAGTTAATCAGCCGAAGCCTATGATTATTCAAAGGCCTAGCCTATTCTCTTTCAAAGATACCAAAGTCGTACCTTAGAAGTACGATGTGACAGTAATTGACCAAGAGTCTGGGAAAGTTGTTCCGAAAGAAGATTTGAAAAGTGTTAGTGAAGACATAACCAACATAGCTGAGGAAAGCAAGATGACTCGTAGTGGTCGTATCTATACCCCCTGTTTCAATGAAGTTCCACCGATAGAAGTTGCTGCTATTGTCCTGCTAAAGATAAAGAAGTGGCTCCCAATGATGAAAATGTTGAGTTTTTGAGGATTATAAGGAAAATTGATTATAAAGTCATTGATCAACTTCACCAAACTCCTTCCAAGATCTCCATTCTGTCCCTTTTGATGAACTCACCAGCTCACCAAAGTGCATTGCAAAAGCTGTTGGCTCAAGCCCATGTCAACTAGGACATTACTGTCAGCCAGTTTGATAGTGTGATTGCAAATATTACTGCCTGTAACACTCTCAGTTTTAGTAGAGAAGAGTTACCGAGGGAAGGCCAGTACCACAATCTTGTGCTGCATGTATCCGTAAAATGTCAGGATGACGCTTTACCAAGAGTGCTTGTAGACACCGGTTCCTCTTTGAATGTCTTACCCAAGAGGACGCTTACTAAGCTAGCTTACAAAGAGGCAGAGATAAGGTCAACTTCTTTGATAGTCAAGGCTTTTGATGGTTTGCGCAGAATAGTAATTGGGGAGTTAGAGCTACCAATCTTGATTGGACCACATGTATTTAATATCACATTCCAAGTTATGGACATCAACCCTGCTTATAGTTGTTTTCTTGGAAGGCCTTGGATTCACGTTGCTCGCGTCGTGACTTCAACCTTACATCAAAAGATGAAATTTGTTATTGATAATAAGTTGGTGATTATTCATGGTGAGGAAGACCTGATGGTAAGTAATTTGTCTTTATTCCGATACATTGAGGCTGACGAGGATGCCTTGGAAACTTCTTTTCAAGCACTCGAGATAGCCAATGTTGTCCCGTTGGAAGTTGAGGAACCAGTAGGTAAGGGTAATCCATCTTTCGCATTTGTCAAAAGCACAAGATCAACGATTGAAGAAGGCGTTCCCGAAGGCTAGGGAGAAGTCTTAGATGTCAAGATGAAGATGGAATGCTATGGACTATTTTGTTTTTTTGTTTTTTTTTGTTGTCTTTTTGTTTTTGTTTTCAAAAAATTCCATAGCCCCGTCCAAAGCTATTGGACTATTTTGTAAGGCTCCCCTTTGCACTTTCAAATGATTATCAATGAAGGCATTTTGTTAAATTCTCATTGTTCATTTACTGTTTTTTTATTTTACTTTTTTAAAGAAAATGGCAATCTTTCAAAACCACAAAAAAATTTTCCTCTTGCATTCTCTTTATGCTTTTAATAAAATCAAATCATTCGAACATGCAGAATAATCCAAAACCATGTTGAATCCAATGACATCGCTTTCACTCCTAACTTTGATTCACCCATCTACCAAGCTAAAGATGAGGAAGAGGAAGATTATGAAGTTCCCAATGAACTGGCAAGAATGGTTGAGTATGAGTACACTGATCTCCAACCACATAAAGAGCAGGTAGAGACAATTAATCTTGGCATTGATAAAGAGAAGAAAAAGGTTAAGGTTGGTACAACACTTGGGGCAGATGTCAGACAAAGGTTGGTCAAGCTTTAAGAGAAATATGTTGACGTGTTTGCATGGTCGTATCAAGATATGCCAGGTTTAGACACAGACATTGTTGTTCACAAGTTGCCGCTTCGACCAGAATGCCCGCCTGTAAAGTAGAAACTTTGAAGACCTAGACCAGACATAGCTCTAAAGATTTGAGATTAAGTCAAGAGGCAGTTGGATGCATGTTTCTTAACAGTCGCAAAGTACCCTGAGTTGGTAGCCAACATTGTACCAGTGCCTAAAAAGGATGGTAAAGTCAGAATGTGCGTAGACTATAGGGATTTGAACAAAGCAAGTCCGAAGAACGACTTCCCTCTACAACATATTGACACACTTATGGACAATACCGCTCATTTTACAGTTTTCTCTTTCATGAATAGCTTCTTCGGTTATAACCAGATCAAGGTGGACTCCGATGACATGGAGAAGACTACGTTCATTACTCCTTGGGGAACCTATAGTTATAAGGTTATGCCCTTCAGTTTAAAGAACGTAGGGGAAACGTATCAAAGGGTGATGGTCACTCTTTTTCACGACATGATTCATAAGGAGATCGAGGTGTATGTCGATGATATGATTGCCAAGTCTCAGAGTGAAGAGGACCACTTGGATTATCTGTTGAAATTGTTTGAACGACTTAGAAAATACCAGTTGAGGTTGAATCTTGCTAAGTGTACTTTTGGTGTTAGATCTGGAAAGTTACTTGGGTTTATCGTTAGCCAACGAGGAATCCAAGTAGACCCTGAAAAAGTTCGAGCTTTCCAAGAAATGCCATCTCCACAAACTAAAACGCAAGTTAGAGGTTTTCTTGGACGTCTGAATTACATTTCCAGATTCATCTCCAATATGACCACTACTTGTGAACCAATCTTCAAGTTACTTTGAAAGGATCAGATCATCGATTGGAATTCTGATTGCCAACAAACTTTTGAGAAGATCAATGGTTATTTGCAAGAGCCTCCCATCCTGATTCTGCCTGTTCCGGGGAAGCCTCTCTTCATGTACTTGACTATTTTAGAGAGATCTATGGGCTTCGTATTGGGACAACACGATGAGACTGGACGGAAAAAACATGCCAAATACTATTTGAGCAAGAAGTTTACTGACTGTGAAAGCCGGTATTCACTTTTTGAGAAGACTTGTTGTGCATTAGCATGGGCTGCTAAACGTCTTAGGTAGTACATGATTTGTCATACTACTTTGTTGATCTCCAAAATGGATCCAATAAAGTATAATTTTGAAAAGTCTGCTCAGACTAGAAGACTCTCCCGTTGGCATATGTTATTATTTGAGTACGACATCCAATATGTAACCCAGAAGTCTATCAAAGGAAGAATTCTGTCTGACTACCTTACAGACCAACCTATTGAAGACTATGAGCCTCTAAAGCTTGATTTCCCTAACGAAGACATCTTGTTGGTGAAAGATTGTGAAGAACCAGGTCCTGATGAAGGCCCCAAGCCAGGTTCCCATTGGAAGTTGATGTTTGGTGGTTCCTCCAATTACAGTGAGCATGGCGTAGGTGTTGTTCTGATAAATCCAAATGGTGGTTATACTCCGTTCACAGCTAGAATATGTTTTGAATGTACAAATAATATTACAGAATATGAAGCATGCATTCTAGGCATTGAAGTAGCTATTGATCTCCGAATCAAAATTCTTGAAGTGAGTGAAGATTCAACCTTGGTGATCTACCAAGTTAAGGGTGAATGGGAGACCCGTGACAAAAAGTTGATCCTATATCGTGCTTATATTATGGAGTTGATCAAATACTTTGATGAGGTCACTTTCCGACACGTCCCGAGGACTGAGAGCCATATAGCCGATGCCATGGCTATGCTAGCTCCATGTTGAAGGTCAGATTCATTAATGAAGCGCCACTAATTTGGATTGAACGCAAGACCGAGCTTGCCTACTGTCAGGTAGTCGAAGAAGAAACTGATGGAAAGCCATGGTTCCATGACATCAAGAACTATCTGCAAAACTAGGAATATTCAGCTAATGTTACAGCTCTTGATAAGAAGACTCTATGGAGATTGGCATCCAAATTCTTCCTCAGTAACGATGTGCTATACAAAAGAAACCGTGACATGGTTCTGCTAAGATGTGTTGACAGACGTGAAATAGACCTGTTAATCCAAGAAATTCACGAGGGCCCATTTGGAACTCATGCCAATGGTCATGCCATGTCTAGAAAGATCTTGAGAGCTGGGTATTACTGGTTAACCATGGAGTCCGATTGCATCCAATATGCCAGAAAGTGCCACAAATGCCAAATTTATGCTGATAAGGTGCACATGCCTCCGACATTGTTGAATGTTCTATCGTCGCCATGGCCTTTCTCTATGTGGGGCATTGACATGATTAGGGCAATTAAGCCTAAAGCTTCCAACGGTCACCATTTCATCTTGGTTGCAATTGACTACTTCACAAAATGGGTAGAAGCTGCCTCGTATACCATCGTGACGAAACAAGTGGTTGCTCGCTGTTATACCCAAAATTTTGAACACAAGATTTCCCATCAGTGCTATTGAACTGTCGTTTGACAATTTAAATGTTAATGAGTTTGGGTTTAAAATGGTTTTAAGGTAAATGCGGGAAAGTAAATAAGAACATAAAAAGTATACATTCTTCGGAGAAAAGAAACTTATCAAGCATACATATAATCCACTCATCACAAACATAAATTTATCGATCATTTTCACTATACTACAATACTCGTCAAAATCATCCAGTATCGCTCACAACAGTGTCCATGTCTGGTGCACTGAGCTGAGAGAGCAACTGTATTACTCTCTTCGTCACTCTCGCGCACGATGCCTCAAAACACGGAAGGCATTAAGTTCTGACACCAAAAAGATTATTCTCTAAATCTATCTCTAGCATCTAGACAATAGATATCCATCCCTAATCAAGATTCATGATGTTTATCTCTAACACAACATAAATCCAAACATAAATGCAAAAAGATCAAGGAAGACATCGATAATGATTTGTAAAGCAGGTTTCATACAACGCCATGGGCGACAAATATACATGAGTTCAGAGTAAATACATATACACAACCTAACAAAGAAGAAAAACACAAAGAAGAAGAGAAATTAACCAAACATCTCGCGGATTGTCAAAGCCAATCGACGATCAATCCACCCCGGTTCATCCGTGTGCAAGCTTCAAAGTTGTTTTCTAGCTATCTCTACCAAACAATGAGGTTGATGAAGTTGGGGGAGAAAAAATCACCCCCAAATAACATAACCTAATAAAAATGAAGTAAAATGAATTATATACAAAATTCTGTCTCAGACGCTCCGCCCGGCGGAAGAATGGATTCGCCCAACGAAGCTCTTTATTACACTTACATCAGATGCGTACTTAAACAGGCTGGCAACAAATATCTAATTTCGCCAGGAGAAGGCTAAAAAACATGGAATGCTACTGGAATTTCCGTATTTTCTCATGTCGTTGCTTCGCCCAGCGAAAGGGAGGATTGCCCGGCGGAAGGAAGCTTCGCTCGACGGAGCATGACAGTCAGTAAATCTTCTGGTGTAATTCGCCCTACGAAAGGCAATATTGCCCAGCGACACTAGCTTCGCCCAGCGAAATCTGGCTGACTGCACTTCTTTATTTTGGCTTCCAGCTTCTATACAATGGCTTTTTTTCTTTGCCTTCTTCCTTTTATTGATCCAAATGGTACATCCTAGAGCTTTTATTACTCATTACTCCAACAATGCTTAATTACCTACAAAATGAATGGAAAACTATTAATCGTTACAAAAATGAATCAAAAACACAAGTATACACTAACTAATGTATTTATACACAAAGTTGGAGAATTATTCAATAAAATGACACAAAAACATGATAAGTGTCACAAAATTATATATACAAAACACTACAAATTGACGAACTCTCCCCAACTTACATAATTGTTTTTCCTCAAACAAAGCCAAACAACTTAAAGAAACAAAAGACGAAAATCCAAGAATCATGAATTAACACGTTTTGAAAACGAAAAACAAATGTATGGTTCAAATGAAAAACGGTACACACAAAGTAAATACTTACCACTAAACTACGACGATAACATAGTCACGAAACAAATGCAAAATACAAAAATCATGCCAAACGTCCTAAAATAACACAAGTTCAAATGTGAATCACACCTAGCAAAAACAATCATCAGTAGATGAAAAACACAAAATGGGGCACTTATCACTCACTGTTGACAGGTGATTTCGACCAAAGGTGGAAAACAAGGAGTTCCATGACGCGTCGACACCAAAGGCGTCTCAAGGTATCGATTCGACACAAGCTAGAGAGATGCGTCGGAGAGATGGCAACAAACCACGGTGTCGGAGGAAAATGAGGCGAAGGACAAGTCCCAACTTCAAGGATAAGTGCTTGGGCGGGAAAAGTTTGAAAGTTCCAAGAATATGGGAAGTTGAAAAGAAAGTGGGGTGCCACGTGTCAGCTTCAAAGGACATCTGGGTAGACAAACAGTTACATTCTAGGCCTATATAAAGCACTGTATTTTCCATTTTTAGGGGTCGTATTTTTTCACATTTGAAATTCTAGTACAGATGTGTGATGTCATAGTGCAATGTTACAACATCGCAATCTGCTGAACAAGGCAATAATAGAAACAACACACGGAATTGTTCACCCAGTTCGGTTCAACAACCTACATCTGGGGGCATACCAAGCCAGGAAGGAAGTCCACTATTAGTAGTATCAAATTACAGACTCAACAGACCAGTTGACAATCTACCTAATTTAATCACTACCCAATGACCCTTCTACCTAAGTCCTCCCTAGGTAAGAGACTCCATCTCACTTCCTATCATCACAATGATGTCTAGCAGTCAACTACACCGTCACTGCATCAACAACTTGATTACCAAAAACTGTACAGCCATAGAAGACACCCTTTGGAGTTGCTTCAAAGCTTCCTCCAAGAACAATACCAAACTCATTACCTACAGGTTACCTATTCTAGGTTACAAGCATTCTATTTATAACATAATCCCAACTGGATTTGGGCCTTCAAATCATATCATATCTTCTGTAACAAATCTGCTTCTAAATAGATCTTCAATTAAATCTTCAATTATTAACTCTGAATATTCTCCATATCTTTATGCACTAAAATAGTAACAAACTAATCTTCAATAATCTTCACTTTTGAATTCAGCTGCAAGATCTTCTCCATAAAAATATCTGATTTGATTTGAATTTAAAAACAAATTTTATCTTCAAATCTTTTTAAATCTTCAGCCCTTAAACACAGCAACAAATCTGCACAAAATCAGATTGCAACAGAAAATATTTCTCCCAAGATATTCGCACACTAAATCTCCAACAGATCTGATCAAATCAAACTTAAACGCGCAGCCCTAAAACATCACCACCTGATGTTCTAATGTTCTGGTATAGTGATGTCAAGACATCGCATGTGACATCACTCTTCAGTACTTTAACTCTTCATCACCTTAACATTCACTAATGTTATGACTCAATGTTAAGACATCAGACACATGACTTTAACATTGTTCAACTTTGTTTTACCAAAATTCCAGCCAATACAAGAACTAACAACATTGTAAAGGGAAAACGCTCAAAGTACCAAGCTTAGAGAGAAACGAGTTCACTCCCGCGAAAATGTACAATTGCGTCCAACTTTACTTAATGCAAATTACTTTCAGAATTCAAGTTATTGCCCTTTTTGTTTTTTGTCTTGCCTTTCCTTCTTTTATTTTTCTGTTTTGCATCCAAACCCGTTGATACTTCAAACCTTACGCGTTACCAAGGTCATTCCAACGTTACAACTTCTACCAAAAAGCAAGAAACTGACATACAACATAAGCGTACGCTTCCAATTCCCTGTTCTGGGATTTGTGTGGCCGATCCCGCGAGCAAACCTGCGACGGAAGGCCAGCGGTTGTTCGCGCCGGCGAACAAATTGGCACACCTGGTGGGACCCGTGTGAATTGAGTGTATGTTTTTGCGTAGTGGTAAGATGGTAATACCACGTTCGAACGACGAGCCGTCTCCGACAAAAAGTATGGTGGTGACACAAACAACTGATGTTGGCTCCGGTACCGTGTCAGCGGTTTCAACCACCCCTAGTGGACCAACTGCAACGCAACGTCGACATGACCCTAAATCGACAATGGCAGGGACTACAGGGCAGTATATGCCTAGTATCACCATGCTTATACCTCGATTGTATGGAATGCCGACGGAGTTCATGTCGAGTTTGCACTCTAGCGGCCATTTGTTCGAGGAAAGTTTGTCCCCAACGTTTTCACCTTATCAGGGGGCAGGACACATGTCGAACCAGATGGTTCGACCCCCAGGTTTTAATCTTTTCTCTCAATCCATACCGACATTTACCTCTAGTTCCGTCGCGGTCATGAGGCAACGGATGGATGAGAGCAATCATGAGATGGTCCATATGTTGACTCAACAGATGGGTACAATATTGAGACCACTGATACAAGAGTCAACACAGAGTTACCAACATCTGGCGACTCAAATGACACGCATAGGTGATTTCTTAGGCGCTCATAGGGCTCAGTGTTGACAGACCCCACCGCCTCGACCAGAGACGCCCCTTCGTCAGGATGAAGTCTTTGACGAAACTATTGGACAACCCCGCGAGTTCGAAGAGATTCTTAGGAGGATCCAAAGGCCTTCCGTGATTGTCCATAGGAACCAAGATCCGAATTTTGTTGTCCAATAGGTTCGACAGGACACCTTGGCTAGGGAGCACAACTTAGAGGCCGTGGTCGAACGTATCATGGTTCGTAATGGGGCAAACCCCGACCTTCGACGGTCAACATACACATCCCCATTACCAGACTTCGTATTACAAACAGAGTTGCCCAGGGGGTGGAAAGTGCCAAAATTCACCAAGTTCGTTGGGGAGACAGAAGAATCCACTGTCGAACACATCGCTAGGTATCAAACCGAAGCAGACGACATAGCGAACAATGAGGACTTGAAAATGAAATATTTCCCAAGTTCCCTCACTAAAAATGCATTTACGTGGTTTACCACATTACCCCCTCAGTCCATCCATACATGGGCACAATTGGAGAGGCTGTTTCACAAACAGTTCTATATGGGGCAGTAAAAAATAAGTCTAAAAGAGTTGGCAAACGTCAAACGCATGGCCATAGAGTCAGTTGACCAGTACTTGAATAGGTTTAGACTTTTGAAAGCACGATGCTTTACTCAAGTCCCTGAGCACGAATTAGTCAAAATGGCTGCTGGTGGTCTAGATTATTCGATCGGAAAAAAGTTAGACACGCAATATCTTAGAGATATCGCGCAATTGGCTGACCGGGTCCACCAGGTCAAACGGTTAAAAGCCGAGAAAACCCAGTCTAACAGATACCGTAAGAAAGAAAAAGTGTCATATGTGGCAGCTGACGAGTATTCGTCCGACGATGAAGAATTCGTCGATGAAAGTGAGATCCACGTGGCTGAACTTAAGCCAGGACCTCCCTACACATGCAAGTTGTTGAAACCATCGAACGGGAAAAATCCCGCCGAAACTGGAAAAGCGGATAAATACGTCGCTAAAACTTATACTTTTGATGTGTCCAAATGTGATGAAATATTTGATTTATTGGTTAAAGATGGTCAAATAATTATTCCGCCTGGTTTAAAAGACCCCCCTCTAGAACAAAAGAAAAAAAAAGGGGATTTTGTAAGTTTCATAATTTCCTTGGTCATAAAACAGCTCAATGTGTTCTTTTTAGGGATTTGGTGCAGAAGACTTTGAAGGAGGGTCGACTCCAATTTGGCGAGAAGCCGAAGATGCAGGTTGACACCGACCCACTGAAGGTCGAAGAGGCTTTGTACTCAGAGGTGTACGAATGTATGATGGTCGAAGTTACTGAGGGTCTCGACAAGCCACCAACGGCTGAAGTGGTAGAGTGCATGATGTCGAAACTGCTGAAGGTTCCGACAAGAAAGCTGAGGACAAACTTGAAGCAGTGTACCCCCGGGCTAGCAAAAGTTTGGACGATTTTCAGGAAAAGTGCAGGATAAGCGGGTCGAAGGCCGCGTTATGCCCCAGGTGCAACACTGTGTTCGACGAGAAAGCTGCTGAGAAGTATGAGGCAGGCAAGAGAGAAGTACTGCCAGAGAGCCAACCACCTGTCCCAAGGTTTGTGTTTAACAAGAGTGGGGTCCCCCGTCGAAATGAGGAGTACAGAAAGCTGTTCCAAGAGGCAAGACCCAAAACTTTTGTGCCTCCATCAGACACCCCACAGGAACGATGGATGGCACCAGTCAGCCAGAAAGGTAGTAAAAGACCAAAATGGAAGGCTCTATATTTGGACAAAGAGGTGAATGTCACCGACAAAAGGGTCGAACCAGCAGGATATAGGGTGTCCCCTAATTACAAGGGAAAGAACCCTATGACTAGGACTCAGTGGAGGCGTTATCAGCGCAGTAAGAAGGCTGAAAGAGAAGCTGCAACTTTAGGAGTGAAGCCTATCGGAACGTCTGGACAAAAACGCCTACACTCAAAAGGAAAATGGATAGAAAAAGACAGGGTGGTGACAAACCAGACAATGGCTGTGACCGTAGACACATCAGGAGAGAAAGGGGTGGTGTCGACCCAGAGCTCACAATGTACCTCGCTGGTGGAAAGCAAAAAAGAACCAGAGTACACTCCTCAGTCGGATGAAGAGGAGCCAAAATATTCTCCTCAGTCGGATGATGAGTATGATCCATCACCTGAGGCAGATTTTGATGAGGACATATACGATGACACCTATGGCGAAGACTTCATGCTGAATTATGGCATCATGTTGGTCCTACCAGCTGAGTATGATGTGGTGTTTGAGATCTCCGAAGAAGAAGAAGATTTCGTCCCCAGTTAAAATACGGATGACAAGCCGCTATGTTATTATGTGATGAATAACGGTGTGGTCGAAGAGCAAACGGCTATGTTTGAACGTCTTAGCCCTGGGATGATGTACCACTTGAAGCCGTTATTCATAAAGGCGAAAGTGGATGGAGTAGCTATCAACAAGGTGTTTGTGGATGGTGGAGCAACTGTGAAGCTGATGCCTCATAGCTTATTTAAGAAAATTGGAAAAACAGAAGCGGATCTCCGATAGCATAACATGGTTTTGTCCAACTATGAAGGCAAGACCAGTAACATCCAGGGGGTTGTCCAAGTGGACTTGGCAGTGGGTACAACCAACCAGCTGACACTCTTTATGGTCATCAAGTCAAAAGCAAATTTCAATCTGTTGCTGGGACGGGAGTGGATCCATGGAATTGGGGCAGTGCCGTCGACAATGCACCAGAGATTGACCATTTGGAGAAAGAATGGAATCGTCAAAAACATTGAGACAGATCAAAGCTACTACAAATCCGACGAAGCCAAGGGTAACAAGAAGTCTTTTGACCAACACTTAGCAAATGTGGCTCCTTGTGATGACGGGTCAGGTTCCTACACCTCTGTCGACACGAGTCGCGTCTTGAACCTGGACCCCGACTATGGGTTCATCTGGGATGCTGCCGACGAAGCCATGGAGCCAATGGAAATGCCACAAACGGGGTGGCCCACAGTTGGTGAAAATGACTGCTGAGTTAGAAGGTATGACTCGAATTTCGGCCTATTTGGTTGAAAACAGAAGGATGGCGGCACTCGAAAAAGACGAATCTCCACGAATAGGTAAAGGAGCCGACTGTGATACACAAGCAAGTGGCCAACGAAGCCAAGAAGAAGCTTTAGAAAATCGGAGGCTTGATTGTATTTATGACGATGAGCCTTTAGGGTTTGAGAAAGACCCAAATCATGAGCTGCAGAAAATGCAGGCGCAGGATCCGCTTGAGAAGGTCGACTTAGGGGATGGGGCAACCAAAAGGCCTACATATGTGAGTGCTAAAGTAGGGCCAGAGATGAAGGCCAAGCTGGTGAAAGTACTAAGAGATTATAAGGATTGCTTTGCCTGGGATTATGGCGAAATGCCTGGTTTGAGTCGGAACGTGGTGGAGCATCGACTTCCAATCCAGCCAGGTAAGAGGCCAGTAAAGCAGCAACCTCGACGCTTCGCCCCGGAAGTCACGTCGAAGATCAAGCAGGAAATTGAAAGACTGCTCAAAAGTCGGTTCATCAGAACTGCAAGGTATGTCGAATGGATAGCAAACATAATACCTGTTATTAAGAAAAATGGAACCCTTCGAGTTTGCATCGACTTTAGGGATTTGAACAACGCTACCCCTAAAGACGAATATTCGATGCCTATGACCGAGATGTTGGTCGACTCAGCCGCAGGATTCGAGTATTTGAGCATGCTCGACGGCTACTCCGGTTACAATCAAATTCTCATAGCCGAAGAGGATGTCCCCAAAACTGCGTTTCGATGCCCTGGAGCTTTGGGGACATATGAATGGGTCGTGATGCCTTTATTGAGAATTTTATGCAGGTATACATTGATGACATAGTCATAAAATCGTCATCAGAAGATGGTCATCTCGACCACCTTCGACGCTCATTTGAGCGAATGAGAAAATATTGATTAAAAATGAATCCACTAAAGTGTGCCTTTGGTGTCCATGCAGGGGACTTTCTGGGATTCGTAGTCCACAAGCGAGGCATCAAGATCAACCAGAACAAGACGAAGACAATCTTGGATCTCAAGCCTCCTACGACAAAGAAACAGCTCCAATCTTTGTTGGGGAAGATAAATTTCTTGAGGAGGTTCATCTCGAACCTAAGGGGCAAGACGAAAGTGTTTTCACCACTGCTCAAGACAAAGAAGGAAAGTGAGTTCCATTGGGGACAGGAGCAACAAGAGGCTTTCGACGCAATTAAGGAGTACCTTACAAAGCCTCCAATCCTATTACCACCTAGTATAAATAAAAGCATGAAGTTGTACATTGCAGCGTCAGATACGACCATAGGCAGTATGTTAGCACAAGAGGATGATGGAGGCATCGAAAGACCCATCTATTACCTTAGTAGGATGTTGATATATGCTGAAACTAGGTACACTATGATTGAAAAGCTGTGCCTATGCTTGTACTTCTCATGTATGAAATTAAAGCAATATATTAAACTAGTTAATGTTTATGTTTCGTCGCATTTTGATGTTATTAAGCATATGTTGTCTAAACATATTTTGCATAGTCGAATTGGGAAATGGGCATTAGCGTTAACTGAGTTCCCCCTGACATACGTCCCTTTGAGGGCGATGAAGAGCCAAATAGTGGAAGACTTTATTGTCGACTACGCTTTAGTCGAAACGTCGATACATAGCATCGACATCGCCCCGTGGAAATTGTACTTTGATGGGTCAAGCCATAAAAACGGGGCTGGTGTTGGAATCTTGATAATATCCCCACAAGGCATTCCGACCACATTTAAATGCAAAGTTGAGGGCAAATGCTCAAATAATGAGGCGGAGTACGAAGCTTTAATCACCAGTCTCAAAATACTCAAAGATTTGGGAGCCAAAGAGGTTGAGATAAAAGGCGACTCAGAATTGGTAATTAAACAAATCACAAGGGAGTACAAGTGCGTGAAAGAGCATCTTTTGAGTTACTTCTCGTTGGTGAAATGTTTGTTAGAGCATTTCAAAATTGTCAACATCTCGCATGTGCCAAGGGTAGAAAACCATAAAGCTAATGAATTAGCACAAATTGCCTCTGGTTATAAAGTATCGGAAGGTAAGCTCAGGGATTTTATCGAAACTAGGGCGAAGATGGTGTCGAACTTACATTCACCATCGAGTGGGTCAGTATGCAAGGATTCGAAGAGCTTGGTCGAAGATCTAGGAAGTTATGAGGTTTTTGTCAACAATGTATCGCCGACAGATTGGCGAAGACCAATTATGGAGTATTTGGAAAATCCGTCAGGCAGCACTGATAGAAAGACTAAGTACAGAGCAATGAGCTATGTCTGTATAGGCAATGAGTTGTTTAAGAAAACTCCAGAGGGGGTATTTCTCAAATGCTTAGGGTATATTGATGCCTATTTGGCAATTTTTGAGGTTTATAGTGGGACTGGTGTCTACTGGCCCAACATGCTCAAGGATTGCATAGATTTCGCGAAAGGATGCCAGGATTGCCAGAGGCACGCAAATATTCAGCATGTACCAGCCAATGAGTTGCACATTATAGTCAAACTATGGCCATTTCGAGGTTGGGCTTTGGACGTAATAGGAGAAATTCGGCCAGCTTCGTCAAAGCAGTAAAGATTCATCCTCGTAGGAATAGACTACTTCACAAAGTGGATAGAGGTTATGCCTCTGGCGAAGGTGGATCAAGAAGTCGTGATAGATTTCATCCAGAATCATATCTTGTATAGATTCGGGATACCCGAGACAATCGCGACAGATCAAGACTCTGTGTTTGTGGGGCAGAAAATGCAAGAGTTCGCGGCAGAAACAAGGTTTAAGTTAGTTACGTCGACGCCGTACGATGCGCAGGCAAACGGTTAAGTCGAAGCAGCTAACAAGGTAATAATTGGGCTAATCAAGAAGCACGTTGCGAAAAAGCCAAAGAGTTGGCACAAGACATTAAGTCAATTTTTGTGGGCCTGTCGAACATCACCCAAGGAGTCAACCAACTCGACTCCATTCCGTTTAACTTTCGGGCATGACGCCGTGCTGCCAGCAGAAGTATGCCTGCAAACAGTTAGAGTGCAGCGACAATACGAGATTCCGTCGGAACAGTATTGGGAAATGATGCTAGACAAACTCGTGGACTTAGACGAGGAAAGAATGGTAGCTTTAAATGTTTCGCTGCGCCAGAAGACCCGAGTCGCCAGGGCGTACAACAAAAGGGTCCAAGAGAAAACCTTTGCTGCCAATGACTATGTTTGGAAAGTGGTGTTGCCCATGGATCGACGAGATCAAACGATGGGAAAATGGTCACCTAACTGGGAGGGACCATTTCAGGTGACTCGAGTGTTTAGTAACAACGCTTACGAAGTGAAAGAGTTGGGAGCAGACCAACGAATCTTAAGAGTAAATGGGAAATATTTAAAGAAATATAGACCTATGCTACAAGAGATTCACATCAAAATATAGTTCTCATTAATTTAAGGCCAAAATAGGCTAAAGGGCCAAAGATGGCTTACAAAATATTGTTTGTTACATCAGCTCGACATACAAGCTAAAGAAACTCAGGAAATCTAGACTTAAAGTCTTCAAAGAGGGTCTTCTCATGAACAATCTTGCTCTCAAGAAGGACCTTTCGTCTCTGCATGCAGCTAATAACATCTTTGATATTCATAGCCGCTTTGACGTGAACAAGTCCTTGAGCTACCTCGTGGTCGATGGTTTCTTGAGAGGGCAGAGGCTCAGCTAAGTCTAAGGAGGCTTTTTGTTGTTCGACCTCAGCAATCTTTTTCGTCAGCTCCGTTATCTGGGCTTGATATTTAGATATCTGCTGGTCGAAGGCTTGACACTTGTCGGAGCGCTCCTGTTTTTCGATTTCGTAATCTCCAAGCTTCTGCTCACAGACTGAACTAAGGTACCATTCACGTTTCATATCATTATGCCGAAGCCGGATTTGAGCGTCGGCCTGGTGACTCATGGAAAGATCTTTGGCCAACTGGGTGAAGAAGGCTTCGAACTCGACCAGGTACGTGGCCATGGGGGCAGGAAGCTGGAATTCAGAAAGTTCGTCCAAAAGTTTGAAGACGTCGTTGACTATGGCGGCTTCTTCGGCGACAGCCGCCAGGAACTGTTCCTAAAAAAGATAGGACCGCAACTGTTGAAGTTTGAGATTGAAGGAAGCATCCACGTCTGGAGTTGGGATGGTTGTCGAACTGGCAGGCTGAATCTCTTTAGCTGCTTGGCGAAGTTTGTGTAGCACCTTCAGGGTCGCTGCTGGATCTGTTTCCTTGGCTGCTAAGAGTGCCTCTAGAGTAAGGGATTTATCGACAATGGGTGAAGTCCTCTCTGGGTTATGTTCAGGGGGTTGGAAGTTCTCTCCG
Source organism: Lathyrus tuberosus (assembly GCA_022829125.1). Lineage (NCBI taxonomy): Eukaryota > Viridiplantae > Streptophyta > Magnoliopsida > Fabales > Fabaceae > Lathyrus > Lathyrus tuberosus. The sequence continues at coordinate 2,345,616 of JALAZF010000653.1, read as the reverse complement.
AATTTAGTAGTGGTGACGGCAGGCGAAGGATTGGTATTCTCCCCAGGAGCTGCATCATTATGCTCAAGGTTATCAGTCGAGGCAGGAGGCGTCTTCGCCACCAAGTTTTCCTCTGGCACGAGTATCTGGAATTCATCAATTTTCTGAGGACTTGGCGTAATAGTGACGCCAGCAGTAGTGGCATCGGCGGCCGGTTCAGTGTCGCCATCACCAACAGTGGTCGAAGTGACCACATTTTCCTATAAAGCAAAATGCAAGTGAGATTCGTCGCCCCAAGGTCGTCTAGGATACTAAAGTGGAAAATGGAAATACCTGCGCAGGGTGAGTTGATGTCTTGGGAGGAACGACAGTAGGGATTGGCTCTAAAACGTCTTCGAGATTTCTTGGGACGACCGGGGCCACCGTCAAAACGCCGGTTCTCGAAGGTGTCCTCCACGTTAAAACCTTTTTCTTCCTCACCAAAGGTGTGGATGGAGGGGATGCTGGAGCCGCGGCGGTGAAAACTCGAGAGTGAGTACTCTCATTCGACTCAGTTCTTTCAGGAGAAGGTGCTTTCTCAGAAGCCTGTGCAGAAATACTGTCAGAACAAAGAAAAGACAAAGAAGCAGGATGAGAAAATAAAATATACCTGTGAAGTGTTGGTCCTGGGTTTTTTGGCAGGCCTAGTGGAAGTTGACGCAACAACCGTTTCTTGTTTATGTCCCTGAAAACAAAGCTGAAACTATTTAGGTCAAACCTATAGGCGAAACGAAATCAAAAGTCCAGGATCTACCTTTGTGGAAGGGTCGTCTGTGGGGTCAACATCTACGACAGGGGCCGTGGTCGATGATTTAGGGACTCCACCAGCCATAGAAGCAAAAGCGTCGACCACGTTCTCTAAGAAAAGATTTGGAGTGAAGGTTTGAGCCTGATACTCTGACCACCAAGCGTCGAATTCTTGAGTGGTGAAGAAGGAAGGCTGGAAGGCAAATACCAGAAGCTCCAGGTGTTGAGAGGCTCTGACGAACCTCATACAAGCCCTATGACCTACTTGAGTCAAGCGTCGGTCGGACCGTACTATGTCATCAGGGTGCCTCACTAAAGACTTTGGCAATATCTAGCTCAGGAAAAATTGTCGAGCCACTAAATTTGGCTGGTAGTTCATGAAACCATAACCATTGTTTCCCGTTTCGATTCGGAAGGATATCATGGTGGGAGTAAGAAACGCCCGCCATATAGCTTCTACTGTGCAGCAGCTTTAGGGGAGGCTCCAGGAAATGGGTTTCTAAACCATTCAGGACCGAACCTACGCTCCACAAATGGCGCCATGTCGGGGACAAAAGAAGTGGTTTCCACGAACATACTGAGATACCTCATCAAGGGGGCCTGTTTTGGAGCCTCTTGGGTAGTCATCAGAGTAAGGCGCATTCCTTCGACAGAGCGTTCTCTGTTTAGACGCTCCATTGTCGCAGAGGCTGGATATCCCAACTTGTGCTCAAAAGTGGCGTTGAGCCAATGCTGCAACAGCCACATAGGCCCTGAGACGTTTAAAGCCTTAATGGTTTGGTGGAGAAGTTTCAGCCTCATAGTCGACAGACCAAGAGAATGGTAGAGGGAGGCCAACAGAAGTTTGGCCAAAGATATCTGTCGACCTTCATGGATCTGAATGGCCAGACTGATAAAATTTTTGGCTATTTGTAAGGAGCCAGGGCAAAACATATAGTACAACAGCCATAGGGCCAGGAAGGCAATATGCTCCTCATCAGAAACTTCTTTAGAGCATTTGTCATGGTGGTCTTCGATGTAGTTTTGGAAGCTAGCACGTTCGAAGTCGAAGGCGTTGTCCGTCTTCAGTGTCCGGTCGAACGTCTCGCCTACTGGCGAAAGGCCAGTGATGGCCGCCACGTCGAAAAGTGTTGGCGTGAACATACCACAAGGGAGGTGGAACGTATTTGTTGATCCTTCCCAAAAATACATCGACGCAAGCAGCAAACAAGGGTTGACCCTGTGAGCAGTTCTGGAGAGTTGAATGGCGTCGAAAATGCCGTATTCTTTCCATTGCCTTTTGCGTTGACCCTCGAGTCTGTCAAGCCAGGCAATGTAATCTTTGTTTCCTGGAGTAGGCATGGATCTGAAAACTCGAGATTTGGGTGCCATGTATTTAAGATCTAAAGTGTCGCCTTTCTCGAAAGCCGGCGGAATCGTTTGGTTGAAGCAAGGAAATAACTTTTGGAGTTCTGATGGAGCAGGTTTGTTGTTTAGAAGGGGGCCATGAAAACCACAAAGCTTGTTTTCCACCACGAAGGGGATAATCATTTGGCAGCGCCAGTTGGCTACCACCGTCTCGTCAGCAGATGATGGTTGAGGAAGAGGACGAAGTGTTTCTGCTTCAGAAAGCACGAATGCCACTGGGTTGTTTCCGGTGGTTTGAGGAACAAAAGTGGAAGCAGCGGTTGATGAAGCCATTTAGAGAGAAATGCAGAAAATGTTCTGGGACAAAGAGCGTCTTTGGAAGGAGGCAAAGTTTTGATTTCAAAAACAAAGGACAGGTTTTGAAGAAGAAGTTATGGAAAAGTGGTAAGTGTTTTTGAGGGAGTCTATTTATAAGAAGCATGCAAAAGGCAAAAGATCACCAAAAACTTTTCAACTTCTGAGAGTAAGTGGGAGTTGGTTTCGAGGCCCATAACTCAGACGAGACTAGCCATCATGGCGTTTTTCTTGGAAATTGTGGGATAAGATTGCCATCATCATGTCAGACGGCGCTTGCCACGTGTTTTAAGAAAAGACAAAACGTTGGGAAAATGTGTCGAAGAAAGAGCCGTCGAAATCCCGCAAGAAACCAAAAAGCCAGTTTTCTCCATCGACATAGTATTCAGTCGAAACTGGCCTTTTGGGGGGGGGGGCAATTTGTTGACAGGTGATTTCGACCAAAGGTGGAAAACAAGGAGTTCCATGACGCGTCGACACCAAAGGCATCTCAAGGTATCGATTCGACCCAAGCTAGAGAGATGCGTCGGAGAGATAGCAACAAACCACGGTGTCGGAGGAAAATGAGGCGAAGGACAAGTCCCAACTTCAAGGATAAGTGCTTGGGAGGGAAAAGTCTGAAAGTTCCAAGAATATGGGAAGTTGAAAAGAAAGTGGGGTACCACGTGTCAGCTTCAAAGGACATCTGGGTAGACAAACAGTTACATTCTAGGCCTATATAAAGCACTGTATTTTCCATTTTTAGAGGTCACATTTTTTCACATTGTAAAGGGAAAACGCTCAAAGTACCAAGCTTAGAGAGAAACGAGTTCACTCCCGCGAAAATGTACAATTGCATCCAACTTTACTTAATGCAATTTACTTTCACAATTTAAGTTATTGCCCTTTTTGTTTTTTTGTCTTGCCTTTCCTTCTTTTATTTTTCCGTTTTGCATCCAAACCCGTTGATCATTCATACCTTACGCGTTACCAAGATCATTCCAACGTTACAACTTCTACCAAAAAGCAAGAAACTGACATACAACATAAACGTACGCTTCCAATTCCATGTTCTGGGATTTGTGTGGCCGATCCCGCGAGCAAACCTGCGACAGAAGGCCAGCGGTTGTTCGCGCCGGCGAACACTCACACAACAATCATGCAAACAATAGACTAAATTATGCAACCATCCAAAAATTCACATTGAACATATAAAGGCAAGAATCACAAGGACTTTCAAGGTTGTAGCGTGGTCGGGTAAACAAATAAGGGGCAATTTCTAAAGGTAATTGAAACAAAAACTTGCCTAAACCTAAGGGAGTGATAAACTCACAAAGACTCAAACCAAAAATTCCAATCAACTTCTTCCAAAATCCCAAGTGTTTCACAACACACAATACTTATTTAGCACAGTTATTTGAACTCTTTTTGTTTCCTTTCTCAAGGATTTTCTTTTTCTTTCTTTCTTTTTTTCTTTTCTTTTATTTTCTCTATTTTTCTCTTTTTCCTTTTCTTTTTCATCCTCATAGAAACCAACCAATGAGTAAACAATCATTCTCTCCCCAACTTGAATTCACCCACATCATCATGTGAGTACTCCCTACTTACTATGGCAAGGCAAAAATTCATACAACAACACAAAGTTGAGGGTTCAAGAAAAAATAATCAATCAAAATCCATAAAAAAAGTAAATTTGACACTCATAGACAAGCATCAAACTCAAACAACATGGATAATGACCAAAGGCTCAAAGGGGTTACAAATGATCACACACTCACAAGGTGAATTGACTATTTGGCTAAGGTAGTTGTGCTCAAAATGAAACAAAAATGCATTGATCCTTTTCATGCTTTCATATAATCAACACAAATAAAAGATTAAGCATAATAAAATCCAGTTAAAACAAGAAAGTTGGTACTTCGTGCATATATGAACAATAGAAGCCTTCCTCACAAAAAGGGTGGGAACTAAAGTGATTCACATATGAACAAGTATACAAAAGAATGAATGACATAGAAGTTGTAAAAAGCCTAAGTATCATGGATATGCTAAAGTATAGAAAGCGATAAATAGATACCTTGGACGCGTACCAAACTTTAAACACTATCATTACCACGCATTCGCAAGTTGAAACGATCAAAAAATGGACAAACACCTCAAGTGACTTCAAATAGTTGGACCAAAATTGGAGTCCAAACAACAAACAAAAACATTAAAAAGACCGGGTGAAAATGGATTAAACAAGTTGTAAAGTGAAGATTTGAGAACTTTACGAACAATCCTAGTACAACTTGTTTAATGAATGTTCACCACACTACCTAAGTAAAAATGAAAAATTAATAACGAAACAAACACAAAACAAAAGAAAACATGCTTGTTTTACGTCGTAAGCTCGACGCCTATTATTTACAAACCAACACGTTGCTTCGAAAGAGCCAAATGCTTTCACTCCTGCCTTTGTTCTCACCTCTTCGAGCTCTAACCGAAACTACACATCTAACCACACTTTTGGCAAACGTGAAGAGAAACAAATATATACATTATATTCACAAGTATGTAAAACATGTAAAATTCACAAATATGGTAAACAGATACAAGTATCAATATAAACAAGTGAAAATAGACAATATATACGATATCTAAAAAACTAAAAAACAAAGAAACTATCGCAATGCGATCCAATAAAAATACCAATCCCCGACAACGGCGCCATTTTGTTGGAGCGGTAAAGCGGCAAGCAAAAATATTATTTTCGGAAGAATTCCCTCCGGGATTTATGTCCTGTCCACAGAGACCGGTGCTATTAAACTGCCGTTCGAAAATTTAAATGTTAATGAGTTTGGGTTTAAAATGGTTTTAAGGTAAATGCGGGAAAGTCAATAAGAGCATAAAAAGTATACATTCTTCGGAGAAAAGAAACTTATCAAGCATATATATAATCCACTCGTCACAAACATAAATTTATTGATCATTTTCACTATACTACAATACTCGTCAAAATCATCCAGTATCGCTCACAATAGTGTCCATCTCTGGCACACTGAGCTGAGAGAGCAACCATATTAGTCTCGTTGTCACTCTCGCGCACGACGCCTCGAAACACGGAAGGCATTAAGTTCCGATACCAAAAAGATTATTCTCTAAATCTATCTCTAGAATCTAGACAATAGATATCCATCCCTAATCAAGATTCATGATGTTTATCTCTAACACAACACAAATCGAAACATAAATGAAAAAAGATCAAGGAAGACATCGATAATGATATGTAAAGCATGTTTCATATAATGCCATGGGCGACAAATATACATGAGTTCAGAATAAATACATATACACAACCCAACAAAGAAGAAAAACATAAAGAAAAATAGAAATGAACCAAACATCTCACGGATTGTCAAAGCCAATCGACGATCAATTCACCCCGGTACATCAGTGTGCAAGCTTCAAAGTTGTTTTCTAGCTATCTCTACCAAAGAATGAGGTTGATGAAGTTGGGAGAGCAAAAATCACCCCCAAACAACATAACCTAACAAAAATGAAGTAAAATGAATTATATACAAAATTCTGTCTCAGACGCTTCGCCCGGCGGAAGAATGAATTCGCCCGGTGAAGCTCTTTATTACACTCACATCAGCTGTGTACTTAAACAGGCTGGCAACAAATATCTAATTTCGCCCGACGAAGGTTCAAAACACATGGAATGCTACTGGAATTTCCTTATTTCCTCACGCCACTGCTTCGCCCAACGAAAGGGAGGATCGCCCAACGGAAGGAAGCTTCGCCCGACAGAGCATGACAGTCAGCAAATCTTCTGGTGTAATTCGCACGGTGAAAGGCAGTATCGCCCAGCGACACTAGCTTCGCCCAGCAAAATATGGCTGACTGCACTTCTTTATTTTGGTTTCCAGCTTCTATACGATGGCTTTCTTTCTTTGCCTTCTTCCTTTTATTGATCCAAATGGTACATCCAGGAGCTTTTATTACTCATTGCTCCAACAATGCTTAATTACCTACAAAATGAATGGAAAACTATTAATCGTTACACAAATGAATCAAAAACACAAGTATACACTAACTAATGTATTTATACACAAAGTTGAAGAATTATTCAATAAAATTACACTAAAACATGATAAGTGTCACAAAACTATATATACAAAACACTACAAATTGACACTTATCACTCATCAATCCTCTCAAAGATTGTTGAGCATTCACCTCAATCAAGAATTAGGGTTTTGGACCCTCTCACAGCACTCAGACAAAGGATTAATCAAGAATAGACATAATCTTCAACTTGTCAAGCTTCTCAAACATCCATAAAGGATCAAGAGGTCTCCCACATCAAGAATCAAGAATAAGATTGCAACATTTCAAGCTGATCAAACCTCAAGATCACCAGTGTCACCAAATTAGGGTTTTGGTCGACCAAGGCCTCTGGAGAGAAATTTTCATCTAGGCATGAGCCAATACTTCAAAACATGATCCAAGAAGCTCAAAGGGACCTCATGGATCCAATCATAAGTTCAAAATAACCTCAGGGGATGCATTCATCAAAAATCAAGAATTAGGGTTTCTTGACACAAAGAACTTGGTTCATGAGCAATATAAAGATTCAAATTCCTCTGGACCACAAACTAGGGTTTTTGAGAAAAAGTCAACCATACCTTTGACTTTTGACCAAGACATGATCTCAAACCTTGGGAAATGATTCAAGACACTCTAAAACACCTATGGAATCCATCCATTAAGTTTGATTTAGCCCAGGGATTTGATTTCATAAAGGATCACAAAGTTTGAAATTCATCTGATAAAAAGTCAACTGTGCTGAAAACCAAGTTTGACTTTTGAGATTTTTTTACAAACATGGCTTCTTTAAATAAAAAACAATGTTAACTTTTGGTTTGGATAATCATCCATCAAGAAAAATTAAGAAAAGTGAGGTTACTTGCAAAAGGGGTAATCTTAAGAAACATAAATTTTTTACCCAACTTTGAAGGCCATAACTTGTGATCCAAGCAACCATTTTCTTCCATCCAAAGCTCAAATGAAAGCTCTCATTACATACTACAAAAGTGTCCTCCTGGCCTATAGACAAAAGATGCATGGATTTTGAGTTAGAAAGCCATGAAGTTAGGGTTTCATTGGATTTTCACTTTGACACTTAGTAAAATTTTCGACATAATCTGTTTGCATTTTTTCCAACTTTGAGATCATTTTTCTCCATGATCCACATTGATCCAAGACCAAAGTTAAATATCAAAGTTGAAGTATGATGTACAAGCTTTCCAAAGAGTATAAGAACATCATCAAACTCCATTTGAGCAAAGCGATATGGAGGGATCAACATGCCTTGCTGCAAACTGTTTTCATGATAATTTTGGTTATTTCTTGCTAGCCACGATTCTTTTTGTCAAGTGTAATGATCAATACCACTCACATTCAATGTACAACAGATGAATCACCACAAACCTGCAAGGTTGGACCAAGGAGTCAAGGAAATCCCTTATGCCTTGAATTCAAAATGGCATTTATGTGCAATAGTGCACATTCAACAAAAGGACTCTTTTCAGTCAAGATGCTCACATAAAAAACAATAAAAGCATATGAGGAATGTGGATTAAGTCAAAAGATAAGCTAGCCATGTGGAGGGCTATGGTACTTTGTGTGAGGGGCAATGATACATCTTGCCAAAACTTTTGAATTCAAGCCAATCTCCACGATATCACTATTCAGCCAAGACAAATCCATTCTCCTATAAATATAACTCATTTCTGATCATTCAAAACACACCAAAACAACCACAATGCTTGTTTTCTCACAAATCTTCTTTCTTGCAAAATTCAAAGTTCTCAAAGAGTGAAAACTTGGAATTCTCAAACCAGTCCAATTCCATTCAAACCAAGCATTCAAACACTTCACATAAGCATCATAGAAGTGATCCATAACCTCAAAACACTTCTGTAACATCAGAATCACCAAGTCACTATCCATTTGCTCAAATTTTCCTCAAAGCTGCAGATAGGGTCGAGCCAAGTAATCAAGAAGGTTTCAATCCATGCTAATCATTGGAACACCATCCTTGGGGGTCAAGGAAGCTGTCCAGATCATCATCTTGCATCTGTAACACCTACATTGCAGAATTCAATTCTCACTGGCAAGGTAAGCTTCCTCAAATCTGAACTCTATGATCCATGCATCATAAATGTGTTTTCAAGTTTCCAACATGTTTCTGCACTTATGTAGAGTGTTTCCCCTCAATTAATTGCTTTGTATCTATCGTGTATGGAGTTTCATAGTGTTCTTGCAAAAATTAGGGTTCATCTGTTCTTCACATGATTTCTCACTCCACACTTAAAAGAAATGCAATTAATTAGTATCATTGAAATACTTATTAAAAAATGAGCAACTTTCATGTTTACAAAAGTCATTTTCATTGCATATTGAGTGAGATATGTGAGTTCTTGCAAATCTGAACATGGAGGGAGGCTCGAGGAAGAAGAAGGTGTTCTTGGCGCCTTTTTTCAAATTTTTGAATATTTTCAATTAATTTCAAAAATTCATATCTCTCTCATTTTTAATCCTTTTCAAATGATTTTTTAAAAATAAATCATTTATACATTTTAATATTTAATTCCACAAAGAAATCCAAAAAATATTTTATATTTGATATATTTTTGATTTTTTCAAAGAATTTATTTTTATTTGTTTTAAACATTTTTAAATAAATTATTTTTCTTGATTTTTTAAAATCAATTGAGTTCAAATCATCTTGTGGATTGAAACATCTATTTTCAAACATTTGTCAAAGTTCACAACATATTTTTTGAATATATTTGATATTTTATATCATTTTTTATTTATTTTTCTTTGAAAAATTGTATTTTTAATTAAAATTAGGGTTTTTCCTTGATTTTAAATTTTCAAACTTCATTTGAAACACTTTTGAGCCTCTAATAAAGTGTAAGATACAACCCCTTTATAAAAAAAAATAATTCCTCGGCCTCTGTCATAATATAAGTCCAGTGCGATTATCAAAATAACGGCGCATTCATTATTTTCATCTGGGCCTCTTCTTGAGTATAAGCCCTATTTTTCTTCTTTACAAACACTTTTGGGCCTCTAATAGAGTGAAAGGCCCAAACCCCTTTGTACATAAATAAATTTTGGGCCTCTGCTATAGTAAAAGCCCCACAACGTCTTTCGGTATCGCAGTGCGATCCCTGATTTCAAAATAAGTCATCTGGGCCTCTCCTTGAGTATAAGCCCCAATCTTTTGTTCATAAATTTTGTTTTAAACAATAAACAACTTCCATGGGCCTCTCCTTGAGTTGTAAGCCCCATACCTCTATTTTCAAAATCATCTGTCTGTTTTTAACTAGTACTAAGAGGAGCATTATTCCCGGTGAAACTGCTCTTAGACCACTTGGGCCTCTCCTTGAGTTGTAAGCCTCATACCTCTGTTTTCAAAATCATCTGTCTGTTTTTAACTAGTACTAAGAGAAGCATTATTCCCGGTGAAACTGCTCTTAGACCATTTGGGCCTCTCTTAGAGTTATAAGCCCAAAACATTTTCTTCTTTTCAACAACTTTCTTTTAATTCAAATTCAAAACTTAAAGTTTTCTAAAAAATTTCTTCAATTTCTTAAAACCCTAATCATACAGTTGTAATCAATACAATCAATCACAATACACTTGGGCCTCTTTTCAGAGTGTAAGACCCAACATCTTTTCAATTCAATGCATACTTGTTTATACTTGTTAATTCACTTAGCTATATATACTTGTGCATATCTGTCTAGAGGTTCCCCTTGCAGTTAGGTCTACACTTAGGTCAAACCAGAGGTTACTCCTGAACTTAGTTAATAACTAGTTCCGTCAAACGAAACTTCCCTCAATAAGTCTGCCTCCTCTTGGGCTTTATTCAATATGGAAATGAGAAAGGCATTATTCTCGGTGAAACTTTTCTCAAGACTGTCAAAACTTAGAAACATACATATACAAGAAATTCATTTCCCTAGAGAGGATTAATTCCCGGTGAAACCTCTTTTGAATTTCTTCAAACCTTAGAACTGTTCAAGAAAGAAAGGATTAATTCCTGGTGAAACCTTTCTTGAACTTTTCTTAGGATTGGACCCACAGGCTTCCTAAAAGCATCCCCATCCTCCTCTTGGGCTTAGTACAAGGACCTCCAGGCTTCTTAAAAGTTCCCCAGCCTCCTCTTGGGCTTGGTACAAGGACCCAAAGGCTTCCTAAAAGCATAGGATAAAAGCTAGTCATCTCTGCTAGTCCAATCCTCAGAAAGGTCAAAACTCCAGAATACCCAATCATTCCAGGGTTGATCTTCAAACCCATAACCTCCTCTTGGGCATCATACAAAGATCTCTCCAACCAAAATCTACCTCATCTCAAGAGACTTGGATAGTCTCAGCCTTCTCTTGGGCTTCATATAAGTAGACTTGGAAAGTCTCATTATCATAGTCTCCTATTGGACTTAACACAAGGACCCACAAGCTTCCTAAAAAGCATATGATAGATCTTGATTACTTTACCAATACATCAATTCCCCAGAGAGTTGAAACCTCCAAGGTTTCCAAACTCATCTCTAAACTCCGCTGACCCGTAACCAGGCTTAACTTTCACCTTGAAAATCCCCAGCCAGGGTCAATTCACCATCAACAAATCCATAATAGAATCAGAGCCTCATGGAATCTGGTACTTCAACTCTTCCCTGATTCCCCAGCAAGAGTTAGTTTCCCTTTGGATTCCTCAATACAATTTAGACTTTCTCCTGGATTTCATTGATCCTCAGCAAGAGTCAGCCTCCTCTTATGCTTCATATAAGAATTTCCCCTAATCAGCCTCAATCTTGGGCTTTCTACAAGACAGATATAACACTCCCCAGAGGAGTCATTATCTATCAGCTTCATCATCTTGGGCTTCAAACAAGATACTAAAATAAAACCCTCCCCAATGGAGTTATTTTCTTTCAGCTTCAACCTTGGGCTTTGAACAAGGCACATAAAAAAACAACATCCACTCAGATGAGACCATGAGTCCTCTCTGTAGGAAGATACCTCTTCTATGCATCACATGTTAAAACAAACAATCAAAACCTTTTTCTTAGATAAATTGTTGTAAGTGGCACACTTGTTGATTCAAAATCCAAGCTGGAGTCCTTCCTTTATCCTGGCTAAAATCTCTCTTTCATCTAACACCTATAAGTGGCAAGCCTCTAGAATCCATACATCTAAGCCAATGTCTTTCTCTTAGCATGAAAGATTCATAAAGGAAAAAGTGGCATTCCTCTACACTGAGTTAAAGCTTCTTCCTTCATGACATCTCTCTTATAAAGGAAATTATGGCTTTGTTGGATTCCACACATCCCAGTTAAATTAATTTCCCTTATAACCCATTACTCAATATTTGTGATGAATAGGTGAGATATCTCCCTTTAGAGATGACAAATTCTCTCTCTCAGTCAACTTTTAGCTTCAATCTTGGGCTTTGAACAAGATACAAATACTCCGATAGCTTCAATCTTGGGCTTTGAATAAGACACCAAATATTTTTCCTCCCATAGAAATAGGAGGAACTACGATTGTTCTGATTTCCCAAATCTCTTTACGAGAATACGTAGGCATAAGATTGCTAAATCTTAGCGAGAACACAAATAAAAAATCTTAGTTCCAGTACCTTCCCAAAAACAATAGAAAACCTGAAAATAACAAAAACATTCTCTCAACACTCTTAAAGGAGAAAATTTCCCAATCCATAGCAGATAAACACAAGAAAGCATTACCAATAGCAAAAATACATGCAAAAGAAGGTTCCTATAGATTACTCTAGATACTTTGGGTGTTAATAGCTTCCCTTTGTATAACCAGATCCCGATCTCCGATCTCTTAGAATTTGTTAAAGAAAACGCTTGCGTGCAGGGTTAGTTAAAGATATCTTCCCCTTCCTTTCAAGCTTCATAGGATAAATACAGAAATCAGAAAGTAGCACCAAACATGCGGTAGGTGATTGCGTCAACAAAAAACCGACGCTACAGAAAAATGGCGACTCTGCTGGGGATTTATAGGATTAGATTTCCTAAGAGGTCTAGGCCTTGCTTTGCATTTATTTTTATGTTATTTTTACTTTCTTTCTCATTTCTTATATATCATATGTTGTCATATTACTTGGTATACTTGTTTAAATTACTGTTATCTGGGAATGCGATTAATACGCATGTGGTGAGTCTGAGAGAACATTAAGATAAGTGGTGGCGTATTCAGGGAGGCTTATAGAGAGTGAATCCCGACCAAGCTAACTTGAGAGTCCACCGAATCAGTGGAGGTACCCTCTTGGAATTACCAATGTTGAACGAGCAAGTTGTGAAAATATTGTTTTTCCCATTGGGTTACCCTTGAAACTGAGGATTAGTAAGCATTTAACAATTTGACCATTAGGTAGTGCGATAACTATCGGGAATAGTTGATACACGATACTACACTCAAAGGAGATTCATCTTGGGATATTACAGCTCTCATGAGTCAGTCGGCTTGCTGTTAATATCTTTAAGAGGGGTCACTGATTTTGGGAACCTTTGTTAGAACCCGTTCTACAGGTACAAAAATTAACCTTTAGTACACACCTCGGGAATGGGTAGATCCATGGCTCCATGCTCGTGATGATGAACCCTTAAACCCATGTTTTTAAATGTTTTTTTTGCTGCATTCATGCATCCATGCATTCATTAAAAAACTCTTTTTAAACAAAATTTTTTTTTTTCTAAAAGAACTAAAACAATAATTGCAAATATCAGAAGTTGCGTTATGGATTTCGGCAGAAGAAAAACGCACAAGTACACCTTCAAGGTTCCAAAACTGGAAGACCTAAGGAAACTGGGAAGGATGATTACTAATCTCAAGGCTTTCAGAGCTAAGCACGGAGGACTGTTGTCTCTTTTGAAGGTCAACATGGTTGAAGGAATCCTGTCTACATTGGTTTAGTTCTATGGTCCAGTATACCACTGCTTCACTTTCCCAGCTTATCAGCTCACACCAACACTAGAAGAGTACTCTCCCCTGATTGATTTACCTATCACTGATCAAGATCCATTTTTTGGACTGGAAGAAATTCCAAAAGATCAAGCCATTGCAAAAGCAACCTCATTGGAAGAGTCAGATATCAGGACTCACATGACCACAAAGGGAGGAATCCAGGGTTTACTGGCTAAATTCCTCATGGAGAAAGCTCTATACTTTGCCAGTATAAGAAATATAACTGCTTTCGAGGATGTCTTGGTTCTGCTCATATATGGGTTATTCCTCTTTCCCAACATTGACAACTTCATCGACACCAATGCTTTTAAGATATTCTTAATTGGGAACCCAATCCCAACCTTGCTCGTGGATGCTTATCATTCAGTACACTTAAGGAATTTGTACAGTGGAGGAATGATCACATGCTGTGTATCATTACTCTACAAATGGTTTATTTCCCACTTACCCAAGTCTACTACTTTTTGGGATCACAAGAGTAGTCTGCGATGGTCGCAGAAGATTATGTATCTTACCAATTCTGACATAGATTGGTACAATCCGATCTATGACGGAATAAAAATCATCGACAAATGTGGAAATTTCCCCAATGTACCCCTCATTGGCACTAAGGGAGGGATAAACTATCATCCAATTTTAGTTCGCCGTCAACTTGGATACCCGATGAAGAATATCCCACATAATGTTCATCTGGAAGGTATTTTCTTCAAGGAAGGAGAAAATGACAGAGCGCTAAAGAAAGAAATAATGCATTCCTGGCAACATGTTCACAAGAGGGGAAGAGAGTCCATAGGGAGGCCAAACTGCATCTCTACATAGCCTTACCTCCACTGGGTACAAACTAGGGCCATCAAACTGAAGATGCCTTACCCTCGTCAAGAAGTTTTTCCCTTGAAGGAATCTGTCCTTTATTTCATGCCTGATACGGAAAAACTCCAGATCTCTCTTAACAAAGTCCAACGTGAGAAAAACTCTTGGAAGAATAAGTACCAGATTCTTAATTTGGAATGTACCAAGATTCAAGAGTTGCTGAAGGAAAAGGATACTCTGATCGATATATTAGAGCAGCATGCTATAGAAGGTCTAGAGGAACGAAGAAATTTGCTCTCTCCTTTCACTTGGCAAAGGATCATCGACCCGACAATGGTTGAAGGGCCCGATCAAAGAAAAGAAAAATTCAGGAACCAGCATCTGAGCTCTCCTCAGAGAAAACTCAAGATCCATAGGCCTAATTTTCCTTCCCCCACTTTGTAAAACAATGTACTTTTCCCAGTAAAATACTGCAATCTTTCGAGTTCAATAAAAAGGTCTCCCCCGCTGTATGATATTTGCAATATAATTGTTAAAAGTTCTTTTGAAAACAAAAACTAAAAGCAGATAATTTTCATTCTTTGCATATCATTCATCATTCTCACATACCACATCTTTGTCATTGAATCTCACACATTTGTCGCACTCTAGAGTCAAATTCTCATTCATACAATACTCGGGCCAATCGACAAAAGAAAATGGATGATCTCAAAGAAGAGAACAGAGAGCTGAGAGAAGAAATCAACGCTCTAAAGGAGAGTTTGGAGAAACTCCACAACACCATGGAATCCCTGGCAGCATCCCAGGATCAACAACATCAAAGGACTACGATCTCAGAGATTATGTCTTCACCAGCATTTGAGACATCTGACAGTCATCCTCAGTACAACATGCCTAAAGGTTTTCTCTGGGGCATGCCTTTCAATTTTATACCCGAAGGATATATACCTTCGGTGACTGAAGACCCGGAAGCCATAGCAAGAACCTCCAGACTTGAAGGTTACAAACTTCAGGTAATTGAAAATGCAAAGGTTACAACAGAAACTCCTGAAGGTTACAAACTTCAGGTCATTGAAGTGCCATGAGTTACCACCGTAATGTCTATACCACAACCGGTGGTACACACTATCCCAGAAGAACCGATTCTGCAGGCCACTCCTGGCAGAAACGAAGAAGTATATGAAAGGATGAATGAATTCCTGGAGCAGTTCTTGGAAATGCAGAGGGAACTGCATGCCATTCGTGGTTAGGACTTGTTTGGTAAAGATGCCGCTGACCTCTGTTTGGTCCCCTAACATAAAGATACCGCACAAATTCAAGGTGCCTGACTTTGAAAAATACAAAGGCAACTCTTGCCCTCAAAGTCATTTGGTAATGTATGCTCGAAAAATGTCTACCCAGACAGAAAATCAACAACTACTAATCCATTACTTCTAAGACAGTTTAACCATTGTCGCACTTAAATGGTACATGGGTTTAAACCGCACCAAGACCAATACTTTCAGAGATCTTGGGGAATTCTTCGTTCAGCAGTATAAAATACAATTTGGACATGGCGCCAGATAGGGACCAGCTCAGAGCAATGTCCCAGAAAGATAAATAAAACTTCAAGGAGTACGCTTAGAGATGGCGTGAAATTGTCGCCCAGATCTGTCCTCCTCTCGAGGAAAAGGAAATGACAAAGATCTTCCTGAAAACATTAAGCTCATTTTAGCATGACCAGATGGTTGCAAGTGCACCTAGTGACTTCACTGAAATGGTGAACATAGGGGTACACCTTGAAGAAGCAGTCTGAGAGGGACGATTGGTCAAGGATGCAGAGCCATCCAGCGATAGTAAAAGATACGGTAGTGCTTTCCAAAATAAGAAAGAGCAAGATATCAGTAATATCTCTCTGGGAAAGCAAAGGCGAAGGTATCAACCAGTAGCAGCAGTAACTCCTGCTATCAACCCAGCTCCAGCTCCGACATATCAACCTCAGGTTGCTCAGAGCCAACCAAATCAACAACAGTATCAGTAAAGGCATCAACAGCCTCTTCAGCAGGCTCGCCCACAGTACAATAATAACAATCATACTACATAATCACCAGGGTTTGACCCTATACCAATGTTATATGCAGAATTATTTCTAGTTCTGTTGGCCAAGGGATACGTTCAAACTAGGACTCCTCTTACAGTACAATAAAATCCATCCTTTTGGTTCAAGGCAGATCAATCTTGCCCTTACCATCAAGGGGGATCAGGACATAACATTGAAAATTGCCTTAGCTTTAAATCTGATGTACAGAGCTCTTCAGAAATAGGGTTTTATATTCCAAGGATACTAATCCGAATGTTCAGACGAACCCATTACCGCAACATGAGAAAACTACGACGAATTTGATAGAAGGAGAACTTGGCCGCAATTATCAAATTCACAATGTACGCTTATTGGAAACAAATTTGGTGAAAATGCATTGCAGACAGAGCGGGTACGACCATGTGCCATCTCACAACTATAATTAGTGTGATATATGTTCCAAGAACAATCAAGGATATGCTATAGTACACGCAGCTCTTCAAGAGCAAATGGATCTAGGCTGGATTCAGGATCACAGGATTCGTGAAGTAAACATGGCCCATGCACATCCAAACATTGTTCAAAATCATAACATCCAGCCAACCAGATGGGGAGATCCTTTTGAGAGCGAAAATACTATGGAAGATGTAACAGAAGAGTCCTCTCATGATAACTCTAAGTGGGAAGAAGACTCCAATGATCCCACTCCGCCAGAAATCAGTGTCATTACTGAAGACAAATCGAGAAGGAAAGTACCGGACTTTGTGATCCATAGAGGAGTTCATCGCCATTGGGTTGCGGTCGATGTCCCGAATGTCGTTCATAAATCAAAGTAATTTCCGCAACTTTGTTTTGACCTTTCACCTTGCCCGGGTGAAAAGGATGTTTTATAGGGCTTACTTTTCTGTAAATGTCCTTCTCCGCTTCGGCCGAAGCGATAGAGTTTTGTTTTATAGGGTTGTGTTTCAAGAATCGACAAATCATAAATAAATAATGTCATTCTGAATTCCTGTATTTATTGCTATTTTCACTTTTCGCTTTCTTTCAGATAATGGTAATCCTAAAAAACAACCTAAAATAAAAATAAGCATTTAAAAAAAAACAATGCACACACTTTTGTATTCTCTCTGTCTTTTCTAAAAAAGAATCATCACGTCGTGCAGATTGCTTATTTTAAATCCCATTGAAATATACGATCCAATGCCTTCTCCTAACTTTGAGTTCCCGGTATTTGAAGCCGAAGAAGAAGAGGACAAAGAAATTCTAGAAGAGATCTCTCGACTATTCAGACAAGAGGAAAGGTCCATTGAACCTCACAAAGAGCCATTGGAAATGGTTAATTTGGGTTCAGAAGAAGAAAGGAAAGAAGTTAAGATTGTAGCACTGCTCAGTCCAACTGTCAGAGAAGGCTCGATAAAACTTCTCTAAGAATTTCCAAATGTGTTTGCTTGGTCCTACCAGGAGATGCCAGGGTTGGATACCAGAATCTTGGAACATCACTTACCACTGAAAATAGAATGTCCTCCGGTAAAACAAAAACTGAGAAGGACTCGTCCTGATATGGCCATCAAGATTAAGGAGGAAGTGTAGAAGCAGATCGATGCGGGTTTCCTTGCCACCTCAGAATATCCTCAATGACTAGCCAACATAGTGCCAGCTCCCAAAATGGACGAAAAAGTCAGAATGTGTGTAGATTACAGGGATTTAAACAAAGCAAGTTAAAGGATGGTTTTCCCCTACCACACATTGACATGCTGGTTGACAGCAGAGTAAAATTCAAAGTCTTCTCCTTCATGGATGGATTCTCGGGCTATAATCATATCAGAATGGCGCCAGAAGACATGGCGAAAACTTCATTCATCACCCCATGGGGCACCTTTTGTTACAAAGTAATGTCGTTCGGTCTAAAGAACGCCGGAGCAACTTATTAAAGGGCTATGACAACTTTGTTTCACGACATGATGCACAAAAAGATTGAAGTATACGTTGGTGACATGATTTCCAAATCTAAAACAGAAGAAGAACATGTGGAACATCTATCAAAGTTGTTCAAGCGTCTGAGAAAATACAAACTCCGTCTGAATCCCAATAAATGTACGTTCGGTGTACGTTCAAGAAAGCTCTTGGGATTCATCGTCATCCAAAAAGGAATTGAGGTTGATCCCGACAAAGTCAAGGCCATTCAAGAAATGCCTTCTCCAAAGACTGAAAAACAAGTAAGAGGATTTTTGGGACGTCTGAATTACATCTCAAGATTCATATCTCTCATGACTGCGACATGCACGTCAATCTTCAAACTACTCAGAAAGAACCAAAATTCTATATAGACAGAGGATTACCAAAAGGCTTTCGATAGCATCAAAGAATATTTACTGAATCCGCCAATTCTATCTCCTCCAGTGGAAGGAAGACCATTGATAAACTACTTAACAGTCTTGGAAGACTCCATGGGTTGTGTGCTTGGCCAACAAGACGAAACAAAAAGAAAATAGTCTGCTATCTATTACTTAAGCAAGAAATTCACGGACTGTGAAACTCGGTACACTATGCTTGAGAAAACTTGCTGTGCTCTGGCTTGGGCAGCTAAGCGTCTTCGGCAGTATATGATTTGTCACACTGCTTGGTTAATATCTGAAATGGATCCGATCAAGTACGTCTTTGAAAAGCCTGCTCTCACAGGAAGAATTTCCCATTGGAAAATGTTGTTATCAGAATACGACATCGAGTACCATGCTCAGAAAGCCGTCAAAGGAAGTATTTTAGCCGATCATTTGGCTCATCAACTGATTGACGATCGGGAATCAGTCTAATTTGACTTCCCAAACGAAGATGTGATGTACCTAAAAATGAAAGATTGCGATGAACCGCTACCAAGCGAAGGGCCAGAGACAGGATCCCAATGGGGATTAATATTCGACGGAGCTGTCAACGCTTATGGAAACAGAATTGGTGCAATCATTGTTACACCTCAGGGTACCCATATTCCTTTCACCGCCAGATTGACATTCAAATGCACAAACTGTGAGAACAAGATTTAGTTATGCAATATTACTTCTAAGTTTTGATGATATCAAACGAGTATGCTTGTATGAACAATTTTGTAAGACCAATGTTTGTTACTTTGAGAATCTAACAAACAGGTTATGCTTCCGTTAATTGGTGTGGACATAATG
Source organism: Lathyrus tuberosus (assembly GCA_022829125.1). Taxonomy (NCBI): domain Eukaryota; kingdom Viridiplantae; phylum Streptophyta; class Magnoliopsida; order Fabales; family Fabaceae; genus Lathyrus; species Lathyrus tuberosus. The sequence goes on along the minus strand of JALAZF010000653.1, from coordinate 2,326,078 downwards.
TTGAAAGAATACTTTGCCTACGCGTTTCACTTGATGTGCTAAATCTCTTCAAACGAATTTGAAGATCATAGACTCTGATATAATATATAAAGAAAGTCCAAATGTTGTTCTAATGAACGAAGTCCAAATGCTGTTGTGATGAACGAAGTCCAAATGCTGAAGATTTTCACTCTCTGATAAAGGTTCTGAAAACCCAACCAATAGTCTCTACTCATGCTTCAAATAAATACTATCTGAAGCCACTGAAGATATGAAGACAATTTTCTAAGTGAACAAGGTTCTGAAGACCAAATGTTGAAGACTCCGAAGACGCTGCTCTGAGGACTCCAAGACTTGAAGATCTTAAGAATCAAGCTACGTTTTCCCTTCTTGCTCATGCTCACAGTAGCCTCTAAAGTTAAGAAGATTAGAAGACTAAGCAACGAAGTTCAAACGAAGATATCTTGGTAATTGTGCAAAAGTTCAAATGAAGATTTCTTGGTAACAGTGCCAACGAAGATATACTGACAAGACAGGACACAAAAGGTTTTATCTGTCCTTACGTTTCTACCAAACCGCCGTCAATAGTCATGATTACCTTGCAACGACTACTTTTACTCAGCTATAAAAGGACTTGAAGACTCAAAGAATGATAACAACTGCTCCGCTTACAACACATTCTATTTTGCTATTATCATTCAAAAAGTCATTCTCTGTGCTGTAAAATAGTTTACATATTCATCTTATGCTAGAAGCAATATCTTATAAACAAACCTTTTTCAAACTGTTGTTTGAAGATCTTTGAGAAAAACCTGGTGAGGTTAAATTTCTTGAGAAGTCTAGGACTAGTGAGAATCTTAGAGGTTGTTCCTTAAGAGAGACCATTGTGGTTTGATCTCTTGAGATGTCTAGAACTTGAGAGTTTTAGAGGTTGTTGTTAGTCACCAGCATTTTGGCTAGTGCATTGTATTAATTTGTTGATTAGTGGATTAAGACCTCAATTGAGAGAGGCAAAATCACCTTAGCCGGGGAACTACATTAACTTGAGGAATTCTCAAGTGAACTAGTATAAACATACCATGTTATCTCTTTCAAGCTTCATTAAGATTATCATCCATAAGTTAAAGAGTTATTAAAAGGGGGTTAGAATCAAAGAAAATTTTTATTTTGAAAAACCAATTCAAACCCCCCTTTCTTGTGTTTTTCACACCTTCAATTGGCATCAGAGCTCCGGTTCTGAGGTGATAAAAAGGTTGAGTTTTTATCAAGCACTTAACAGTGTTTAGTACCGATCCAAGTGTGAAAAACAATGGCTGCACCTGAACTAAATGTTACCACAAATGAAAGAGATTCTTATAGTGCAAAACCTCCTTTCTATAATGGGGAAAAATTTGACTATTGGAAAGACAGAATTGAAATTTACTTTCTGGCCTTTGACTTAGATCTATGGGATCTGGTAGTTGATGGCTACAGTCACCCTGTAGATTCTGAAGGAAAAAGATTGCCAGAAGTGCATTAACAGATGCTCAAAAGAAGACTTACAAGAATCATCACAGAGCAAGAACGATTCTGTTAAATGCAATTTCATATACGGAATATGAAAAAATCACAAACAAAGAAACTGCAAAGTCTATCTTTGATTCCCTCAGAATGACTCATGAAGGCAACGCTCAAGTCAAAGAGACAAAGGCTCTTGCACTAATCCAGAAATATGAAGTCTTCAGAATGGAAGACGATGAATCTGTGGAAACTATGTTTTCAAGATTCCAGATGCTTGTTGCAGGACTCAAAGTTCTGGACAGAGGTTACTCTACTGCTGATCATGTCAAGAAGATTATCAGAAGTCTGCCTGTCAAATGGAGACCAATGGTAACAGCCTTGAAACTAGCAAAGGATTTAAACAACATAAGTCTTGAGGAACTAATTAGTTCTTTAAGGAGTCATGAAATAGAACTTCAAGAAGATGAACCTCAGAAGAAAGGTAAATCTATTGCTCTAAAGGCCAAGTCTGAGAAGAAAAAAGCATATCAAACAGTGGAAGAATTGGAAGAATTTGAAGAGGATTCAGACGAAGATGATATATCTCTCATATCAAGGAAGATAAGTCGACTATGGAAATACAGAAAAAATAAGTTCAAAGGACCAACAAGAAGATCTGAGCCTACACATGGTCAAAAGAAAACTTATGAAAGAGAAGTTACATGTTTTGAATGCAAGGAGCCTGGACATATCAAGAATGATTGTCTAAAGTTCAAGAAAGATGGAAGACCTATGAAAACTAAAAAGGGTCTTATGGAAACATGGGATGATTCAGAGTCAGAAGAAGACTCTGATGGAGAACATGCCAACGTAGCATTCATGGAAAATACCAACACAAACAATGTCTTATCAGAAGGAGAACTATCAGACTCCAGCGACGAAAGAGAGGTACTTTCTTCCTTATCTCGCTCTGAACTTGAAATAGGATTATCTGAACTTATGGAAAGATATCAACTCCTTCTAAGAAAACACAAAACTCTAAAAAAGACTTTTGTGGTTCCTTCAGAGGATCTTACTAAAAGCAAGCAAACTATTTCAGAACTAAATGAAAAATTATTTTTCTTAGAAAACTCAAATGCTGTTTTAAAAAGTAAAGTCCTTAAGTTAGAAGAAGAGATCACTTCCAACATAACCAATGTTAGTTCTTGTATTGGCTGGAATTTTGGTAAAACAAAGTTGAACAATGTTGATGTCATATGTCTGATGTCTTAACATTGGTTCCTAACATTAGTTGTTGCAGGGTTGAAGTTTTATATGCTGATGTTATACTTGATGTCTTGACATCAATTTTCAGAACATCAGAACATCAGGTTGTGATGTTTTAGGGCTGCGCGTGTTAGTTTGTTTTGAGAAGATCTGTTAGAGAGATTGGATGCGAATTTCTTGGAGAAGATATTGGCAATCAGATATGGAGTAGATCATGTAACTACATTAGGGCTGATTTGAAAAGATTTAAAAAGATTAGAAGATCAAATCTGTTTTAAATTCTGTTTAATAACAAATCAAATCAGATTTTTTGGGAGAGGTCCAAGCCCAAGTCAGAATGATATTTAAAGTAGCCTCAACCCTTGTTGGGAGTTAACAAAGACAGAGAGCATAGACTGAGAGTCAATTTGAGTTTTCGTGTGTGTTTTTGTAAACCATTCATGTTTGAATTGGTGTTACTATTTTGAGTTGTAAGTGTATTCACTTTAGAGCTTATAAGCAAGAGTGTGTTGTTCTTGATCAAAGCTGTTAAGCAGAATCAAGGTGGGTTTTAAAGTGTAATCTTTGAATTGTATCACTGAGGTGATTTAGGGAGTGAGTGGTTTCTCATATCTAAGTGGTCTCTTAGGTAGAAGTGTCATTGGGTAGTGATTAAGATGAGTAGATGTCAACTGGGATTGTTGAGTCTGTAATTTAATACTACTTATAGTGAATTTCCTCCCTGGCTTGGTAGCCCCCAGACGTAGGTAGTTAAACCGAAGTGGGTGAATAATTCATTGTGTTGATTTACTGTTGTTATTACCTTGTTCATATAGCAGATTGTGTTGTTGTGACATCACACTTAACATCACACATCTGATACCAGAATTTCAACCAACACTAATGAAGTGGTCAGATATGATAGAGCTTTTCAACACTTTCTTGCTAAAAGCATAGATTGAAGTAAAATGGCTTCAATGGAGTTAGCAAAAATGGAAGTAGAGGTCTAGGATATTCAGGACCATCACAACCATATGATGAAACCAAGAATATCAAACTAATACCTCTATCTAAACATTTTGTGCGTGCTGACACTAAACTAAAATGTCCAGAACCAGAAGGTTCTAAATCTTTTATATCACAAACACAGACACGGAAGAAATCTTCCAGACTCAAATACTATGCACAAATACCACACTATTATCCTGCTGCACGAAAATCCAAAGGTGTCAGAACCTCTGGAGAGACTAATGTGAAAGGACCCACAAAATGGGTACCTAAGAATAAGATAGTATATGTTTCAGATATCCTTAATGGCGCCACTAAAACACCAGTCATGGTACTTGGACAGTGGATACTCGCGACACATAACGGGAGAAAGGCATATATTTAAAGATCTGAAACTTAAGCTTGGAGGTGTCGTCAGTTTCGGAGGAAATCAGAAGGGAAGAATCATTGGCTCCGGAACTGTTGGTAATGGTAAAATTCCTTCTATAAATAACATTCTTTTAGTTGAAGGTATAATGCATAATTTATTGTCAATTAGCCAACTTAGTGACAATGGTTATGATGTTATTTTCAATCAAACGTCTTGTAAGGCTGTTAGTCAGAAGGTTGGATCTGTTCTGTTCAATGGTAAGAGGAAGAACAATACTTACAAAATTAAATTATCAGATTTAAAACATCAAAATGTAAAGTGCCTTCTGTCTGTCAATGAAGAGCAATGGGTCTGGCACAAACGTCTGGGTCATGTTAGCTTGAGAAGAATCTCACAGCTGAACAAGCTTGGACTTGTCAGTGGTTTGCCAAATCTGAAGTACTCTTCAGATATTCTTTGTGAAGCATGTCATAAAGGCAAGTTTTCAAAAACTTCTTTTAAAGAAAAGAATATTGTTTCTATCTCTAGACCATTGGAACTTCTTCACATTGATCTATTTGGACCAGTGAAAACTGCTTCTATCAATGGTAAGAAATATGGACTAGTCATCGTTGACGATTACAGTCGTTGGACACGGGTAAAATTCTTAAGACACAAGGATGAGTCACATTCTGTGTTTGCTTCCTTCTGCTCCCAAGTGTAAAACAAAAGAGTTGCAAAATCGTCAAGGTCAGAAGTGATCATGGTGGAGAATTTGAAAACAAAGATTTTGAAAAACTTTTTGATTCACATGGGATATCTCATGATTTTTCTTGTCCTAAAACTCCACAACAAAATGGAGTTGTAGAAAGAAAGAACAGAACTTTACAAGAAATGGCTCGCACCATGATCCAAGAAACTGACATGGCTAAGCACTTTTGGGCAGAGGCAGTCAACACAACATGTTATATTCAAAATAGAATCTCTATAAGACCTATCTTGAATAAAACTCCTTATGAATTGTGGAAGAATAAAATTCCCAACATTTCTTATTTTCACCCCTTTGGATGTATTTGTTTTATGTTAAACACTAAAGAGAATCTTGGCAAGTTTTTTATTCCAAAGCACAGAAGTGTCTGCTGTTAGGATACTCTGAACACTCAAGAGGCTACAGAGTTTATAACACAGACTCACGGATTGTGGAAGAATAAATTCATGTCAGATTCGATGATAAGCTTGACCCTGAAAATTCAAAGTTAGTTGAGAAGTTTGCAGATTTTGAAATAAGCTTTTCAGAACCTAAAGAAAAGGTAGAAGAAGTTAAAACTCCAGAAGTTCCTACTCACAATATCATTGATGTATCGTCTAATACTCCACAACAAAAGAAAAAGAGAATCTCAACTTCACACCCTGAAGAACTAATTCTGGGTAGCAAGGACACTCCCATCAGAACCAGATCAGCTTTCAAACCCTCTGAAGAAACGCTTATGGGATTGGTATCATTAATTGAGCCAATAACAGTTGATGAAGCTCTTATGGACAAGGACTGGGTACTGGCAATGGAAGAAGAACTTAACCAGTTCTCAAAGAACGACGTATGGGATCTTGTCCCAAAACCTAAAGATGTCCATATAATTGGTACTAAATGGGTTTTCAGAAACAAGATCAATGAAAAGGGTGAAGTCATCAGAATCAAGGCACGACTTGTTGCACAGGGTTACAGTCAATAAGAAGGGATTGATTATAACGAAACTTTTGCTCCAGTCGCCAGACTTGAAGCGATACGATTATTAATCTCCTTTTCGGTAAATCATAACATTATCTTATACCAGATGGATGTCAAGAGTGCATTTCTGAATGGTTATATATATCAGAAGAAGTTTATTTCAAACAACCTCCTGGTTTTGAAAACTCAGAAAAGTTAGATTTTGTTTTTAAACTTAAAAAGTCTCTCTATGGTCTGAAACAAGCTCCCAGAGCTTGGTACGACAGATTGAGCAAATTTCTTTTAGAAAATAACTTCACCAGAGGCAAAGTTGATACTACTCTCTTTTGTAAATCACTCAAAAATGATATTCTTATAGTTCAGATTTACGTTGATGATATTATTTTTGGTTCTGCTAATCCTTCTCTATGCGAGGAATTTTCAAAGTTAATGCAAGCAAAATTCAAAATGAGCCTAATGGGTGAGTTGAAGTTCTTCCTGGGAATTCAAATTGATAAAAAACCAGAGGCAACTTATATCCATCAAAGTAAGTACACCAGAGAACTTCTAAAGAAATTCAACATGATGGATTGTAAAATAGCTAAGACTCCAATGCATCCAACATGCATAATGGGGAAGGAAGAAGCAAGTGGTAAGGTTTTTCAGAAGATGTATCGTGGTATGATAGGTTCTCTTTTGTATCTAACTGCTTCTAGACCTGATATCTTATTTAGCGTACATCTTTGTGCTAGATTCCAATCAGATCCTAGAGAACCTTATTTAACTGCTGTTAAACAAATTCTAAGGTATCTGAAAGGAACAACTAACCTTGGCTTGATGTATGAGAAAACATTATAGTACACTCTTTCTGGTTACTGTGATGGAGACTATGCTGGAGACAGATTGGAAAGAAAGAGCACGTCTGGAAACTGTCAGTTCCTAGGGAACAACCTAATGTCATGGTCAAGTAAGAGGCAATCAACAATTGCTCTCTCAACAGCAGAAGCAGAATACATATCCGCTTCCTTATGCAGTACGCAGATGCTGTGGATGAAAAATCATCTAGAAGATTATCAGATACACGAGAGTAACATTCCTATCTTCTGTGATAATACTACTGATATTTGTTTAAGTAAAAACCCAATCTTACATTCTAGGGCTAAACACATAGAAATAAAACACCATTTTATCAGAGACTATGTTCAGAAGGGAATTTTATGCTTAAAATTTATTGATACAGACCATCAATGGGCTGATATCTTTACAAAACCCTTGGCTGAAGATAGATTTCAAATTATTTTAAAGCATCTGAAAATGGACTATTGTCCAGAGTAAGAGTGCGTCAGAATCGAACGTGTTTAGTCAGAGGAAGTAACTACTTAAATCGTCAGAACCACTTTGGTAAGAAGTGTCTCAGTTCAGATAAATACTTTTGGGTTGTTCAGATTCTAAAGTCATTATAACGTGTCATTTAATTAGAAAATGATTTTTGCATTATATCTAAATCATTACATTTATCCAAATCAAATGAACAGTAATTTTCTTGAAATTGATTTATAACATTATTACATTAATTTATTAATCCCCTGTACAGTGTCTATCCCTTTAGGTTTTCAAAAAAATTTAAATACCCATTCAAAATGTCTTATTCCCACTCTCACTCGAATAGAAACCCTAAAACCCTAAATCATCTCTCTCTCTCTCTCTCTCTCTCTCTCTCTCTCTCTCTCTCTCCCCCTCTCCTTCAAATACTCAATCACCTTCCTCATCCTCTCCGATCTCAACCATCATTATGATGAACACCATTCAACAAGAAACTGTTCGCTTCTCCAAAGAATTTGAAGCGTCGCTGAATACATCTCAAGAGTTACCATCTTCATCTGTCGCACCTTGTACAACCTCTAGGACCACCGCAACTATCTCTTCAACTTCATTATCTCTTCTGACGATAGATGCAAACCATGTAACGCAACAAAATTCCTCAGTTACTTGTGTTGTGCATGCAGATGATCTAATCGTTCTAAAAGAACTAGATGTCGATTTCGACTATCTTCGTGACAATGGGTTTAACCTAGTTGTTCAACTAAACACTCAAGGATGGAAAAGTTACTTTGACAGACTTAGAGGCTCTACCTATGAAGCCCTAGTAAAAGAATTATGGAGGCAAGCTGAAATGGATGATCTTCATGTTGTCTCTTTTGTTATAGATCAAAAGATTATTGAAAGCTCTAGGTTTTTGAACAAATTTTAGGAGAACATAATTGTTATTGCAACAATGAGATCAAGCTAAATAATTCTGTTGAAGATGTGATGTCGAACAAGATGTCTTAACATGCATCTTGACATCCTGGACTGAATGGCTCAAGTTAGTTTTAATCTGCTGCAACACTCAAGGAGAATTTGCTGCATGGATCAAGGACTGAAGCCCAAGGAAGCCGAAGACACTATAAATAGAAGACTTAGACCTAGGTTTTTACATGCCTGAGTACGCCTGTTGTAACATTGTTTTCTTGTGTAAGAAACAAGGGTTTAGGGTTTTGAGAGTCGTTGGCTCTCTAGGTTGTAAGTTTCCCTTTGTATCAGTTGATACACTGTGGTAGATATAGGTGTCACACAGATCCATAAGCCATGAGGTATTGGATTGTGTATTGGGCTTGGATGAAGCTTTTAAGCAAATCTGAGTTAGCTTGTTTGTCAAGTATGCTTGAAAGAATTCTGTATTGATAGGGACGATGAAGAAATCATAGTTGGTGATTAAGGGAAATGAGCGGGGTATCTCGTATCAGGGTTCTAAACGTTTGAGTTTAACCTTGGTAAAGATGTTCATGGGGTAGATGTTAGGGATAAAGTTGTAAACGTGGGAGTTTAACTTTGTAACATTCTACACAATAGTGAAGTCTTTTTACTGGATTGGTATCCCCCAGATGTAGGTGAGTTGCACCGAATTGGGTTAACAATTACTGTGTTCTTTATCATTCTGCAGATTTATGTTTTCTGTTAGGGTTCATAATTAACATGTTGGATCAGATGTTGTGACATCTGAGAGTGCGCAGTTCTGATATTCAAGGTATCAGCCTGCAGTTGTGCCTCCAAGTTTAAAAGATTATGCAGCACAATGTCTTGACATGTGGTAGGACATCTGTTGTCTGCATAGGCCAGAATTTCAATTGGTATCAGAGCAGGCATCCTGTCTAGTTCTGGATGAGATCTTTGGGAGATAATTTCTGGCGTTTAAACAAGGAGGAGTTTTGGAGATCAGATCAATCAACTCAAATATACCCAAGGGTATTAATGGATGAGATGAATGTTCTGGATCGAAGGGAGCAACCCGGAGGTTGTTCAGGTTGCTGAGGAGATTCTACAACAACTACAGGAGAAGTGGCTAGTTCTCTTGTTGGTGTGTCTTATAAGATGTTGTGGAATCTTATTAGGGCAAGTAGGATCTGTTCCTTGGTGGTTCCGCTGCATGCGTTTCTGATGGAAGAGCTCTAGAATTATGGGATTATGGAGTTGTTACTGAAGACAGTTGGTGGAAGGTCTCAATCGTCAGCCTCTATATATTTGAAGATATTTGTGTACTTTTATTCCAGAGTCGAGAGCGATGGAGTGAAAGGTGGTGTGGATAGATATATGGTATGGTGACTTGGTACTTGGATGCTTGGTTTCTTAGTGCAGTTTGGAGTTAGTTGAAGAGGAGAGGAGTTGAGTTAAAGTTTATCAGGTTCTTGCTCTAGGAGTTTGATAGATGTTTGAATGGCTAGGTTGTCAAAGATACTTGAGAATTCTCTCAAGTCCACTCATAAAGACATCTATGTCGTGTATCTAGAGTCTTCTAGTTACTCTTCTGACTAGAAGGTGTTTCCTTGAGACACAAAGTGAAGACAGTGGAGGTGATTTATTTTCACCATCCAAAAACAGCAAGGAAGGATTCATCTCTCTTGACCCTAAGAGTGGATCCAATCTGTTTGAAGAGTTGTTGAGGTAAATAAGACTTGTTCAGAGAAAGTCTTAGTTACTTGAGTCAAGGGTGGTAGCCTTGGTATATCAACATTGTCCTTTGAAAAGGATACTTGCAAAAAGGATTGAATACTTTATAAGTGCTCATGACATGATCTGGTGGAGCTCACTGCAGCAGTGAAGAAGGGTTATTGTACAAGGATTTAAGATCAATTGCTATTTGTGAAATCCACAAGTATTTAATTGATTATCCTTGAAAGTCAAGAATGAGGATGTTCTGTCAGATGTTCTAACATCTTTTCATCAGAGGTTTGGAGAATCATGGGAGGGGTTCTGCATTCGCTCAAAAGTCTCCTAGGTGTTGACCTGGGATTATTGGCCTAGCGTCTGTTTCCTGGAAAGTATTGTGAATGACTTGTCCAGATGGTGATGCTGTTGAAGATGGAGATGGAAGACTATGAAGACATCATAATCTTGATGGTTACAGCTTGGGTCAGTTTATTTCTCATCCAGGTGCTTTGGAGCATAGAGTTTGCTCTGGTTGTGAAGGTCGAGGATAAGTGGCAGTTATCTTTGGCTTTCTACTGACGGCTCTACTAAGGGAAGTGGCATTCTTTGGTATTGCTATGGGGTAGTCGTGGACTACTTATTTTTAAAAGATTCAGATGTGGCAGGTTTGAAGTCTTTGGAGTGTCAAAGCAGAATGGAGGTTGTCTACTCAAAACTTGGTTGTTGAATCAAGTCTGTGAGAGCATGGAAATCTGTTTCTTCAAAGGGATGAGGTTCTTCTAAGTGGCAGAAGGAAGAGCTGAATTCAACAGTTGGATGTCATAATGTTTTGACATCTAGCTTAACATCAAAAGTCTTACCTGGTGATGTGGCACATCAGCTTAAGATAAGGTGATCTATAGGAGAATGAGAGTGATGGATTCTTCTAAAAGGTCTATCTCATGCAGTTTACGGGAGCTGTGGATGAGAAGATGTTACATGACTAAGAGGCTTGGTGGATCCAAGATGTCTTGCTATAGGGCAAGTAGTTCGTGTGACTTGAAGATCTGGTTTCATCAGTAGATCAGGGTATCTTGTGGGAGTTCTGAAGATGAGTGAGGTCAATCAAAAAGTGGCATTTGGTTGGTTTCACAATGTGCGTTCAAGCAGGATGCTTGAAACTGATTGCTCTTTTGTAGAAGAGTAGTTAGTTGAAATTATTGAAGGTTCTGGTTCTCTGGGAGCTTGTGGTAGAAGTTCTGGGTTGAGAATGGAAGCATACCTTCTTGGTGGTTGAGAGTTTATTTCTCTCTGGGTTCCTGAAGACTTCTTTGTTCAAGCTGGTGAGTCAGTGTTGTGTGAAGATCTTCAGTGTGGATTACTATGCTGATAGTAAGTCCAGTAGTGAAACATATCAAGAACCATGGTGTGTGGTGTCTGTGAAGTGTGAAAGATGTCCTAACTGATGTTAGAACATCTTTGGGTTAGTTATCCTTGGTGAAGGATTTCAGGTTCTGTGATGAACTGGTTACTTGCATCGTGTCCAAGAAGTATCTACATGATCATCCGAGAGAATGATGGAGTAGAAGGGTCCCTTGGAAGGAAGATGTAAGTATTTGTGAAGACTGAAGTGGATCATGTGTTGATTGCATGGAAGTCTGTCTCCTGAATGCGTTTAGAAGTGGAGATTTACCATAAATTAGAAGTATTCTAGGTTATCATACGGGAGAATGATAGGAATAACTGTCTTGGATTGCGGGGTTTATCTCTATTGCTGGCTGGGTGAGGTCAGTGGAAAATCTTGCATACGACATTGGAACCCTTGGATCAAGTCATGCTATTAGTGGATCAGTTTAGCAGCTGTGAAGTTCTGGAGCATGCATACGATAGCTGACATCGTGGTAACAAACTAAGGGGCCCTATGCCTCTCTTTGAGGAATGTGAAGCATTCTAATTCAATTGGTTTGTGCCTCAAGCAATGAGATATCTATACATGAGAATTCAAGAGGAGTTCGTGTGGTGTATAAGATGGTTGTGGAATGAGGGGGATCAATGGGACTTTGATCTCAAGCCAAGAGTTTGTTATGGTTGGTATACACATACTCATGGGATGCATGACTTTGATCATGTGTGAGTAATTATTGTTTCTCTTCAGAGGGAACAATAATGAGTTAATGGTTGCGTTCAGCAGGTGTGTTGAATAGAGGGTGCGCTCTTGAAGACATGAAGATGCGTCTTATGTTTTCTAGTCATTAGCTTGGGTGTTCAGTGGAGGAGCACCAGTTACCTTAGTCAGGGGGAGAGGCCTCTTGATCTGAGATGAAGTTCCAGTTTGCATTTGTACGCCAAGCAAACTGAGATGTCAAGATGGCTTGACATTATTGTTGAAGTTCCAGTTTGCATTTGTGCATCAAGCAAACTGAGATGTCAAGGAGGATGGCTTGACATTACTATGGAAAATCCAGTTTTCATTTGTGCGTCAAGCAAACTGAGATGTCAAGGAGGATGTCTTGACATTGAAGTATTGTTGCAAGTTGTGGGAAACTTGGCAATGCATACTTGAATGGTTCTTATTGGGAATCATTGATGAGTCTGGAAGGATTTATTTTTCTCTGCAGATTATGTTCACTATACTGTGAAGATTGTAGTCAATACAGATATTTTCTCTAACATTGTTTGGTGGGACTTGGTCGAGGACGTCATTGCAGTAAAGAGTGTCTGGAGAATATCTGACAGTCTAATGACATAAGTATTGATTCTGTCTTGGGAAGTGCTTAGGGTGTATACTTGTCAAAAGGACGTGTAAAGTCTTATCCTTGAATATACACTCACATGTGTTGGAACTTGTACTTCAAAAAAAATCTATCCAAAAATGAATAAAGACAAAAAGACTAGGTAGTGGTTGATACACTTCAAATAAGGGGATCTCGAAATTCATCTTACTCATTACTGTATCTCTCCAACTGGTGTCTTTATGGCTTACATAAGGTTCTGGGTGAGCATTCTTTGGATCTGGATATACCTTGGTAATACTTGTCAAATTGTGTCTAAAAAGGGGGAGAAATGTTCTGATCTTCTCATAAGGATCTCACGACTGATAAAGCAGCTTGTCAAAATGCTCAACAAGATGTTTCAACATTCTAGATCTCAGCTCTCAAATAGACTTTTGTGTCTTGTGATCTGAGTTATGAACACAATCATGTCCTGTGTTCTGAGTTACCCAAGGAAGTACCTTACTAATAAGGGTATTGCTACTACTTTTTCCTAATGGTTTTCTTACGCCTCTTAAGAGGAAGATTAATCCTTTCGTGACAAGTATTAGTTCATGGGTTGAGGGGGAGCGTCTTGCATCTTCTTTCTCATGTACTTCATCACGGGTAATGTATAGGTCACTGCATGCACCATCGATCTGGAGCTTACTTTGCATATGTATTTTAGCCAAAATTTGACAAAAAGGGGGAGATTGAAAGCTCTAGGTTTTTGAACAAATTTTGGGAGAACATAATTGTTAATGCAACAATGAGATCAAGCTAAATAATTCTGCTGAAGACGTGATGTCAAACAAGATGTCTTAACATGCATCTTGACATCCTAGACTGAATGGCTCAAGTTAGTTTTAATCTGCTGCAACGCTCAAGGAGAATTTGCTGCATGGATCAAGGAGTGCGGCCCAAGGAAGCAGAAGACACTATAAATAGAAGACTTAGACCTAGGTTTTTACATGCCTGAGTACGTCTGTTGTAACCTTGTTCTCTTGTGTAAGAAACAAGGGTTTAGGGTTTTGAGAGTCGTTGGCTCTCTAGGTTGTAAGTCTCCCTTTGTATCAGTTGATACACTGTGGTAGATATAGGTGTCACACAGATCCATAAGCCTTGAGGTATTGGATTGTGTATTGTGCTTGGATGAAGCTTTTAAGCAAATCTGAGTTAGCTTGTTTGTCATGTATGCTTGACAGAATTCTGTATTGATAGGGACGATGAAGAAATCACAGTTCGTGATTAAGGGAAGTGAGTGGGGTATCTCGTATCAAGGTTCTAAACATTTAAGTTTAACCTTGGTAAAGATGTTCATGGGGTAGATGTTAGGGATAAAGTTGTAAACGTGGGAGTTTAACTTTGTAACAGTCTACACAATAGTGAAGTCTTCTTCCTGGATTAGTATCCCCCAGATGTAGGTGAGTTGCACTGAACTGGGTTAACAATTACTGTGTTCTTTATCATTTTGCAGATTTATGTTTTCTGTTAGGGTTCATGATAAACATGTTGGATCAGATGTCATGACATATGAGAGTGTGCAGTTCTAATATTCAAGGTATCAGTCTGTAGTTGCGCCTCCTAGTTTAAAAGATTATACAACACAATGTCTTGACATGTGGTAGGACATCTGCTGTCTGCATAGGCCGGAATTTCAATTATTATCACTGAGAAGTCAATTTCAGATCTGCTAGGAATGAAGTTTTTGGAAGGAAAAAGGGTTTATGGAAAGACCGAGAAATCTTACTCTGTCATCAACAAAGCAATCTTCAAAAATTATCAATCTGGGACAACAAAGTATAAAAGCAAGGATTTGCGTGATAATCTGAGAATCTGGTATTAGATTATTCTTGGGTGTATCAATCCAAGACCTTCAAAGAGTGCTGCTGACTTCTTCGATGCAAATCAAAAGTACATGCTGTACTATTTGCACAAGAATGAGAAAATGTGTCTACCATCAATTCTGTTCTACTATCTAAGGGATATGGTACGCAAGACAAGAACAACAGCCTCGCCGAAAAGGAAGATTGTAAACTACATTCCCTTTGGAAGACTTCTCTCTGATATCTTTGTTAAAAGTGGCTTAGTGGAGTATCTAGTCAAAGAAGCCAAATATACAGAATACCTGACTGCAAGCATAGGAGAGGCCTTCAATGCTGTTAACCTTAAGCATATGAAAATAGTCATGAACGTTGAAGTGAAACCCTTGTCTATCTCTCACGACACTATGATAAAAAACAAACTTCTAGTAACAGACTATCCCATATATCACAAAGGAGATCATATAAATACAATTGCTGGATTCGTTGCCATAATGAGAGAAGGACATGACATGACCAAATTCAGAATTGAAGATGTCGCTGCAAGACCTAAATATATTACCAGAAGCAAGAGGAGACAATCTGAAGAAGATTCTGAGCTTAAGAAAAGGAAGAAGGATAACAAAGTTGAATCTTCTAAGACTTCCACTCTACAGTCTCTTCTTCTTGGGAATACCAGTAAGTCTGTTATCAATACTTCCATTTCATTGAATGTATCTCAAGCTATCTATATTCCCACCTCAAATCCACAAGTCAGTTTCAAGCCACCATCTTTTTCAATTCCACCATCACCAATCTCTATTCTTGTAAATTCACAAATTTCCTTTCCATCAATCAGTACACCTATCCAATCCGAAGCAATTCCTACATACACTTCATCAACAACCACCTCAATCATCCAACCAGATATATCTGTCTCACCGATGTCCTACGCTTTTCATCAGAAAATCATTGGTGAATCCTCAATCCAACACTCTGATCTTCCATCTCCAAATTCTGAACCTCTCATGGTTTCAGTTACCCCAGAGGTATCTTCTCCTACTGATCAACAAACGACTGAACATGTTCTTACTGAGATAGTTTCTCAGCCATCACCGTCTGAAACCAACTCTCCTGAACCTGACCTTGCTTTAGTCATCTATGATGTACCCCTTTCAACAACCCTTGAAGAATGCATTATTCAATTTCGTAACAAGGCGTTAAAGAAGGTTACAAAGTTAAGAGCAGAAATGAACACAAGTGTCAAGCCTCTAGAGCTTGAAAATTCTTGTCAAAACTTCCAGAAATGGTTGGATTTTGAACATGCAAGAATTGCAAGCTTCTCAGACGCCACTATAACTGCTGGAGTTCAGCTGGCAAAGGAAAAAGCAGAAGCTGAAGAGCGGATTAGGGAACTCAAATTTTTGGCCGCAAAACAGAAAGAAGCTGAAGAAAAAGCTGCTGAAGAAGCAAGACTTCTAGCAGAAAAGCTGCTGAAGAAGCCAGATTGGCGCAAGAAGCTGAAGCCATGGAAAAGGCCAAGCAAGATGTTGTAGTTGTTTCCTCATTTGACCCTGCTGTGAAGCGTTTGGAGAATGCAATTGACGAAATCAGAGAAGAACAACAAAAATTCAGAGAAAATTTTAAAGAACAAAAGACTGTCAATACAAATGTCCAGAGCATGCTTCAGAAGATTTTGGACAAGATGTCCTCTGGAAGCACCAAAGCTCATCTGTGTTTCTTTTATTTTTAAAGATTCTAGATCTTTGTTTTTCACCCTTGGACAACAATTATTTTTGATCATGACAAAAAGGGGGAGAAGTAATGAATGTGATATTTTGATTCTCATAGTCAATCTCTGAAAAACAACGATGTTTACATGCTAACAACTGTTATTTCTATTAGATTGTTTTTATTTTCAGGAATTCTGATCCGATTCAAACGTCATGAAGTTAATCTTCAGAAAATCAGAACTTTTTTGAAGAAATTAAAATTGAATCAAGACTACGATGATTTCAGTATCTGACCTATTGAAATCAGGGGAAGTCCATCCACAAAAATTCACCAAGTCTAAGAGTCAGGGGGAATACCTCATATGAAGGATAAGCATTCCTTAAAACCTTTTATTACTCTTGCATTATGCACAAAATTGTGTCATCAAAATACTTAGTTTTGTCATCATCAGAAAGGAGGAGATTGTGAGAACAAGATTTGGTTCTGCAATATTACTTCTAAGTTTTGATGATATCAAACGAGTATGTTTGTATGAACAATTTCGTAAGACCAATGTTTGTTACTTTGAGAATCTAACAAACAGGTTATGCTTCCGTTAATTGGTGCGGACATAATGCTGAAAGAATACTTTGCCTACGCGTTTCACTTGATGTGCTAAATCTCTTCAGACGAATCTGAAGATCATAGACTCTGATATAATATATAAAGAAAACAAGTTCAGAAAATATGAAGACTGAGGTTCTGATGAACGAAGTCCAAATGTTGTTCTGATGAACGAAGTCCAAATGCTGTTGTGATGATCAAAGTCCAAATGCTGAAGATTTTCACTCTCTGATAAATGTTCTGAAGACCCAACCAATAGTCTCTACTCATGCTTCAACTAAATACTATCTGAAGCCTCTGAAGATATGAAGACAATTTTCTAAGTGAACAAGGTTCTGAAGACCAAGTGCTGAAGACTCCGAAGACGCTGCTCTGAGGACTCCAAGACTTGAAGATCTTAAGAATCAAGCTACGTTTCCCTTATTACTCATACTCACAGTAGTCTCTGAAGTTAAGAAGATTAGAAGACTAAGCAACGAAGTTCAAACGAAGATATCTTGGTAATTGTGCAAAAGTTCAAATGAAGATTTCTTGGTAACAGTGCTAACGAAGATATACTGACAAGACAGGATACAAAAGGTTTTATCTTTCCTCACGTTTCTACCAAACCACCGTCAATAGTCATGATTACCTTGCAACGACTACTTTTACTCAGCTACAAAAGGACTTGAAGACTCAAAGAATGATAACAACTGCTCCGCTTAACAACACATTCTATTTTGCTATTATCATTCAAAAAGTCATTCTCTGTGCTGTAAAATAGTTTACATATTCAGCTTATGCTAGAAGCAATATCTTGTAAACAAACCTTTTTCAAACTGTTGTTTGAAGATCCTTGAGAAAAACCTGGTGAGGTTAAATTTCTTGAGAAGTTTAGGACTAGTGAGTCTTAGGTTGTTCCTTAAGAGAGACCGGTGTGGTTTGATCTCTTGAGAAGTCTAGACCTTGAGAGTTTTAGAGGTTGTTGTTAGTCACCAGCATTTTGGCTAGTGCATTGTATTAATATGTTGATTAGTGGATTAAGACCTCGATTGAGAGAGGCAAAATCACCTTGGCGGGTGGACTAGATTAACTTGAGGAATTCTCAAGTGAACTAGTATAAACATACTGTGTTATCTCTTTCAAGCTTCATTAAGATTATCATCCATAAGTTAAAGAGTTATTAAAAGGGGGTTAGAATCAAAGAAAATTTTTATTTTGAAAAACCAATTCAAACCCCCCCTTTCTTGTGTTTTTCACACCTTCACAAACAATGAGGCCGAATACGAAGCTTGTATCATGGGTCTCGAAGAAGCTATTGACCTAAGGATAAAGAACTTGGATGTGTATGGAGACTCAGCCCTGGTTATAAATCAGATCAAAGGAGAGTGGAACACATATCAACCGAGATTAATTCCTTGCCAAGATGACACAAGAAGGTTGTTGCTCTTCTTCAAAAAGATTGAGTTTCATCACATTCCTCGTGAAGAAAACCACATGGCTGATGCATTGGCTACTCTATCCTCCATGATTAGTGTAAGTCGATGGAACGATGTACCCAAAATCAACATAATGCACCTTGATAGGCCTGCTTACATATTTACAGTTGAAGTAGTCATAGATGAAAAACTATTGTATCATGATATCAAGTCCTTTCTTCAAAGACAGGAATACCCGTATGGGGCATCAAGAAAAGATAGGAAAACTCTCAGGAGACTGGATGGTAACTTCTTCCTGAACAATGATACACTCTACAAGAGAAACTTCGACATGGTTTTGCTCAGATGCGTAGACGGACACGAAGCAAACACGCTAATGAAAGAGATTCATGAAGGCTCCTTTGGCACTCATGCCAATGGACACACAATGGCAAGAAAAATTCTGAGAGCAGGATATTATTGGCTGAAAATGGAATTCGATTGTTACAAGTACATGAGAAAGTGTCACAAGTGTCAGATATACACCGACAAAATTCATGTACTGCCAACGCATCTCAAATTTCTTTCTTCTCTATGGCCTTTTTTTATGTGGGGAATCGACATGATTGGCATGATTGAACCCAAAGCTTCAAACGGACATTAGTTAATCCTGGTAGCTATTGATTACTTCACAAAATAGGCCGAAGCGGTATCATACACCAATGTGACTAGGCAAGTGGTGGTCTGATTTATCAAGAACAATCTCATCTGTCGTTATGGTGTTCCAAGCCAGATCATTACGGATAATGGATCGAACCTGAACAACAAGATGATGAAAGAGTTATGAGCTGAGTTCAAGGTCGAACACCATAACTCATCTCCCTACTGTCCTAAGATGAATGGAGCAGTAGAAGCGACTAACAAATATATCAAGAAAATCATTCAAAAGATGGTTGAAACCTACAAGGATTGGCACAAGATGCTACCCTTCGCTCTTCACGGTTATCGTACATCTATCCGCACCTCAACAGGGGCAACCCCTTTCTCTCTAGTATATGGCATGGAAGCAGTGCTCCCCATAGAAGTAGATATCCCGTCAATGAGAGTATTGATGAAAGCCAAGCTAATGGAAGTTGAATGGTGTCAAAGCCGACACGATGAACTGAACCTAATCGAAGAAAAGAGAATGACGACTTTATTCCATGGTCAGTTATATCAACAAAGAATGAAGAAAACGTTCGACAAAAAAGTCTGACCCCGTGTCTTTAGAGAAGGAGACCTCGTGCTCAAGAAGATACAATCATTTCTCACTGATTCCAGGGGCAAATGGACTCCGAATTACGATGGCCCCTATGTTGTTAAGAAATCCTTCTCAGGAGGTGCCTTAAGACTCGCAACCATGGATGGAGAGGAGTTTACCTACCCCACAAATGTTGATGTAGACAAGAAATACTTCGCCTAAATGAAGAAAAAAAACGTCTCGTTGGATTAAAAGCCCAAAAGGGCGGTCAAGGAAAAAAATTAGAGACATAAACAATGATCATCCCGATGGATTGAAAACCCGAAAGGGCAGTCTAGGCAAAAGTTAGGGATTCATGGCAAGTAACTACATCTGACAAGATTGGCTCCACTGCAGCAACGACATCTATCAAGAAATTCTCAGTCAAGGTCATTTTCAACGGAAGTTTAAAAATATCTAGGATTCAAAGTTGGTGGGAGGATAACGGTCGTTATGTTTCAATGTAGCCCCTTTCCCTATAAATTACCATTTTCTAAACTTTGTAATATTCCATGGGATCATGCGTTCGGCCGATCGCCATTCTATCAATAAAATTTGAGCCCTTGTGCCTTTTGTTTGCAATTCTCATTCATTCTGCTTTGTAAAATGACATGTTTATTTGATTAACATTCTTGAAACAAAAAATGAATTTACTTTTGGTTTCAAATTTTCTTCTGCATTTAAAATAAAGATGGCAATTTCCTTTTGATTAATGAGCACAAAAGGGAATATCGACGGCTTCTCCAGAAGTGATCAAACTTCAAAATGCAAAACCAAAATACTCCTTTTGACCAGTACACCATGAATGAAGGATCAATTACTTCAGAAGGAATGACCCATCTATCATCCCCGGTAGAGTTCTTACCTCTAAGAACTAATGATTGGTTTTTCTCCCCAGTAGAATCTACCCCTAAAAAAAAAGGGTTTCTATCCCTAGTAGGTTTGTACCTCCGAAAGTCAGAACAAGCACAGGAATCCTTGTTCCCAAATATAAGTACTACCTTCAAAATCTCCAAGTGATATTCCCATCTCCCAGAGTGGCCGAGTATCCAGTTGAACTCGTCGTCAATCCGTATGTCATATCTGTTTTGTCAGCATAAGCATTTCATACATACATCATGCATAATTAATTCATATTCATATTCATATTGCATTATAATCACTTTGGTCATACTCATCCCCTAATGATAAATGTCCTCTCTCCATTAGAGTTGTCAGTTTTCCTTTCTACGTCAGATAGGACAAAATCCCGGTTTAAGTTCTTTCCTCGTCGGGAAATGTATCGTCTAAACAATCTCTCTCCAGTGTATTCCTAGATTGAAATCGGTCCTCGACCACTTTGATAACTTGAACCTCTGAAAGACAAGAAGCCATTCGGTCGTACACCTTTGGAACTTCACTCTTCACCAATGAAGATGATATTTTGCTTTCCCGAATTAAAGAATATCCCCAGAGAAAGCCTATCTACAAAAAATTCTGGCAATACAGTTGTTTCTCCCCAAGAAATCTGCTTTCAATGGAGTCATCAGCACGTTAAAATTGGATTACATCACATGGCGTCTCTCCGAAAAAATCTCGAAGGGAAGTATGATGTAACCTCTCCAAGCAAATGGCATCTCCGACTGAGAATTTTGCACACCTCTGCAGTTCAGACAAATGGTTATCCCCAGCAAGTCTAACATCAAATCTTTTTCCATCAAATGGAATCTCCCTAGTAAATCTCGGCGAGAAGTTTGATAAAAAACCATCACAGATAACATTCCTTGTCAAGAGAAGAACTCGACAAGAAGAAACTGAGACCAGTTCCGTGGCTGAAGACCAGGATCGAGGGGAAGTTTATTTCAAAAGAAACTGAGACCGATTCTGTGGCTGAAGACCAGGATCAAGGGGAAATTTATTTCAAAAGAAACTGAGACCAGTTCCGTGGCTGAAGACCAGGATCGAGGGGAAGTTTATTTCAAAAGAAACTGAGACCAGTTCCGTGGCTGAAAACCAGGATCGAGGGGAAGTTTTACCCTTTGCTAAGTAGAATTACTTAGAAAAAGAAGATGGGTGAGAAAAAATAACTACCAATCATAACCACAATCAAAATTTAGGGTATTCCAATATTTAATCCTCTTTTACCTTGAATGTCTGAACGTCTTCGCCATTCACACCTTCAGGTCCATGAAGATTAAATAGGGGCATCTGTTATACCCTAAATTTTGACCATAATATTTCCCATCATTGTGCAAGTCATCACCACAATATGGATGTACCTTCATGCCTCATCAATTCTCTAAAAGATTGTTGAGCATTCACCTCAATCAAGAATTAGGGTTTTGGACCCTCTCAGAGCACTCAGACAAAGGATCAATCAAGAATTGACATAATCTTTAACTTGTCAAGCCTCTCAAACATCCATAAAGGATCAAGAGGTCTTCCACATCAATAATCAAGCATAAAAATGCAACATTTCAAGTTGATCAAGCCTCAATATCACCAGTGTCACCAAATTAGGGTTTTGGTCGACCAAGGCCCCCAGAGAGAAATTTTCATCTGGGCAAGAGCCAATACTTAAAAACATGATCCAAGAAGCTCAAAGGAACCTCATGGGTCCAATCATAAGTTCAAAATAGCCTCAGGGGATGCATTCATAAAAAATCAGGAATTAGGGTTTCTTGACCTAATTCACCCCTAAGTTGATTTTTGGAACAAGACATGAGCCAAGACCTCAAGAAATGTTTTGAAGACCTCAAATATCTCATATTGATCCTCTTACAAGTTTAAATTGACACAAAGAACTTGGTCCATGAGCAATATAAAGATTCAAATTCATTTGGACCACAAACTAGGGTTTCTAAGAAAAAGTCAACCATACCTTTGACTTTTGACCAAGACATGATCTCAAACCTTGGGAAATGATTCAAGACACTCTAAAACACCTATGGAATCCATCCATTGAGTTTTATTTAGCCCAAGGACTTGATTTCATAAAGGATTACAAAGTTTGAAATGCATCTGATAAAAAGTCAACTGTGCTCAAAACCAAGTTTGACTTTTGAGATTTTTTGACAAACATGGCTTCTTTAATTCAAAAACAATGTTAACTTATGGTTTGGATCATCATCCATCAAGAAAAATCAAGAAAAGTGAGGTTACTTGCAAAAGGGGGTAATCTTAAGAAACTTAAAATTTCATTAAGTTATGAAAAAAAGTGATTTTTACCCAACTTTGCAAGGCCATAACTTGTGATCCAAGCAACCATTTTCTTCCATCCAAATCTCAAATGAAAGCTCTCATTACATACTACAAAAGTGTCCTCCTGGCCTATAGTCAAAAGATGCATGGATTTTGAGTTAGAAAGTCATGAAGTTAGGGTTTCATGGGATTTTCACTTTGACACTTAGTGAAATTTTGGACATAATCTGTTTGCATTTTTTCCAACTTTGAGGTCATTTTTCTCCATGATCACATTGATCCAAGACCAAAGTTAAATATCAAAGTTGAATTACGATGTACAAGCTTTCCAAAGAGTACAAGAACATCATCAAACTCCATTTGAGCAAAGAGATATGGAGGGATCAACATGCCTTGCTGCAAATTGCTATCAAGACAGTTTTGGTTATTTCTTGCTAGCCACGATTCTTTTTGTCAAGTGTAATGATTAATACCACTCACATTCAATGTATAACAGATGAATCACCACAAACCTGCAAGGTTGGACCAAGGAGTCAAGGAAATCTCAAGTGGAATGATGGGTTTTGTCACCTTATGCCTTGAATTCTAAATGGCATTTATGTGCAATAGTGCACATTCAACAAAAGGACTCTTTTCAGTTAAGATGCTCACATAAACAACAATAAAAGCATCTGAGGAATGTGGATTGAGTCCAAAGATAAGCTAGTCATGTGGAGGGCTATGGTACCTTGTGTGAAGGGGCAATGATACATCTTGCCAAAACTTTTGAATTCAAGCCAATCTCCAAGATATCACTATTCAGCCAAGACAAATCCATTCTCCTATAAATAGAACTCATTTATGATCATTCAAAACACACCAAAACAACCACAATGCTTGTTTTCTCACAAATCCTCTTTCTCGCAAAATTCAAAGTTCTCAAAGAGTGAAAACTTGGAATTCTCAAACCAGTCCAATTCCACTCAAACCAAACATTCAAACACTTCACATAAGCGTCATAGAAGTGATCAACAATGTCAAAACACTTTTGTAACATCAGAATCACCAAGTCACTATCCATTTGCTCAAATTTTCCTCAAAGCTGCAGATAGGGTCGAGCCAAGTGATCCAGAAGGTTTCAATCCATTCTAATCATTGGAACATCATCCTTGGGGGTCAAGGAAGCTGTCCAGATCATCATCTTGCATCTGTAACACCTACATTGCAGAATTCGATTCTCACTTGTAAGGTAAGCCTCCTCAAATTTGAACTCTATGATCCATGCATCATAAATGTGTTTTCAAGTTTCCAACATGTTTCTGCACTTATGTAGAGTGTTTCCCCTCAATTAATTGCTTTGTATCTATCGTGTATAGAGTTTCATAGTGTTCTTGCAAAAATTAGGGTTCATCTGTTCTTCACATGATTTCTCACTCCACATTTAAAAGAAATGCAATTAATTAGTATCATTGAAATCCTTGTTAAAAAACGAGCAACTTTCATGTTTACAAAAGTCATTTTCATTGCGTATTGAGTGAGATATGTGAGTTTTTGCAAATATGAACATAGAGGGAGGCACGAGGAAGAAGAAGGTATTCTTGGTGCCTTTTTTCAAATTTTTGAATATTTTGAATATTTTCAATTAATTTCAAAAATTCATATCTCTCTCATTTTTAATCTTTTTCAAATGATTTTTTAAAAATAAATCATTTATACATTTTAATATTTAATTCCACAAAAAAATCCAAAAAATATTTTATATTTGATATATTTTATATTTTTTCAAAGAATTTCTTTTTATTTGTTTTAAACATTTTTAAATAAATTATTTTTCTTGATTTTTCAAAATCAATTGAGTTCAAATCATCTTGTGGATTAAAACATCTATTTTCAAACATTTTTCAAAGTTCAAAACATATTTTTTTAATATATTTGATATTTTGTATCATTTTTTATTTAATTTTCTTTGAAAAATTGTATTTTTAATTAAAATTAGGGTTTTTCCTTGATTTTAAATTTTCAAACTTCATTTGAAACACTTTTGGACCTCTAATAGAGTATAAGATCCAACCCCTTTGTAAATAAATAATTCCTGGGCCTCTGTCATAGTATAAGTCCCGGTGCGATTTTCAAAATAACGGTGCGTTCATTATTTTCATTTGGGCCTCTCCTTGAGTATATGCCCCATTTTTCTTCTTTACAAACACTTTTGGGCCTCTAATAGAGTGTAAGACCCAAACCCCTTTGTACATAGATAAATTTTGGGCCTCTGCTATAGTATAAGCCCCACAACGTCTTTCGGTATTGCAGTGCGATCCCTGATTTCAAAACAAGTCATCTGGGCCTCTCCTTGAGTATAAGCCCCAATCTTTTGTTCATAAATTTTGTTTTAAACAATAAACAACTTCCATGGGCCTCTCCTTGAGTTGTAAGCCCCATACTTCTGTTTTCAAAATCATCTGTCAGTTTTTAACTGGTACTAAGAGAAGCATTATTCCCGGTGAAACTGCTCTTAGACCACTTGGGCCTCTCCTTGAGTTGTAAGCCACATACCTCTATTTTCAAAATCATTTTTCTATTTTTAACTGGTACTAAGAGGAGCATTATTCCCGGTGAAACTGCTCTTAGACCACTTGGGCCTCTCTTTGAGTTATAAGCCCTAAACATTTTCTTCTTTTCAACAACTTTCTTTAAATTCAATTTCAAAACTTAAAATTTTCTCAAAACTTTCTTCAATTTCTTAAAACCCTTATCATACAGTTGTAATCAATACAATCGATCACAATACACTTGGGCATTTTTTCATAGTGTAAGACCCAACCTCTTTTCAATTCAATGCATACTTGTTTATATACTTGCTAATTCACTTAGGTATATATACTTGTGCATATTTGTCTAGAGTTTCCCCAGCAGTTAGGTCAACACTTAGGTCAAACCAGAGGTTACTCCTGAACTTAGTTAATAACTAATTCCCTCATAGGAAACTTCCCTCAATACAGTCTGCCTCCTCTTGGGCTTTATTCAATATAGAAATGAGAAAGGCATTATTCCTGGTGAAACTTTTCTCAAGACTGTCAAAACTTAGAAACATACATATACAAGAAATTCATTTCCCCATAGAGGATTAATTCTTGGTGAAATCTCTTTTGAATTTCTTCAAACCTTAGAACTGTTCAACAAAGAAAGGATTAATTCCTGGTGAAACCTTTCTTGAGCTTTTCTTAGGCTTGGACCCACAGGCTTCCTAAAAGCATCCCCATCCTCCTCTTGGGCTTAGTACAAGGACCTCCAGGCTTCTTAAAAGTTCCCTAGCATCCTCTTGGGCTTGGTACAAGGACCCAAAGGCTTCTTAAAAACATAGGATAAAAGCTAGTCATCTCTGCTAGTCCAATCCTCAAGTAGGTCAAAACTCCAGAATACCCAATCATTCCAGGGTTGATCTTCAAACCCACAACCTCCTCTTGGGCATCATACAAAGATATCTCCAACTAGAGTCTACCTCTTCTCAAGAGACTTGGATAGTCTCAGCCTCCTCTTAGGCTTCATACAAGTAGACTTGGAAAGTCTCATTATCATAGTCTCCTCTTGGACTTAACACAAGGACCCACAGGCTTCCTAAAATGCATAGGATAGATCTTGATTACTTTACTAATACATCAATTCCCCGGAGAGTTGAAACCTCCAAGGTTTCCAAACTCATCTCTAAATTCCTCTGACCCCCAACCAGGCTTAACTTTCACCTTGAAAATCCCCAGCCAGGGTCAATTCACCATCAACAAATCCCTAACAGAATCAGAGCCTCATGGCATCTAGTACTTCAACTCTTCCCCGATTCCCCAGCAAGAGTTAGTTTCCCTTTAGATTCCTCAATATAATTTAGACATTCTCTTGGATTTCATTGATCCTCGGCAAGATTCAGCCTCCTCTTAAGCTTTATATAAGAATTTCCCCTAATCAGCCTCAATCTTGGGCTCTGTACAAGACAGATATAACACTCCCCAGGGGAGTCATTATCTATCAGCTTCATCATCTTGGGCTTCAAACAAGATACTCAAATAAAACTCTCCCTAGTGGAGTCATTTTCTTTCAACTTCAACCTTGGGCTTTGAACAAGGCACACAAAAAAATAACATTCCCTCATATGAGACCATGAGTCCACTCTGTAGGAAGATACCTCTTCTATACATCACATGTTAAAACAAACAATCAAAACCTTTTTCCTAGATAAATTGCTGTAAGTGGCACACTTGTTGATTCAAAATCAAAGATGGATTCCTTCCTTTATCCTGGCTAAAATCTCTCTTTCATATAACAGATATAAGTGGCAAGCCCTTGGATTCCATACATCCTGTAGCGAGCAATTTTTGTCGGTGACGCGACCACTTTATCGCTGGGGTTTTCCTCACCGCAACGGTAGGAGGGGGTGCTACTTTCTGATTTCTTATTTATCCTATGAAGCTGGAAGGGAAAGGGAAGGTATCTAAAACTAACCTTGCACGTGAATGTCTAACAGGACAAACGCTTAAAGAGATTGGGGGGTCTGGGGTCAGGTTATACAATGGGTAGTTGTCTGTTACCCATCCTATATGTGGTTATCCACAGGATATTAGCTTTAGGTTTTGCTTTGTACTTGGTGGTGTTTATCTGTTAATGGGTTGGGAAAGTATGAGTGAGTGAGTTTTTGTTGATGTTTTTAGTAAGGTGCTGGACCTAAGTTTTGATTGGTGTATGAAGGTACTGGACCTAGAGTTTTTGATTAGTATGCTCGCTAAGATTTCACAATCTTATGCCTACGTATTCCCGTTTAAACGAAACAGGGAAATTAGAGCAATCGTAGTTCCTCCTATTCTAAGGGAGGAAAAAGATGTTTTGGTGTCTCGTTCAAAGCCCATGACAGAGGCTAAACGGAGTATTTGTGTCTTGTTCAAAGCCCAAGATTGAAGCTAAAAGGTTTACTGAAAGAGAATTTGTTATCTCTAAAGAGGGATTGTTGATTTTTATGTGCCTTGATCAAAGCCCAAGGTTGAAGCTAAGAGGTTGATTGACTCAACTAGGGAAGTCCTTATACAAAGCCTAAGAGGAGGTTGTATGAGACCAACTCAACAAGAGAGTGGATATATTGGTGTCTTGTACAAAGCCCAAGATGAAGGCTAAAAGAGACTGACTCTTTGGGGATATCATTATATGAAGCCTAAGAGGAGGCTAACTCCACTGGGGAGGTACTTAGCTGTCTTGTATGAGGCCCAAGATTGAGGCGAAAAAGGGTTTGATTCAACAAGAGAGTTCTCTTATTTGTCTCGTACGAAGACCGAGATTGAGGCTAAAAAGGGTTGACTCAATAAGAGAGTGCTTTTTATCTGTCTCGTACGAAGCCCGAGATTGAGGCTAAAAAATGGTTGACTCAACAAGAGAGTCTGGAACGTGATTGACTCAACAAGAGAGTCTGAAAAGTGGTTGACTCAACAAGAGAGTCTGAAAAGGTGATTGACTCAACAAGAGAGTCTGAAAAGGTGGTTGACTCAACAAGAGAGTCTGAAAAGGTGATTGACTCAACAAGAGAGTCTGAAAAGTGGTTGACTCAACAAGAGAGTCTGAAAAGGTTAGCTCAGCTGGGGGAAAATCATTATATAAAGTCCAAGAGAAGGCTGACTTTCCTGAGGGAAGGATCATTATACAAAGCCTAAGAGGAGGCTATCTTATGCTGGGAATTGTTGAGATCCCGAGGCATGTCCAAGTGGGGAATCAACTATTGCAGGGGAATCCAGAAGAGTTGATGGATCAGACACCTTGAGGTTCTGATTTGGGAAAGTGTTATATGATGATAAACTGACCCTGGTCGAGGGATAAGAGAGACAGGGTTTTAGAACCCACAAGTTTTAACTCTGCTGGAGATTAATCCAGAATCTGGGGTTTTTTCCTATGTTTGTAGGGAACTTGAGAATGTCTTTGAGACTCAAGAAGATTTAGACTGTCCAAGTCTATTAGTGTGGTCTATCTTTGTACAATGCCCAAGAGGAGGCCGACTCTTTTAAGGGATGAGTATCAACCCTAAAATTGGTCTGAGGGCTTTTTGGTGACTCTTTTTAGAAAGACAGCTCTAGCAAAGGATGACTAAGTTCTGTCCTATACCTCTAAGAGGTCATGAGGGTCCTTGTATGAAGCCCAAGAGAAGGCATGCAAACTTTTAAGAAGCCAATGGGTCCTTGTACAAAGCCCAAGAGGAGGCGGAGATGCTTTTAGGAAGCCTGTTGGTCCCAAACCAAGAAAAGTTCAAGAAATGCTATTCACAGAGAATAGATCATTTAGCGAAAGTTCTGTGATTTGAAGAAACTCAGGAGATGCTATTCACAGAGAATAGATCAACTCCGAGGAGTAGAATTTCTTTGACAATTTCTAGGGGTGACAGTCTGAGAAAAGGTTCACCGAGAATACTGCCTTTCACTTTGTTCCAAATTGATTAACCCCAAGAGAAAGGAAGACAGTATCTGGAAATCCTATGGGGATCTAGTTTTGACTGTATTTAAGAGTGACCAACATGGCTTTACCTAGTTCTAAACCTAGTTGTCGGTGAAAACTCTAAATAACTATAATAGTATGTATACAGTTGATATATGACAAGTATTTAAAGGAGTATGAAAGAAGACTAACCATGCGCAGCTTCCCACAATACAGTTATATATATTTGACATGTATTTAAAAGGATGAAAGAAGACTAACCATGCACCGCTTCCCACAATACAGTTATATATATTAAAGCGAGTAAATGAAAGCAGATAAAAAATTACAGGTGAGCAAGCTTCCATGCTGTTTTGTTAGTTGTTCAAAGAAATTAAAGAAAGTTTTGATAACAACTGTATACTTGAATCTAAATCAAAAGGGAAATTGTTTTGAAAAAATTTTTGGGGCTTATACTCAAAGAGAGGCCCAAGGTTTAACAGTGATCGCACCGTTGTTTTGAATATCGTAGCGGGACTTATACAACGACTGGGCCCAAAGAGGTTTTTTGTACAAAGGTATGGGTCTTACAACTCAAGGAAAGGCCCAAAGATTATTTTGAAAAAGAAATATGGGACTTATAACACGAGGGTTGGCCCAGATGGTTTGTTTGAAAACGGCGATCGCGCCGAGGTTTTTGAAAACACCGCGGGTCTTATACAATGTCTGAGGCCCAGCAAGGTATCTTATTTATAAGGAATGGGTCTTACACTCTATTAGAGGCTCATGAGTGTTTTCGTACAAGTGATGGGTTTTTGTACAAGTGTTGGGTCTTACAACTCAAGGAGAGGCCCAAGGGTTATTTTACACTGGCGATCGCGCCGAGATTTTTTATCGTGTCAGGACTTATACAATATCTGAGGCCCAAAATGGTTTTGGTTAAAGGGGATTGGGTCTTACACTCTATTAGAGTCCCATGAGTGTTTGAAAAAGATTTGTGAGGGTGAAAATCAAAGAAACCCCAATTTCATCATTTTTAAAAGTAAATTCTTAAAGAAAATTAATAAATAATTATAAAATACCAAATAAGCTTGAATAAACAACTTGTGATTTTTGTTTAAGATTTGAAAAATGATGTTTTAATCACAAGATGAATTAAAACTCATTTGGTTTTGATTTTCAAGATAAAAATCCACATTTAAAAGTGTTTAAAACAATTAAAAATAAATTTATTTACAAAAATATCAACTATATTAAATAATTAATATAAATATATTTTTTTGTGGAATAAAATATTTTAACATTTTTTTTGAATTTTTTGCAAAAAGAACCAATAAAAAATCATTAAAATTGAGAGAGTTATTAATTTACCAAATTATTTAAAATAATATAACACATATTAAAAAAATGGAAAAAAAAATAGTAAAAAGAGGATCTGGGGCGAGGGGGTTCGAACCCCAGACCTCTTGTGTGCAGCGTGCGCCTTCTACCACTGGGGTGGTGATACATCCATGTATCAAAACCACCCCATGAATACATGAGGCATGACTTGTTTTTGGCCTGGCTAAGGCAAGGTTTTGGCCAAAAACGTGAAGCTTGTAACTTTCTCATTTCTCCATGGATTGGGACAAAATTTAGGTCTATCCTACCTAGAATTTCACAAGGAATCCAATGGTGGTGGTGGTTTTTTTCAGATGAGGCTCCTATTTCAAAACCCGATAGTGTTCTTGAAATAAGCCAATAATTGCATTTTCTATGCTACCTCTTGTTACAGGCATGAATTACATGATGAATTGGTTCAAACACAACATATATAACATGTATGAGATGTGCATGATCAGTGGACTTCAAAGCAATGCATATTTCAAAGAGTTCAAGTTGTGATGCTTACCTCTTTAGGAGCTTGTTGTGCAATCTGCCAAGCTTCTTGTGCCAGAAGTAATTTGATGTTTTGGACACTCTCAATTGATCCCTTAGAAGTTTTTAGAATGGTCGGAACCAGCTGGAATCCTCAGGAACAAGTTTGAGCTCTTTCTTGCAAAAAGGGTAAAAGCGACCAATATGGCAACTCTCTCAAATGGTGTTCCAGATGTGGGGAACCATTTGGGACAGTTCAAGGATGATATTTGGAGTGTGTTTGAGGTTTTATCTGGTTTGAAAGTGACTGAATCAAGACATGGTTTGAAAAATGCAAAAAAATCCAATTTTGAGGTTTTGAGAGGGGAGTTTGTGATTTTGGTGTTACAGGTCACATGTGAGAGTTTGGACAACTTAGATATGACATATGGGATGTGCTTGGATCATGAGCTGTGATGGAATTGCTCTCTTACTCAAAAACTCAGAGTTACCTTGCAAAAGAAGGCATTTTGGCCTAGAGAAATGGATTTTGAGGGAAAACAAGTGTTGTAGTGCTTTGGGTGTACTCAAACTGAGCACAAATAAGCTCTATTTATAGTAGATCAAGTTTGTTTTGCAAGTAATAGTGTGTGGCAACCACAGCAGGCAGTTGGCTAATTGGATCACTTTTGGAATCTTTAAGTCTCCTCTAGCCATTGACTAGAGGTTAGGGCACACGCTTTGTAGCTTTTGTTCAGAGATAAACTTGGACTGAATTCAGTTGGAATAGGCTCAGTTCATGCCACCTTGGTTCATCCATTGAATGCTTGAAAACAAAATTGGAGTCTTGAAGCATCTTTAGCCTTTTTAGGTTTGGCATGCTATTTGTAGATTCATGGACTTTGGAGGCTTGGAGATCAGATCATCCCCCTTGGATTTGATCCTCAGATGTGTCCAAAATGATGACAAGGCTTGGATTTGTCAGATTTGAACAAATCGAGCAAAATGCACAAAATCTGCCAAATATGTCTTGGAAAAATCAATTCATGATGCCATGTTTCAAGGGTTGTATCTCCTTGCTTAAATGGAATTTGGAGATGATCTGGTACTTGTTAGAAAGCCCTCATGGCATACTGCAACTTTGATGTCCAACCCAAGACCTGGTTTGACTTGGATCAAGGTAAAAAATGTCCCTACATTTTGGAAAAAGTAAGGCAGATTTTGACTCAGTGAAAATTTCACTAAGTGTTGGAAAAATGTGATATTCATGTTTTCAGCCATTTTGATCACTCCATAACTAAAAATCCATGAAGAATTGGAATGAGATGTAGTTGACACTTTTAAAGTATGCCATGAGAGCTACAAATCCATCTTTGGACCATCCAAAATGGTTGCTTGGATCTCAAGTTATGATCCTTGGAAGTTGGTACCCTAGCCATTTGGTTTCATAACTTAGAAAAATTCTAAGTTTTTTATGGTTACCCCTTTTACAAGTTATCTCACTTTCTTTGGTTTTTCTTGATGAATGATGATTCCAATCACACATTAACATCATTTTAGGGTTAAGGAACCTTGGTTGACCAAAAAATCAAAAAGTCAAACTTTGACTTTTTGTACAGTTAACTTTTTCAGCAGATGAAATCTAAACTGTGTGATCCCCTATGAAATCAAATCCTTGACCTAAATCAAACTTAATAGATGGATTCCATAGGTGATATAGGATGTATTGAATCATGTCCCAAGGTTTGGGAGCATGTCTTGGTCAAAATTCAAAGATACAATTGACTTTTTCCTCGAAACCCTAATTGTGGTTCAAATGAAATTGAAACTTGTGAATCAAGCTTCTTGGATCAATCCATTGTTGCAAATGGATCAATAAGGTATATTGGAGACCCTCAAATCATGTCTTGAGGTCTTGGCCCATGCTTTGTCCCAAAATTCAACTTAGGGGTGAATTAGGTCAAGAAACCCTAATTCCTGATTTTTGATAAATGCATCCCCTGAGGTTAAATTGACTTGATGATTGGGTTCATGAGGTCCCATGGAGTATCTAGGGTTATGCTTTAAAGCATTGGCTCATGCCCAGAGGAAATTTTCCATCTGGAGGCACTGGTCGACCAAAACCCTAATTTGGTGACACCGGCGATCTTGAGGCTTGATCCACTTGGAATGTTGCAACTTTGTGCTTGATTCCTGATGTAGGAGTCCTCTTGATCCTTTATAGGTGTTTGAGAAGTTAGACAAGTTTAAGATCATGTCAATTCTTGATTGATCCTTTGTCTAAGTGCTCTGAGAGGGCTTGAAACCCTAATTCTTGTTTGTGGTGAATGTTCACCCCTCTTTGGGGAGACTGATAAGGCATGATGGTTCATCCATATTGTGGTGATGACTTACACAATGATGGGAAATCTTAGTGGTCAAAATTTGGGGTATGACAAATGCCCCTATTTAATCTTCTTGGACCCGAAGGTGTGAATGGCGAAGGTATTCGGGCATTCGGGGTGCAAGATGATTAAATATCGGAATACGCGAAATTTTGACGGTGGTTATGAATGGCAGTTTTCTCATCCATCTTCTTTTTCTATGAAATGATGCTTAGAAAAGGTAAACTTCCCCTCGATCCTGGTCTTCAGCCAAGGAACTGGTCTCAGTTTTCTTTTGAAATAAACTTCCCCTCGATCCTGGTTTTCTACCAAGGAACTGGTCTAAGTTTCTGAAATAAACTTCCCCTTGATCCTGGTTTCCTACCAAGGAACTAGTCCCAGTTTCTGAAATAAACTTCCCCTCGGTCCTGGTTTCCTACCAAGGAATTGGTCTAAGTTTCTGAAATAAACTTCCCCTCGATCCTGGTTTCCTACCAAGAAACTGGTCTCAGTTTCTTTTGTCAATAAACTTTCTTGGCAATGGACGCTGTTTGTAGCGGTTTTCCTCAAACTTCTCGCCGAATCTTCCCGGGGAGATGCTATTTGATGGGAAATACTTTTGATGTCAGACTTGCTGGGGAACCCATTCGTCTGAGTTGTAGAGGTGCACAAACTTCTCTATTTGGAGACGCCATTTATCGACTCTACTGGGGAAAATGAGTCTCTTGAGGGACTTCTTTCAGCTTGGGGATATTACATCATACTTTTCTTCGAGATCTTTTCGGAGAAATGCCATACAATGTACCCTAATTTTGAGGTGCTGATGAACTTATTGTCAGCGATTTTTTGTGGAGAAAAACTACTATACTGCCGAATCTTTGATTAAGAGGTTTTCTCTGAGGATTTTCCTTAATCTGGGAAAGCGAAGATATCATCTTCAATGGCGAAGAGTGACATTTGTCAAACGTTTTCTTGCCTTTCAGAGGTTCAAGTTATCAAAGTGGTCAAGGGCCAACTCCAATCCAGAAATAAACTGGAGGAGAGAGATTGTTCAGACGCAACATTTCCTGACGAGGAAAGAACTGACAACTCGATTGAGAGGACTTCTATCACTAGTGGACAAGACCGACTAGAGTGATAATGATGCAATATGAATATGAATGTAAATCAATAATGCATGGTGTATGTATGTATATGCTGACAAAACTGACGCGACATACAGACTAGTGGATGAACACGACTGGATACTCGGCCACTGCAGGGGATGAAGAAGTATCTTTGGTTCAAAATAGAAATTCTGCCTTGCTTAGGAGAAAGTAGTTCTCGCGGGGAAAAACGTTGGTCGGGCTTAGGATGTAAGAACTCTGCCAGGGATATCAGATGAGAAAATCACATCTGATACAGTTGATCCTTCGTTCAGGCGTTCTGGTTTAGAATGAGTACTTTGATTCTGCACTTTGAAGCTCGATTACTTCTGGAGAAATAGTCAAAAGAATTGCCATCTTTATTTTAAAAGCGGAAAAAAGTTTGACAAGTAAATTCATTTTGGTTTTATTTCAAGAATCGTTAATCATGTTAAAACGTCGTTCTGTAAAGTTAAAACAAATAAGAATTGCAAACAAAAGCACAAGGGCTCAAATTTAATTGATAGGATGGAAATCAGCCAAACGCGTGATTCCATAGAGTATTTACAAAGTTTAGAAAATGGTAATTTAAGGGAAAATGGTCTACATTGAAACATAATGACCGTTATCCTTCTACCAACTTTGAATTATGGCCATCCTAAGCTTCTGTCGAAGATGACCTTGACTGGAGTTTTCTGATGGACGGCATGACTGCTACTGGGGGATTTGCCCCTGTTGGACGTAGTTACTTGCCATTATCCCTAACTTTTGCCTGGATTGTACTTTGAGATTTTCAATCCATCGGGATTATTTTTGACTATGTCTCTAATTTTTGCCTGTACCACCCTTTCGGGTTTTCAATCCACCGAGACGTTTTTTTTTTCTTTTTATTTTATTTTTTATTTTTTTTATTTAGGCGAAGTATTTCTTGACTACGTCAACATTTGTGGGGTAGGTAAATTCTTCTCCGTCCATGGTTTCAAGTCTCAGGGCGCCGCCTGAGAAAGCTTTCTTGACCACATAGGGGCCGTCATAATTCGGAGTCCATTTGTCCCGAGAGTCAGTAAGAAATGATTGTATCTTCTTGAGCACAAGGTCTCCTTTCCTGAAGATGCGAGGTCGAACCTTTTTGTCAAACGCCTTCTTCATCCTTTGCTGATACAACTGACCATGGCATAGAGTCGTTATTCATTTTTCTTCGATCAGATTCAGGTCATCGTGTCTGCTTTGACACCATTCAGTCTCTGTAAGCTTAGCTTCCATCAATACCCTGATTGATGGGATCTCCACTTCTATGGGGAGCACTGCCTCCATGCCATATACTAGGTAGAAAGGGTTGCCCCTGTTGAAGTGCGGATAGACGTGCGATAACCGTGAAGAGCAAAGGGTAGCATCTCGTGCCAGTCTTTGTAGGTTACAACCATCTTTTGAATGATCTTCTTGATATTCTTGTTAGCTGCTTCTACCACTCCGTTCATCTTAGGTCGGTAGGGAGAGGAGTTATGGTGTTCGATCTTGAACTCAGCGCATAACTCTTTCATTATTTTATTGTTCAAGTTAGATCTATTACCAGTAATGATCTGGCTCGGAACACCATAACGGCAGATGAGATTGTTTTTGATAAATCGGACCACTACTTGTCGGGTTACATTGGCGTACGATGCTGCTTTGACCCACTTGGTGAAGTAGACAATGGCTACCAGGATGAACCGATGTCCGTTGGAAGCTTTGGGTTCGATTATGCCAATCATGTCGATTCCCCATATGGAAAAAGGCCATAGGAAAGAGAGAACTTTGAGATGCGTTGGCGGTACATGGATTTTGTCTGAGTATATCTGACACTTGTGACACCTCTTCATGTATTTGTAGCAGTCGGATTCCATGGTCAGCCAATATTACCCTGCTCTCAGAATTTTTCTCGCCATTGTGTGTTCGTTGGCATGAGTGCCAAAGAATCCTTCAGAAATTTCTTTCATCAGTGCGTCTGCTTCTGGTCTGTCTACGCGTCGGAGCAAGACCATGTCAAAGTTTCTCTTATAGAGAGTATCACCGCTCAGGAAGAAACTACCTGCTAGCCTTCTGAGGGTCTTCTGTCTTTTCTAGATGCCCCAGGTGGGTATTCTTGTTTCTGAAGGAAGCATTTGATATCATGATACCAAGGTTTGCCGTCTATGACTGCTTCAATCGTGAATATGTAAGCGGGCCTCTCGAGGCGCATTACATCAATATTAGGTATGTCATTCCATTGACCTACACTAATCATGGAAGAGAGAGTGGCTAATGCATCAGCATGTGATTCTCTTCACGAGGGATATGGTGAAACTCGATTCTGTTGAAGAATGGTAACAACCTTCACGCGTAATCTTTGTAAGGAAACAATCCTGATTGGTATGTGTTCCAATCTCCTTTAATCTGATTGATAATCAGGGCTGAGTCTCCATACGCATCCAAGTTCTTAATTCTTAAGTTGATCGCTTCTTCGAGACCCATGATACAAGCTTCGTATTCGGCCTCGTTGTTTGTGCACTTGAATGTAAGTCTGGCAGTGAAAGGAATGTGGGTACCTTGAGGTGTTATGATGATTGTCCCAATTCCATTTCCATAATGATTGACAACTCCGTCAAAGATAAGTCCCCATTGGGAACCTGGTTCCGGCCCCTCACTGGGTAGTGGTTCATTGCAATCTTTCATTTTTAAATACATGACATCTTCGTCTGGGAAGTCAAACCCGATTGATTATGTCATACCCCAAGTTTTGACCACTAATATTTCCCATTATTGTGCAAATCATCATCATAATATGGATGGACCATCATGCCTCATTAGTCTCCCCAAAGATGGGTGAACACTTACTACAGTCAAAATTAGGGTTTCAGGCCATCTCAGAGTTCTTAGACAAATGATCAATAAAGAAATGACATGATCTTCAACTTGTCTAACCTCTCAAACATCTACAATGGATCAAGAGGACTCCCATTTTAAGGATTAAGCACAAGGCTGCTCCCTTCCAGGTGGATCAAGCCTCAAGATCGCTAGTGTCACCAAATTAGGGTTTGGTCGACCAGGGCCTCTAGATGGAAATTTTCCTCTAGGCATGAGCCAATACTTCAAAGCATATCCTAAAATACTCCATGGAACCTCATGGGCCCAAGCATCAAGTCAATTTGACCTCAGGGGATGCATACATCAAAAATCAGGAATTAAGGTTTCTTGACCTAATTCACCCCTAAGTTGACTTTTGGGACAAATCATGAGCCAAGACCTCAAGACATGATTTGAGGGTCTCAAACATACCACATTGATCCATTTGTAACA
Organism: Lathyrus tuberosus; assembly: GCA_022829125.1. Taxonomy (NCBI): domain Eukaryota; kingdom Viridiplantae; phylum Streptophyta; class Magnoliopsida; order Fabales; family Fabaceae; genus Lathyrus; species Lathyrus tuberosus. The sequence continues at coordinate 2,288,571 of JALAZF010000653.1, read as the reverse complement.
ATGGATTGATCCAGGAAGCTTGAGCAGCAAGTCTCAATTTCATCAGTACCATAATTAGGGTTTCGCGAGAAAAAGTCAACCGTAGCTTTGACTTTTGACCAGGACATGCTCCCAAACCCTAAGACATGATTCAATACACCCTATAACACCTATGAAATCAATCCATCAAGTTTTATTTAGGTCAAGGACCTGATTTCATAGAGGATCGCACAGTTTGAAATTCATCTGACAAAAAGTCAACTGTGCACAAAAGTCAACTTTGACTTTTTGAGATTTTTCACAAAAATGGTTTTTTAACCCTAAAATGATGTTAATGTATGATTTGAATAATCATTCATCAAGAAAAATCAAGAAAAGTGGGATAACTTGTAAAAGGGGTAACCATAAAAACATAGAAAATTTTCTAAGTTATGAACAAAGTGACAAGGGTACCAACTTTGGAGGATCATAACTCCTAAACCACAAGGCCATTTTCCCCATCCAAAGCTAGATTTGTAGCTCTCATTACCATATACAAAAGCTTAAAACTGACCTTCTTCCAAATTCATCATGGATTTTGAGTTATGGAGTGATCAAAATCACAAAAAGTGAAAATATCACTTTTTTCCAACACTTAGTGAAATTTTCATTAAGTCAGAATCTGCCTTCATTTTTTTCCAAATGTAGGGGGATTTTTCACTTGGATCCAAAAGGTATCAAAACCAAATATGATCAAACAGTTATTGTATCATATGAGGGCTTTTCAAAATGGCCAAGAACATCACCAAATTCCACGTGGGCTATGAGATATGACAATGGCAATATGCCTTGCTGAAAACTGCCAAGGCTAGGCAGAATTTTGCATTTTTGCTCGATTTGGAAAAATTAGATAATTCCAAGCCTTGTCATTACTTTGGACACATCTGAGGATCAAATTTAAAGGGGACAAACACTGAGCCAAGCCTCCAAAGTCCTTGGAACAAGAAGTAGCATGCCAAACCTAGAATTACCTAAAAGAGGGACAAGACTCCAATTTTGGATTGGAGCATTCAATACATATACCAAGGTGGCATGGACTGAGCCATTTTCAACTAAATTCAGTCAAGACTTATCCAAGACCAAGCGAACCGCAGCCCTGTGCCCTAACCTCTAGTCAATGGCTAGAGGAGACTTGGATTCCAAAGTGCAAACATTGGCCAAACCTCTACTGCAGTTGCCATTCACTATTGATCCTAAAACAAACTTGCTCTACTATAAATAGAGCTCATTTGTGCTTAGTTTGAGTACACCAAATCCATCAAACATATGCTTTCCTCAAAATCCCTCTCTTTAAGCCAAAATGCCTTCTTTAGCAAGGTAACTCTGAGTTTTTGAGTTAGAGAGCATTTCCATCACAACTCATGATCCTAACACCTCATAAACATCATATGTAGGTGATCCAAACTATCAAAAGTGACCTGTAACACCAAAATAAAAAAGTCACCTCTCAAAACCTCAAAATAGGCCTTTTGTGCATTTTTCAAGCCACGTCTTGATTCAGTCACTTTCCAAACCAGATAAAACGTCAAACACACTCCAAATAACATCCTTGAACTGTCCCAAATGGTTCCCCCCCCCCCATCTGGAACACCATTTGAGAGAGTTGCTATTTTGGTCATTTTAACCCCTTTTGCAAGAAAGGGCCAGTTTGTGTTTTTGCAGGTTCCAGCTGATTCCAACCATCCTCAAAGCTTCTAAGGGATCATTTGAGAGTGTCCAAAGCATCAAACCATTTCTGGAACAAGAAGTTTGGCAGATTTCACAGAAAACTCCAAAAGCTCAAAAAGAGGTAAGCATCATGACTTGAACTTTCCAAAATATGCATTGCTTTGAAGTCCACTGATCATACACACCTCATACATGTTATATATGTTATGTTTGAACCAATTCATCATGTAATTCATGCCTGTATCAAAGTGTAGCATAGAAAATGCAATTATAGGCCTTTTTCAAAACCACTATCGGGTTTTGAGGAGGGAGTATGATCTGAAAAAATAACACCCCCATTGGATTCCTTGTGAAATTCTAGGCCAGATGAATATAAATTTTGTCCCCGGCCATCGAGAAATGAGAAAGTTATGGACCTTCCCGTTTCTTGGCAAAACTTGTCTTGCCTTGCCTTGGCCAGGCCTAGAAAACAAGGCATGCCTTGTATATTTGTGGTTTCACTTCAAGCAATGGATGTATCACCACCCTAGTGGTAAGGCGCATGCCCTATAACCTTGATGTCGTGGGTTCAAACCCCACCCACGCCATTTTGTACTTTTTCACATTTTGCTATTTTTTCCAATATTTTCATGTTTTATTAATTAATTGGGAAATTAATAACTCCTTCAATTTTAATTATTTTTGATTGGTTCTTTTTGCAAAAAATCAAAAAAATGTTGAAATATTTTATTCCACAAAAAAATTAAGTTTATATTATTTATTTAATATAATTAGTATTTTTGTGAATAAATTCCTTTTTAATGTTTTTAAACATTTTAAAAGTGAATATTTACTTTGAATATCAAAACCAAGTGAATTTTAATTCACCTTGTGATTAATCCCTCATTTCTCAAACCTTAAACAAAAATCACAAATGGTTTATTCAAACTTATTTGGTATTTTATTTGTTTTTCTTTAAATATTTACTTTTAAAGAATAACAAATTAGGGTTTCTTTGATTTTTACCCTCATCAAACAATTTCAAACACTTTTGGGCCTCTAATAGAGTGTAAGACCCAATACTTTGTAAATACAAACCTATTTTTGGGCCTCACTTATTGTATAAGTCCCATTGTATTTCAAAAAGTCCGACGCGATCATCGTCCGTTGAAAAACAAACTTTAGGCCTCTCCTCGAGCTATAAGACCCATTCAAAATCATTGGGCCTCTATTAGAGTGTAAGACCCAACCCCCTTTGGAAACTAAACCATCTTGGGTCTCAAACAAATGACCCTGGGCCTCTCCTTGAGCTGTAAGCCCCACCACTTGTACAAAAATAAATATTTTGGGCCTCTATTAGAGTGTAAGACCCATCCCCTTGTACAGAAAACCTTTCTTGGGCCTCAGTCACTTGTATAAGTCCCTCTGTATAAAACGACAATGCGATCACTGATAAACCTTGAGCCTCTCCTTGAGCTGTAAGCCCCAACATCTTTTCAAAATACTTTCTCCTTTAATTTTGAATATACTGTTGTTTTCAATCTTTCTTTGTTGAACAACTAACCAAACAACATGGAAGCTCTACAACCGAGTAAGTGTTTATATGGTTTCTTTATCCGCTTTCATATACATATAACTGTATTGTGGGGCTGTTTCGCTGTAAGTCTTCTTTCATAAACTCATATCAACTGTGTAATACTAGTATAGATATTTAGAGTTTCCCCGGCAACTACGTCTAGCACTAAGCCCTGTTGATCACTCTTAAATACAGTCAAAACTAGATCCTCCATAGGATTACCAGACACAGTCTTCCCTCCTCTTGGGGTTAAACAATATGGAGACGTGAAAGGCAGCATTCTCGGTGAACCCTTTCTCAGACTGTCACTCTTAGAAATTATCAAAGAAACTCTACTCCCCAGAGATGATCTTTTCTCCGTGAATGGCATCTCTTGAGTTTCTTCCAAATTCTCGGACTTTCCTGGCTTGATCTATTCTCTGTGAATAGCCTGTCTTGAATTTCTCGGGGTTTGGGGACCCAGAGGCTTCCTAAAAGCATCCCCGCCTCCTCTTGGGCATTGTACAAGGACCCTACGGCTTCTTAGAAGTATTCACAGCCTCCTCTGAGGCTTCGTATAAGGATTCTTCCTTTGGGAAGAGAGCCTTCTCTTGGGTTTCGTACAAATTGTCCCTCGGCTTCTTAAAAGTTTCCAGCCTCCTCTTGGGCTTCGTACAAATTGTCTCGACGACATCCTAGAGGTATAGGAACATAAATTAGTCATCTTAATATAATAGTCTTTCAAAGAGTCTAGAGCTTTCCACCGAGAAAGTACTACTACTGTTTCTTTAAGCATAGTACAAAAGATAAAACTCTAGACTTGGACAGTCTAATCTCCTTGAGTCTCGAAGGCATTCTCAAGTAGAGAAAAACACCAGTAGATTCGGACAGTCTCCAATACCCTATGGATTCCCCATTTCCTTAAAGAACAGGAAATAACCCTGATCCTCTGATCAATCCCAAAGCATAGCCTTACCTTTAATCAGTCTCTTTATAAGAATTGATTTTCTCTTTTAACAAACCTACTGGACCTGTCACTCAACTGAAACAGCCATCCTTTTAGCCTCCATCTCGGGCTTCGTACGAGATACAAAAAGACTCTCTTGTTGAGTCAATATCTCTTTTAGCCTCCATCTCGGGCTTCGTACGAGATACAAAAAGACTCTCTTGTTGAGTCAATCTCTCTTTTAGCCTCCATCTCGGGCTTCGTACGAGATACAAAAAGACTCTCTTGTTGAGTATAAAAGACTCTCTTGTTGAGTCAACCTTTAGCCTCCGTCTTGGGATTCGTACAAGACACATCTAAAAGCACTCTCTTGTTGAGTCAAACCCTTTTAGCCTCTCTCTTGGGCTTCGTACGAGACACATAAGAACACCCTCTTGTTGGGTCAATAGCCTCCTCTTAGGCTTTGTATAAGAAAAACCCTGGTTGAGTCAATCAACCTTTTAGCATAAAAAACTGTGCCTCGTTCACAGGACACAAACATCAATAATTCCTTTCATCTAATCGTTGTAAGCGGCAAGCCTCTAGATTATTTACATCCACGCCATTGTCCCTCTTTTAGCATGAGAAATTCCTAAGGAAAGATAGCATTGCTCTATACTGAGTTAAAGTCTTCTCCTTCAAGTTAAAACCCCCTATAAAGGAAATTATGGCATTTCTAGGATTCACATATCCCAGTTAAAGTAATCCTCCTTTATAGTCAGTCACCCTACAGTTGTGACAAACAGAACCCCCTTTAGAGATGACAAATTCTCTCTAAAGACAACACCCTTTCAGCTTCACATCTTGGGCTTCGAACAAGATACAAATAGACCCTTCAGCTTCACGTCTTGGGCTTTGAACAAGACACCAAAACACCATTTCCTCCCATAGAATAAGAGGAACTACGATCGCTCTGATTTCCCTGTTTCGGTAAATGGGAATACGTAGGCATAAGATTGAAAGAAAATTCTTAGCGAGCACACTAATCCAAAGCCCCAAATCCCGTACCTTCACATATCAATCGAAAAGCATCAGTCCTAGCATCCTAACAAAATTCCCCATGAACATTCCCGGTGTTTCGCTCTAAACAAAGAAAGAAGAAAGAGGCCCCATTACCATATAGCATCCGTAACCTAACAGACCGCTGTTTAAACTCAGTATGCAAGCAGGGTTAATTGGAGACATTTATTTCCCTTCCATAGTCATCTCAATAGGATAAAAAATGAATCGACCTGTAGTCCCCCCAAGAGCGACAGTGCTTAAGAACCACGTCCAAAATCGCTCGCTACAGAAAAATGGCGCCCACCGTGGGGCCCTTTCTTTTCTTTCTTTATTTCTTTTTTGGGGATTTCACTGGGATAGGACTTTTTTTGACTTCACTAGGATCTTAGGTCAAAACCTTTAAAGTTGGGAAGGTACCACAGAATGGCGACTCCGCCAGGGAGCCATTTTCTGACTAGAACATAGGATTCATAGCTCTTTAAAGTCTAGGACTTTAGGACAAATATATATACTGCTTTTCCTAATTGATATATGTGTTTATTTTTTCTGCTAATGGGAATGCGTGTGATGCCGCATGTGGAAAGATTGAGTATACACCTAGGAAAAACCTCTTTTAGTAGTGCGGAAACTATTGGAAATGGTTGTCACGCGATACTACCCTCTTCTGATGGTTCTTTGAAAAACATCACCTAGCACGGTTTCCGGCCCGCTGGTGTTTTCTCGACAAGAACGGATGATTTTGAGAGACAGGTATAAATATCACTAGTATAAACCTTTGGGGGGGGGGGGGGGGGGGTAGAGCCTTGACTTCATGACACCGACCCTTTGACCCTATGTTTTTTTCTATGTTTTTGTGTGCTGCATTCATGCATTCATCTAAAAAACATTACATCAAAGAAAAACTTCTCTTCTAGTCTCTCTTTTTCAAACTAAACTAAGACAATGATTGCAAATGTCAGAGAAAAATATTGCGCTCATGGACTTCGGTAGAAGGAGAACTCATAAGTATACCTTCAGGGTTCCAAAACTAGAGGATTAGCGAGGATGGTCACTAACCCTGAAGCTTTCAGAGCCAAGTACAGAGGTCTGCTACCTCTGTTAAGAGTCCATGTGATTGAAGGAATCATGGAGGCACTCATTTAGTTTTACGATCCGGTCTATCACTGTTTCACATTCCCGGATTACCAGCTCGCACCAACGTTGGAGGAGTATTCTCACCTAACCGATTTACACATTACTGATCGAGCACCATTTTCTGGACTGGAAGAAATTCCAAAAGATCAAACCATTGCAAGAGCAATCTATTTAGATGAGTCGGAAATCAAGACTCACATGACCACCAAGGGTGGGCTCCCAGGTTTGCCAGCCCAGTTCCTGACAAAGAAGGCTCTATACTTTGCTAGGATAGGGAACATGACTGCTTTTGAGAGCATCTTTGTTTTGCTCACCTACGGGTTATTTCTATTTCCCAACATTAATAGCTTCGTCGATATCAACGCCATTAAGGTTTTTCTCATTGGAAACCCTGTACCAACCTTGCTCGCAGATGCGTATTACTCTGTACACTTAGGGAATTTGTACAGTGGAGGGATGATCACATGCTGTGTACCCCTGCTATATAAATGGTTTATCTCTCATTTGCCTAAGTCTGCTACTTTTTGGGATCATAAGAGTGCCTTGCGTTGGTCGCAGAAGATCATGTCTCTTACCAACTCTGATATAGATTGGTGCAATAGGATTTATGACGGGATCAGGGTCATTGACCATTGTGGAAACTTCCCCAATGTACCCCTCATAGGAACTAAGGGAGGAATCAACTACCATCCAGTATTGGTTCGTCGTCAATTTGGATACCCGATGAGGCATGCCCCGCGTAATGCTCATCTGGAAGGTCTTTTCTTCAAAGAAGGAGAAAATGACAGGGCGCTAAAGATGGAAATAGTGCACGCTTGGAAACATGTTCATAAGAAAGGACGAGAGTCTCTAGGAAAACTGGATTGTGTCTCGGTGGAGCCTTATCTCCACGGGTTACAAACTAGAGCTCTCAAGCTAAAGATGCCTTATCCTCGTCACGGAGTTCTTCCGCCAAGGGAATCTGTCATGTACTTCATGACTGAAACGGAAAAACTTTAGGTTACTCTCAACAAAGTTCAACAGGAGAGGAGGTCTTGGAAGAACAAATACCGTACCCTCAATGTAGAGTGTACCAAAATACAGCGACTGCGGAAAGATAAGGATGCTCTGATCGAGATTTTAGAGCAACATGCTGTGGATAATCAGGATGACCAAAGGAACTTGCTCGCTCCTTTCACTTGGCAAAGGAATGACAACCCGACAACGGCCCGAGAGCCCCGATCCAAGAAAAGGAAAGTACCAGAATCAGCACCCGGTTTCTCCCCAGGGAGGACTCGGGACCCCTTAGCTTAGGTTTCTGTTTCCGCACCTTGTAATCTACTGCATTTCTATTTTCGCAATCCTTTGAATTCAATAAAACGGGCTTTCCCCCACTGTTTGATATTTGCAATCTAATTGTCGAAGTTTATTTTGATTAAACAAAAAAAACAATTAATATAATCATTGCATTCATCATTCTCACGTCACGTATTCTTCTTACCTACGAATCTCACGTTTGTGTCTTGGTTCTAGAGTCAAACTGTCTCATTCGTACAATACTCGGGCCAATCGTCAGAAAAAGATGGATGATCTCGAGGAAGAGAACAGAGAGTTGAGAGAAGAGATCGACGCTCTGAGAGAGGATATGAGGAAGCTTCATAACGACATGCAAGCCATGGCAGAAGCTCAGCTACAAAGGACAGTGATCTCGGAGATCACCTCAACGCCCATAGTGGAAAAGTTCGATCCTAGGTACAAAATGCCGAAAGATCGTCCCTGGGGCATGCCTATCAATTATATCCCGAAAGGATATGTTCTGCCGATCAATGAGGATCAGGGGACCGCAGCAGGAACCGTCGGGCCTGAAGGTTACAAACTTCGGGAAAACGAAGATGCCAGGGGCATGACAGCAACTCCTGAAGGTTACAAACTTCGGGAGGCACCGAGAGTCTCGACCATAATGACTATACCACCGCCCGTGGTACACACTATCCCAGAAGGACAGATTCCACAGATACCTCCTGGTGGAAACGACAAAATGTTCGAAAGAATGAATGAGTTCCAGGAACAGTTCCTGGGAATGCAGAAAGAACTGCAGGCCCTTCGCGGTTAGGATTTATTTGGAAAAGACGCCGCGGACCTCTGCTTGGTCCCCAATGTGAAAGTCCCGCACAAATTCCAGGTGCCCGACTTTGAAAAGTACAAGGGTAAATCTTGCCCTCAGAGTCACTTGGTGATGTACGCTCGGCGAATGTCAGCTCAGACAGAGAATCAGGATTTAGTGATTCACTACTTTCAGGATAGTTTAACCGGTGCCGCACTAAAATGGTACATGGGGTTAAACCGTGCTACGATTAGCACTTTCAGAGATCTTGGCACTACCTTCGTCCAACAATATAAATACAATCTGGACATGGCACCCGACAAAGATCAACTCAGATCAATGTCACAAAAGGACAAGGAAAACTTTAAGGAATACGCTCAGAGATGGCGTGAAATTGCCGCTCAAATTTGTCCACCTCTTGAGGAAAAAGAGATGACAAAGATCTTCTTAAAGACCTTAAGCTCATTTTACTACCACAGAATGGTCGCCAGTGCGCCCAGTGACTTCACCGAGATGGTGGGTGTGGGAGTTCGTCTTGAGGAAGCCGTCCGAGAAGGACGCCTAGTCAAAGACACTGGATCATCAAGTAGTACAAACCGATACGGTAGTGCTCTCCCTAAGAAAAAAGAGCAGGATATTGGGAATATCTCTCTCGGAAAGCAAAGGCGACGATATCAACCAGTAGCAGCTGTAACTCCTGCTATTAACCCAGTGCCTATTCCTACATATCAACCTCAGGTTGCGCCGAGTCAACCTAATCAACAACAATTTCAGTAAAGGACACAACAGCCTCTTCAGCAGGCTCGTCCTCCATACAATAACAACCGTACAACGCGACCACCAGGATTTGATCCTATACCTGTATTGTACGCAGAACTATTTCCGTTACTACTGGCTAAGGGGCATGTCCAGACTAAGTCCCCTCTTACAGTACCGGAAAATCCCCCTTTTTGGTTTAAGGTGGATCAGACTTGCCCTTACCATCAAGGAGGACCAGGGCATAACATAGAAAACTGTCTCAGTTTCAAGTCCGACGTGCAAAAGCTTGTTAGGAGCGGGGTCTTATCTTTCAAGGATACAAATCCTAATGTTCTCACAAACCCGCTGCCTCAAAACGAGAAAGCTACAGTCAATTTGATAGAGGGAGAGACTAACAACGTCTATCAAATTCATGATGTACTCTTGTTAAGGACCAATCTGGTCAAGATGCATTGCAGACAGAGTGGATATGGCCATGTGCCACCTCATAACTATCACCAGTGTGATATCTGCTCTAAAAGCAATCGAGGATGTTATGTGGTGCAATCAGCTCTACAGGAATAGATGGATCTCAGATGGATCCAAGAGCACCGAGTTCGTGGAGTCAACATGACCTATACGAATTCCAACATCATTCAGAACCACGACATCCGTGCAATGAATGTAAACTTAGTGGCAATGCACTCAAGGCAAAGCCAGTATCATAATCTGCCGCGGCACGATTACAGTTCCTGTCTGACTTACTCGGTAAACAAACAGGGATGCTCTTTTGTACAAGAGTCCCTCCAGCGTCAGAGGGATCTTGGATGGATCCAGGACTACCATGATAGGAATCATTATCAAATCAACATGGTTCAAATCTTCGATATTCGCTTGATGAATACCAGCCTGGTGGAGTTACATGCTAAAAAGGTCTGGCTCGGGTTCCTGGTATCACATGATTATCAGAGCTGTAGGGCGGGTTGCGAAAACGATCAAGGTTGTGCCCTTGTCCAGGAAACCCTTTAGCACTTGTTGAACCACTGGTGGCTTCCAATCTATATGGATGAAGACACCCAACAAATTAGTATTACCAACGGGAACCCTACTCGGCATCAAAGTCAGGATGCTCGATCAATGGAAACTGACCTAGTGAGGTTACATTGTATTCAAAGCGGGTGTGGCCAGGTGCCACCACAAAACTATGAACGTTGTAGAGTCTGTTCAGAAAGTAACCAAGGATGTTACCTTGTGCAAGCAGCTCTTTAGGGTCAGGTAGATCGTAGAGAGATTCGCCCATATCTGGGTTCCGGACCAATCAACTGGGCACCGGACTACCTCGCTGATCAAATTGAGGACGTTGTCATAGTCTCTGATCATCAGAGGGCTAGGGATGTTTGTACCATCATCCATCTACTTGACAAATCAAGAGTTCCCAACCAGGAGCGGATCGAAATTGCTTACGATGGTCGGAAAAATCAGAAGGCTCCCATAGTCATATATCTACCGGGACCATTACCGTATGAATCAACTAAGGCTATCCCTTACAAATACGGTGCAACAACAGTCGAGAATGGAAAGGAAATTCCATTACCCTCCGTCGTGAATATTGCAGACATCAGTCGAGTAACACGGAGTGGTCGAATCTTCAACCGAGGAGTTGGAGAACTTAACAAAGAAAAGGAACCTCAGACAGAAGTTCCCAATCCACCAGTCGGTCAATCCAGTAATCCCGACCTTTCAAAAAACGATGATGAGATGTTGAAGCTCACCCAAAGGAGTGAGTACAGCATTGTTGATCAACTGTTACAAAATCCTTCAAAGATCTTTGTACTGTCACTTTTACTCAGTTCAGAAGCGCACAGGGAGGCTCTGCAGAAAGTCTTGGAGCAAGCCTTTGTGGAACAGAATGTGTCAATAAGACAGTTTGATAGCATCATCTCTAACATCACTTCCTGCAATAACTTGGGATTTAGTGATGAGGAATTACCTGAAGAGGGTCGCCGTCATAACATGGCGCTCAATATCACGGTCAGCTGCCAGGCGCGATGCTTTAGCCAGCGTACTGGTAGACACAGGGTCAGCCCTGAATGTTATGCCGAAGTCCACTTTGATGCAATTATCCTTTAAAGGACCCCCGATGAGAACTAGTGAGGTCGTCGTCAAAGCATTTGACGGGTCCAGAAAAACGGGTTATCGGCGAAGTCGACCTTCCCATAACTATTGGTCCTCACACTTTCCAAGTCGCTTTCCAGGTCATGGACATCCGGGAAATGTACAGTTGTTTATTAGGAAGACCTTGGATACATCAGGAATTTGGGCGGTCACCTCGACCCTCCACCAAAAGTTAAAGTTCATCCAGAACAACCAGCTCGTCACGGTCTGTGGAGAACAAGTCTTGCTCGTGAGTAACTTATCATCATCTACTGGTGTAGAACCCGAGGAGGTTATTGGAACTCAGTTCCAAGCACTGTCGGTGAGCAAGGACATTCAATTTGAAGAGGGAACTTCCATTTCCTCATACAAAGATGCTATCAAAGCGGTCGAGAGTACCAATACAACAGGATGGGGACAACTAGTCATTCCTACTGACAATAAAACAAAGAAGGGTCTTGGTTTTTCTGCAACCTATACCCAGACAGCTACTACCAGCAATGAAAGTCTTCATCCCATTCAAGACTTCTTCCACAGTGGAGGTTTCCTTCACCCAGTGCCTCAAGAAGTGCATACCATCAATAAAGATGATTCCTCTGATATGGAGGAGGAATGAGAGTCCTATCTTAACAAGGACAGTTATATGTCTCAGGACGAAACGCAGACTCCCTTTTGCTATCCCGCACAGAGTCTGAGATTTATACCCAGGTCAGACGTCGAAATGACATACGGAGATTGTGATCCGGAAGGATACCGTGCTCCACCAAACTCATTAGAGGATGACACTCTGATGAAGGACAACTTTGACCACAACTATTATGGCCCGATGGATGGCCTGCCAATGTGGCAGCCGTACCCAGGAAACTTGGGGAAAGAAAATCAGGCCGAACAATGAAAATCAGCTGAGCATCATTGAAAAGAATACCTGCGTCCCCACCATGTCATGGGATCAACAATCAGGTCATTCAGAAAACGCCCAGTACGACGATGAATTCGCAACCTTTGCAGGACTTGAATTCATCAACTATGCTTTTCCAAAGGTCAACGTCATTGAGAAGGATGACTCATCCAGTTCCACATAAGTGTGGGACACCTTAGGACAACCAAGTGGGAAATACGACTATATGGTCAAGTACACTGCTCCCGAAAGCTATCGTATCAGGTTCGAAGATATCCAGCCAACTGGATGGGGAGATCTACCCGAGAGCACAAATACTATGCAAAATACAACAGATGAATCCTCCTACGACAACTCTGCCTGGGAGACAGATTCCAATGATCCCGCTCCACCAGAAATCAGAGTTATTTCTGAAGACAAATCAAGGAAGGTACCAGACTTTGTGATTCACCAAGGAGTTCGCCGCCAATGGGTTGCTTTCGATGTTCCGAAGATTGTTCATAAGTCAAAGTAATTGTCGTCTTTAACCTTTCAACCTGCCCAGGTGAAACAGATGTTTTGATAGGGCTCACTTTCTGTAAATTTCCCTCTTCGCTTCGGCCAAAGCGGCAGAGTTTTGTTTTATAGGGCTGTAGTTTCAAGAATCGACTTGTTCATAAATAAAATAATGTCATTTTGTAATTTTTGTATTTATTGCTGTTTTCTCTTTTTGCTTTTCTCAGAAAATGGTAATCCTAAAGAACAAATCAATAATAAAAAACAAGCAGTAAAAGAAATACACTACACACACTCTTGCATTTCCTCTATCTCTTATAAACACAAATCATACCGTCATGCAGATTGCTTGTTTTAAACCCCGTTGAAACATACGATCCAATGCCTTCTCCCAACTTCGAATTCCCGGTATTTGGGGTTGAAGAAGAAAATGAAGACGAAATTCCAGAAGAGATCTCCCGATTACTCAGACAGGAGGAAAGGTCCATTGAACCTCATAAAGAGCCGTTGGAAACGGTAAACTTAGGTTCGAAAAAAGAGAGAAAAGAAATCAGGATTGGGGCACTGCTCAGTCCAACTGCCAGAGAGGGTTTGGTAAAGCTTCTCAAAGAATTCCCCGATGTATTCGCTTGGTCCTATCAGGATATGCCAGGGTTGGATACCAGCATCGTGGAACATCATTTACCGTTGAGATCGGAATGTCCGCCAGTAAAACAGAGGTTGAGACAGACTCACCCGGACATGGCCATCAAAATCAAAGAGGAGGTACAGAAACAGATTGACGCGGGTTTCCTCGCCACATCAGAATATCCTCAATGGTTAGCCAACATCGTACCCGTTCCCAAAAAGGACGGAAAAGTCAAAATGTGTATGGATTACAGAGATCTAAACAAGGCTAGTCCAAAGGACGACTTTCCTTTACCACACATCGACATGTTGGTAGACAATACAACAAAGTTCAAAATTTTCTCCTTCATGGATGGATTCTCGGGCTATAATAAAATCAAAATGGTGCCGAAAGACATGGAGAAAACTTCGTTCATTACCCCATGGGGTACCTTTTGTTACAAGGTGATGCCGTTCGGTTTGAAGAATGCCGGGGCAACCTATCAAAGGGCCATAACTACTCTGTTTCATGACATGATACACAAAGAAATCGAGGTATATGTCGATGATATGATTGCAAAATCTAAGACAGAAGAGGAGCATGTGACCCATCTGTCAAAATTATTCGAGCGGCTGAGAAAGTACAAACTCCGCTTGAATCCCAACAAGTGCACCTTCGGTGTCCGTTCGGAAAAACTTTTAGGGTTCATAGTCAGCTAGAAAGGAATTGAGGTTGATCCTGACAAGGTCAAGGCCATTCAAGAAATTCCTTCTCCGAAAACTGAAAAACAAGTCAGAGGATTCCTGGGACGTTTGAACTACATCTCCAGATTTATATTCCTCGTGACCACGACATGTGCGCCAATTTTCAAATTACTTAAAAAGAATCAGGACTGCGTTTGGACAGAAGATTGCCAAACCGCCTTCGACAGTATTAAGGAATACCTGTTGAACCCTCCGATTTTATCACCTCCAGTGGAAGGAAGACCACTGATTATCTACCTCACCATCCTAGAGGACTCAATGGGATGTGTACTTGGCCAACAAGACGAAATCAAAAGGAAGGAGTCTGCCATCTACTATTTGAGCAAGAAATTCACCGACTGCGAGACTCGGTGCACTATGCTTAAGAAAACTTGCTGCGCCTTGGCTTGGGCAGCCAAACATCTTCGCCAGTACATGATTCGTCACACTACTTGGTTAATCTCAAAAATGGACCCAATCAAGTATGTCTTTGAAAAGTCTGCTCTCACGGGAAGGATTGCCCGTTGGCAGATGTTGCTATCAGAATATGATATAGAGTACCATGCTCAAAAAGCAGTTAAAGGAAGTATTTTAGTCGATCACTTGGCTCATCAACCGATTGACGATCGGGAATCAATCGGGTTTGACTTCCCAGACGAAGATGTCATGTATCTAAAAATGAAAGACTGCGATGAACCGCTACCCAGTGAAGGGCCAGAACCAGGTTCCCAATGGGGACTTATCTTTGACAGAGCTATCAATCAATATAGAAATGGAATTGGGGCAATCATCATAACACCTCAGGGTACCCACATTCCTTTCACTGCCCGACTTACGTTCAAGTGTACGAACAACAAGGCCGAATACGAAGCTTGTATTATGGGTCTCGAGGAAGCGATTGATTTAAGGATCAAAAACTTGGACGTATATGGCGACTCAGCTCTGGTCATCAATCAGATTAAAGGAGATTGGAACACATACCAATCAGGACTAATTCCTTACAAAGCCTATGCGAGAAGGTTGTTACCATTCTTCAACAGAATTGAGTTTCATCACATCCCTCGTGAGGAGAATCACATGGCTGATGCATTAGCCACTCTCTCTTCCATGATTAGTGTAGGTCAATGGAATGACTTACCTAAGATCGACATAATGCGCCTTGAACTGCCCGCTTACATTTTCACGATTGAAGTAGTCATAGACGACAAACCTTGGTATCACGATATCAAATGCTTCCTTCAGAAACAAGAGTACCCACCTGGGGCACTAAGGAAGGACAGGGAAACCCTCAGAAGGCTGGCAGATAGTTTCTTCCTAAGCGGTGATACTCTCTATAAGAGAAATTTTGACATGGTCTTGCTCAAATGCGTAGACAGACCAGAAGCAGACATGCTGATGAAGGAAATTCACGAAGGATCCTTTGGCACTCATTCCAACGGACACACAATGGCGAGAAATATTCTAAGAGCAGGGTACTATTGGTTGACCATGGAATCCGACTGCTACAAGTACATGAGGAAGTGTCACAAGTGTCAGATATACTCCGACAAAATTCATGTACCGCCAACGCATCTCAAAGTTCTTTCTTCCCCATGGCCTTTTTCCATATGGGGAATCGACATGATTGGTTTGATCGAACCTAAGGCTTCAAACGGACATCGGTTCATCCTGGTAGCCATTGATTACTTCATCAAGTGGGTCGAATTAGCGTCGTACGCTAATGTAACCCGACAAGTGGTGGTCCGATTTATCAAAAACAATATCATCTGCCGTTATGGTGTTCCGAGCCAGATCATTATTGATAATGGATCTAACTTGACCAATAAGATGATGAAAGAGTTGTGCGCAGAGTTCAAGATCGAACACCATAACTCATCTCCCTACCGACCAAAGATGAACGGAGCGGTAGAAGCGGCTAACAAGAACATCAAGAAGATCGTTCAAAAGATGGTTGTAACCTACAAAGATTGGCACGAGATGCTACCCTTTGCTCTTCACGGTTATCGTACATCTGTCCGTACTTCAACAGGGGCAACCCCTTTCTCTGTAGTATATGGCATGGAGGCAGTGCTCCCCATAGAAGTAGAGATCCCATCAATCTAGGTACTGATGGAAGCTAAGCTTGCAGAAGCTGAATGGTGTCAAAGTCGACATGACGAACTGAATCTGATCGAAGAGAAGCAAATCACGGCACTATGCCATGGTCAGTTGTATCAACAAAGAATGAAGAGGGCGTTTGACAAAATGGTTCGACCTCACATCTTCAGGAAAGGAGACCTTGTGCTAAAAAAGATACAATCTTTTCTCACTGATTCTCAGGGCAAATGGACTCCGAATTATGACGGCCCCTATGTGGTCAAGAAAGATTTCTCAGGCGGTGCCTTGAGACTTGCAACCATGGACGGAGAAGAATTTGCCTACCCCACAAATGTTGATGTAGTCAAGAAATACTTCGCCTAAACTAAAAAAAAACGTCTCGGTGGATTGAAAACTCGAAAGGGCGGTCCAGGAAAAAATTAGAGACAAAATAAAAATAAAATTCATCCCGATGGATTGGAAATCTCAAAGTCCAATCCAGGTAAAAGTTAGGGATAAGGGCAAGTAACTACGTCTAATCAGTTCAACTCCTCAGCAGTCATGCCATCCATCAGAAACTCCAGTCAAGGTCATCTTCGACAGAAGCTCGGGATGCCTAGAATTCAAAGTTGGTAGAAGGATAGTGGTCATTATGTTTCGACGTAGCCCTTTTCCCTGTAAATTACCATTTTCTAACTTTGTAAATACTCTATGGAATCACGCGCTTAGCTGATTTCCATCCTATCAATACAATTTGAGCCCTTGTGCTTTTATTTGCAATTCATATTTGTTTTAGCTTTACAGAACGACATTATAACATGATCGACGATTCTTGAAACGAAACAAAAATGAATTTACTTGTTAAAATTGTTCTACTTTTAAAAATAAAGACGACAATTTCTTTTGACTGTTAAACATCAGAAGAACATTGATCGCTTCTCCAAAGGTGTTCAAGCCTCAAAGTGCAGAATCAAAGTACTCCTTCTAAACCAGTATGCCTGAATGAAGGATCAGCTATGTCAGATGCGAATGCTACATCTGACCTCTTCGACCGAGTTCTCATCTCCTAAGCCCGACCAACGGTTGTTCCCCGCAGGGACTACTTCTCCTAAGCAAAGCATAATTGCTACTTTTGGACCAGCGGTACTTCTTTGCCCCACAGTGGCCGAGTATCCAGTCGTGTTCATCCGTCAGTTTGTATGTCGCGTCAGTTTTGTCAGCATAAACATACATACATCATGCATTATTGATTTACGTTCGCATTCATATTACATCACTATCACTTTAGTCGGTCTTATGCCCTAGTGATAAAAGTCCTTTCATCAATCGAGTTATCAAGTTCTTTCCTCGTCAGGAGATGTTGCATCTGAACTACCCCTCTCCTCCAGTTTATTTCTGGATCAGAATTGGCCCTTGACCACTTTGATAACTTGAACCTCTGAAAGACCAGAGAACCTTCAACAAATGTCACTCTTCGCCATTGAAGATAATATTTTCGCTTTCCCGGATTAAGGAAAATCCCTAGAGGAAGCCTCTTAAGCAGAGATTCGGCAATACAACAGTTTTTCTCTGGAAAAAAAAACCGCTGATGAAAAGGTCATCAGCACCTCAAATTTGGATCACATCATATGGCGTTTCTCCGGGAAGATCCCGAGAAAAGTATGATGTAATATCCCCAAGCGTGAAAGCGGTTTCTCAAGAGACTCATTTTCCCCAGTAGAGTCGGCAAATGGCGTCTCCAAACAGAGAAGTTTGTACACCTCTACAACTCAGACGACTGGGTTCCCCAGCGAGTCTGACATCAAATTTTTTCTATCAAATGGCATCTCCCCCAGGAAAATTCGGCGAGAAGTTTGAGGAAAATCGCTACGAATAGCGTCCCTTGTCAAAAAAGTTTATTGACAAAAGAAACTAAGACCAGTTCCTTGGTAGGAAACCAGGATCGAGGGGAAGTTTACATCAGAAACTAAGACCAGTTCCCTGGTAGGAAACCAGGATCGAGGGGAAGTTCATTTCAGAAACTGAGACTAGTTTCTTGGCTGAAGACCAGGATCGAGGGGAAGTTTTTACCTTTTCTAAGTATCATTCCTTAGCAAAAGAAGAAGGATGCGCAAACTGTCATTCCTAACCACCGTCAAAATTTCGAGTATTCCGATATTTAATCCTCTTGCACCCCGAATGCCCGAATACCTTCGCCATTCACACCTTCGGGTCCAAGAAGATTAAATAGGGGCATCTGTCATACCCAAAATTTTGACCACTAAGATTTCCCATTATTGTGCAAATCATCATCATAATATGGATGGACCATCATGCCTCATTAGTCTCCCCAAAGATGGGTGAACACTTACTACAGTCAAAATTAGGGTTTCAGGCCCTCTCAGAGTTCTTAGACAAAGGATCAATCAAGAAATGACATGATCTTCAACTTGTCTAACCTCTCAAACATCTAAAATGGATCAAGAGGACTCCCACTTTAAGGATTAAGCACAAGGCTGCTCCCTTCTAGGTGGATCAAGCCTCAAGATCGCCAGTGTCACCAAATTAGGGTTTGGTCGACCAGGGCCTCCAGATGGAAATTTTCCTCTGGGCATGAGCCAATACTTCAAAGCATATCCTAAAATACTCCATGGAACCTCATGGGCCCAAGCATCAAGTCAATTTGACCTCAGGGGATGCATACATCAAAAATCAGGAATTAGGGTTTCTTGACCTAATTCACCCCTAAGTTGACTTTTGGGACAAATCATGAGCCAAGACCTCAAGACATGATTTGAGGGTCTCCAACATACCACATTGATCCATTTGTAACAATGGATTGATCCAGGAAGCTTGAGCAGCAAGTCTCAATTTCATCAGTACCACAATTAGGGTTTCGCGAGAAAAAGTCAACTGTAGCTTTGACTTTTGACCAGGACATGCTCCCAAACCCTAAGACATGATTCAATACACCCTATAACACCTATGAAATCAATCCATCAAGTTTGATTTAGGTCAAGGACTTGATTTCATAGAGGATCGCACAGTTTGGAATTCATCTGACAAAAAGTCAACTGTGCACAAAAGTCAACTTTGACTTTTTGAGATTTTTCACAAAAATGGGTTTTTAACTCTAAAATGATGTTAATGTATGATTTGAATCATCATTCATCAAGAAATATCAAGAAAAGTGGGATAACTTGTAAAAGGGGTAACCATAAAAACTTAGAAAATTTTCTAAGTTATGAACAAAGTGGCAAGGGTACCAACTTTGGAGGATCATAACTCCTAAACCACAAGGCCATTTTTCCCCATCCAAAGCTAGATTTTTAGCTCTCATTACCCTCTACAAAAGCTTAAAATTGACCTCCTTCCAAATTTATCGTGGATTTTGAGTTATGGAGTGATCAAAATCACAAAAAGTGAAAATGTCACTTTTTTCCAACACTTAGTGAAATTTTCACTAAGTCAGAATCTGCCTTCACTTTTTTCCAAATGTAGGGGGATTTTTCACTTGGATCCAAAAGGTATCAAAACCAAATATGATCAAAAAGTTATTGTATCATATGAGTGTTTTCCAAAATGGCTAACAACATCACCAAATTCCACTTGGGCTATGAGATATGACAATGGCAATATGCCTTGCTGAAAACTGCCAAGGCTAGGCATAATTTTGTATTTTTGTTCGATTTGGAAAAATCAGATAATTCCAAGCCTTGTCATCACTTTAGACACATCTGAGGATCAAATTTAAAGGGGACAAACACTGAGCCAAGCCTCCAAAGTCCTTGGAACAAGAAGTAGCATGCCAAACCTAGAATTGCCTAAAAGAGGGACAAGACTCCAATTTTGGATTGGAGCATTCAATATATACACCAAGGTGGCATGGAGTGAGCCATTTGCAACTGAATTCAGTCAAGACTTATCCAAGACCAAGGGAACCACAGCCCTGTGCCCTAACTTCTAGTCAATGGCTAGAGGAGACTTGGATTCCAAAGTGCAACCATTGGCCAAACCTCTGCTGCAGTTGCCATTCACTATTGATTCTAAAACAAACTTGCTCTACTATAAATAGAGCTCATTTGTGCTCAGTTTGAGTACACCAAAGCCATCAAACAGATGCTTTCCTCAAAATCCCTCTCTTTAAGCCAAAATGCCTTCTTTAGCAAGGTAACTCTAAGTTTTTGAGTTAGAGAGCATTTCCATCACAACTCATGATCCTAACACCTCATAAACATCATATGTAGGTGATCCAAACTATCAAAAGTGACCTGTAACACCAAAATCACAAAGTCACATCTCAAAACCTCAAAATAGGCCTTTTGTACATTTTTCAAGCGATGTCGTGATTCAGTCACTTTCCGAACCAGATAAAACCTCAAACACACTCCAAATAACATCCTTGAACTGTCCCAAATGGTTCCCCCCATCTGGAACACCATTTGAGAGAGTTGTTATTTTGGTCATTTTAACCCCTTTTGCAAGAAAGGGCCAATTTGTGTTTTTGCAGGTTCCAGCTGATTCCAACCATCCTCAAAGCTTCTAAGGGATCATTTGAGAGTGTCCAAAGCATCAAACCATTTCTGGAACAAGAAGTTTGGCAGATTGCATAGAAAACTCCAAAAGCTCAAACAGAGGTAAGCATCATGACTTGAACTTTCCAAAATATGCATTGCTTTGAAGTCCACTGATCATAGACACCTCATACATGTTATATATGTTGTGTTTGAACCAATTCATCATGTAATTCATGCCTGTATCAAAGTGTAGAATAGAAAATGCAATTATAGGCCTTTTTCAAAACCACTATCGGGTTTTGAGGAGGGAGTATGATCTGAAAAAAATACCACCACCATTGGATTCCTTGTGAAATTCTAGGCCAGCTGCATATAAATTTTGGCCCCAACCATTGAGAAATGAGAAAGTTATGGACTTTCTCGTTTCTTGGCAAAACTTGCCTTGCCTTGCCTTGGCCAGGGCTAGAAAACAAGGCATGCCTTGTATATTTGTGGTTTCACTTCAAGCAATGGATGTATCACCACCCTAGTGGTAATGCCCGCGACCTATAACCTTGAGGCCGTGGGTTCAAACCCCGCCCATGCCATTTTGTGTTTTTTCACATTTTGCTATTTTTTCCAATATTTTCATGTTTTATAAATTAATTGGGAAATTAATAACTCCTTCAATTTTAATTATTTTTGATTGGTTCTTTTTGCAAAAAATCACGAAAATGTTGAAATATTTTATTCCACAAAAAAATTAAGTTTATATTATTTATTTAATATAATTAGTATTTTTGTGAATAAATTCCTTTTTAATGTTTTTAAACATTTTAAAAGTGAATATTTACTTTGAAAATCAAAACCAAGTGAGTTTTAATTCACCTTGTGATTAATCCCTCATTTCTCAAACCTTAAACAAAAATCACAAATGGTTTTTTCAAACTTATTTGGTATTTTATTTGATTTTCTTTAAATATTTACTTTTAAAGAATAACAAATTAGGGTTTCTTTGATTTTTACCCTCATCAAACAATTTTAAACACTTTTGGGCCTCTAATAGAGTCTAAGACCCAATCCTTCGTAAATACAAACCTATTTTTGGGCCTCACTTATTGTTTAAGTCCAGTTGTATTTCAAAAAGTTCGACGCGATCATCGTCCGTTGAAAAACAAACCTTGGGCCTCTCCTCGAGCTGTAAGACCCATTCAAAATCATTGGGCATCTATTAGAGTGTAAGACCCAACCCCCTTTGGAAACCAAACCATCTTGGGCCTCAATACATTGTATAAGACCCACCGCGTTTTCAAAAATCCCGGCGCGATCGCCATTTTCAAACAAATGACCCTGGGCCTCTCCTTGAGCTGTAAGCCCCACCACTTGTACAAAAATAAATCTTTTGGGCCTCTATTAGAGTGTAAGACCCATCCCCTTGTACAGAAAACCTTTCTTGGGCCTCAATCACTTGTATAAGTCCCTCTGTACAAAACGACAGTGCGATCACTGATAAACCTTGGGCCTCTCCTTGAGCTGTAAGCCCCAACATCTTTTCAAAATACTTTCTCCTTTAATTTTGAATATACTGTTGTTTTCAATCTTTCTTTGTTGAACAACTAACCAAACAGCATGGAAGCTCTATAACCGAGTAAGTGTTTATATGCTTTCTTTATCCGCTTTCATATACATATAACTGTATTGTGGGGTTGTTTCGCTGTAAGTCTTCTTTCATAAACTCATATCAACTGTGTAATACTAGTATAGATATTTAGAGTTTCCCCGGCAACTACGTCTAGCACTAAGCCCTGTTGATCACTCTTAAATACAGTCAAAACTAGATCCTCCATAGGATTACCAGACACAGTCTTCCCTCCTCTTGGGGTTAAACAATATGGAGACGTGAAAGGCAACATTCTCGGTAAACCCTTTCTCAGACTGTCACTCTTAGAAATTGTCAAAGAAACTCTACTCCCCAGAGATGATCTTTTCTCCGTGAATGGCATCTCTTGAGTTTCTTCCAAATTCTCGGACTTTCCTGGCTTGATCTATTCTCTGTGAATAGCCTATCTTGAATTTCTCGGGGTTTGGGGACCCACAGGCTTCCTAAAAGCATCCCCGCCTCCTCTTGGGCGTTGTACAAGGACCCTACGACTTCTTAGAAGTATTCACAGCCTCCTCTTAGGCTTCGTATAAGGATTCTTCCTTCGGGAAGAGAGCCTCCTCTTGGGCTTCGTACTAATTATCCCTGGGCTTCTTAAAAGTTTCTAGCCTCCTCTTGGGCTTTGTAAAAATTGTCCCGACGACCTCCTAGAGGTATAGGAACAAAAATTAGTCATCTTAATAGAACAGTCTTTCAAAGAGTCTAGAGCTTTCCACCATGAAAGTACTACTACTGTTTCTTTAAGCATAGTACAAAAGATAAAACTCTAGACTTGGACAGTCTAATCTCCTTGAGTCTCGAAGGCATTCTCAAGTAGAGAAAAACACCAGTAGACTCGGACAGTCTCCAATACCCTCTGGATTCCCCATTTCCTTAAAGAACAGGAAATAACCCTGATCCTCTGATCAATCCCAAAGCATAGCCTTACCTTTAATCAGTCTCTTTATAAGAACTGATTTTCTCTTTTAACCAACCTACTGGACTTGTCACTCAACTGAAACAACCATCCTTTTAGCCTCCATCTCGGGCTTTGTACAAGATACAAAAAGACTCTCTTGTTGAGTTAATCTCTCTTTTAGCCTCCATCTCGGGCTTCGTACGAGATACAAAAACACTCTCTTGTTGACTCAATCTCTCTTTTAGCCTCCATCTCGGGCTTCGTACGAGATACAAAAACACTCTCTTGTTGAGTATAAAAGACTCTCTTGTTGAGTCAACCTTTAGCCTCCGTCTTGGGCTTCGTACAAGACACATCTAAAAGCACTCTCTTGTTGAGTCAAACCCTTTTAGCCTCTCTCTCAGGCTTCGTACGAGACACATAAGAACACCCTCTTGTTGTGTCAATAGCCTCCTTTTAGGCTTTGTATAAGAAAAACCCCGGTTGAGTCAATCAACCTTTTAGCATCAAAATTTGTGCCTCGTTCACAGGACACAAACATCAACAATTCCTTTCATCTAATCGCTGTAAGCGGCAAGCCTCTGGATTATTTACATCCACGCTACTGTCCCTCTTTTAGCATGATAAATTCCTAAGGAAAGATATCATTGCTCTATACTGAGTTAAAGTCTTCTCCTTCAGGTTAAAACCCCCTATAAAGGAAATTATGGCATTGCTAGGATTCACATATCCCGGTTAAAGTAATCCTCCTTTATAGTCAGTTACCCAACAATTATGACAAACAGACCCCCCTTTAGAGATGACAAATTCTCTCTAAAGACAACACCCTTTCAGCTTCACATCTTGGGCTTCGAACAAGATACAAATAGACCCTTCAGCTTCACGTCTTAGGCTTTGAACAAGACACCAAAACACCATTTCCTCCCATAGAATAGGAGGAACTACGATTGCTCTGATTTCCCTGTTTCGGTAAACGGGAATACGTAGGCATAAGATTGAAAGAAAAATCTTAGCGAGCACACTAATCCAAAGCCCCAAATCCCGTACCTTCACATATCAATCGAAAAGCGTTAGTCCTAGCATCCTAACAAAATTCCCCATGAAAATTCCTGGTGTTTCGCTCTAATCAAAGAAAGAAGAAAGAGGCCCCATTACCATATAGCATCTGTAACCTAACAGACCGCTGTTTAAACTCAGTATGCAAGCAGGGTTAATTAGAGACATCTATTTCCCTTCCTTAGTCAGCTCAATAGGATAAAAAATGAATCGACCTGTAGTCCCCCCAAGAGCGACAGTGCTTAAGAACCACGTCCAAAATTGCTCGCTACAGATTCCTGATTGTCAATCAGTTGATGAGCCAAATGATCGACCAAAATACTTCCTTTAACGGCTTTTTGAGCATGGTACTCTATGTCATATTCTGATAACAACATCTGCCAATGGGAAATCCTTCCCATGAGAGCAGGCTTTTCAAAGACATACTTGATTGGATCCATTTCGGAGATTAACCAAGTAGTGTGATGAATCATATACTGGCGAAGGCGTTTGGCTGCCCAAGCCAGAGCACAGCAAGTTTTCTCAAGCATAGTGTACCGAGTCTCACAGACGGTGAATTTCTTGCTCAGATAGTAGATGGCAGACTCTTTCCTTTTTGTTTTGTCTTGTTTACCAAGTACACAACTCATCGAGTCTTCCAAGACTGTTAAGTATATGATCAGTGGCCTTCCTTCCACTGGAGGTGATAGAATCGCTGGATTCAACAGGTATTCCTTAATAATGTTGATGGCGGTTTGGAAGTCTTCTGTCCAAACGCAGTCCTGATTCTTTTTGAGTAAATTGAAGATTGGCGTACATGTCGCGGTCATGAGGAATATAAATCTGGAAATGTAGTTCAGATGTCCCAGGAAACCCCTGACTTGTTTTTCAGTTTTCGGAGAAGGCATTTCTTGAATGGCCTTGACCTTGTCAGGATCAACCTCAATTCCTTTCTGGCTGACAATGAACCCTAAAAGTTTCCCTGAACGGACACCGAAAGTGCACTTGTTGGGATTCAAGCGGAGCTTGTACTTTCTCAACCGCTCGAATAGCTTTGACAGGTGGGTCACATGCTCCTCTTCTGTCTTAGATTTGGCAATCATATCATCGACATATACCTCGATTACTTTATGTATCATGTCATGAAAGAGAGTAGTCATGGCCCTTTGATAGGTTGCCCTGGTGTTCTTCAAACCGAACGGCATTACCTTGTAACAAAAAGTGCCCCATGGAGTGATGAATAAAGTTTTCTTCATGTCTTTTGGCACCATTTTTATCTGATTATAGCCCGAGAATCCATCCATGAAGGAGAAAAATTTGAACTTTGTTGTACTATCTACCAGCATGTCAATGTGTGGTAAAGGAAAGTCATCCTTTGGACTGGCCTTGTTTAGATCCCTGTAGTCTACACACATTCTGACCTTTCCATCCTTTTTTGGAATGGGTACTATGTTGGCTAACCATTGAGGATACTCTGATGTGGCGAGGAAACCCGCGTCAATCTATTTCTGTACTTCCTCTTTGATTTTGATGGCCATGTCTGGGTGAGTTCTTCTCAACCTTTGTTTTACTGGCGGACATTCCGATCTTAACGGTAAATGATGTTCCACGATGCTGGTATCCAACCCTGGCATGTCCTGATAGGACCAAGCGAATACATCGGGAAATTATTTGAGAAGCTTTATCAAACCTTCTTTGACAGTCGGACTGAGCAGTGCTCCAATCTTGACTTCTTTTCTCTCTTCTGCTGAACCTAAGTTGACCGTTTCCAACGGCTCCTTGTGAGGTTCAATGTAACTTTCCTCTTGTCTGAGTAATCGGGAGATCTCTTCTAAAATTTCGTCGTCAACTTCTTCTTCAGCCTCAAATACCGGGAATTCAAAGTTGGGAGAAGGCATTGGATCGTATGTTTCAATGGGGTTTAAAACAAGCAATCTGCATGACGTGATGATTGTTTTTAGAAGAGATAGAGAGAATGCAAGAGTGTGTGGAGTGTATTTGAAAACTGCTTATTTTTATTATTTGAGTTGTTTTTTAGGATTACCATTTTCTGAAAAAGCGAAAAGAGAAAACAGTAATAAATGCGGAAATTACAGAACGGCGTTATTTTATTTATGATTCGGTCGATTATTGAAACTACAGCCCTATAAAACAAAACTCAGTCGCTTTGGGCGAAGCGAAGAGAGAAATTTACAGAAAGTGAGCCCTATCAAAACAGTCGTTTCACCTGGGCAGGGTGAAAGGTTAAGATAAAGACGACAATTACTTGGACTTATGAACGACTTTCAGAACATCGACAGCAACCCATTGGCGGCAAACTCCTCGATGAATCACAAAGTCTGGCACCTTCTTTCTTGACTTATCTTCAGAAATGACGCTGATTTCTGGCGAAGCAGGATCATTGGAATTTATTTCCCAAGCTGAGTTGTCGTAGACGAACTCTTCTATCGTATCTTGCATAGTATTTGTACTCTCAGGTAAATTTACCCATCCAGCTGGCTGGATGTCTTCGAGCCTGATACGAGAGCTCTCAGGAGCGGTGTACTTGACCAAGTAGTCGAACTTGCCACTTGGTTGTCCTAAGGTATCCCACACTTCTTTGGAACTGGATGAGTCATCTCTTTCGATGACGTTGACCTCAGGAAAAGCATAGTTGATGAATTCTAGCCCTGCAAGCTTTGCAAATTCATCGTCGTGCTGGATAGGTTCTGAATATCCTGAGTAATGATCCCACAATTCGGTGGGGGACAAAGGTATTCTTTTTGATAATGCTCAGTTGATAAGTGTCGTTAGGATGACTTTCTTTCCCCAAGTCTCCCGGGTACGGCTGCCAGATAGGCATGCCATCCACTGGGCCATAATAGTCGTGGTCAAAGTTGTCTTTCATTATAGTGTCCTCCTCTAATGAGTTTGGCGGAGCACGGCATCCTTCAGGATCACAATCTCCGTACATCATCTTGACATCTGACCTTGGTATAAATCTCGGACTCTGTGCAGGATAGCAAAATGGGGTAGGCACCTCTTCCTGAGACATATAACCATCCTCGTTAAGATAGGACTTCCACTCTTCATCTGTATCGGAGGGATCACCCTCGTTGATGGTATGCACTTCCTGAGGCATTGGGTGAAGGAAACCTCCACTGTGGAAGAAGTCCTGAATGGGATGAAGACTCTCACCGTTAGTAGCAGTCTGGGCATAGTTTGAAGAAAAACCAAGACCCTTCTTTCAAATTGTTACTTTTAATCACTTCGAGAGCATCTTTATACGAGGAAATCGAAGTTCCTCTTTCTGATTGATTCTCATTCCTCACCGACAGTGCTTGGAACTGATTTCCAATAACCTCCTCTGGTTCTCACAAGTAGAAGATGATAAGTTACTCACGATCAAGGCTTGCTCTCCGCAGACTGTGATTAGTTGGTCGTTCTTGACGAACTTCAGTTTCTGGTGCAGTGACGAAGTGACTGCCCCAACCTGGTGTATCCAAGGTCTTCCTAATCAACAGTTGTATGCTTCCCGGACGTCCATGACCTGGAAAGCGACCAGGAAAGTGCGAGGAACGATCGATATGGGAAGGTCGACTTCACCGATAACTGCTTTCTGGGATCCGTCAAATGCTTTGACGATGACCTCACTACCCCTCATTGGGAATCCTTTGAATGGTAGTCGCATTAATGTGGACTTCAGCATAATGTTCAAGGCCGATCCGGTGTCTACCAGTATGCTGGCTAAAGCATCGTCCTGGCAGTTGACTGTAAAATTGAGTGCCATGTTGTGGCTTTTTCCTTCTTCTGGCAATTCTTCGTCACTAAACCCCAAATTGTTGTAGGAAGTGAGGTTGGCGATGATGCTGTCGAATTGTCTTATCGTTACATCCTGTTCCACAAAGGCTTGCTCTAAGACTTTTTGCAGAGCTTCCCTGTGAGCTTCGGAACTGAGTAATAGAGATAACATAGAGATTTTTGAAGGAGTTTGTAACAGTTGATCAACAATGTTGTAGTCACTCTTTTGGATGAGCTTTAGCATTTCATCGTCATTCTTTGAAAGGTCAGGATCACTAGACTGCCCGACTGGTTGAACTGGACCTTCTGTTTGAAGTTCCTTTTCTTTGCTGGGTTCTCCAACTCCTCGGTTGAAGATTCGACCACTCCATGTTACTCGACTGATGTCTGCAATATTCACGACGGAGGGTAATGGAACTTCTTTTCCATTCTCCATTGTTGTTGCACCGTACTTGTAAGGGATAACTTTATCAGATCTGTACGGTACTGGTCCTGGCAGATAGATAACTATAGGAGCCTTATGATTTTTCTGACCATCATAACCAGCCTCAATCAGTTCGAGATTGAGAACATTTCCACTATCAAGAGGGACTCTTGATTCATGGAGTAGAGGGATTATGGCACATACGTCTTTGGCCACTTCTCGCTTAGGGATTAAGACAACACCTCTGCTTTGATCAGGATTATAGTTTGACATTAAACCAGAGCTTGACCATGGTTGAATTTCCTTATGGTCCAACTGACTTTGAAGGGCTGCTCGCACGAGGTAGCATCCTTGATTATTCTCCGAGCAGACTCTACAGCGTTCGTAGTTGTGTGGTGGCACCCGGCCACGTCCGCTTTAAATGCAGTGTAACTTTACTAGATTTATGTCCATTAATCAAACATTCTGACTTTGATGCCTAGTAGGGTTCCCATTAATCATACTGACTTGTTGTGTGTCTTCATCTAGATAGATCGGAAGCCACTAGTGGTTTAACAAGTGTTGCAGCGTCCTTTGAACGAGTGCACGGCCTTGGCTACTCTCACGACATACGCTACAGTTCTGATACTTATGCGAAGTCAGAAAACCGAGCTGGACTTGCTTAACGTGTAATTTCACCAAGCTGGTATTCATCAAGCGAAAATCGAAAATTTGAATCATGTTGACCTGATAGGGATTTCTATCATGGTAGTCTTGGATCCATCCAAGATTCATCTGACGCCGGAAGACCTCTTATACAAAAGAGCATCCCTGATTATTTACCGAGAAAATCAGATAGGAATCATAATCGTGTTGTGGCAGATCATGATGTTGGATTTCCCTTGAGTGCATTGCCACCAAGTTGACATTCATCGCACGGATGTCGTGGTTTTGAATGATGTTGGAATTCGTATAAGTCATGTTGACCCCACGAATTCGGTGATCCTGGATCCAACCGAGATCCAACTGATCCTGTAGAGCTGATTGCACCACAGAACATCCTTGATTGTCATTCGAGCAGATATCACACTTGTGATAGTTATGAGGTGGTACATGCCCATATCCGCTCTGTCTGCGATGTATCTTGACCAGATTAGCCCTTAATAAGAGTACATCATGAATTTGATAGCTGTGGTTAGACTCTCCTTCTATCAAATTGACTGCAGCTTTCTCGTGTTGAGGGAACGAGTTCGTCTGAACATTTGGATTTGTATCCTTGAAGGATAAGACCCCGCTCCTGACAAGATTTTGCACATCAGATTTGAAATTGAGATAGTTTTCTATGTTATGCCTTAGCCCTCCTTGATGGTAAGGACAAGTCTGATCCGCTTTGAACCAAAAAGGCAGATTTTTCGGTACTGTAAGAGGAGACCTGGTTTGGACGTGCCCTTTGACCAGTAATAACGGAAACAATTCTGCGTACAACATTGGTATAGGGTCAAACCCTGGTGGTCGCGTTGTACGGTTGTTGCTGTATTAAGGACGAGCCTGCTGAAGAGGTTGTTGTGTCCTTTGATGATATTGTTGTTGATTTGGTTGGCTCTAAGCAACCTGAGGTTGATACGTAGGAACAGGCGCAGGGTTGATAGCAGGAGTTACAGCTGCTACTGGTTGGTACCGTCGCCTTTGCTTTCCGAGAGAGATATTGCCAATATCTTGCTCTTTTTTCTTAGGGAAAACACTACCATATCTTTTGGTATTGCTTGATGGTCCAGCATCTTTAATTAAACATCCTTCTCGGAAAGCTTCCTCAAGACGAACTCCCATGCCCACCATCTCGGTGAAGTCACTGGGCGCACTGGCGACCATTCTGTCGTAGTAAAACGAACTTAAGGTTTTCAAGAAGATATTTTTCATCTCTTTTTCCTCAAAAGGTTGACAAATCTGAGCGGCAATTTCACGCCATCTCTGAGCATATTCCCTGAAAGTTTCCTTGTCCTTCTGCGACATGACTTTGAGTTGATCTCTGTCTGGTTCCATGTCCAGGTTATACTTATATTGTTGAACAAATGCAGCGCCAAGATCTCTGAAAGTAATGATCTTAGTGCGGTTTAAACCCATGTACCATTTGAGTGCGGCACTGGTTAAACTATCCTGGAAGTAATGTATCAATAGCTGTTGGTTCTATGTCTGCGTTGACATCCTCCGAGCGTACATCACCAAGTGACTTTGAGGGCAAGAGTTACCCTTGTATTTTTCAAATTCGGGCACCTTGAAATTGAGCGGAACTTTCACATTGGGGACCAAACAAAGGTCTGCGGCGTCCTTACCGAATAGATCCTGACCGTGAATGGCTTGTAGTTCTTTCTGCATCTCCAGGAACTGTTCCTGGAATTCCTTCATTTTATCGTTCATACTCTCGTTTCCACCAGAAGGTATCTGTGGAATTTGTCCTTCCGGGACAATGTGTACCACGGGTGGTGGTATAGTCATTACGGCAGTGACTCTCGGTGCTTCCCTTTCCCGAAGTTTGTAACCTTCAGGAGTTACTGTCATGCCCCTTGCATCTTCGCTTTCCCGAAGTTTGTAACCTTCAGGCCCAGCGGCTCCTGCTGCAGTTTTCGGATCTTCCATGATCATTGGAATATATCCTTTCGGGATATAGTTGAGCGGCATGCCCCAGGGATGATCTTTTGGCATGTTATACCGATGATCATGCTTTTCCACTACGGGCGTCGATGTGATCTCTGAGATCACAGTCCTTTGTTGTTGCATCTGGGCTGCTGCCAGAGCTTGCATGTCATTGTGAAGTTTCCTCAGATCTTCTTTCAGAGTGTCGATTTCTTCTCTCAACTCTTTGTTATCTTCCTCGAGATCATCCATTTTCTTTTGTCGATTGGCCCGAGTATTGTACGAATGAGACAGTTTGACTCTAGAATCGAGACACAAACATGAGATTCGTTGGGAAGAAGAATGCGTTAGGTGAGAATGATGAATGATAAGCAATGATTTTATTAATTTAATTTTTTTTTGTTATTTAATCAAAAGAAACTTCAACAATTGGATTGGAAATATCATACAATGGGGAACCCCCGTTTTATTGGATTCAAAGATTGCGGAAATGGACATACAGTAATTTACAAAGTGCTGTAAAAGGAAATGTCTAAACTAATGGATCCTGAGTCCTCTCTGAGGAGAGCTCAGGTGTTGGTTCTGGTATTTTCCTTTTCTTTGACCACGGCTCTTGAGCCGTTGTCAGGTTGTCATTCCTTTGCCAAGTGAAAGGAGCGAGCAAATTCATTTGGTCTTCTTGATTTTCTACAGCATATTGCTCTAAAATCTCGATCAGAGCATCTTTTTCTTTTAATAGTTACTGTATTTTGTTACACTCTACGTTGAGAATACGATATTTGTTCCTCCAAGACATCTTCTCCTGTTGAACTTTGGCGAGAGTAACCTAAATTTTTTCCGTATCAGACATAAAATAAAGGACAGATTCCCTTAATGGAAGAACTTCTTGACGAGGGTAAGGCATTCTCAGTTTGAGAGCTCTAGTTTGTACCCAGTGGAGATAAGGCTCCACAGAGATACAATCCGGTTTTCCTTGAGACTCTCTTCCTTTCCTGTGAACATGTTTCCAGGCATCACTATTTCTGTCTTTAGTGCCCTGTCGTTTTCCCCTTCCTTGAAGAAAAGACCTTCCAGATGAGCATTACGCGGGACATGCCTCATCGGGTATCCAAATTAACGGCGAACTAAAATTGGATGATAGTTGATTCCTCCTTTAGTTCCTATGAGGGGTACATTAGGGAAGTTTCCACAACGGTCAATGATCCTGATCCCGTCATAGATTCGATTGTACCAATCGATGTCAGAGTTGGTAAGAGACATGATTCTCTGCGACCAATGTAAAGTATTCTTTTGATCCCAAAAAGCAACCGACTTAGGCAAATGGGAAGTGAACCATTTGTATAGCAAGGGTACACAGCATGTGATCATTCCTCCGCTGTACAAATTCCTTAAGCGTACAGAATGATAAGCATCTACGAGCAAGGTTGGTACAGGGTTTCCAATCAGAAAAATCTTAATGGCATTGATATCAACGAAACTATCAATGTTGGGAAACAGAAATAACCCGTAGGAGAGAAAAGCAAAGATGCTTTCGAAAGCAGGCACATTCCCTATACTAGCAAAGTACAGGGCTTTCTTTATCAAAAACTGGGCTGGCAAACCTTGGATTCCACCCTTAGTGGTCATGTGAGTCCTGACTTCTGACTCGTCCAAATAAATTGCTCTTGCAATGGTCTGATCCTTTGGAATTTCTTCCAGTCCATAAAAGCGAGCTTGGTCAGTGATAGGTAAATCAGTCAGGTGAGAGTACTCCTCCAGTGTTGGTGCTAGCTGATAATCTGGGAATGTGAAGCAGTGATAGATCGGATCGTAGAACTGGATGAGTGTAGACAGGATTCCTTCAATTACATGGACCCTTAAAAGAGACAACAGTCCTCCATACTTAGCTCTG
The DNA here is from genome assembly GCA_022829125.1 of Lathyrus tuberosus. Taxonomy (NCBI): domain Eukaryota; kingdom Viridiplantae; phylum Streptophyta; class Magnoliopsida; order Fabales; family Fabaceae; genus Lathyrus; species Lathyrus tuberosus. Next base: position 2,255,663 of record JALAZF010000653.1, on the reverse strand, counting down.
AAAGCATCAGGGTTTTTGATCATCCTCGCCAAACCTCTTAAATCCTCTAATTTTGGAACCTTGAAGGTATACTTGTGAGTCCTTCTTCTACCGAAATCCATAACGTAATCTTTCTCTCTGACATTTGCAATCATTGTCTTAGTTTAATTTGAAAAAGAGAGACTAGAAGAGAAAAATTTTCTTTGTTTTAAATGTTTTTTAATGAAATGAATGCATGAATGCATCACACAAAAACATAGAAAAAACATGGGGTCAAAGGTTCGGTGTCATGAATTCAAGGCTCTACCCTTCCCCAAAGGTTATACTGGTTATTTTTTGTACCTGCCCGCAAAATCATTGACCCCTCTTGGGATAACAGCAGCAGGCTGGTTCGCCCGAGCGAGCTAATGTATCTTAGAGTGGTCTCAAATGAAGGTAGTATCGTGTGACAACTATATCCGATAGCTTCCGCACTACAAAATAGTAACATGGTCTTAGTCTACTAAAATCCTCAGTTTCACGGACAGCCCAATCGAACAATCTGCTTTCAACAACCGAAGTCGTATAGGCATTGAATCCGCAAAGCGTATCTCCACTGATTCGATGGTCTACCGGGACCTCTTATTTGGGAGTCACTCCCTATAAGATTACCCGTCTCGTGCCATCACCTATCTTAGGTGTATACTCAATCTTTCCAGATGTGACATCACCCGCAGTCCCATTAGCAGAAAAATAAACACGGATATCAAGTAGGAAAAGCAATATATATATATATATATATATATATATATATATATATATATATATATATATATATATATATATATTCATTCCTAAAGCTAACATCCTAGACCTCTTAGGATCTATAATAATCCTAGTCCTAAACAATAAAATACGTCCCCAGTGAAGTCGCCATTTTTACTGTAGTGAACGATATTTGTCGGTGACGCGACCACCTTATTGCTGGGGTTTTCCTCACTGCAATGGTAGGAGAGGGTGCTACTTTCTGATTTCTTATTTATCCCGTGAAGCTGGAAGGGAAAGGGAAGGTATCTAAAACTAACCTTGCACATGAATGTCTAACAGGACAAACGCTTAAAGAGATTGGGGGGTCCGGGGTCAGGTTATACAATGGGTAGTTGTCAGTTACCCATTCTATATGTGGTTATCCACAGGATATTAGCTTTAGGTTTTGCTTTGTACTTGGTGGTGTTTATCTGTTAATGGGTTGGGAAAGTATGAGTGAGTGAGTTTTTGTTGATGTTTTTGGTAAGGTGTTGGACCTAAGTTTTGATTGGTGTATGAAGGTACTGGACCTAGAGTTTTTTATTAGTATGCTCGCTAAGATATCGCAATCTTATGCCTACGTATTCCCGTTTAAACGAAACAGGGAAATCAGAGCAATCTTAGTTCCTCCTATTCTAAGGGAGGAAAAAGATGTTTTGGTGTCTCGTTCAAAGCCGAAGACAGAGGCTAAACGGAGTATTTGTGTCTTGTTCAAAGCCCAAGATTGAAGCTAAAAGGTTGACTGAAACAGAATTTGTCATCTCTAAAGAGGGATTGTTGATTTTTATGTGCCTTGATCAAAGCCCAAGGTTGAAGCTAAGAGGTTGATTGACTCCACTGGGGAAGTCCTTATACAAAGCCTAAGAGAAGGTTGTATGAGACCGACTCAACAAGAGAGTGGATATATTGGTGTCTTGTACAAAGCCCAAGATGAAGGCTAAAAGAGACTGACTCTTTGGGGAAATCATTATATGAAGCCTAAGAGGAGGTTAACTCCACTGGGGAGGTACTTATCTGTCTTGTATGAAGCCCAAGATTGAGGCGAAAAAGGGTTTGACTCAACAAGAGAGTGCTCTTATCTGTCTCGTACAAATCCCGAGATTAAGGCTAAAAAGGGTTGACTCAACAAGAGAGTGCTTTTTATCTGTCTCGTACGAAGCCCGAGATTGAGGCTAAAAAATGGTTGACTAAACAATAGAGTCTGGAATGTGATTGACTCAACAAGAGAGTCTGAAAAGTGGTTGACTCAACAAGAGAGTCTGAAAAGGTGATTGACTCAATAAGAGAGTCTGAAAAGGTGGTTGACTCAACAAGAGAGTCTGAAAAGGTGATTGACTCAACAAGAGAGTCTGAAAAGTGGTTGACTCAACAAGAGAGTCTGAAAAGGTTAACTCAGCTGGGGGAAAATCATTGTGCAAAGCCCAAGAGAAGGCTGACTTTCCTGAGGAAAAGATCATTATACAAAGCCTAAGAGGAGGCTATCTTATGCTGGGAATTGTTGAGATCCCGAGGCATGTCCAAGTGGGGAATAAACTCTTGCAGGGGAATCCAGAAGAGTTGATGGATCAGACACCTTGAGGTTCTGATTTGGGATAGTGTTATATGATGATAAACTGACCCTGGTTGGGGGATAAGAGAGACGGGGTTTTAGAACCCACAAGTTTTAACTCTGCTGGAGATTAATCCAGAATCTGGGGTTTCTTCCTATGTTTGTAGGGAATTTGAGAATGTCTTTGTGACTCAAGGAGATTTAGATTGTCCAAATCTATTAGTGTGGTCTATCTTTGTACAATGCCCAAGAGGAGGCCGACTCTTTTAAGGGATGAGTATCAACCCTAAAAATGGTCTGAGGGCTTTATGGTGACTCTTTTTAGAAAGACAACTCTAGCAAAGGATGACTAAGTTCTGTCCTATACCTCTAAAAGGTCGTGAGGGTCCTTGTATGAAGCCCAAGAGAAGGCATGAGAACTTTTAAGAAGCCGACGGGTCCTTGTACAAAGCCCAAGAGGAGGCGGGGATGCTTTTAGGAAGCTTGTGGGTCCCAAACCAAGAAAAGTTCAAGAAATGATATTCACAGAGAATATATCATTTAGCGAAAGTTCTGTGATTTGAAGAAACTCAGGAGATGCTATTCACAGAGAATAGATTAACTCCAGGGAGTAGAATTTCTTTGACAATTTCTAGGGGTGACAGTCTGAGAAAAGGTTCACCGAGAATACTGCCTTTCTCTTTGTTCCATATTGATTAACTCCAAGAGAAGGGAAGACTGTATCTGGAAATCCTATGGGGATCTAGTTTTGACTGTATTTAAGAGTGACCAATATGGCTTTACCTAGTTCTAGACCTAGTTGTCGGGGAAAACTCTAAATAACTATACTAGTATATAACAGTTGATATATGACAAGTATTTAAAGGAGTATGAAAGAAGACTAACCATGCACAGCTTCCCACAATACAGTTATATATATTTGACATGTATTTAAAAGGATCAAAGAAGACTAACCATACGCCGCTTCCCACAATACAGTTATATATATTAAAGTGAGTAAATGAAAGCGGATAAAAACTTACAGGTGAGCAAGCTTCCATGCTGTTTTGTTAGTTGTTCAAAGAAATTAAAGAAAGTTTTGATAACAACTGTATACTTGAATCTAAATCAAAAGGGAATTTTTTTTGAAAAGATTGTTGGGGCTTATACTCAAAGAGAGGCCCAAGGTTTAACAGTGATCGCACCGTTGTTTTGAATATCGTATCGGGACTTATACAATGACTGAGGCCCAAAGAGGTTTTCTGTACAAAGGTATGGGTCTTACAACTCAAGGAGAGGCCCAAAGATTATTTTGAAAAAGAAAGATGGGACTTACAACACGAGGGTTGGCCCAGATGGTTTGTTTGAAAACGGCGATCGCGCCAAGGTTTTTGAAAACACCACGGATCTTATACAATGTCTGAGGCCCAGCAAGGTATCTTATTTATAAGGAATGGGTCTTGCACTCTATTAGAGGCCCATGAGTGTTTTTGTACAAGTGATGGGTTTTTGTACAAATGATGGGTCTTACAACTCAAGGAGAGACCCAAGGGTTATTTTACACTGGCGATCGCGCTGAGATTTTTTTATCGTGTCGGAACTTATACAATATCTGAGGCCCAAAATGGTTTTGGTTAAAGGGGATTGGGTCTTACACTCTATTAGAGGCCCATGAGTGTTTGAAAAAGATTTGTGAGGGTGAAAATCAAAGAAACCCTAATTTCATCATTTTTAAAAGTAAATTCTTAAAGAAAATCAATAAATAATGATAAAATACCAAATAAACTTGAATAAACAACTTGTGATTTTTGGTTAAGATTTGAAAAATGATGTTTTAATCACAAGATGAATTAAAACTCATTTGGTTTTGATTTTCAAGATAAAAATCCACTTTTAGAAGTGTTTAAAATAATTAAAAATGAATTTATTTACAAAAATATCAACTATATTAAATAATTAATATAAATCTATTTTTTTCTGGAATAAATATTTTAACATTTTTGTGATTTTTTGCAAAAAGAACCAATCAAAAATCATTAAAATTGAGAGACTTATTAATTTTCCAAATTATTTAAAATAATATAACAAATATTAAAAAAAATGGAAAAAAAATAGTAAAAAGAGGATCTGGGGTGAGGGAGATTCGAACCCCAGACCTCTTGTGTGCAGCGTGCGCCTTCTACCACTAGGGTGGTGATACATCCGTGTATCAAAACCACCCCATGAACACATAAGGCATGACTTGTTTTTGGCCTGGCCAAGGCAAGGCAAGGTTTTGGCCAAAAACGTGAAGCTTGTAACTTTCTCATTTCTCCATGGATTGGGACAAAATTTAGGTCTATCCTGCCTAGAATTTCACAAGGAATCCAATGGTGGTGGTGGTTTTTTCAGATGAGGCTCCTATTTCAAAACCCGATAGTGTTCTTGAAATAGGCCTATAATTGCATTTTCTATGCTACCTCTTGTTACAGGCATGAATTACATGATGAATTGGTTCAAACACAACATATATAACATGTATGAGATGTGCATGATCAGTGGACTTCAAAGCAATGCATATTTCAAAGAGTTCAAGTTGTGATGCTTACCTCTTTAGGAGCTTGTTGTGCAATCTGCCAAGCTTCTTGTGCCAGAAGTAATTTGATGTTTTGGACACTCTCAATTGATCCCTTAGAAGCTTTTAGAATGGTTGGAACCAGTTGGAATCCTCAGGAACAAGTTTGAGCTCTTTCTTGCAAAAAGGGCAAAAGTGACCAATATGGCAACTCTCTCAAATGGTGTTCCAGATGTGGGGAACCATTTCTGACAGTTCAAGGATGATATTTGGAGTGTGTTTGAGGTTTTATCTGGTTTTGAAAGTGACTGAATCAAGACATGGTTTGAAAAATGCAAAAAAAAAAAGTCCAATTTTGAGGTTTTGAGAGGGGAGTTTGTGATTTTGGTGTTACAGGTCACATGTGAGAGTTTGGACAGCTTAGATATGACATATGGGATGTGCTTGGATCATGAGCTGCGATGGAATTGCTCTCTTACTCAAAAACTCAGAGTTACCTTGCAAAAGAAGGCATTTTGGCCTAGAGAAATGGATTTTGAGGAAAACAAGTGTTGTAGTGCTTTGGTGTACTCAAACTGAGCACAAATAAGCTCTATTTATAGTAGAGCAAGTTTGTTTTGCAAGTAATAGTGTGTGGCAACTACAGCAGGCAGTTGGCTAATTGGATCACTTTGGAATCTTTAGTCTCCTCTAGCCATTGACTAGAGGTTAGGGCACAGGCTTTGTAGCTTTTGTTCAGAGATAAACTTGGACTGAATTCAGTTGGAATAGGCTCGGTTCATGCCACCTTGGTTCATCCATTGAATGCTTGAAAACAAAATTGGAGTCTTGAAGCATCTTTAGCCTTTTTAGGTTTGGCATGCTATTTGTAGATTCATGGACTTTGGAGGCTTGGAGATCAGATCATCCCCCTTGGATTTGATCCTCAGATGTGTCCAAAATGATGACAAGGCTTGGATTTGTCAGATTTGAACAAATCGAGCAAAATGCACAAAATCTGCCAAATCTGTCTTGGAAAAATCAATTCATGATGCCATGTTTCAAGGGTTGTATCTCCTTGCTTAAATGGAATTTGGAGATGATCTGGTACTTGTTAGAAAGCCCTCATGGCATACTTCAACTTTGATGTCCAACCCAAGACCTGGTTTGACTTGGATCAAGGTAAAAAATGTCCCTACATTTTGGAAAAAGTAAGGCAGATTTTGACTCAGTGAAAATTTCACTAAGTGTTGGAAAAATGTGATTTTCATGTTTTCAGCCATTTTGATCACTCCATAACTAAAAATCCATGAAGAATTGGAATTAGATGTAGTTGACACTTTTAAAGTATGCCATGAGAGCTACAAATCCATCTTTGGACCATCTAAAATGGTTGCTTGGATCTCAAGTTATGATCCTTGGAAGTTGGTACCCTAGCCATTTGGTTTCATAACTTAGAAAAATTCTAAGTTTTTTATGGTTACCCCTTTTACAAGTTATCTCACTTTCTTTGGTTTTTCTTGATGAATGATGATTCCAATCACACATTAACATCATTTTAGGGTTAAGGAACCTTGGTTGACCAAAAAATCAAAAAGTCAAACTTTGACTTTTTGTACAATTGACTTTTTCAGCAGATGAAATCTAAACTGTGCGATCCCCTATGAAATTAAGTCCTTGACCTAAATCAAACTTAATAGATGGATTCCATAGGTGATATAGGGTGTATTGAATCATGTCACAAGGTTTGGGAGCATGTCTTGATCAAAAGTCAAAGATACAGTTGACTTTTTCCACGAAACCCTAATTGTGGTTCAGATGAAATTGAAACTTGTGAATCAAGCTTCTTGGATCAATCCATTGTTTCAAATGGATCAATATGGTGTATTGAAGACCCTCAAATCATGTCTTGAGGTCTTGGCTCATACTTTGTCCTAAAAGTCAACTTAGGGGTGAATTAAGTCAAGAAACCCTAATTCCTCATTTTTGATAAATGCATCCTGTGAGGTTAAATTAACTTGATGATTGGGTTCATGAGGTCCCATGGAGTATCTAGGGTTATGATTTGAAGCATTGGCTCATGCCCAGAGAAAAATTTCCATCTGGAGGCCCAGGTCGACCAAAACCCTAATTTGGTGACACCGGCGATCTTGAGGCTTGATCCACTTGGAATGTTGCAACTTTGTGCTTGATTCATGATGTGGGAGTCCTCTTGATCCTTTATAGGTGTTTGAGAAGTTAGACAAGTTGAATATCATGTCAATTCTTGATTGATCCTTTGTCTAAGTGCTCTGAGAGGGCTTGAAACCCTAATTCTTGTTTGTGGTGAATGCTCACCCCTCTTTGGGGAGACTAATGAGGCATGATGGTTCATCCATATTGTGGTGATGACTTACACAATGATGGGAAATCTTAGTGGTCAAAATTTGGGGTATGACAATGTTGTACCCCAAATTTTACCCCTTAGATGTCATAATATTTTGCACTTACATGTAGGATTCAATCATCTATGCATTATCAACTAACCACCATATCTTGCTAGTTTGTTCTTTTATGTAAAAGTTAGGGTTTTCACAAGAAATAGGACAAGATCAATAAGCCAAGCTCTCGACTCATTCAACATGATCAAGAGATTACCCTTCATCAATGATCATGTGCAAGATCGTATCAATTCAAGCCTCAATTCCTCAAGCGCACCAAATTAGGATTTTGACCAAAAGATAGATTGGCGTTGACTTTTCATCTGCGCATGATCCCATACCTCAAGACGTGATCCAAAGGTTTCAAATGCGACTTTCTGATTCATTCATGTGATTTGATTAGCTCAAGAAGTGTGACTCATTGATAGTTAAAGAATTTGATTCAATTGCAAAAAAAAGTCAACAAAGTCGAAGTTTGACTTTCGACTTTTTTTTTACCAACCATGGACTTCTCAAGTCAATAATCATGAAAACTATGGAAGATAATTGGATTTAATCGGGATTGAATCAAGAAAATCACACAAAAAGATCAAGAAATAATGCAATGGCAAAATTGTAATATTGGTACATGCATGAGGATCAAGGAAGGAATATTTCTTGCTTGGGTACCAAGCAATGGCAAAGTTGTAATTTTCAAATGGAATTTTTGTAATAACAAAAAGTAGTTGAGAATCAGCAGCGTGAGGATCAGCAGCATGAGGATCAACATTGTTCAATGGCAAAGTGGTAATTATGGAATATGCGTGAGGATCAAGGAAGGAATATTCCTTACTTGGGTACCAAGCAATGGCAAAGTGGTAAATACCAAATGCCAGTTGAGGATCAGCAAGTGATGATCAGCAGCGTGAGGATCAGCAAGTGAGGATCAGCAGCGTGAGGATCAGCAATTGAGGATCAGCAACGTAAGGATCAGCAGCGAGAGGATCAACATTACACTACTAATGGCAGTTTTGTAATTACTAGTGGCAGAATTGTAATTAGAAGCTGATACTCAGGGCATCCTTGGTACTAAAAAAAAGGGAGGATCAAAAATCCTATAAATAGCCCTAAGTTTCTTCATTTTAGAGGAGGGAAAAAGAGGAAAAAAAAGAGGAAGAAAAGAGGAAAAAAGGAGAGAAAGGGAAGGAGAAAAGGTAGAGGAAAAACTTCTTGCATCATCACTTTGTTTTTGTAACTACTTGAAGAAGCCTTGGACTTACTCCAAGAGGTAAGCAGTTTAAACTTTTGAAACTCATGATTATGCATTTTTCATAGCCTTTTTTTGGAGCAAAAATGTAGTACATATTGTGTTTGTTGTGTGCTTCCTACTATATGCATTATACCATGTTCATGCATTGAGTTTTTATAGTTAAATACATTAAAGTGAAGATCTGATTTTTTCCTTTGTACGCCTTAACCATTGGGTTTTAGGATGAGATAATACCACCATGTTATTCCTTATTCTTTTCTGATCAATTTTCATTTTTGGATCATAAAAAAATATGGAGAAATGAGTGAATTATGTTGGTTGAAAGTTTTGAAAATAATGAGAAACAAGTGTTGTTGTTGTTGTTGTTGTTGTATCGAAGAGAGAGAGAGATATGAAGAAGAAGAATGAATAGTGAAATATGCATGGGAGAGTTGTTATTTGTTTTGTTGTTTCTAGTAAATTATTATTAATGAAAATAAATAAAAAGAAAAAGAGAGGTGATGCCCCTGTGATTTCTCACTTTCAATTTGTTCTTTTTTTTTTAATTTCCTTTTTTTATTAAAAGAATTGGTTTAAGAAGAATAATAATATTAACTTAATTCTAAAAAATGAAAAAAAAAAGGTATTTTAGCATAGCCAGATTTATTTAGATAAATGTTAATTTCTTTTCAAAATAAATATCAAAACCAAAAAATTAGAATATTTGTTAGTAGCTTTTTTTTTTTTGTTTTTAAAGAAAAATGTACTAATTTTTCTTAATATCTAAAAAATACCAAAAAAAGGAAACATGATAAAAATCCCAAAAATATTCTTAATTATTTATTTTAATTACTTCCATTTTTCTTGTTTTGTCAATTTTTTTCATTATTTTGTCAATTGTTAAATATTGAAAATACCAAAAATATTTGTCATTTGTTTTGTCATGCACTTGTTAATTAATTCTTGTTGATTCACTTGATGTTTTACCATGTGCCATTGATTTCATTTTGTTGATACTTGTCATCTAAATCCAAGGGAAAGAACTTCTTCATCAACTTAATGTCATAGGTAGTTTAGCAATCCCTAGTTCCCCTTTGACCTTGTTAGAGTCATACAACTTTCAATTTTCAACTTAACTTTAAGTAAGAGTTTTAGAACTCTTGTAAGTGTTGTTGCTATGAACACTTACCTTCCCCTTTGGAACCTTGATCACTATCAAGTGTTCCTCCACCTTAATTAGGTGAACTACGGAGGCTCTGATTCCTTAATCCTAGTCAGGATACGTAGGCACAAGATGCGATATCTTGTCGAGCCCTCTAACCACTAACCTCTAACCTCTAACCTCTAACCTCTAACCACTAACCACTAACACTTACTTCCCACTTACCAGCCTTGACCTCATAGTCATGGCCACCTCCTTGACCTCATAGTCACCGGATTACCAGCTTTGACCTCATAGTCATAGCCACTTACCAGCTTTGACCTCATAGTTATAGCCACTTACCAGCTTTGACCTCATAGTCATAGCCACCTACCAGCCTTGACCTCATAGTCATGGCCATCTTCCTGTAGCACAATTTTTGTGGTCTTGAAGCACTATCGCTCGGGTACTACAGTTGGATTCATTTTTTATCCTATTGAGCTGATCAAGGAAGGGAAATAGATGTCTCCAATTAAACCTGCTCGCAAATTGAGGTTAAACAGTCAAAACTGTTGGTTTACAGATGCTACTAAGACGTGGGCCCCTCTTCGGTTATTTTGTTAAGAACACAGTGTCTGGACTATTTGTGAGGTTTTTGGTAAGATGTTAGGATTTGGTGTTTTTGGGTTGATATCTGAAGGTATTGGATTTTGGGTTTTTGATTAGTATGCTCGCTAAAATTTTACAATCTTATGCCTACGTATTCCCGTTTAACGAAACAGGGAAATCAGAGCGATCGTAGTTCCTCCTATTCTATGGGAGGAAAAAGGTCGTTTTGGTGTCTTGTTATAAGCCCAAGACATGAAGCTAAAGGTGATTTGTATCTTGTTCAAAGCCCAAGATGTGAAGCTAAAGGGTTTAGGATTAGAGAGAATTTTTCATCTCTAAAGGGGGATATTTGGTCTGTTTATCACAACTATTGGGTGACTGATTATAAAGGAGGATTACTTTAACTGGGATATGTGAATCCAGCAATGCCATAATTTCCTTTATAGGAGATTTTTTAACCTGAAGGAGAAGACTTTAACTTAGTGTAGAGCAATTCCATCTTTCCTTAGGAATTTCTCATGCTAAAAGAGGGACAATGGCTTGGATGTAAATAATCCAGAGGCTTGGTGCTTACAGCAATTAGATGAAGGAAAAGGAGTTGTTGATGTTTGTATGCTGTGAGCAAGGCACATATTTGATGCCAAAAGGTTAATTGACTCAACCGAGGTTTTCCTTATACAAAGCCTAAGAGGAGGCGATTGACCCAACAAGAGGGTGCCTTTTATTTGTTGTCTCGTATGAAGCCTGAGATAAAGGCTAAAAGGGTTGACTCAACAAGAGAGTACTAACAAGTGACTGACTCAACAAGAGAGTGCTTTTTATGTGTCTTGTACGAAGCCCAAGACAGAGGCTAAAAGGTTTTGGCTCAACAAGAGAGTCTTTTATCTGTCTTATATGAAGCCTAAGACGGAGGCTAAAAAAGTTTGACTCAACAAGAGAGTCTTTTATATGTCTTATATGAAGCCTAAGGCGGAGGCTAAAAAGGTTTGACTCAACAAGAGAGTCTTTTATACTCAACAAGAGAGTGATTTGATGTCTCGTACGAAGCCCGAGATAGAGGCTAAAGGGAGATTGACTCAACAAGCGAGTCTTTTATACTCAACAAGAGAGTGTTTTAGTATCTCGTACGAAGCCTGAGATAGAGGCTAAAAGGGAAGTGACTCAACAAGAGAGTCTTTTATACTCAACAAGAGAGTGTTTTGGTATCTCGTACGAAGCCTGAGATAGAGGCTAAAAGGGAGACTGACTCAACAAGAGAGCCTAAAAAGGTTAACTCCGCTGGGGAGAGTCATTGTACAAAGCCCAAGAGGAGGCTACCTTACCGCCGTGGATTCTGGAGATCCTGAAGCGAGTCCAAGTATAGGGAACTCTCATGAGAGAGACCGGGTTTCTACCTATGTTTGAAGGGAACTTGAGAATGTCTTTGAGACTCAAGGGTCTTAGACTGTCCGAGTCTAGAGTTTTACCTTTTGTATAATGCCCAAGAGGAGGCGCGGGTATTAAGGGATGGGTATCAACTCCACAACGGCCGGAGTTTTGACGCTGGAAAGACCGCTCTAGCAAAGGATGACTAAGTTCTTTCTTATACCTTTAAGAGGTCGTCATGGTCTTTGTATTAAGCCCAAGAGAAGGTATGAGAACTTCTAAGAAGCCGAAGGGTCCTTGTACAATGCCCAAGAGGAGGCGGGGATGCTTTTAGGAAGCCTGTGGGTCCCCAAACCAATAGAAGTTCAAGACATGCTATTCACAGAGAATAGTTCAAGCCGGGAAGGTTGTTGAATTTGGAAAGAGATGTTATTCACGGAGAATAGATCAACTCTGGGGAGTACAATTTCTTTGACAATTTCTAAGAGTGACAGTCTGAAAAAGGGTTCACCGAGAATGCTGCCTTTCACGTTTCCATATTGTTTAACCCCAAGAGGAGGGAAGACTGTATCTAGTAATTCTACGGGGGATCTAGTTTTGACTGTATTTAAGAGTGACCAACAAGGCTCTACCTAGTATTAGACGTAGTTGCCGGGGAAAACTCTAAATAACTATACTAGTATTATGCAGTTGATATTTGACAAGTATATAAAAAGGATGTGAAAGAAGACTTACAGTGAAGCAGCCCCACAATACAGTTATATACATATGAAAGCGATAAATGAAAGCAGATAAACACTTACCTGTTGTAGAGCTTCCATGTTGTTTTGTTAGTTGTTCAACAAAGAAAGCTTTGATAATAATATTATATTCAAAATCAAAGGAAAAAGTGCTTTGGAAAGTTTGTTGGGGCTTACAGCTCAAGGAGAGGCCCAAGTTTTAACGATGATCGCACTGCTGTTTTGAAAACTGTACAGAGGGACTTATACAATATGTAAGGCCCACAAAGTTTTTATGTACAAGGGGGTTGGGTCTTACACTCTATTAGAGGCCCAAAGGTTTTAAAGAAAGGAAATGAGGCTTATAACACGAGGGTAGGCCCAAAAGTTTTTTCGTTTTTGAAATGGCGATTGCGCCGAGGTTTTTGAAAACGCAATGGGTCTTATACAATGATTGAGGCCCAAAAATGTTTTGGTTTTCAAGGGGGATTGGGTCTTACACTCTATTAGAGGTCCAAAGTGTTTTTGTACCAGTGATGGGGCTTACAGCTCAAGGAGAGGCCCAGGGTTTTATTTTAAAAGGCGTCGATCGCTCCATGATTTTGAAAATACAACGGGACTTATACAACATCTAAGGCCCAAAAAATGGTTTGTATTTACAAAGGATTGGGTCTTACACTCTACTAAGAGGCCCACAGTGTAGAAAATGATTGATGAGGGTTGAAATCAAAGAAACCCTAATTTTGTTTTCTTTAAAAAGTAAATATTTAAAGAAAATCAATAAAAATGATAAAAATACCAAATGAGTTTGAATAAACCACTTATGGTTTTTGTTTAAGGTTTGAAAAATGAGGTTTTAATCACAAGATGAATTAAAACTCATTTGGTTTTGATTTTCAAGGTAAATATTCACTTTTAAAATGTTTAAAAATAATTAAAAATGAATTTATTGACAAAAATACTAATTACATTAAATAAATAATATACATTTGATTTTTTTTAGGAATGAAATATTTCAACATTTTTGTGATTTTTTTCAAAAAGAACCAATCAACAATAATAAAAATTGAGGGAGTTATTATTTTTTTAAATCATTAAAAATAATAAGAAAAATAATAAAATATGAAAAAGTGGTAAAAAAGAGGATCTGGGGCGAGGGGGATTCGAACCCCAGACCTCTTGTGTGCAGGGCGCGCGCCTTACCACTTGGGTGGTGATACATCCTTGTATTAAAACACAACCATAAATATACAAGGCTTGCCTTGTTTTTTGGCCTGGCCCAAGGCAAGGCAATGCAAGATTTTGGTCAGAAACGTGAAGGCCATAACTTTCTCATTTCTCCATGGATGGAGACAAAATTTATATGCATCTGGCCTAGAATTTCACAAGGAATCCTCCTCAAAACCCGATAGTGGTCTTGAAATAGGCCATATTTTGCATTTTCTGTGCTACCTCTTGGTACAGGCCTGAATTACATGATGAATTGGTTCAAATACAACACATATAACATGTATAAGAGATGCATGATCAGTGGACCTCAAAGCAAGACATATTTCAAAGAGTTCAAGTTGAGATGCTTACCTCTTTAGGAGCTTTTTGGGCAATCTGCCAAGTGCTTTATTCCAGAAATGTTTTGATGCTTTGAACAGTCTCAAATGATCCCTTAGAAGCTTTTAGGATGATTGGAATCAGGTGGAAACCTGTGGAATGGAAACTGGCCCTTTCTTGCAAAAGGGGCAAAAGTGGCCAAAATAGCAACTCTCTCAAATGGTGTTCCAGATGTGTGAAACCATTTGGGACATTTCAAGGATGATATTTGGAGTGTGTTTGAGGTTTTATCTGGTTTGGAAAGTGACTGAATCAAGACATGGCTTGAAAAATGCAAAAAGGCCCTATTTTGAGGTTTTGAGAGGGGACTTTGTGATTTTGGTGTTACAGGTCACTTATGAGAGTTTGGATCACTTCTATATAATGTTTATGAGGTGTGTGTGTGTGTGATTGGTTTGGTTGGAATTGTTCTCAAGCTCAAAACCCGATAGTGACTTGCTTTGGAAGGAAAATTTAGACGTGAGAAGGTGATTTTGAGGAAAGCATTTGTTTGATGGCTTTGGTGTACTCAAACTGATCACAAATGAGCTCTATTTATGTAGAGCAAGTTTGTTTTGGCTGTAATAGTGAATGGCAACTGCAACGGAGGTTTGGCCAATGTTGATCAATGGGAAGCCAAGTCTCCTCTAGCCATTGACTAGAGGTTAGGGCACAGGCTACTGGTTCCCTTGGTCTTGGATATGTCTTGACTGAATTCAGTTGGAAATGGCTCAGTCTATGCCACCTTGGTGCATCCATTTAATGCTCGAAAACAAAATTGGAGTCTTGTCCCCTCTTTAGGGATTTCTAGGTTTGGCATGCTATTTTTGGTTCCAAGGACTTGGGGGGCTGATAGATCAGTGTTTGTCCCTCCTTGGTCTCCCCCTGAGGTGTTCAGATGGATAGACTTGTTGGTTATTTGCAAAAATTAGGCAAATCGAGCAAAATGCACAAATCTGCCTTGCCATGACAGTTTGCAGCAAGGCACATTGGCATGGTCATATCTCATGGCTCAAGTGAATTTTCATGGAGTTCTTGGCCATTTTGGAAAGCTCTCATATGATACAACATATGTGTGATCATAGTTTATTTTGATACCTTTTTGATCCAAGTGAAAAATGCCCCTACATTTGGAAAAAAGTGAAGGCAGATTCTGACTTAGTGAAAATTTCACTAAGTGTTGGAAAAAAGTGACATTTTCACTTTTTGTGATTTTGGCCATTCCCTAACTTGAAATCCATGGAAAATTGGAATGAGGTGTAGTTGACACTTTTAAAGTATGCCATGAGAGCTACAAATCCATCTTTGGAACAACCCAAATTGTTGCTTGGATCTCAAGTTATGATCCTTGGAAGTTGTTACCCTAGCCACTTTGTTCCATAACTTAGAAAATTTCTATGTTTTTTATGGTTACCCCTTTTACAAGTTATCCAACTTTTCTTGATTTTTCTTGATGAATGATGATTCCAATCACACATTAACATCATTTTGGGGGTCAAAGAACCATAATTGTGAAAAATCTCAAAAAGTCAAAGTTGACTTTTGTGCACAGTTGACTTATTGTCAGACGAATTCCAAACTGTGCGATCCTTTATGAAATCAAGTCCTTGACCTAAATAAAACTTGATGGATTTATTTTTTAGGTGTTATAGGGTATATTTAATCATGTCCCAAGGTTTGGGAGCATGCCTGGGTCAAAAGTCAAAGGTATAGTTGACTTTTTCTGCGAAACCCTAACTGTGGTTCTGATGAAGTTGAAACTTGGGAATCAAGCTTCTTAGATCAATACATTGTTGTAAATGGATCAATTTAGTGTGTTGGAGACCCTCAAATCATGTCTTGAGGTCTTGGCTCATGCTTTGTCCCAAAAGTCAACTTAGGGGTGAATTAGGTCAAGAAACCCTAATTCCTGATTTTTAGTGAATGCATCCCCTAAGGCTAAATTAACTTGATGATTGGGGCCATGGTGTTCCATGGAGTATATTAGGTTATGCTTTGAAGCATTGGCTTATGCCCAGAGGAAAATTTCCATCTGGAGGCCCTGGTCGACCAAACCCTAATTTGGTGACACTGGCGATCTTGAGGCTTGATCCACTTAGAATGCTGCAACCTTGTGCTTGATTCTTGTTGTGGGAGTCCTCTTGATCCATTGTGGCTGTTTGAGACGTTAGGAAAGTTGAAGATCATGTCATCTCTTGATTGATCCTTTGTCTAAGGCTCAGAGAGGGCTTGAAACTCTAATTTTTTTATAGTAGTGAATGCTCACGCATCTTTGGGGAGACTGATGAGGTATGATGATTCATCCATATTGTGATGATGATTTGCCCAATGATGGGTGTTGTACCCCAAATTTTACCCTTAGATCCATTGATCTTTTTCATATCATTTTAGACCAGCCATTTGTGCATTTTCTTAGTTAAATTTTTCATTGATCATGTTAATCATGCATTTGTCATTCTACGTCATTTAGTTATTTATTTTATTTTATAAACTTTTAGTTTATATTATTTTATTTGGTATTCTTTCTTATTTATGTTGTTCAGTGGTTTATATCTAATTTAATTTTAATTTTGATTTAATTTAGTCTTAATTATATTAATTCTATTATAGCGTATTTTTATTCTTTTAGTCAAATTTTAATATTAAGAGTAGCTTAAGTTTATTAACTTAGTTAAATTTTAATTTCTAGTTTAATTATAATTTTATTGTAACTTTTAACTTTAACTTTAATTTTGTTTATAATTTAAGTTTAGTTTTAATTAGTTTTCATTTTATTTTAGTTTTGTTTATTATTTATTATTATTGTCATCATTGTTGATATTTATTATTATTATTATTATTCATTATATTAATATTTCATTATCATTCTTTTTATTTTTTTTTATTGTTGTGTCATTGTCCATTATCCCAAGCCAAATCGTCCAAAACCCTGCATCAACACTGCTACACTGCACAGTCTGCTCACAAATTTTTTTACCAAACTGCTGTACACCAGACCTGCATCAATGATGCAACCTATTTATGAAAAAGACTCATCAACAATAACAAGGCAATTTTGAAGCCTTAGCCAACAAGTTGGTGTTTTGATTTAAAGGGGAGAAGGAATCCCATCTTCAAAGAAAAAATTCCTCACGACAATCCCTCCTACACACTAACATCACCACCATTTTTCTACATGGGCCTGATGCATAAACACTTCTCAAACATACAACTTCATATTACTATTAACAAACCCACCTCCATGTAGCTTCCGTTTTAATTAACCATCCATCTTCAACTTCATTGATTCTCAGCATGTAAATCACCAAACACCCGGAAACCACCGTCGTACACTTCCTTTCGACAACCACCATAAAAGCTTCTTCACTATCCATCATTTCCTTCTCATTTTCTCTCGGCTAAACCACCAAATAACCTCCTTCCTTCATAACAAAAACCAGCTTCGTTTCTTTACATAATATACACAACAAACCCGCGGCAGCTTGTTCCTCATGCAAAAACAACATTGCTGCTACAACCTACAGGAACCAAACAAGCACATTTTTCAGCAGTCTTTAAGCAACAACTTACACCATTTCATGGCTCCCAACACAAACAAACTACATCCGCATACCATCACTTTTTCACACCACTAAAAGCTTCTTTCCAACTCCACTCCTCACCTCAACCTTCCATATAGAAACTTTTCCACTATCACATAACAACACATTACCAAAACCCACTTTCAGCTTCCATTGTTATCACCACAACTTAACAACACAACAACCATTAACCCCATACTCTTTCAAACTCATCTCAAACCATTCATAAAACCTCAAACTCCCTCTGATTGAAATCATCCTCATCGCCTAAACAATACCCTCTCTTAAAACCAAAACCTATTCTTTTCAAACACCAACTCTTCCAATCTTCATCGCAAACCATCCTTCCGAACTCCATCCTCGTTTTTCAAATCCCCTCGATCCAACCTGTCTTCTTCCTCCGTCATTAAACCTCTATGACCGTACACAACAAAATTTTCCTCAATCACCAATAATAGCCTTCATCCTTCAATCAACCAAAACCCACAAATTTCTCAAACTTCAAATCCAAAGACCCATATCAGATTAAAACCAGAAAAGATGAAGAGAGTTTAATACGAAACACGACCCAAATCGAACAAACCAAGTTTGAATCGAACAGAGAAAGAGGCGAATCACACAAACCTGAATACGAACTGCGTAGAACAAAGCGAAGGAGTTCGCTGATATTCTTATCCCGTTTTCGATTTCGTTTCCTTCTGAGGCGTGATGACGAGTAGAAAACCCTGAACGATTTGCGACCGCGATGATGAAGGGATTTTTCTTCTGAGCATTATTGTTCTGTTTATTTCACCATGTGATTTGCTATGTCCTCTTTTCTTCTTTTCCATCGCCCTTGTTAGAGGAAGTTTTTGTCAGCTTTGGTTTTGATGTTGTTTCTGATTCCACCTCGTTTTAGTATTAATGTATTTTTTATTAGGTTTTCATTTTATTTTATTTTTCTTTAACAAGTTTTTAAGGAGAGCATGGGCTTTGTTAAGCCCACCGTGGATTCTCTACACCACCTTTGTTTTTCAAACCACCACACTATTTTTAAACTTTCACGCCATCAGCTCTTGCGCCACCCCTCCCCTGTTTTTCTTTTTTTTTTCTTTATCATATTTTTTAGATGAATGGGCTTAGGCCCATGATGATCCAAAATCAACTCTTAGATAATAACTTATAGTGTTTTATTTTCATTTATTTTGGGCAATCAATTTGATTTTAGATTTTAGTTTTGGTCAATGAAAAGTCTAATATCATTATTGTTGATTTTATCGATAAAACTATGATTAAGACGAGACCACTATTTTAGTTCTTGTTCTTTTTCTTTATTTTAGCCAATGATATTACAAAATCATGACTTGGTTGATTTATTCAAAATGACAAAAAGTCTTGATATGTATGAGGCCGTATTTTTCCTTTTGGTTGGTCAATGAAAGTTAAAAATCTAAGATTATCGATTTATCGATTTAAATCTTTATTTAGACGAGACCGACTTTATTTCCATTTCGAGCCCACTTTTTCTTTATTTTGGCCAATGATATTACAAAATCATGACTTGGTTGATTTATTCAAAATGACAAAAAGTTTTGATATGTATGAGGTCGTATTTTTCCTTTTGGTTGGTCAATGAAAGTTAAAAATCTAAGATTATCGATTTATCGATTTAAATCTTTATTTAGACGAGACCGACTTTATTTCCATTTCGAGCCCACTTTTCTTTATTATTTTGGCCGATGATATCACAAAAATCATGACTTAGTTGATTTATTCAAAATGATTAAAAGTCTTGATATGTATGAGGCTCATTTCTTTATTTTTGTTGGTCAATGAAAGTCAAATATCGAGATTATCGATTTACCGATTTAAATCTTGATTAAGACGAGACCAACTCTTTTTTCATTCCGATTCTATTATCTTTATTTTGGTCGATGATATAACTAACTTCCTGGTTTGGTTGATTTCATTAAATCGACAAAACTTCGATCGATATGAGACCACTTTATTTTTATTTCAGTTTCATTCACTTTTTTTAGTCGATGAAAGTCAAGAATCGTTGATTATCGATTTTTCGATTAAATCATGATGAGGACGAGACTATTTTTACTCCATTTCAATTTTTAATCTCTTTGAATACTAACTCTTCACTTCTCTCCTTGGTGAGATCTGTACATATTTCCTGTTATGTTTGTGGTTGCCTGATTCATTTGACACATCCTCGATACTATTCCAAAGGAAAGTTCCCCTCAGTTGACTCATAAGTCAATAAACCAATCACCCCACCTTGTCCTCATAAGAGCCTTCCCTTTCCTTGGCCTCATAAGAGCCATTTTCCTCATACTCTAGTAATAGGATAGAGTTATCGTGAACTCTATGTGATTCTCACCATCATGAGAACTCACTTTCCCTTTACTTAGACTTATAGAGTTATCGTGAACTCTATGTGATTCTCACCATCATGAGAACTCACTTTCCCCCTTTTACTTAGACTTAGAGAGTTTCTTAAAACTCTAAATGAGCTCATACTCATTTCCCCTTGGAACTTTGGCCATAGTCAATGGTTCCTCAAATTCACCCTTAGTTAGGTGAACTATGGTTGCTCTGATTCTTTAGTCAGATACGTAGGCACAAGATGCAACGTCTTGGCGAGCAAACTTAGTGTACATACCCTTAGGTCTTTACCTTTAGCATTCATCTTAGCAAGCAAACATATTGTAACACAAAATTAAACAAGAGGTTCTTGTAGAGTACTACAGATATTAAGGGTGCTAATACCTTCCCTTAGTATAACCAACCCCCGAACCTTAGATCTCCCCCCTTTAGGTTTTTCTCGATCTTGAACCTTTCCTTTGGATAAATCAAAGTCGGTTGTAAAAGAAATATGATGCAAGTTAATTAATAGCTTGTTATCCGATTTTCACCGCAACAATGGGAAATCTTAGTGGTCAAAATTTGGGGTATGACATATGCCCCTATTTAATCTTCTTGGACCCGAAGGTGTGAATGGCAAAGGTATTCGGGTATTCGGGTGCAAGAGGATTAAATATCGGAATACCCAAAATTTTTATGGTGTTTAGGAATGGTAGTTCACACATCCTTCTTCTTTTGCTAAGCAATGATGCTCAGAAAAGGTAAAACCTTCCCCCTCGATCCTGGACTTCAGCCAAGGAAATGGTCTCAGTTTCTGATGTAAACTTCCCCTCGATCCTGGTTTCCTACTGTAACGAGCGATATTGGACGCGGTTCTTAAGCGCTGGTCGCTCTCTGCGGTTTGAGCTTATTACAGGTCGATTCATTTTTTATCCTATTGTGAGCTGAATAAGGAAGGGAAATAGATGTCTCCAATTAACCCTGCTTTGCATACTGAGTTTAAACAGCGGTCTGTTAGGTTACAGATGCTATCAATGTGGGGGGGCCTTTGTACTGGTTATTTGTATTTTCGCCAATACTGTTTTCTTTCTTTTTACCTTGGCAGAAGGTTTCTGGCGGGGAACAAGGATTAGGATGTTAGGACTGATGCTTTTTTATGTGAGAGTATGGGATTTGGGTTTTTGTTTAGTGTGCTCGCTAAGATTTTTCTTTCAATCTTATGCCTACGTATTCCCGTTTACCGAAATAGGGAAATCAGAGCGTTCGTAGTTCCTCCTATTCTATGGGAGGAAATGGATGTTTTGGTGTCTTGTTCAAAGCCCAAGACATGAAGTGAAAGGTGATTTGTATCTTGTTCAAAGCCCAAGACATGAAGCTGAAAAGTCTATTTGTATCTTGTTCAAAGCCCAAGATATGAAGCTGAAAGGTCTCAACTTTAGAGAGAATTTGTCATCTCTAAAGAAGGGTTTGTCTGTCATAACTGTTGGGTGACTGGTTATAAAGGAGAATTACTTTAACCGGGATTTGTGAATCCTAGCAATGCCATAATTTCCTTTATAGGGGGTTTTAACCTGAAGGAGAAGACTTTAACTCAGTGTAGAGCAATGTTATCTTTCCTTAGGAATTTCTCATGCTAAAAGAGGGTCAGTGGCATGGATATAGATGATCCAGAGGCTTGCCGCTTACATCAATTAGATGAAGGGGAAGGAGTTGTTGATGTTTGTGTACTGTGAACGAGGCACAACTTTGATGCTAAAAGGTTGATTGGATTAACCAGTGGTTTTCTTATATAAAGCCTAAGAGGAGGCTAATATGTGTCTCGTACAAAGCCCGAGAAAGAGGCTAAAAGGTTTTGACTCAACGAGGGAATCTTTTCGTATCTCGTATAAAGCCCGAGATGGAGGCTAAAATTTGTTTGGCTCAGTAAGAACCTTTTTGTATCTCGTACAAAGCCCGAGATGGAGGCTAAAGGGTGATTGACTCAACGAGGGAGTCCCTTATGTGTCTCGTACAAAGCCCGAGAGAGGCTAAACGTTGTTCGACTCCGCTGAGGAGAATCATTTGTACAAAGCCCAAGAGGAGGCTGTGGTTACTGTTTCAGTTAAGTGACAGGTCCAATATACTGATTTTAAAAGAGAAAATCAATTCTTATATGAGCAATGTTGTACTCAAGGATTTGATCCAAGGATCCAGGTTATTCCTTTTTTTAAGGAATCGGGAAATCCGAAGGGTATTGGGACTGTCCGAGTCTATGGGTTTCCTTCCTATTTAACGAAGGGGTCACTTGAGAATGTCTTTGAGACTCAAGGAGATTAGACTGTCCAAGTCTAGAGTGTCCTCTTTTATACCATGCTTTGAGAAACGGTAGTAGACTCTATGAAAGGACTGTTCTATGAAGGTGACTAAGTTCTGTTCCTATACCTCTAGGAGGTCGTCGGGACAATTTGTACGAAGCCCAAGAGGAGGCTGGAAACTTTTAAGAAGCCGATCGGTCCTTGTACGAAGCCCAAGAGGAGGCTATCATTCCCGGAGGAAGAGATCATTATACGAAGCCTAAGAGGAGGCTGTGAATACTTCTAAGAAGCCGTAGGGTCTTTGTACTAAGCCCAAGAGGAGGCGGGGTTGCTTTTAGGAAGCCTGTGGGTCCTTGTATGATGCCCAAGAGGAGGCTGATGCTTTTAAGAAGCCCGTGGGTCCCCAAACCCCGAGAAATTCAAGGCAAGCTATTCACAAGGAATAGATCAAGTCAGGAAAGTTCGAGAATTTGGAAGAAACTCAAAGATGCCATTCATGGAGAATACATTCATCTCTGGGAATAGAGTTTCTTGACAATTCCTAATAAGGACAGCCGAAGAGAAGACTGTATCTGGTGATCCTATTGGGGATCTAGTTGTCTATTTCTACGAATAAACGAAACGGCGTCACCTAGTTCTAGACGTAGTTGCCGGGGAAATAAAAAATATCTATACTATTATTACACAGTTGATATGAGTTTACGAAAGAAGACTTACAGTGAAACAGCCCCACAATACAGTTATATGTATATGAAAGCGGTAAATGAAAGCAATAACCACTTACTCGGTTGTAGAGCTTCCATGCTGTTTGGTTAGTTGTTCAACAAAGAAAAATTGAAAACAATAGTATATTCAAAATCAAAGGAGAAAGTGCTTTGAAAAAGAAAGATTTGGGGCTTACAGCTCAAGGAGAGGCCCAGGGTTTTATCAGTGAGCGCACTGTTTGAATTTGTACAGAGGGACTTATACAAGTGACTGAGGCCCAAAATGTTTTTCTGTACAAAGGGATGGGTCTTACACTCTTTCAAGAGGCCCAAAAAAGTTTAAAGAAAAAGAGTGGGGCTTATAACACGAGGGTAGGCCCAGTTGATTTTTCGTTTAAAAAATGGCGATCGCGCCGAGGTTTCCTTTTAACGCAGAGGGACTTATACAATAAGTGAGGCCCAATTGATTTTGGTTAAAAGGGGGTTGGGTCTTACACTCTAATAGAGGCCCAAAAGTTTTGAATGGGTCTTATAGCTCGAGGAGAGGCCCAATTGTTATTTTTTTTAAAAGGCGACGATCGCGCCGTTTGTTTTTGACGGTATCGGGATTTATACAATACTGAGGCCCAAAAATGATTTGGTCAAAAAAGGATTGGGTCTTACACTCTATTAGAGGCCCAAAGTGTTTTGAAAATGATTTATGAGGGTTGAATTAATCCAAAACCCTAATTTGTTTTCAAAAATGTATTTAATTGAATAAAAATTCAATTAAACTGATCAAAATTGTTTAACATATGGAAAACCAATTGTGATCTTGGATTAATGCTTCAAAAATTAAGTATTGGCCTACAAAATAATTAGAAAGCATTAAAAGTTGCAAAATCAAGGTGGAAAAAATATTTTAAATGTCAAAAACAATTAAAATATTAATTCTGTGCAAAAATATCAATTATATGAAATAAATAATATTTTTGGGATTTTTTGGGAAAATAAAATATTTTAACATTTTTGTGAATTATTAAAAAAAGAATCAACTCAAAATCATTAAAACTCAGAGAGAAATTAATTTTTGAATCAATTAAACAAAAATCACAAAATTCAAATATTTAAAAATTCAAAAAAGGCGCCAAGAACAGCTGAAGAACACGCGCGTGTTCTGGGTTTGGCTGATTTGCATTTTCTATCCAATCTCCCTGAATACTTGATTATAACATGCAATCCATATATCATTATGCTCGTCTCAACCTCACGATCATGTCTATGTCAATTAATTTCATTTAAATTAAACATATAACAAGAAATCATGAAAAATCCTCAAGAACCCTAATTTCCGCATGAAGGCCAAGATTTTTGATACACGATTCAAACAATGCAATTAATTGAGGGAAAACATTCCATGCATGATTATGAACATATGGCCAAATTATTGTGCAGCAAAAATTGCATGGATCATAGAGTTAGAAGAGCTCATGCTTACCACTTGCAGCTGGTGATCGTGATTTGTGTTGGAGGTGTTACAGCTAGGTTCCAATGATGTGGATAGCTTCTCTAGGTACCAAGTGATGTGTCTGAGTGCTTGGAATGGATTGAAATGGTTTGGAGTTGAAGATGGCACCTCAACTGCAAAACTGTCAAGAACTTGAGTAATTGGCTGGTGATTTTGTGAAATCAGTGTTCCAGATGATATGTGAGTGTTTGGATCACTTCTATATGATGTATATGAGGTGTGTGAGTGATTGGTTTGATTGGAAAAGCTCTCAAACTCAAAACCCGATAGCTACCTTGCTAAGAAAGGCATTTTTGCCAAGAGAAAGAGATTTTGAGGAAAGCATCTGTTAGATGGCTTTGGTGTACTCAAACTGATCACAATTGAGCTCTATTTATAGTAGAGCAAGTTTGTTTTGCAAGGAATAGTGAATGGCAACTGGTAAGTAGGTTTGGCCAATGTTGGCAAATGAAAATCCAAGTCTCCTCTAGCCATTGACTAGAGGTTAAGGCACAGAGCTTTGGTTCCCTTGGTCATGGATAAGTCTTGACTGATTTCAGATGAGAATGGCTCAGTCTATGCCACCTTGATGCTTCCATTGAATGCTTCAATCCAAATTTGGAGTCTTGTCCCTATTTTGGCCATTCTAGGTTCAACATGCTATTTCTTGTTCCATGGACTTTGGAGGCTTGGCTCAGTGATTGTACCCTTTAGATTCAATCCTCATATGTGTCCAAGTGGATAGGAGCATTTGAATTTGGCTGATTTTGGCAAATCGAGCCAAAATGCAAAATCTGCCTTGCCTTTGACAGATTTCAGCAAGGCAACTTGACAATGTCATATCTCATGGTGTAAGTTGAATTTGGTAATGTTCTTGGCCATTTTGGAAAGCCCTTACATGATACAACAACTGTTTGAACATATTTGGTTTTGATCTCTTTTGAATCCAAGTGAAAAATCCCTCTACATTTGGCAAAAAGTAAGGCAAAATCTGACTTAGTGAAATTTTCACCAAGTGTTGGAACAAAGTGTTTTCTCTTTATTTTGATCACCCCATAACTCAAAATCCATGAGGAATTTGGACATAGGTCAGTATGAAGCTTTTGTAGAGGGTAATGAGACCTACAAATCAAGCTTTGAATGGGGCACAATGGCCTTGTGGTTTAGGAGTTATGGTCCTCCAAAGTTGGTGCATTAGTGGTACTTTTTCCATAACTTAGAAATCTTTCTAAGTTTTATGGTTACCCCTTTTACAAGTTATCCCACTTTCTTTGATTTTTCTTGATGAATGATGATTCCAATCATACATTAACATCATTTTAGGGTTAAAAATCCATTTTAGTGAAAAATCTCAAAAAGTCAAAGTTGACTTTTGTGCACAGTTGACTTTTTATCAGATGAATTCCAAACTGTGCAATTCTTCAGGAAATCATGTCCTTGACCTAAATCAAACTTGATGGACATGTTCCATGGGTGTCATAGGGTATATTGAATCATGTCTTAGGGTTTGGGAGCATGTCCTGGTCAGAAGTCAAAGTTACAGTTGACTTTTCCCGCGAAACCCTAATTGTGGTGCAGATGAAATTGAGACTTGTTGCTCAAGCTTCTTGGATTAATCCATTGTTCCAAATGGATCAATATAGTTCATTAGAGACCCTCAAACCCTCTCTTGAGGTCTTGGCTCATGATTTGTCCCAAATGTCAACTTAGGGGTGAATTAGGTCAAGAACCCTAATTCCTGATTTTTGATGAATGCATCCCCTGAGGCCAAAATTGACTTGATGATTGGGTCCATGAGGTCCCATGGAGTATATTAGGTTATGTTTTGGATCATTGGCATGTGCCCAGATGAAAATTTTCCATCTGGAGGCCCTGGTCGACCAAAACCCTAATTTGGTGACACTGTCGATCTTGAGACTTGATCCACCTAGAAGGGAGCATCCTTGTGCTTGATCCTTGAAGTGGGAGTCCTTTTTGATCCATTGTGGATGTTTGAGAGGTTAGATAAGTTGAATATCATGTCATTCCTTGATTGATCCTTTGTCTAAGCACTCAGAGAGGGCTTGAAACCCTAATTTTGATTGTGGTGAATGCTCAACAATTCCTTAAGGAGATTGATGAGGCGCAAAGGTACATCCATATTGTGATGATGATTTGCACAATGATGGGAAATCTTAGTGGTCAAAATTTGGGGTATGACACCTACCAAGGAACTGGTCTAAGTTTCTGGAATAAACTTCCCCTCGATCCTGGTTTCCTACCAAGGAACTGGTCTAAGTTTCTGATGTAAACTTCCCCTCGATCATGGTTTCCTACCAAGGAACTGGTCTAAGTTTCTGAAATAAACTTCCCCTCGATCCTGGTTTCCTACCAAGGAACTGGTCTAAGTTTCTGAAATAAATCTCCCCTCGATCATGGTTTCCTACCAAGGAACTGGTCTAAGTTTCTGAAATAAACTTCCCCTCGATCCTGGTTTCCTACCAAGGAACTGGTCTAAGTTTCTGAATTAAACTTCCCCTCGATCCTGGTTTCCTACCAAGGAACTGGTGTAAGTTTCTTGAAATAAATTTCCCCTCGATCCTGGTTTCCTACCAAGGAACTGGTCTAAGTTTATTTTGTCAATAAACTTCCTTGACAAGGGACGCTATGTGTAGCGATTTTCCTCAAACTTCTCACCGAATTTTCATGGGGAGATGCCATTTGACGGAAAAAAAATTGATGTCAGACTTGCTGGGGAACCCAGTCGTCTGAGTCGTAGAGGTGTACAAACCTCTCTGTTGGAGACGCCATTTGTCGACTCTATCTGGGGAAAACGAGTCTCTTGAGAGACTGCTTTTGCTTGGGGATATTACATCATACTTTTCTTGGAGATCTTCTCGGAGAAACACCATATGATGTGATTCTATCGTGAACTCTATGTGATTCTCACCATCATGAGAACTCACTTTCCATTTACTTAGACTTATAGAGTTATCGTGAACTCTATGTGATTCTCACCATCATGAGAACTCACTTTCCCCCTTTTACTTAGACTTAGAGAGTTTCTTAAAACTCTAAATGAGCTCATACTCATTTCCCCTTGGAACTTTGGCCATAGTCAATGGTTCCTCAAATTCACCCTTAGTTAGGTGAACTATGGTTGCTCTGATTCTTTAGTCAGATACGTAGGCACAAGATGCGACGTCTTGGCGAGCAAACTTAATGTACATACCCTTAGGTCTTTACCTTTAGCATTCATCTTAGCAAGCAAACATATTGTAACACAAACTTAAACAAGAGATTCCTGTAGAGTACTACAGATATTAAGGGTGCTAATACCTTCCCTTAGTATAACCAACCCCCGAACCTTAGATCTCCCCCCTTTAGGTTTTTCTCGATCTTGAACCTTCCCTTTGGATAAATCAAAGTCGGTTGTAAAAGAAATATGATGCAAGTTAATTAATAGCTTGTTATCCGATTTTCACCGCAACAGAAATGGCGACTTCACAGGGGAAAGATTTTTTTAGGGTTAAGCCCACCTTGTTGTGTTTGTGTTATTTGTGTTTTGCTTTCTTAATTGTACATATCTGTATATCTGTTTTCTTGGGATCTTCTGTGTGCAGGGTGCCATTATTGAGTGGTGAGATAAGTCCTAACCCGGACTTGAGAGCACATTTGATTAGGAACCGTGGGCATAGTCAAGGAAACTTCGACGAAGAAATCCCAAAGGAGGGAACTTGAAGTCCACACTTAGTTGAGGCCCTCTTGGAGGTGGTAAATGTTGAACGAGCAATCGTGAATGCGTTACTACTTTCAACCTTGGTGCCAGAGATACTGATGACCTTTAGTTACCCCTTTACCCCACTTGGCCTATTTAGGATGTAGTGCGATGATTATGAGGGAGTAATCCTAAATGATTGCTACGCGATACTGCACTCAGACGAGACTCTCTTGAGAATTTTATTGATCACCGAGCAATTGGGAAATTGATAAAATCCGAAAGATGGGTTGTCGACTCTGGGAACTTCTTAGAACCCTGTTCAACAGATGAAAACCCATAGTACACACCTTTTGGGATGGGTAGACCATGGCTCTATGCTCGTGATCTTCAAACCTAGGCTCTCATTTGTCTGCCTGTACATATGTGTGAATATGTGAATATCTGTATCTGTGTGTTTGTGCATACATTCGTCCATTCATGACAGCCTTTCAGTTTCAAGGAATTCGAGTGCCTTTTCCTTTGTAAAAACCAATAAAGATCATGGATTTTGAAACAAAACTCTTCAGTTTTTCCACAAAATTTTTTGCAGCTTGCCTTTGAGTTCCTTGAAACCATTTGGCTTGCATGTGCATCGTCATCACATTTGCATTGCATTTGCATTTCTCAGTCTTAAGTCTCAGCCATCCTTTATCTGCAACCCAGCAGTCGACTTCCCGAAGCCATCATTGGACTTGAGGTAGCTTTTGAAGGATCATGAACTCAGAAGAGCAGAACCAATTTGTAACTAGAGCAGATTTTGGCTTGTTGAGAAACCAGTTGAATCAGATCGTGGCAGCCTTGGCAAAGAGAGATGACAATATTCAGGGTATGTCTTTGGAATGCAACTGAATACTGTAACGTGCTCAGACACAAGATTCAGACTCTGCTTGACTCCAATATGTTCTCATTCACGCCTTAAGGCATTCAAATCAACAATCTTTCACCTAATCAAGAGGGTTCATCAGACTCCGAAATGGAAGAAATTGCCGAGAGTGGATGTGAAGATGATTCTCAGACTAATCTCGACAAGCAACTCTGAAGACGGATATCACAGCTTGGCAAATAAAGAAGGAAATTCCAGTTCCCCGAAGCCGGCAAACCTTTGACTATTTAGCATTTTTTTGTTTTTTCTTTGCATGTTTGAATCTGTTTTTGCTTATAAGCTTTGTTGCACTTTCAAATTGGCAAGATTAATGAAGTGTTTATGCATCTTTAGATTAAGTCCGTTCGTTTCACTCATTTACTTTTATGTTCGTGAAAAAACAAAAAATATATTTATCTTGTTTCTTTCCCTTTATCAAACTGTTTATTCAAGCAAGGATTGGGGAGGATGACGAAAACATTACATCCCTAATTGTTGTGGTATGCTTTCGATTAAACCCTTCCGAGGATGTAAGGCATTGTTTCAATTCCCAAACACTGGAGAAATAAGGAAGATAATCCCTCGTTAACCCCTTCGAGCCTAGAAGTAGGAGTTTTCTTTCCCTACACAAAAAACCCTTCAATCTCAACCTTGGGGTGGGTAGTTCTCAGTTTAACTTGGTTATGCAATCGAGTGCAAACGCTTCATGCAAGACACCAGTCAGCTCTCTCAAATCAAATGAGTTAGTGTTGTACAAGTTTTTCCTCCGAGCAGTAAATAAGGAAGGATCGTCAAGAAATCCTTAATCGAAGAATAAGCCGAGTCCCTTTCAAGGCAAAAGCCAAGAAAGATGGGAAGCCCAAAACTTCGCCTTATACAAGGAGGTTCGTACAACAATCAAGACAAAGCAGAATCTCATAATCTCAATTAAGCAAAGAAGAGGTCTCAAAACCTCAGCAAAAACAAAGAAGAGGTTTCAAAACCTCAGTGAAGACAAGAAGAGGTCTCAAAATCTCAGCAATAAAGGATAACCAAATGTTGTAAGGGAGTATTGACTACCAAAGGTGTCTGAATCATCAATTATCATCAGCTCAATTCCTAGCCTATGGGAATCTAAATGTATAACTTGAGTTAACTGAGTGTAGGATTGAAGTTCATCACGGAGAATGGGTTGGGACAAATAACTTTGAGCCTTTATCCTTTGTTTCATAAACCGTGAACCAAGCCACGTTACAACCCTTAAAAAACCTAATTAAGGTAAGGATGTTTTGAAAGCATACTACAACAAGGTTGATTAACCTGACTCCTAATGATCGTTGCTAATTGTGTGTGTTGACCACTTCATCTGTCATTCTGTAAATGACCAGATCCACTTTGTTTTTGATTATTTAATCATTCCACTGTGTGCGTTTTCATCAATAAACTTTGTTTTTCAAAAGCTTGCATGAATTTTGCATTGAAATTGCCAATTTTTAATGAACAATACTCGTTTGCAAAGACAATTAAATGTCAAAGGAATCCCAACAAATGCAGCCAGCTAGGGAATTCGACTTGATAAAGGAAGCTCAGTCAGGGGCAACCAAGTGGAAGGATCTGCTGATCCACCATTCCAAGGGCTAAATCAGAGGCAGAACTCTTCAAAAGTTTAGAATATTGAGGCAAGCCTTCTTGAGGTCATCTTATGACAAGTTTAAACTACCAGTGACCCACCAACAGGGGCAAGTTTGTTCCCCAGTTACTTCTACCACAGTCTAGAGGATTTTGTATCACGAATACCGTTAATCAGGGGCAATCAGGTCGAGATTTGGTAAATCTCTAAAAGGCCAATCAGTCTGGGGCATCTCTTTCACAGATCAGCCAGTCTGAAGAAGAAGTCCAAAGACTTTGTCGTGCAAACGCTGTTAATCTGGGGCAGTTACACCGAGATTCATGAATCCAAGAGTTTGAAGATATTGAGGCATTTCGTATGCTGATTCTTCTGTAAAATCCTCTTGACATTTTCTCCCAACATACCATGTAATCTGGGGCAGAGAAGATTTGAAGATTGCCCGCTGTAAGAGCTGTTGTTTATTATGGTGATCATCATGCAAGTCAGGATGCAGAATTACCCTGTTCTCGTGATATCCTTTGCCAGCTTCCCAGTAAATTGTTACTTCAGCGAGCTTGGCCAATCTCCATGGATTTCTCTCTAGTAAAGAAGTCAAGCTCATGATGGCAATCCTAGTGAAGTCATGATGCTATACCTCAGGTGGAATACTCTTTTCCCCAATGAAGTAGATCCGTTGATCCTACTTATTCATCCCCAGTAATGGTCCAATCTGATGAGTTTGGCTGGGTATCCTTGTCGAGATGTTTATTTCATCTCCAGTCTCGCTTCTTTTTGTCTGTTTTGTAGGCATAAGCATGGCATAAGCACCCATATGCATAGTATCTTAGCATTTTCGCTACCCTTTCCTGGTGTTTACCTGTTTTTGTTCACTCTGGTGGTTATCTCCCCAAGTGGCTGGGTTTGTCTATTCACTCCAATAGAAAGTCAGCCCTAGGCAGAAAGTGCTCATCTTTTCTGAATTCCCCACAGAGTTCAATCCTCGTGGATGATGATTGGTTCAATTATCTTCTCCACATGTGGATAAGATAAGTCCCCATTTGAGTTCATCCCTCAATTGGAGTCTTGTTTGACCGTTTCTTTCTAGCTTGTTCCTAGATTGAACTTTGGTCCCTGGCAGGTGTGGTTTTCAAACCTATCTTTGAACGTGCATTTGTTGTGCACTGTGTCTCGCAGGAAGAATCTTTTACATATCCTCATTGAAGATAATTACTTCTCCAGCAGTGTTATAATATCAACATCTCTTTGGAATTTATACCCAACAACAAGTAGCATTCTCTTGGAGAAGCTTGTTCTTTC
This sequence comes from Lathyrus tuberosus, assembly GCA_022829125.1. NCBI lineage: Eukaryota > Viridiplantae > Streptophyta > Magnoliopsida > Fabales > Fabaceae > Lathyrus > Lathyrus tuberosus. The sequence goes on along the minus strand of JALAZF010000653.1, from coordinate 2,223,845 downwards.
ATGGCGATACGTGGCAGTCTCTTATGAGAAACTTATCTATCTCTGGTTTTATTCAACCTCTTTACAACCATGATTGGTATTCCCCAGGAAGTCTAACCTGCAACCCCGGTACCAATCTATCTGATACTCAATCACCTCATTTGGATATCTAAAGTCCAGAAATCGCTGGCATTGTTTACCCAGGTCAAATATGAACCTAAACTTCAGATTATCGTGAGTCTGTCGTTTAAAACCGTTCTTGTTTGAATCAAGTCAAACCTGAACTTAAACTTCGAGTTATCGTGAGCTCGTTGTTTATCCTTTGTTAACTTCAGATTATCGTGAGTCTGTTGTTTAAAACCGTTCTTGTTTGAATCGAGTCAAACCTGAACCTAAACTTCGAGTTATTGTGAGCTCGTTGTTTATCCTTTGTTAACTTCAAATTATCGTGAGTCTGCCATTTAAAACCGTTCTTGTTTGAATCGAGTCAAACCTGAACCTAAACTTCGAGTTATCGTGAGCTCGTTGTTTATCCTTTGTTAACTTCAGATTATCGTGAGTCTGTCGTCTAAAACCGTTCTTGTTTGAATCGAGTCAAACCTGAACCTGAACTTCGAGTTATCGTGAGCTCGTCATTTATCCTTTGGTTATCGTGAACCCTTTTGCTTACATCAGATTATCGTGAGTATGTCGTCTAAAATCGTTCTTGTTTGAATCGAGTCAAACATGAACCTAAACTTCGAGTTATCGTGAGCTCGTTGTTTAATTCCTGGTTATCGTGAAACCTCCATTTGCTTCAGATTATCGTGAGTCTGTTGTTTAAAACCATCTTTGTTTGAATCGAGTCAAACATGAACCTAAACTTTGAGTTATCGTGAGCCCGTTGTTTAAAACACGGCCAGATGTGAACTTAAACTTCAGGTTATCGTGAACCGTTGTTTGAACCCTGGACCAATATGAACAAAACAAAAAAAAAACAAAATCCAGCTCATACTGGTATTCTTCATAAACCAAATCATATTGTTATCTCAACTAACTTTGGTACCCATTGGTTCATTAACCTTATCCTCAGCTAAAGGTCCAGTCACCTTTCATCATCTGATGCGCAGAGTTTATCTCTGTATTTTCTGGCTTTTCTTGAAGATCCCGTTTGAACTCTTCAGTGTAAAAAACCCCCAGAAAATCTTTTGTGGATGTTCATCCTTTTATTTCAAGTTGATCCCCAGTGGAGATCAGGTCTTTTTCTGGTTTCATGCCCAGTAAGAATATGTTCCTTTTCCCCAGTGTCGTCCGGTCACGCATGAACCTGTCATCCATCTCCCTGGATCTTTCCCCAGTGGAGAATACCTCTCTGGCTCCTATCCCCAGTGAGGATCTGTAGGGATTTCCCCCTTTATCTTTCCATCCTCAGTATTTCCTCGGAGTCTCCCCAGTGAGTCTCTTTTGTCGGTTAGCCTGTATCCCTAGTGAGTTTTCCTCATGGATACTAACTTTCATCCTTCCCCAGTGTTACTCACCTGTGGTTGTTTGATCTTTATCCTTTAGTCTTGTTTGTCTGCATCTTTTGCACTATCATGACATCATATCATCATACTAGTAATTCATGGCATGTCAGCATTGTAGATTAGTTTTGTCCATAACATTGCATGTCAGTGTATCTAAGGGCAAAATTTTCGGTTATCTATATTTAAATATCTTTCACCATGATTTCATGAGGAATTTCATCTCTCATTTCATCCGGTGAAGATATTTAAATAGGGGCAATTGTTGTACCCCAAATTTTACCCTTAGATCCATTGATCTTTTTCATATCATTTTAGACCAGCCATTTGTGCATTTTCTTAGTTAAATTTTTCATTGATCATGTTAATCATGCATTTGTCATTCTACGTCATTTAGTTATTTATTTTATTTTATAAACTTTTAGTTTATATTATTTTATTTGGTATTCTTTCTTATTTATGTTGTTCAGTGGTTTATATCTAATTTAATTTTAATTTTGATTTAATTTAGTCTTAATTATATTAATTCTATTATAGCGTATTTTTATTCTTTTAGTCAAATTTTAATATTAAGTAGCTTAAGTTTATTAACTTCGTTAAATTTTAATTTCTAGTTTAATTATAATTTTATTGTAACTTTTAACTTTAACTTTAATTTTGTTTATAATTTAAGTTTAGTTTTAATTAGTTTTCATTTTATTTTAGTTTTGTTTATTATTTATTATTATTGTCATCATTGTTGATATTTATTATTATTATTATTATTATTATTATTCATTATATTAATATTTCATTATCGTTCTTTTTATTTTATTTTTTATTGTTGTGTCATTGTCCATTATCCCAAGCCAAACCGTCCAAAACCCTGCATCAACACTGCTACACTGCACAGTCTGCTCACAAAATTTTTGACCAAGCTGCTGTACACCAGACCTGCATCAATGATGCAACCTGTTTATGAAAAAGACTCATCAACAATAACAAGACAATTTTGAAGCCTTAGCCAACAAGTTGGTGTTTTGATTTAAAGGGGATAAGGAATCCCATCTTCAAAGAAATAATTCCTCACGACATTCCCTCCTACACACTAACATCACCACCATTTTTCTACACGAGCCTGATGCATAAACACTTCTCAAACATACAACTTCATATTACTATTAACAAACCCACCTCCATGTAGCTTCCGTTTTAATTAACCATCCATCTTCAACTTCATTGATTCTCAGCATGTAAATCACCAAACACCCGGAAACCACCGTCGTACACTTCCTTTCGACAACCACCGTAAAAGCTTCTTCACTATCCATCATTTCCTTCTCATTTTCTCTCGGCTAAACCACCAAATAACCTCCTTCCTTCATAACAAAAACCAGCTTCGTTTCTTTACATAATATACACAACAAACCCGCAGCAGCTTGTTCCTCATGCAAAAACAAAATTGCTGCTACAACCTACAGGAACCAAACAAGCACATTTTTCAGCAGTATTTAAGCAACAACTTACACCATTTCATGGCTCCCAACACAAATAAACTACATCCGTATACCCTCACTTTTTCACACCACTAAAAGCTTCTTTCCAACTCCACTCCACCTCAACCTTCCATATAGAAACTTTTCCACTATCACATAACAACACATTACCAAAACCCACTTTCAGCTTCCATTGTTATCACCACAACTTAACAACACAACAACCATTAACCCCATACTCTTTCAAACTCATCTCAAACCGTTCATAAAACCTCAAACTCCCTCTGATTGAAATCATCCTCATCGCCTAAACAATACCCTCTCATAAAACCAAAACCTATTCTTTTCAAACACCAACTCTTCCAATCTTCATCGCAAACCATCCTTCCGAACTCCATCCTCGTTTTTCAAATCCCCTCGATCCAACCTGTCTTTTTCCTCTGTCATTAAACCTCTATGACCGTACACAACAAAATTTTCCTCAATCACCAATAACAGCCTTCATCCTTCAATCAACCAAAACCCACAAATTTCTCAAACTTCAAATCCAAAGACCCATATCAGATTAAAACCAGAAAAGATGAAGAGAGTTTAATACGAAACACGACCCAAATCGAACAAACCAAGTTTGAATCGAACAGAGAAAGAGGCGAATCACACAAACCTGAATACGAACTGCATAGAACAAAGCGAAGGAGTTCGTTGATAATCTTATCCCGTTTTCGATTTCGTTTCCTTCTGAGGCGTGATGACGAGTAGAAAATCCTGAACAATTTGTGACCGCGATGATGAAGGGGTTTTTCTTCTGAGCATTATTGTTCTGTTTATTTCACCATGTGATTTGCTATGTCCTCTCTTCTTCTTTTCCATCGCCCTTGTTAGAGGAAGTTTTTGTCAGCTTTGGTTTTGATGTTGTTTCTGATTCCACCTCGTTTTAGTATTAATGTATTTTTATTAGGTTTTCATTTTATTTTATTTTTCTTTAACAAGTTTTTAAGGAGAGCATGGGCTTTGTTAAGCCCACCGTGGATTCTCTACACCACCTTTGTTTTTCAAACCACCACACTGTTTTTAAACTTTCACGCCATCAGCTCTTGCGCCACCCCTCCCCTGTTTTTCTTTTTTTTTTCTTTATCATGTTTTTTAGATGAATGGGCTTAGGCCCATGATGATCCCAAATCAACTCTTAGATAATAACTTTTAGTGTTTTATTTTCATTTATTTTGGGCAATCAATTTGATTTTAGATTTTAGTTTTGGTCAATGAAAAGTCTAATATCATTATTGTTGATTTTATCGATAAAACTATGATTAAGACGAGACCACTATTTTAGTTCTTGTTCTTTTTCTTTATTTTGGCCAATGATATTATAAAATCACGACTTGGTTGATTTATTCAAAATGACAAAAAGTCTTGATATGTATGAGGCCGTATTTTTCCTTTTGGTTGGTCAATGAAAGTTAAAAATCTAAGATTATCGATTTATCGATTTAAATCTTTATTTAGACGAGACCGACTTTATTTCCATTTCGAGCCCACTTTTTCTTTATTTTGGCCAATGATATTACAAAATCATGACTTGGTTGATTTATTCAAAATGACAAAAAGTCTTGATATGTATGAGGCCGTATTTTTCCTTTTGGTTGGTCAATGAAAGTTAAAAATCTACGATTATCGATTTATCGATTTAAATCTTTATTTAGACGAGACCGACTTTATTTCCATTTTGAGCCCACTTTTCTTTATTATTTTGGCTGATGATATCACGAAAATCATGACTTAGTTGATTTATTCAAAATGACTAAAAGTCTTGATATGTATGAGGCTCATTTCTTTATTTTTGTTGGTAAATGAAAGTCAAATATCGAGATTATCAATTTACCGATTTAAATCTTGATTAAGACGAGACCAACTCTTTTTTCATTCCGATTCTATTATCTTTATTTTGGTCGATGATATAACAAACTTCCTGGTTTGGTTGGTTTCATTAAATCGACAAAACTTCGATCGATATGAGACCACTTTATTTTTATTTCAGTTTCATTCACTTTTTTTAGTCGATGAAAGTCAAGAATCGTTGATTATCGACTTTTCGATTAAATCATGATGAGGACGAGACTATTTTTACTCCATTTCAATTTTTAATCTCTTTGAATACTAACTATTCACTTCTCTCCTTGGTGAGATCTGTACATATTTCCTGTTATGTTTGTGGTTGCCTGATTCATTTGACACATCCTCGATACTATTCCAAAGGAAAGTTCCCCTCAGTTGACTCATAAGTCAATAAACCAATCACCCCACCTTGGCCTCATAAGAGCCTTCCCTTTCCTTGGCCTCATAAGAGACATTTTCCTCATACTCTAGTAATAGGATAGAGTTATCGTGAACTCTATGTGATTCTCACCATCATGAGAACTCACTTTCCCTTTACTTAGACTTATAGAGTTATCGTGAACTCTATGTGATTCTCACCATCATGAGAACTCACTTTCCCTTTACTTAGACTTATAGAGTTATCGTGAACTCTATGTGATTCTCACCATCATGAGAACTCACTTTCCCCCTTTTACTTAGACTTAGAGAGTTTCTTAAAACTCTAAATGAGCTCATACTCATTTCCCCTTGGAACTTTGGGCATAGTCAATGGTTCCTCAAATTCACCCTTAGTTAGGTGAACTATGGTTGCTCTGATTCTTTAGTCAGATACGTAGGCACAAGATGCAACGTCTTGGCGAGCAAACTTAGTGTACATACCCTTAGGTCTTTACCTTTAGCATTCATCTTAGCAAGCAAACATATTGTAACACAAACTTAAACAAGAGGTTCCTGTAGAGTACTACAGACATTAAGGGTGCTAATACCTTCCCTTAGTATAACCAACCCCCGAACCTTAGATCTCCCCCCTTTAGGTTTTTCTCGATCTTGAACCTTTCCTTTGGATAAATCAAAGTCGGTTGTAAAAGAAATATGATGCAAGTTAATTAATAGCTTGTTATCCGATTTTCACCGCAACAATCTTAGTGGTCAAAATTTGGGGTATGACAGATGCCCCTATTTAATCTTCTTGGACCCGAAGGTGTGAATGGCGAAGGTATTCGGGTATTCGGGGTGCAAGAGGATTAAATATCGGAATACCCAAAATTTTGAAGGTGTTTAGGAATGGTAGTTCACACATTCTTCTTCTTTTGCTAAGCAATGATGCTCAGAAAAGGTAAAAACTTCCCCCTCGATCCTGGACTTCAACCAAGGAAATGGTCTCAGTTTCTGATGTAAACTTCCCCTCGATCCTGGTTTCCTACCAAGGAACTGGTCTAAGTTTCTGGAATAAACTTCCCCTCGATCCTGGTTTCCTACCAAGGAACTGGTCTAAGTTTCTGATGTAAACTTCCCCTCGATCCTGGTTTCCTACCAAGGAACTGGTCTAAGTTTCTGAAATAAACTTCCCCTCGATCCTGGTTTCCTACCAAGGAACCGGTCTAAGTTTCTGAAATAAACCTCCCCTCGATCCTGGTTTCCTACCAAGGAACTGGTCTAAGTTTCTGAAATAAACTTCCCCTCGATCCTGGTTTCCTACCAAGGAACTGGTCTAAGTTTCTGAATTAAACTTCCCCTCGATCCTGGTTTCCTACCAAGGAACTGGTGTAAGTTTCTTGAAATAAACTTCCCCTCGATCCTGGTTTCCTACCAAGGAACTAGTCTAAGTTTCTTTTGTCAATAAACTTCCTTGACAAGGGACGCTATGTGTAGCGATTTTCCTCAAACTTCTCACCGAATTTTCATGGGGAGATGCCATTTGACGGAAAAAAATTTGATGTCAGACTTGCTGGGGAACCCAGTCGTCTGAGTCGTAGAGGTGTACAAACCTCTCTGTTGGAGACGCCATTTGTCGACTCTATCTGGGGAAAACGAGTCTCTTGAGAGACTGCTTTCGCTTGGGGATATTACATCATACTTTTCTCGAAGATCTTCTTGGAGAAACGCCATATGATGTGATCCAATTTTGAGGTGCTGATGACCTTTTCGTCAGCAGTTTTTTCGGGGGAAAACTATTGCATTGTCGAATCTCTAATTAAGAGGCTTTCTCTGGGGATTTTCCTTAATCCGGGAAAGCGAGGATATCATCTTCAATGGCGAAGAGTGATGTTTGTCGAAGGTTTTCTGGTCCTTCAGAGGTTCAAGTTATCAAAGTGGTCCAGGAGCCATCTTCAATCCAGAAATAAACTGAAGGCGAGATTGTTCAGATGGTTCACTTCCTGCCGAGAAAAGAGCTGACAACTCGATTGAGAGGACTTTTATCACTAGGGGATAAGACCGACTAGAGTGATAGTGATGCAATATGAATATAAATGTAAATCAATAATGCATGATGTATGTATGTTTATGCTGACAAAACTGACGCGACATACAGACCAGTAGAGGAACACGACTGGATACTCGGCTACAGTGGGGCACAAAGAAATATCGTTCGGTCCAAGATAGCAATTCTGCCTTGCTTAGGAGAAATAGTCCCTGCGGGGAACAACCGTTGGTCGGGCTTAGGAGGTAAGAACTCTGTCGGGGGTATCAGATGGGATAGTCGTATCTGACACAGCTGATCCTTCATTCAGGTGCACTGGTCTAGAAGAAGTACTTTGATTATGCACTTTGAAGCTCGATTACTTCTGGAGAAGCGAGCGACGTTCTTTCGATGTTCAACAGTAAAAAGAAATGCCATCTTTATTTTAAAAGCAGAAAAGTTTTAACAAGTAAATTCATTTTTGTTTCGTTTCAAGAATCGTTAATCATGTTAAAATATCGTTCTGTAAAGCTAAAACAAATAAGAATTGCAAATAAAAGCACAAGGGCTCAAATTTTATTGAAAGGATGGAAATCAGCCAAACGCGTGATTCCATGGAGTATTTTCAAAGTTAGAAAATGGTAATTTAAGGGAAAATGGCTACATTGAAACATAACGACCACTATCCTTCTACCAACTTTGAATTCTGGACATCCTGAGCTTCTGTCGAAGATGACCCTGACTGGAGTTTTCTCTGATGGATGGCATGACTGCTGCTGGGGGATTTGCCCCTGTTGGACGTAGTTAGTTGCAATTAATCCCTAATTTTTTCCTGGATTGTACTTTGAGATTTCCAATCCACCGGGATGATTTTTGATTCCGTCTCTAATTTTTTCCTGGACCGCCCTTCGGGTTTTCAATCCACCGAGACGTTTTTTTTTAGTTTAGGCGAAGTATTTCTTGACTACATCAACATTTGTGGGGTAGGCAAATTCCTCTCCATCCATGGTTGCAAGTCTCAAGGCACCGCCTGAGAAAGCTTTCTTGACCACATAGGGGCCGTCATAATTTGGAGTCCATTTGCCCCGGGAATCAGTGAGAAATGATTGTATCTTTTTTAGCACAAGGTCTCCTTTCCTGAAGACGCGAGGTCGGACCTTTTTGTCAAACGCCTTCTTTATTCTCTGTTGATACAACTGACCATGGCATAGTGTCGTGATTCTCTTTTCTTCGATCAGATTCAGTTCGTCGTGTCGACTTTGACACCATTCAGCTTCTGTAAGCTTAGCTTCCATCAATATCCGGATTGATGGGATCTCTACTTCGATGGGGAGCACTGCCTCCATGCCATATACTAGAGAGAAAGAGGTTGCCTCTGTTGAAGTGCGGACAGATGTACGATAACCGTAAAGAGCAAAGGGTAGCATCTCGTTCCAGTCTTTGTAGGTTACAACCATCTTTTGAACGATCCTCTTGATGTTCTTGTTAGCCGCTTCTACCGCCCCGTTCATCTTGGGTCGGTAGGGAGATGAGTTATGGTGTTCGATCTTGAACTCAGCGCACAACTCTTTCATCATCTTGTTGTTCAAGTTAGATCCATTATCAGTAATGATCTGGCTTGGACCACCATAACGGCAGATGATATTGTTTTTGATCAATCGGACCACCACTTGTCGGGTTACATTAGCGTATGATGCTGCTTCGACCCACTTGGTGAAGTAATCAATGGCTACCAGAATGAACCGATGTCCGTTTAAAGCCTTAGGTTCAATCATACCAATCATGTAGATTCCCCATATGGAAAAAGGCCATGGGGAAGAAAGAACTTTGAGATTTGTAGGCGGTACATGGATTTTGTCGGAGTATATCTGACACTTGTGACACTTCCTCATGTACTTGTAGCAGTCGGATTCCATGGTCAACTAGTAGTACCCGGCTCTTAGAATTTTTCTCGCCATTGTGTGTCCGTTAGCATGAGTGCCAAAGGATCCTTCGTGAATTTCTTTTATCAGCATGTCTACTTCTGGTCTGTCTACGCATCGGAGCAAGACCATGTCAAAATTTCTCTTGTAGTGTGTATCACCGCTCAGGAAGAAACTGCCAGTCAGTCTTCTGAGGGTTTTTCTATCTTTTTTGGATGCCCCGGGTGGGTACTCTTGTTTCTGAAGGAAGCATTTGATATCGTGATACCAAGGTTTGTCGTCTATGACTGCTTCAATCGTGAAGATGTAAGCGGGCCTTTCAAGGCGCATTATGTCGATCTTAGGTAGGTCTTTCCATTGACCTACACTAATCATGGAAGAGAGAGTGGCTAACGCATCAGCCATGTGATTCTCTTCACGAGGGATATGATGAAACTCGATTTTGTTGAAGAAAGGTAGCAACCTTCTTGCATAATCTTTGTAAGGAATCAGTCCTGATTGGTATGTGTTCCAATCTCCTTTGATCTGATTGATAACCAGGGCTAAGTCACCATATACATCCAAGTTTTTTATCCTTAAGTTGATCGCTTCTTCGAGACCCATGATACAAGCTTCGTATTCGGCCTCGTTGTTTGTACACTTGAATGTAAGTCTGGCGGTGAAAGGAATTTGGGTACCCTGTGGAGTTATGATGATTGCCCAATTCCATTTCCATAATGATTGATAGCTCCGTCAAAGATAAGTCTCCATTGGGAACCTGGTTCTGGCCCTTCACTGGGTAGCGGTTCATCACAATCTTTCATCTTTAAATACATGACATCTTCGTCTGGGAAGTCAAACCCGATTGATTCCTGATCGTCAATCGGTTGACGAGCCAAATGATCGGCTAAAATACTCCCTTTGACGGCTTTATTAGCATGGTATTCAATGTCGTATTCTGATAACAACATCTGCCAACGGGCAATCCTTCCCGTGAGAGCAGGATTTTCAAATACATACTTGATTGGATCCATTTCGGAGACCAACCAAGTAGTGTGACGAATCATGTACTGGCGAAGACGTTTGGCTGCCCAAGCCAGAGCACAACAAGTTTTCTCAAGCATAGTGTACCGAGTCTCGCAGTCGGTGAATTTCTTGCTCAGATAGTAGATGGCAGACTCTTTCTTTTTGGTTTCGTCTTGTTGGCCAAGTACACAGCCCATAGAGTCTTCCAAGACTGTTAAGTATATGATTAGTGGTCTTCCTTCCACTGGAGGTGATAGAATCGATGGATTCAACAGATATTTCTTGATACTGTCAAAGGCGGTTTGGCAGTCTTCTGTCCAAACGCAGTCCTGGTTCTTTTTAAGTAATTTGAAAATCGGCGCGCACGTCGCGGTCATGAGGAATATGAATCTGGAGATGTAGTTCAAACGTCCCAGGAATCCTCTGACTTGTTTTTCAGTTTTCGGAGAAGGCATTTCTTGAATGGCCTTGACCTTGTCAAGATCAACCTCAATTCCTTTCTGGCTGACGATGAACCCTAAGAGTTTCCCTGATCGGACACCAAATGTGCACTCATTGGGATTCAAGAGGAGTTTATACTTTCTCAACCGCTCGAATAGTTTTGACAGGTGGGTCACATGCTCCTCTTCTATTTTAGATTTAGCAATCATGTCATCGACATATACCTCGATTTCCTTGTGTATCATGTCATGAAAGAGAGTAGTCATGGCTCTTTGATAGGTTGCCCCGACGTTCTTCAAACCGAATGACATTACCTTGTAACAAAAGGTACCCCATGGGGTAATGAACGAAGTTTTCTCCATGTCTTTCAGCGCCATTTTTATCTGATTATAGCCCGAGAATCCATCCATGAAGGAGAAAACTTTGAACTTTTCCGTACTGTCTACCAGCATATCAATGTGTGGTAAAGGAAAGTCGTCCTTTGGACTAGCCTTGTTCAGATCTCTGTAGTCCACACACATTCTGACTTTTCCGTCCTTTTTTGGAACGGGTACGATGTTGGCTAACCATTGAGGATATTCTGACGTGGCGAGGAAACCCGCGTCAATCTGTTTTTGTACTTCCTCCTTGATTTTGATGGCCATGTCCGGGTGAGTCCGTCTCAACCTTTGTTTTACTGGCGGATATTCTGACCTTAACGGTAGATGATATTTCACGATGTTGGTATCTAACCCTGGCATGTCCTGATAGGACCAAGCGAATACATCGGGAAACTCTATGAGAAGCCTTGTCAAACCCTCTTTGGCAGTTGGACTGAGCAATGCCCCAATCCTGACCTCTTTTCTCTCTTTTTCTGAACCCAAGTTTACCGTTTCCAATGGCTCTTTGTGAGGTTCGATGGACCTTTCCTCCTGTTTGAGTAGTCGGGAGATCTCTTCTGAAATTTTGTTGTCAACTTCTTCTTCAGCCCCAAATACCAGGAATTCAAAGTTGGGAGAAGGCATCAGATCGTATGTTTCAACGGGGTTTAAAACAAGCAATCTGCATGACGTGATGATTTGTTTTAGAAGAGATAGAGAGAATGCAAGAGTGTGTGCAGTGTATTTTCTAAAAATTGCTTGTTTTTATTATTGAATTATTTTTTAGGATTACCATTTTCTGAAAAAGCAAAAAGCGAAAACAGCAATAGATGCGGAAATTACAGAATGACATTATTTTATTTATGAATGAGTCGATTCTTGAAACTACAGCCCTATAAAACAAAACTCTGTCGCTTTGGGCGAAGCGAAGAGGGAAATTTACAGAAAGCGAGCCCTATCAAAACATCCGTTTCACCTAGGCAGGGTGAAAGGTTAAAGACGGCAATTACTTTGACTTATGAACAATCTTTGGAACATCGACAACAACCCATTGGCGGCGAACTCCTCGGTGAATCACAAATTCTGGTACCTTCCTTGATTTGTCTTCAGAAATAACGCTGATTTCTGGTGGAGCAGGATCATTGGAATCTGTCTCCCAGGCAGAGATGTCGTAGGAGGATTCCTCGTTTGTATATTGTATAGTATTCATGCTCTCAGGTAAATCTCCCCATCCAGTTGGCTGGATGTCTTCGATCCTGATACGAGAGCTCTCAGGAGCAGTGTACTTGACCATATAGTCGTATTTTCCACTTGGTTGTCCTAAGGTGTCCCACACTTCTTTGGAACTGGAGGAGTCATCTCTCTCGATGACGTTAACCTCGGGAAAAGCATAGTTGATGAATTCTAGTCCGGCAAGCTTTGCCAATTCATCGTCGTACTGGATATTTTGTGAATGACCTGAGTGTTGTTCCCATGACATGGTGGGGACACAAGTATTCTGTTCAATGATGCTCAGCTGATTTTCTTGCCCCGAATTTCCTGGGTACGGCTGCCAGATAGGCAGGCCATCCATTGGGCCATAATAGTCGTGGTCAAGGTTGTCTTTCATCAGAGTGTCTTCCTCTAACGAGTTTGGTGGAGCACGGCATCCTCCCGGATCACAATCTCCCTATATCATCCTGACATCTTACCTGGGTATAAATCTCGGACTCTGTGCAGGATATCAAAATGGCATAGGCACCTTTTCCTGAGACATATAACCGTCCTCGTTAAGATAGGACTTCCACTCCTCATCTGTATCAAAGGGATCTTCCTCATTGATGGTATGGACGACTTGAGATATTGGGTGAAGGAAACCTCCACTGTGGAAGAAGTCCTGAATGGGATGAAGACTTTCATCGTTAGCAGCTATCTGGGTGCAGGTTGCAGAAAAACCAAGACCCTTCTTTGTTTTGTTATCGGTAGGAATGACAAGCTGTCCCCACCCTTTTGTATTGTTATTTTTTATTACTTCGAGAGCATCTCTGTATGAGGAAATCGAGGTTCCTTTCTCTGATTGGTTCTCGTTGCTCACCGAAAGTGCTTGGAACTGAGTTCCAACAACCTCCTCGGGTTCTACATAAGTAGATAATGACAAGTTACTCACGAGCAAGGCTTATTCTCCACAGACCATGATGAGTTGATCGTTCTTGATGAACTTCAGTTTCTAGTGTGGCGTCGAAGTGACTGCCCTAGCCTGGTGTATCCAAGGTCTTCCTAATAAACAGTTGTATGCTGCCCGGACGTCCATGACCTGGAAAGTGATTAAGAAAATGTGATGACCGATAGTTATGGGAAGGCCAACTTCGCCAATAACTGCTTTCTGAGATCCGTCAAAGGCTTTGACGATGACCTCACTGCCCCTCATCGGGGATCCTTTGAATGATAGTCGCATTAACGCGGACTTTGGTATAACGTTGATGGCCGATCCTGTGTCTACCAGCACGCTGGCTAAAGAATCTTCCTGGCAGTTAACTGTGATGTTGGAGATGATACTATCGAACAGTCGTATTGACACATCCTGTTCCACAAAGGCCTATTCTAAGACTTTCTATAGAGCCTCTCTGTGGGCTTCGGAACTGAGTAAAAGTGATAGCACAGAGATCTTTGAAGGAGTTTGTAACAGCTGATCAACAATGTTGTATTCACTCCTTTGGATGAGCTTCAACATCTCATCATTGTTTTTTGAAAGGTCGGGATCACTGGACTGACCGACCGGTGGATTGGGAGCTTCTGTTTGAAGTTCCATTTCTTTGGTAAGTTCTCCAACTCCTCGGTTGAAGATTCGAACGCTCCGTGTTACTCAACTGATGTCTGCAATATTCACGACAGAGGGTAATGGAATTTCCTTTCCATTCTCAATTATTGTTGCATCATATTTGTAAGGGATCGCCTTAGCTGTTTCATACGGTAATGGTCCCGGTAGATCGATAACTACAGGAGCCTTTTGATTTTTCTGACTGTCGTAAGTGACTTCAATCAGTTCTTGGCTAAGAACCTTTGATTCGTCCAGTAAAGGAATGATGGCACGAACATCCTTGGTCCTCTCAGGGTCAGAGATTACAACCACATCTTTGATTTGATCAGCGAATTAGTCTGGCGTCCAGTCAACGGACCCCAAAGCTGGGTAAAGGTGAAGCTCTTTGCGGTCCAACTGACCTTGAAGGGCTGCTCGCATGAGGTAACATCCTTGGTTATTTTCCGAGCAGACTCTACAGCGTTCATAGTTATGTAGTGGCACCTGGCCACGCACGCTTTGAATACAGTGTAACCTCACTAGGTCTGTTTCCATTGATCGAGCATCCTGACTTTGATGCATAGTAGGGTTCCCATTAACCACACTGACTTGTTGCGTGTCTTCGTCCATATAGATCGGAAGCCACCAGTGGTTTAACAAGTGTTGTAAAGTTCTTTGAACGAGAGCACATCCCTGGTCACTCTCACAACATCCTTTACAGTTCTGATAATTATACGAAGCCAGAAAACTGAGCTGGACTTGCGTAGCGTGTAATTCCACCAAGCTCGTATTCATCAAGCGAATATCGAAGATTTGAATCATGTTGATCTGATAAAGATTTTTATCAAGGTAGTCCTAGATCCACCCAAGATCCATCTGACACTGGAGGGCCTCTTGTACAAAAGAGCATCCCTGTTTGTTTACCGAGCAAGTCAGACAGGAATCATATTCGTGCCTTGGCAGATCATGATACTGGCTTTGCCTTGAGTGCATTGCCACCAGGTTGACATTCATCGCACGGATGTCGTGGCTCTGAATGATGTTGGAATTTGTACAAGTCATGTTGACCCCACGAATTCGGTGCTCTTGGATCCATCCGAGATCCAATTGTTCCTGTAGAGCTGATTGCACCACAGAACATCCTTGATTGTTCTTAGAGCAGATATCACACTGATGATAATTATGAGGTGGTATATGTTCATACCTACTCTGTCTGCGATGCATCTTGACCAGATTGGTCCTCAATAAGAGTACATCATGAATTTGATAGCTGTCGTTAGACTCTCTCTCTATCAAATTGACTGCAGCTTTCTCGTGTTGAGGCAACGGGTTCGTGAGAACATTCGGATTCGTATCTTTGAAAGATAAGACCCCGCTCCTTACAAGCTTTTGTAAGTCGGATTTGAAACTGAGACAGTTTTCTATGTTATGCCCTGATCCTCCTTTATGGTAAGGACAAGTCTGATCCGCTTTGAACCAAAAAGGCAGATTTTCCGGTACTGTAAGAGGAGACCTGGTTTGGACATGCCCCTTGACCAGTAGTAACAGAAACAGTTCTGCGTACAACATTGGTATAGGGTCGAACCCTGGTGGTCGCGTTGTACGGTTGCTGTTGTACGGAGGATGAGCCTGCTGAAGAGGCTGTTGTGTCCTTTACTGATATTGTTGTTGATTAGGTTGGCTCTACATAACCTGAGGTTGATACGTAGGAACAGGCGCAGGGTTAATAGTAGAAGTTACAGCTGCTACTGGTTGGTAACGTCGCCTTTGCTTTCTGAGAGAGATATACCCAATATCCTGCTCTTTTTTTCTTAGGGAGAACACTACCGTATCTTTTTGTATTACTTAATGATCCAGCGTCTTTAACTAAACGTCCTTCTCGGACGGCTTCCTCAAGACGAACTCCCATGCCCACCATCTCAGTGAAGTCACTGGGCGCACTGGCAACCATTCTGTCGTAGTAAAATAAGCTCAAGGTTTTCAAAAAGATCTTTGTCATCTCTTTTTCCTCAAGAGGTGGACAAATCTGGGCGGCGATTTCACGCCATCTCTGAGCGTACTCTTTAAAGGTTTCCTTGTCCTTTTGTGACATCAATCTGAGTTGATCTCTGTCTGGTGTCATGTCTAGGTTATACTTATACTGCTGAACGAAGGCAGCGCCAAGATCCCTGAAAGTAGCAATCTTAGTGCGGTTTAAACCCATGTACCATTTGAGTGCGGCACCGGTTAAACTATCCTGAAAGTAATGAATCAGTAGCTCCTGGTTCTTTGTCTGAGCTGACATTCGCCGAGCGTACATCACTAAATGACTTTGAGGGCAAGAGTTACCCTTGTACTTTTCAAATTTGGGCACTTGGAACTTGTGAGGAACTTTCACATTGGGGACCAAACAAAGGTCTGCGGCGTCTTTTCCGAATAGGTCTTTCTACATCTCCAAGAACTGTTCCTGGAATTCATTCATTCTGTTGAACATACTTTCATTTCCACCAGAAGGTATCTGTGGAATCTGTCCTTCTGGGACAGTGTGCACCACAGGCGGTGGTATAGTCATCATGGCAGAGACTCTTGGTGCCTCCCAAAGTTTGTAACTTTCAGGAGTTGTTGTTATGCCCCTGGCATCTTCGCTTTCCCAAAGTTTGTAACCTTCAGGCCCAGTGGTTCCTACTGCATTTTCCAGATCTTCCATGATCGGCGGGATATATCCTTCTGGGATATTGTTGAGTGGCATTGCCCCAGGGACGATTTTTCGGAATTTTGTACCTAGGATCAGACTTCTCCACTATGGGCGTTGAGGTGATCTCTGAGATCACAGTCCATTGTTATTGCATCTGAGCTTCTGCTAAAGCTTGTATGCTGTTATGAAGCTTTCTCAGATCTTCTTTAAGAGTGTCGATCTCTTCTGTCAACTCTCTGTTCTCTTCCTCGAGATCATCCATCTTTTTCTGTCGATTGGCCCGAGTATTGTACGAATGAGACAGTTTGACTCTAAACCCGAGACACAAACGTGAGATTCATAGGGAAGAAGAATGCGTTTATGCGAGAATGATGAATGATATGCAATGATTATATTAATTATTTTTTTATTTATTCAAAGTAAACTTCGACAATTAGATTGCAAATATCAAACAGTGGGGAAACCCCATTTTATTGAATTCAAAGATTGTGGAAATGGAAATACAGTAGATTACAAAGTGCCGAAAAAGGAAATGTCTAAACTAATGGATCCTGAGTCCTCTCTGAAGAGAACTCAGGTGTTGGTTCTGGTGTTTTCCTTTTCTTTGACCGGGGCTCTTCAGCCGTTATCGGGTTGTCATTCCTTTGCCAAGTGAAAAGAGCGAGCAAGTTCCTCTAGTTATCCTGATTTTCTACAGCATGTTGCTCTAAAATCTCAATCAGAGCATCCTTTTCTTTCAATAGCTGCTGTATTTTCTTACACTCCACATTGAGAATACGGTACTTGTTCCTCCAAGACCTCCTCTCTTGCTGAACTTTGTTGAGAGTAACTTGAAGTTTTTCCGTGTCGGACATGAAATAAAGGACAGAGTCCCTTAACGGAAGAACTTCCTGACGAGGGTAAGGCATCCTCAGCTTGGGAGCTCTAGTTTGTACCCAGTGGAGATAAGGCTCCACAGAGATACAGTCTGGTTTTCCTAGAGACTCTCTTCCTTTCCTATGAACGTGTTTCCAAGCATGTACTATTTCTGTTTTTAGTGCCCTGTCATTTTCTCCTTCCATGAAGAAAAGACCTTCCAGATGAGTACTCCGCGGGACATGCCTCATTGGGTATCCAAATTGACGACGAACTAATACCGGATGATAATTGATTCCTCCCTTAGTTCCTATAAGGGGTACATTTGGGAAATTTCCACAACGGTCAATGATTTTGATCCCGTCGTAGACTCGAGTATACCAATCGATGTCAGAGTTGGTAAGAGACATAATTCTCTGCGACCAACGTAAAGTAATCTTCTGATCCCAAAATGCAGCAGACTTGGGCAAATGAGAAATGAACCATTTGTAAAGCAAGGGTACACAGCATGTGATCATTCCTCTGCTGTATAAATTCCTTAAGTGTACCGAATGATACGCATCTGTGAGTAAGGTCTGTACAGGATTTCCAATTAGACATATCTTAATGGCATTGATATCTACAAAGTTATCGATGTTGGGAAACAAAAATAACCCGTAGGTGAGCAAAACAAAGATGCTCTCGAAAGCGGCCACCTTCCATATACTGGAAAAGTACATGGCTTTCTTTATCAAGAATTGGGCTGGCAAACCTTGGATGCCACCCTTAGTGGTCATGTGAGTCCTGACTTCTGACTCGTCCAAATAAATTGCTCTTGAAATGGTTTGATCTTTTGGAATTTCTTCCAGTCCAGAAAAGGGAGCTTGATTAGTGATATGCAGATCAGTCAGGTGAGAATACTCCACCAGTGTTGGTGATAGCTGATAATCCGGGAATGTGAAACAGTGATAGACCGGATCGTAGAACTGAATTAGTGTGGACAAGATTCCCTCAATTACATGGACCCTTAACAGAGATAGCAGTCCTCCATACTTGGCTCTGAAAGCCTCAGGGTTGGTGATCATCCTCGCCAAACCCCTCAAATCCTCTAACTTTAGAACCTTGAACGTATACTTGTGAGTTTTTCTTCTACCGAAATCCATAACGCAATCTCTTTATCTAAAATTTGCAATTATCGTCTTAGCTTAATTTGAAAAAGAGAGAGACTATAAGAGAAGATTTTCTTTTTTTTGATGTTTTTTAAATGAATGTATGAATGCAGCACACAAAAACATAGAAAAAACATAGGGTCAAAGGGTCGGTGTCATGAAGTCAAGGCTCTACCCCCCCCCCCCAAAGGTTTATACTGGTGATTTTTTGTACCTGTCCGCAAAATCATTGATCCCTCTTGGGATAACAACAGCAAGCGGATCGCCAGCGAGTTGATGTATCCTAGAGTGTTCTCAAATGAGGGTAGTATCGCGTGACAACTATTTCTGACAGCTTCCGCACTACAAAATGGTTTCAGTCTACTAAAAACTTCAGCTTCTCAGATATCCCAATCGACCACACTACTTTCAACAACCGAAGTCGTATAGGCAATGTATCTGCAAAGGGAGTCTCCACTGAGTTTGATGGTCGACCAGGGACTCTTAGCTGGAATTCACTTCCAGTAAGATTACCCGTATTTCCATTACCTATCTTAGGTGTATACTCAATCTTTCCACATGCGGCATCACATACATTCCCATTAGCAGAAAAATAAACACAGATATCAATTAGGAAAAGTAGTATATATATTTGTCTTAATAATCCTAGACCTCTAGTCTTATGATCTTAAACAGACAATGACTCCCCAGCAGAGTCGCCATTTTTGTGATACTTTGTGAACTCAGGGTTTTCTACTTAAGAGATGGGAACTTAAGGTTTTCACCGAAGATTGTAAGAAAGAGAACTGGGCCCCACGGTGGGCGCCATTTTTTCTGTAGCGCGATTTTTGTGGTCTTGAAGCACTATCGCTCGGGTACTACAGTTGGATTCATTTTTTATCCTATTGAGCTGATTAAGGAAGGGAAATAGATGTCTCCAATTAACCCTGCTCGCAAACTAAGGTTAAATAGTAAAAAATGTTGGCTTACATATGCTATTAAGACGTGGGCCCCTCTTCGGTTATTTTGTTAAGAACACAGTGTCTGGACTATTTGTGAGGTTTTTGGTAAGATGTTAGGATTTGGTGCTTTTGGGTTGATATCTGAAAGTATTGGATTTTGAGTTTTTGATTAGTATGCTCGCTAAGATTTTACAATCTTATGCCTACGTATTCCCGTTTAACGAAACAGGGAAATCAGAGCGATCGTAGTTCCTCCTATTCTATGGGAGGAAAAAAGTCATTTTGGTGTCTTATTCAAAGCCCGAGACATGAAGCTAAAGGTGATTTGTATCTTTTTCAAAGCCCAAGATGTGAAGCTAAAAGGTTTAGGATTAGAGAGAATTTGTCATCTCTAAAGGGGGATATATGGTCTGTTTATCACAACTATTGGGTGACTGATTATAAAGGAGGATTACTTTAACTGGGATATGTGAATCCAGCAATGTCATAATTTCCTTTATAGGGGATTTTTTAACCTGAAAGAGAAGACTTTAACTCAGTGTAGAGCAATGCCATCTTTCCTTAGGAATTTCTCATGCTAAAAGAGGGACAATGGCGTGGATGTAAATAATCCAGAGTCTTGCCGCTTACAGCAATTAGATGAAGGAAAAGGAGTTGTTGATGTTTGTATGCTGTGAGCAAGGAAAAGATTTGATGCCAAAAGGTTAATTGACTCAACCGAGGTTTTCCTTATACAAAGCCTAAGAGGAGCCGATTGACCCAACAAGAGGGTGCCTTTTATTTGTTGTCTCGTACGAAGCTCGAGATAGAGGCTAAAAGGGTTGACTCAACAAGAGAGTACTAACAAGTGACTGACTCAATAAGAGAGTGCTTTTTATGTGTCTTGTACGAAGCCCAAGACGGAGGCTAAAAGATTTTGACTCAACAAGAGAGTCTTTTATCTGTCTTATATGAAGCCTAAGACGGAGGCTAAAAAGGTTTGAGTCAACAAAAAAGTCTTTTATATGTCTTATATGAAGCCTAAGACGGAGGCTAAAAAGGTTTGACTCAACAAGAGAGTCTTTTATACTCAACAAGAGAGTGATTTGATGTCTCGTATGAAGCCCGAGATAGAGGCTAAAGGGAGATTGACTCAACAAGAGAGTCTTTTATACTCAACAAGAAAGTGTTTTAGTATCTCGTACGAAGCCCGAGATAAAGGCTAAAAGGGAAGTTACTCAACAAGAGAGTCTTTTATACTCAACAAGAGAGTGTTTTAGTATCTTGTATGAAGCCCGAGATAGAGGCTAAAAGGGACACTAACTCAACAAGAGAGTCTGAAAAGGTTAAATCCGCTGGGGAGAGTCATTGTACAAAGCCCAAGAGGAGGCTACCTTACCGCCGTGGATTTTGGAGATCCTGAAGCGAGTCCAAGTATAGGGAACTCTCATGAGAGAGACCGGGTTTCTGCCTATGTTTGAAGGGAACTTGAAAATTTCTTTGAGACTCAAGGGTCTTAGACTGTCCGAGTCTAGAGTTTTATCTTTTGTATAATGCCCAAGAGAAGGCGCGGGTATTAAGGGATGGGTATCAACTCCACAACGGCCGGAGTTTTGACGCTGGAAAGACTTCTCTAGCAAATGATGACTAAGTTCTGTCTTATACCTTTAAGAGGTCGTCAGGATCCTTGTATTAAGCCCAAGAGAAGGCATGAGAACTTCTAAGAAGCCGAAGGGTCCTTGTACAACGCCCAAAAGGAGGCGGGGATGCTTTTAGGAGGCCTGTGGGTCCCCAAACCAAGAGAAGTTCAAGACATGCTATTCACAGAGAATAGATTAAGCCAGGAAGGTTCTTGAATTTGGAAGAAACTCAAGAGATGTTATTCACGGAGAATAGATCAACTCTAGGGAGTAGAGTTTCTTTGACAATTTCTAAGAGTGACAGTCTGAGAAAGGGTTCACCGAGAGTGCTGCCTTTCACGTTTCCATATTGTTTAACCCCAAGAGGAGGGAAGACTGTATCTGGTAATCCTATGGGGGATCTAGTTTTGACTGTATTTAAGAGTGACCAACAAGGCTTTACTTAGTGCTAGACGTAGTTGCCGGGGAAAAATCTAAATAACTATACTAGTATTATACAGTTGATATTTGACAAGTATATAAAAAGGATGTGAAAGAAGACTTACAGTGAAGCAGCCCCACAATACAGTTATATACATATGAAAGCGGATAAACACTTACCCGTTGTAGAGCTTCCATGTTGTTTAGTTAGTTGTTCAACAAAGAAAGCTTTGATAACAATATTATATTCAAAATCAAAGGAGAAAGTGCTTTGAAAAGTTTGTTGGGGCTTACAGCTCAAGGAGAGGCCCAAGTTTTAACGATGATCGCACCGCTGTTTTGAAAACTGTACAGAGGGACTTATACAATATGTGAGGCCCACAAAGTTTTTATGTACAAGGGAGTTGGGTCTTACACTTTATTAGAGGCCCAAAGATTTTAAAGAAAGGAAATGGGGCTTATAACACGAGGGTAGGCCCAAAAGTTTTTCCGTTTTTGAAATGGCGATCACGCCGAGGTTTTTGAAAACGCAGTGGGTCTTATACAATGACTGAGGCCCAAAAATGTTTTGGTTTTCAAGGGGGATTGGGTCTTACACTCTATTAGAGGCCCAAAGTGTTTTTGTACCAGTGATGGGGCTTACAGCTCAAGGAGAGGCCTAGGGTTTTATTTTAAAAGGCGACGATCGCGCCGTAATTTTGAAAATACAACGGGACTTATACAACATCTGAGGCCCAAAAAATGGTTTGTATTTACAAAGGATTGGGTCTTACACTCTACTAAGAGGCCCACAGTGTTGAAAATTATTGATGAGGGTTGAAATCAAAGAAACCTTAATTTTGTTTTCTTTAAAAAGTAAATATTTAAAGAAAATCAATAAAAATGATAAAAATACCAAATGAGTTTGAATAAACCACTTGTGATTTTTGTTTAAGGTTTGAAAAATGAGGTTTTAATCACAAGATGAATTAAAACTCATTTGGTTTTGATTTTCAAGGTAAATATTCACTTTTAAAATGTTTAAAAACAATTAAAAATGAATTTATTCACAAAAATACTAATTACATTAAATAAATAATATAAATTTGATTTTTTTAGGAATAAAATATTTCATCATTTTTGTGATTTTTTGCAAAAAGAACCAATAAAAAATAATTAAAATTGAGGGAGTTATTAATTTTTCAAATTATTAAAAATAATAAGAAAAATAATAAAATATGAAAAAGTGGTAAAAAAAGAGGATCTGGGGCGAGGGGGATTCGAACCCCATACCTCTTGTGTGCAGGGCGCGCGCCTTACCACTGGGGTGGTGATACATCCGTGTATTGAAACACAACCACAAATATACAAGGCTTGTCTTGTTTTTTGGTCTGGCCCAAGGCAAGGCAAGGCAAGATTTTGGTCAGAAACGTGAAGGCCATAACTTTCTCATTTCTCCATGGATGGAGACAAAATTTATATGCATCTGGCCTAGAATTTCACAAGGAATCCAATGGTGGTGGTGGTTTTTTTAGAAAACAAATCCTCCTCAAAACCCGATAGTGGTTTTGAAATAGGCCATATTTTGCATTTTCTGTGCTACCTCTTGGTACAGGCATGAATTACATGATGAATTGGTTCAAACACAACACATATAACATGTATAAGAGATGCATGATCAGTGGACCTCAAAGCAAGGCATATTTTAAAGAGTTCAAGTTGAGATGCTTACCTCTTTAGGAGCTTTTTGGGCAATCTGCCAAGTGCTTTATTCTAGAAATGTTTTGATGCTTTGAACACTCTCAAATGATCCCTTAGAAGCTTTTAGGATGATTGGAATCGGCTGGAAACCTCAGGAATGGAAACTGGCCCTTTCTTGCAAAAGGGGCAAAAGTGGCCAAAATAGTAACTCTCTCAAATGGTGTTCCAGATGTGTGAAACCATTTGGGACAGTTCAAGGATGATATTTGGAGTGTGTTTGAGGTTTTATCTGGTTTGGAAAGTGGTTGAATCAAGACATGGCTTGAAAAATGCAAAAAGGCCCTATTTTGAGGTTTTGAGAGGGGACTTTGTGATTTTGGTGTTACAGGTCACTTGTGAGAGTTTGGATCACTTCTATATAATGTTTATGAGGTGTGTGTGTGTGTGTGTGATTGGTTTGGTTGGAATTTATCTCAAGCTCAAAACCCGATAGTGACTTGCTTTGGAAGGCAAATTTGGAAGTGAGAAGGTGATTTTGAGGAAAACATCTGTTTGATGGCTTTGGTGTACTCAAACTGATCACAAATGAGCTCTATTTATAGTAGAGCAAGTTTGTTTTGGCTGAAATAGTGAATGGAAACTGCAGCAGAGGTTTGGCCAATGTTGATCAATGGGAAGCCAAGTCTCCTCTAGCCATTGACTAGAGGTTAGGGCACAGGCTGCTGGTTCCCTTGGTCTTGGATATGTCTTGACTGAATTTAGTTGGAAATGGCTCAGTCCATGCCACCTTGGTGCATCCATTGAATGCTCCAAAACAAAATTGGAGTCTTGTCCCCTCTTTAGGGATTTCTAGGTTTGGCATGCTATTTTTGGTTCCAAGGACTTGGGAGGCTGATGGATCAGTGTTTGTCCCTCCTTGGTCTCCCCCTGAGGTGTTCAGATGGATATACTTGTTGGTTATTTGTAAAAGTTGGGCAAATCGAGCAAAATGCACAAATCTGCCTTGCCTTGACAGTTTGCAGCAAGGCACATTGGCATGGTCATATCTCATGGCTCAAGTGGATTTTCATAGAGTTCTTGGCCATTTTGGAAAGCTCTCATATGATACAACATATGTGTAATCATAGTTTGTTTTGATACCTTTTGGATCCAAGTGAAAAATGCCCCTACATTTGGAAAAAAGTGAAGGCAGATTCTGACTTAGTGAAAATTTCACTAAGTGTTGGAAAAAAGTGACATTTTCACTTTTTGTGATTTTGGCCATTCCATAACTTGAAATCCATGGAGAATTGGAATTAGGTGTAGTTGACACTTTTAAAGTATGCCATGAGAGCTACAAATCCATCTTTGGATCAGACCAAATGATTGCTTGGATCTCAAGTTATGATCCTTGGAAGTTGGTACCCTAGCCACTTTGTTCCATAACTTAGAAAATTTCTAAGTTTTTTATGGTTACCCCTTTTACAAGTTAACCCACTTTTCTTGATTTTTCTTGATGAATGATGATTCCAATCACACATTATCATCATTTTGGGGTCAAAGAACCATAATTGTGAAAAATCTCAAAAAGTCAAAGTTGACTTTTGTGCACAGTTGACTTTTTGTCAGACGAATTCCAAACTGTGCGATCCATTATGAAATTAAGTCCTTGACCTAAATCAAACTTGATGGATTGATTTCATAGGTGCTATAGGGTTTATTGAATCATGTCCCAAGGTTTGGGAGCATGCCTGGGTCAAAAGTCAATGGTACAGTTGACTTTTTCCGCGAAACCCTAACTGTGGTTCTGATGAACTTGAAACTTGGGAATCGAGCTTCTTGGATCAATCCATTGTTGCAAATGGATCAATGTAGTGTGTTGGAGACCCTCAAATCATGTCTTGAGGTCTTGGCTCATGATTTGTCCCAAAAGTCAACTTAGGGGTGAATTAGGTCAAGAAACCCTAATTCCTGATTTTTAGTGAATGCATCCCCTAAGGCTAAATTGACTTGATGATTGGGGACATGGTGTTCCATGGAGTATATTAGGTTATGATTTGAAGCATTGGCTCATGCCCAGAGGAAAATTTCCATCTGGAGGCCCTGGTTGACCAAACCCTAATTTGGTGACACTGGCGATCATGAGGCTTGATCCACTTAGAATGCTGCAACCTTGTGCTTGATTCTTGTTGTGGGAGTCCTCTTGATCCATTGTGGCTATTTGAGAGGTTAGACAAGTTGAAGATCATGTCATCTCTTGATTGATCCTTTGTCTAAGGCTCAGAGAGGGCTTGTAACCCTAATTTTTTATAGTAGTGAATGCTCACCCATCTTTGAGGAGACTGATGAGGTATGATGATTCATCCGTATTGTGATGATGATTTGCCCAATGATGGGAAATATTAGTGGTTAAAATTTGGGGTATGACACTTCCCTTTGACCTCCTAGTCATAGGATACTTTCCTTTTGGCCTCATAGCCATTTTTCTCACAACTTAGAATTAAGTTAGAGTTCTTGGACTCTATGTGAACTCATCACCTTGAGTATTCACTTCCCCCTATCACAACTTTGACTTAGAGAGTTTCTTAAACTCTATATGAGCTCATACTCATTCCCCCTTGGAACTTTGGCCATAGTCAATGGTTCCTCACCCTTAGTTAGGTGAACTACAGTTGATCTGATTCTTTAGTCAAATACGTAGGCACAAGATGCGACGTCTTGGCGAGCAAACTTAGTGTATATACCCTTAGGCATTTACCTTTACCCTTAGCAAATACCTTAGCAAGCAAACATAACATAACACAAACTAAACAAGAGGTTCCTGTAGAGTACTACAGATATTAAGGGTGCTAATACCTTCCCTTAGTATAACCAACCCCCGAACCTTAGATCTCCCCCTTTAAGTTTTCTCGATCTTGAACATTTCCTTTGGATAAATCAAAGTCGGTGGTGAATTTCAAAGATGTGTGATGCAAGTTAATTAATGGCTTGTTATCCGATTCTTACCGCAACAGAAATGGCGACTTCACTGGGGAAGCAAACTGCAAGAGGGTTAAGCCCACCTTGTTGTGTTTATGTTATTTATGTTTTGCTTGCTTGATTGTACATATCTGTATATATATCTGTCTGCTTGGGTTCTTTTGTGTGCAGGGTGCTACTATTGAGTGGTGAGATAAGTCCTAACCCGGACTTGAGAGTACTTATGATAGGATGATGGTATATTCAAGGAGGCTTTGAGGGAGTCGATTCCCGAAAAAGTTGACTTGAGACACCATCACTCAGTTTAGGCCCTTTTTGAGAGTCTAGTCATGTTGAACGAGTCTATTCGTGAAAACGTGCTACTCTCGACCTAGGTGCCCTTGATATTGAGAACCTTAGTTACCTCTAACCCCACTTGGCCTTTTAGGATGTAGTACGAGGACTATGAGGGAGTCTATTCCTTGATTGGTTGCTACGCGATACTACACTCAGACTATATTCTCTTGAGAATATTATTGACTACCGAGTCATTCGGGAAATCGATAATATTCGAAAGATGGATTGTCGACTCTGGGAACTTTTTAGAACCCTGTTCTGTAGATGAAAACCCATAGCACACACCTTTTGGATGGGTAGACCATGGCTCTATGCTCGTGATCTTCAAACCTAAGCCCTCTCTTGTTGGCTTGTGCATATTTGTGAATACCTGGATATGTGTGATTGTGCATACATTTATACATTCATGATAGCCCTTTGGTTTCAAGGAACCCAGGCATTCTTTCCTTTGCAAAGATCAATAAAGATCATGATTTTTAAAGCCAAACTCTTCAGCTTTCAAAAAAAGGATATTTGCAACTTGCTTTTGAGCTCCTTGAAACCATTTGGCTTGCATTAGCATTGCATGCGCATTTGTATTTCTCAGCCTCGAGTCTCATCCGTCCTCTGTCTGTAACCCAGTTGACTTCCCAAAGCCAGCATTGGACTTAAGTAGCTTGTGAAGGATCATGGACTCGGAAGAGTAGAGCCAGTTTGTGACCAGAGCAGATTTTGACTTGTTGAAAAATCAGTTGGTGGAAGGTATGACAGCCTTGGCAAAGAAAGATGACAGCATTCAAAGGACTTCTATGAACGATGTTGTCCAAGCTCAACCTATGCAGATTCCTGTTGAGAATCAGGTTATACAAGAACATGCCTTTGTCCGAGATGGACGTTCCTCTTCTATTGATGCTGTGGAATATCGTAGTTTTGCATTCTCTGAGCCAGATTCCTAAGAGGTAGTCCCTGTGATGAAAATCCAAGACCCACGAGACATTGAGATTATGGAAAAATGTCGTGCCTTGGAAGAAAAGCTTGATGCCATTAAGAGTCGTGCCACTGCTGATATAAATGCTTTGAACATGTGTTTGGTACCCGACCTTGTGATACCACCTAAGTTCAAAACGCCGAAGTTTGAGAAGTACCAAGGGGATAGCTATCCAAAACAACATTTGGTGATGTTTTGCAGAAAAATGAATTCACATGTCCGTAATGACAAACTCATGATCCATTGTTTCCAAGACAGTCTGAGTGGGGCATCATTGAATTTGTACATGCAACTAGAAAACAATCACATCCAATCATGGTCAGACTTAGCCCATGCCATTGTGAAGCAATACAACTACAATCTTGACATGACTCCCAGTCGTTTGCATTTGCTAGACTTATCTCAAGAAAACAATGAATCTTTTAGAAAGTATGCTCAGAGGTGGAGAGAAATAGCCACTCGCGTCCAACCACCACTCTTGGACAAGGAATTGGTTAACTGGTTCGTGGATACCTTGCAAGGCCCGTACCGAGAAACGTTTTTTAGCATTGTGACATCAAATTTCTCTGACTTGGTAATAGCTGGAGAGAGCATTGAGAGCGGTCTCAAGAACGAAAAAATCCAAGGCATCTCAAACACCCTAGCTAGTGAGATTGAATCAACAATCAGTTCTCAAGAAGATTGGGAGAAAGAAAGTAATTCCACTTGGGAAGCTCCGACACTTCAGCCTCAACGCTCATGCAACTCAAGTGTTCAGAGTCAGCAATCTTTTGAGTCTCAGCGTCAGATACCATTTTCTCCTCAAGAACAATATTCTTCTCCAAATCGAAGACCTCATCAGTACCAACAGTCATTCTGCCGTCAGCCACGTCAGCACGCACGACGAAGGCCAAGAAGGCCAGAGAGGAATTTCACTCAGTTGCCAATGTCATACAGTCAGTTCTTGCCAGATTTGATCGAAAGTGGATTAATAGTGCCAAATGATATAGATCCAGTGATCCCTTCATACCCACCAGGCTTCGACGCCGATGCCCATTGTGACTACCATGCTGGGGCACAAGGACACTCAACTGAAGACTGTAAGGTATTCAGGAGTAAGGTTCAGACTCTAGTTGACTCCAATATGATCTCATTCATACCTCAAGGCATTCAAATCAACAATCCTTCACCTAATCAAGCAGACTCATCAGACTCTGAAGTGGAAGAAATTACTGAGAGGGAATGTGAAGATGATTCTAGACTGATCTCGACAGTCGACTTTGAAAATGACCATCTCGGTTTGGCAAATCAAGAAAGGAAAGCCTAAGTCCCTAAAGCTGACACTCTTTTGGCTGTTTCAGCATTCTTGTTGTATTTTCTTTGCATATTTGAATTGTATTCGCTTATAAGCTTTTGTTTTTCAAATTGGCAAGATTAATGAAATGTTTGTGCACCTTTTGATTAAGTCCATTCGTTTCACTCATCTACTTTTATGCTCATAAAAACAAAAAAAAATATATCTTTATCTTGTTTCACTCCACTTATCGAATTGTTGTTAAGCAAAGATTGGGGAGGATGAGGAAAATATTATCCATAATTGTTGTGGTATGCTTTCGATTAAACCTTGCCGAGGATGTAAGGCATTGTTTCAATCCCTAAACACTGGAGAAATAAGGAAGATAATCCCTCGTTAACCACTTCGATCCTAGAAGTAGGAGTTTGCTTTCTTTACAAACAAAAACCCTTAAATCTCAACCTTGGGGCAGGGTAGTTCTCAGTCTAACTCGGTTATGCACTCGAATGCAAGCGCTTCATGCAAGACACCAGTCAGCTCTCTCAAATCAAGTGACAAAGAAGACAAGGTATCATAACCTCAATAAAGACGAAAAAGAGGTCTCAAAACCTCAACAGATGAGAAAAAGAGGTCTCAAAACCTCAACAAAGACAAGAAGAGGTCTCAAAACCTCAGTGAAGACAAAAAGAGGTCTCATAACCTCAACAAAGAAAAAAGGTCTCATAACCTCAACCAAAGAAGAGGCCTCAAAACCTCAAACAAAGACAAGAAGAGGTCTCAAAACCTCAGCAATAAAGGACAACCAAACTCTGCAAGGGAGTAATGACTACAAAGGTGTCTGAATCATCGTCAACTATCATCAATTCATTTCCTAGCCTATGGAAACTTGAATGTATAGCTTGAGTTAACTGAGTGTAGGATTAGAGTTCATCACGAAGATGGGGTAGGGATAAATAAACTTTGAGCCTTTATCTTTTGTTTCATAAAACCGTGAACCAGGCCACGTTACAACCCTTAAAAGACCTAATTGAGGTAAGGTTGTTTTGAAAGCATACTACAACAAGGTTGATTAACCTGACTCCTAATGATCTTTGCTATTTGTGTGTGTTGATCATTTCATTTGTCATGCTGTAAATGACTAGATCCGCCTTTGTTTTTTATTTATTCACTCCACCGTGTGTGTTTCATAAATAAAAATTGATTTCAAAAGATTGCATGAATTTTGCATTGAAATTGCCAATTTTTAAACAATACTTGTTTGCAAAGACAATTCAATATCAAAGAAATCCCAACAAATGCGGCCAGCTAGGGGAATTTGACTTGATAAAGGAAGCTCAGTCAGGGGCAACCAAGCGGAAAGATATGCCATTCCACCATTCCGAGAGTCATTGAATCATGGGCAGAACTCTTCAAGATCAGAATATTGGGGCGAGTTTTCTTGAGGTCATCTTATGATAAGTGTGGACTTCAGTGACCCATCAACAGGGGCAAACTTGTTCCCCGGTTATTTCTACCACAGTCTGAGTCCTTTGTATTGGGAATACGGTTAATCAGGGGCAGTTATGCCGAGGCTCATTTCTTTTCAAAAGTTTGAAGATATTGAAGCATATGGTATGCCAATTCTTCTGTAAAATCCTTTTGATGACTTATCCTCACAGACTAGTTAATCAGAGGCAGTCAGATCGAGATTCGATAAATCTCTAAAGGGCCAATCAGTCTGGGGCATCTCTTTCACAGATCAGTCAGTCTGAAGAACAAGTTCAAAGACTTTGTTGTGCAAATGCAGTTAATCTGGGGGTAGTTATGCCGAAATTCATGAATTTCTCCAAGAGTTTGAAGATATTGAAACACCTTGTATGCCAATTCTTCTGTAAAATCCTCTTGATATTTTTCTCCTGACAGGCCGTGTAATCTGGGGCAGATGAGTTATGCAGAACTACTCAGCCTTTGTGACATCTTTTGCTCGCTCCCTAATAAGCTGTCTCTTAAGCTATTCTTGGCAAATTCTTCAGTAAAGAAAGCAACTCATGATGGCAATCTTAGTGAAGTCATGACGTTATACCCCAAGTGGATCACTTATTTCCCCAGAGAAAGTTGTAATCTTGAAATAGAACCACTAATTTCTGCAGATTCATCCCCAGTAATGGTCCAATCCAATGAGTTTGGCTGGGTATCCTTGCCGAGAAGTTTATTTTATCTCCGGTCTCGCTTATCTTTGCCTGTTTTGTCAACATAAGCATAAGCATGGCATAAGCATTCATGTGCATATTATCTTAGCATTTTTGCTTCCCTTTCTGATGCTTACCTATTTTTGTTTACTTTGGCTTTTATCTCCCCAAGTGACTGGGTTTGTCTATTATCTCCAATAGAGTTGTCAGCCCTATGCATAAAGTGCCCATCCTTTCTAGAATTCCCCATAGAGATTGGTTCTCGTGGATGATGGTTGGTTCAGTTACCTTTTTCCATGCATGGATAAGATAAATCCCCATTTGAGTTCATTCCTCAATTGGAGTCTTGTTTGACTATTTCTTTCAAGCTTGTCCCTAGATTGATCTTTGGTCCCTGGCAGGTGTGATTTTCAAACCTATCTTTGAATGTGCATTTATTTTGCATTGTGTCTCGCAGGAAGAATATTTTACAGATCCACATTGAAGACATGATCCTTTCTCCAGCAGTGTTGTAATATCAACATCTCCTTGGAATTTATACCCAACAACAAGTGGCAATCTCCTTAAGAAGCTTGTCTTGCTATCATCACCTCTACAACGATAAGTGACAATCTCTTTCACGAGAAGCTAATCCGTCCTTGGTTTCATTCATACTTCTACAATTACAAATGATGTTACCTTCAGTCATTCGCTTTCCATCAACCCATTTGATGCGATCCCTGTTCGAGGTATTCTTTCCGCCAACCCTTTTTTACAATGTCAATTTCTTCATTCTGGTAATCCTTTGATGTGGATGATGTTCAATGAAGTCAATTTCTTCATTCCGTCAATCCATTGACGTGGATGATGTTCGATGAAGTCAATTTCTTCATTCCGTCAATCCTTTGACGTGGATGATGTTCCTTGCCGTCAAACCTTTTGATGATGTGAACCTTCAAATATACCTTGTTCCTTGTCGTCAACCCTTTTTTTGACGATGTGAATTTTGGTCAATAGTCTAGCTCATACTGGCATTCAAAATCCAGCTCATACCGGTATCCAAAAAATCCAGCTCATACTGGTATCCAAAAATCCAGCTCATACTGGTATCCAAAAATCCAGTTCATACTGGTATCCTAAAGTCCAGCTCATACAGGCATTCAAAATCCAGCTCATACTAGTATCCAAAAATCCAGCTCATACTGGTATCTAAAAATCCAGCTCATACTGGTGTCCAAAAATCCAGCTCATACGGGTGTCCAAAATCCAGCTCATACTGGTATCCAAAAAATCCAGCTCATACTGGTATCCAAAAAATCCAGCTAATACTGGTATCCAAAAATCTAGCTCATACTGGTATCCAAAAATCCAGCTCATACTGGTAGTCAAAATCCAGCTCATACTGGTATCCAAAATTCAGCTCATACTGGTAGTCAAAATCCAGCTCATACTAGTATCCTAAAATCCAGCTCATACTGGTAGTCAAAATCCAGCTCATACTGGTATCCAAAAGTCCAACTCATATTGGCATCCAAATCCAGCTCATACTGGTACCTTAAAGTCCAACTCATATTGGCATCCAAAATCCAGCTCATAATGGTATCTAAAAAACCAACTCATATTGGTCTGTATTCAAAAACCAACTCATATTGGTCCCTTTTTCCAAAGTCCAACTCATATTGGCATCCAGATCCAGCTCATACTGGTAGTCAAAGTCCAGCTCATACTGGTATACAAACTATAACCCCAAACTAGTGTCTTTTCCAACTCATATTAGAGTCCAACTCACATTGGTAACCTAGTCCCATCAATGGCTTATTAACCTTATTCCCAGCTAAAAAGTCCAGTCATCTTACATCATCTGGCGCGCAAAAGTTTATCTCTGTCTTTTCTGGTTTTTCTTGAAGATCCTGTTTGAACTCTTCAGTATAAGAAAATCCCAGAAAATCTTTTGTTGATGTCTATCCTTTTATTTCAAACTGATCCCTAGTGGAGATCATGTCTTCTTTATGATTTCATGCCCAATAAGAATGTGTCTTTACTTCCCCGGTGTCGTCCGGTCACGTATGAACCTGTCATCCATCTCCCTGGATCTTTCCCCAGTGGAGAATACCTCTCCGGCTCCTATCTCCAGTAAAGATCTATAGGGTCTTCCCCTTTACGTTTCTATCCCCAGTATTTCCTCAGAGTCTTCCCAGTGAGTCTCTTTTGTTGGTCAGCCTGTATCCCCAGTGAGTTTTCCTCATGGATACTAACCTTCATCCTTCCCCAGTGTTACTCACCTGTGGTTGTTTTCTCTTTATCTCTGGTGTCTGGTCTCTCTCCACCTTTGCACTATCATGGTATCATATCATCATACTAGAGGTTCATGGCATGTCAGCATTTGCATGTCTGTTGCTTGTCTTTAGCATCTGTATTCCATCTAAGGGCAAAAATTCCCGGTTTGCTATATTTAAATACCTTTCACCTGGATGTCCCGAGGACCTTCTTTCCCCGTGCCATCCGGTAAAGCTATTTAAATAGGGGCAACCGTTGTACCCCAAATTTTACCCCTTAGATGTCATAAAATTTTGCACTTACATTTAGGATTCAATCATCTATGCATTATCAACTAACCACCATATCTTGCTAGTTTGTTCTTTTATGTAAAAGTTAGGGTTTGCACAAGAAAGAGGACAAGATCAATAAGCCAAACTCTTGACTCATTCAACATGATCAAGAGATTCCCCTTCATCAATGATTAAGTGCAAGATCGTATCAATTCAAGCCTCAATTCCTCAAGCGCACCAAATTAGGATTTTGACTAAAAGATAACTTAGCGTTGACTTTTCATCTGCACATGATCCCATACCTCAAGACGTGATCCAAAGGTTTCAAATGCGACTTGCTGATTCATTCATGTGATTTGATTTGCTCAAAAAGTGTGACTCATTGATAGTTGAAGAATTTGATTCAATTGCAAAAAAAAAAGTCAACAAAGTCAAAGTTTGACTTTCGACATTTTTTGACCAACCATGGACTTCTCAAGTCAATAATCATGAAAACTATGGAAGATAATTGGATTTAATCGGGATTGAATCAAGAAAATCACACAAAAAGATCAAGAAATAATGGAATGGCAAAATTGTAATATTGGTACATGCATGAGGATCAATGAAGGAATATTCCTTGCTTTGGTGCCAAGCAACGGCAAAGTTGTAATTTTCAAATGGCATTTTTGTAATAACAAAAAGCAGTTGAGGATCAGCAGCGTGAGGATCAGCAGTGTGAGGATCAGCAGCGTGAGGATCAGCATTGTTCAATGGCAAAGTGGTAATTATGGAACATGCGTGAGGATCAAGGAAGGAATATTCCTTACTTGGGTACCAAGCAATGGCAAAGTGGTAAATACCAAATGCTAGTTGAGGATCAGCAAGTGAGGATCAGCAGCGTGAGGATCAGCAAGTGAGGATCAGCAGCGTGAGGATCAGCAATTGAGGATCAGCAGCGTGAGGATCAGCAGCGAGAGGATCAACATTACACTACTAATGGCAGTTTTGTAATTACTAGTGGCAGAATTGTAATTAGAAGCTGATACTCAGGGCATCCTTGGTACTCAAAAAAAGGGAGGATAAAAAATCCTATAAATAGCCCTAAGTTTCTTCATTTTAGTGGAGGGAAAAAGAGGAAAAAAGAGGAAGAAAAGAGGAAATAAGGAGAGAATGGGAAGGAGAAAAGGTAGAGGAAAAACTTCTTGCATCATCACTTTGTTTTTGTAACTACTTGAAGAAGCCTTGGACTTACTCCAAGAGGTAAGCACTTTAAACTTTTGAAACTCATGATTATGCATTGTTCATAGCCATTTTTTTGGAGCAAAAATGTAGTACATATTGTTTTGTTGTGTGCTTCCTACTATATGCATTATACCATGTTCATGCATTGAGTTTTTATAGTTAAATACATTAAAGTGCAAATCTGGTTTTTTCCTTTGTACGCCTTAACCATTGGGTTTTAGGATGAGATAATACCACCATGTTATTCCTTGTTTTTTTATATCAATTTTCATTTTTGGATCATCAAAAAATATGGAGAAATGAGTGAGTTATGTTGGTTGAAAGTTTTGAAAATAATGAGAAACAAGTGTTGTTGTTGTTGTTGTTGTATCGAAGAGAGAGAGAGATATGAAGAAGAAGAATGAATAGTGAAATATGCATGAGAGATTTGTTATTTGTTTTGTTGTTTCTAGTTAATTATTATTAATGAAAATAAATAAAAAGAAAAAGTGAGGTGTTGCCCCTGTGATTTCTCACTTTCAATTTGTTCTTTTTTTTTAATTTCCTTTTTTTTATTAAAATAATTGGTTTAAGAAGAATAATAATATTAACTTAATTCTAAAAAATGAAAAAAAGGGTATTTTAGCATAGTCAGATTTATTTAGATAAATGTTAATTTCTTTTCAAAATAAATATCAAAACCAAAAAATTAGAATATTTGTTAGTAGCTTTTTTTTTTCTTTTTAAAGAAAAATGCACTAATTTTTCTTAATGTCTAAAAAATACAAAAAAATGAAACATGATAAAAATCCCAAAAAAAATTCTTAATTATTTATTTTAATTACTTCCATTTTTCTTGTTTTGTCAATTTCTTTCATTATTTTGTCAATTGTTAAATATTGAAAATACCAAAAATATTTGTCATTTGTTTTGTCATGCACTTGTTAATTAATTCTTGTTGATTCACTTGATGTTTTACCATGTGCCATTGATTTCATTTTGTTGATACTTGGCATCTAAATCCAAGGGAAATAACTTCTTCATGGACTTAATGTCATAGATAGTTTAGCAATCCCTAGTTCCCCTTTGACCTTGTTAGAGTCATACACCTTTCAATTTTCAACTTAGCTTTAAGTAAGAGTTTTAGAACTCTTGTAAGTGTTGTTGCTATGAACACTTACCTTCCCCTTCGGAACCTTGATCACTATCAAGTGTTCCTCCACCTTAATTAGGTGAACTATGGAGGCTCTGATTCCTTAATCCTAGTCAGGATACGTAGGCACAAGATGCGATATCTTGTCGAGCCCTCTAACCACTAACCTCCAACCTCTAACCTCTAACCACTAACCACTAACACTTGCTTCCCACTTACCAGCCTTGACCTCATAGTCATGGCCATCTCCTTGACCTCATAGTCATAGCCACTTACCAGCTTTGACCTCATAGTCATAGCCCCTTACCAGCTTTGACCTCATAGTCATAGCCACCTACCAGCCTTGACCTCATAGTCATGGCCATCTTCCCTTTGACCTCCTTGTCATAGGATACTTTCCTTTTGGCCTCATAGCCATTTTTCTCACAACTTAGAATTAAGTTAGAGTTCTTGGACTCTATGGAACTCATCACCTTGAGTACTCACTTCCCCCTATCACAACTTAGACTTAGAGAGTTTCTTAAACTCTATATGAGCTCATACTCATTCCCCCTTGGAACTTTGGCCATAGTCAATGGTTCCTCACCCTTAGTTAGGTGAACTACGGTTGCTCTGATTCTTTAGTCCGATACGTAGGCATAAGATGCGACGTCTTTGCGAGCAAACTTAGTGTTTATACCCTTAGGCCTTTACCTTTACCCTTAGCATATACCTTAGCAAGCAAACATAACATAACACAAACTAAACAAGAGGTTCCTGTAGAGTACTACAGATATTAAGGGTGTTAATACCTTCCCTTAGTATAACCAACCCCCGAATCTTAGATCTCCCCCCTTTAGGTTTTCTCGATCTTGAACCTTTCCTTTGGATAAATCAAAGTCGGTGGTGAATTTCAAGGATGTGTGATGCAAGTTAATTAATAGATGGTTATCCGATTCTCACTGCAACAGACACATCCAAGCCAATGTCCCTCTCTTAGCATGAAAGATTCATAAAGGAAAAAGTGGCATTGCTCTACACTGAGTTAAAGCTTATTCCTTCATGACATCTCTCTTATAAAGGAAATTATGGCATTGCTGGATTCCATACATCCTAGTTAAAGTAATTTCCCTTATAACCAATTACTCAATATTTGTGATGAATAGGTGAGATATCTCCCTTTAGAGATCACAAATTCTCTCTCTCTCTCTCTCTCTCTCTCTCAGTCAACTTTTAGCTTCAATCTTGGGCTTTGAACAAGACACAAATACTCCGATAGCTTCAATCTTGGGCTTTGAACAAGACACCAAATATTTTTCCTCCCATATAAATAGGAGGAACTACGATTGCTCTTATTTCCCAAATCTCTTTACGGGAATACGTAGGAATAAGATTGTGAAATCTTAGCGAGCACACAAATAAAAAATATTAGGTCCAGTACCTTCCCAAAAACAATAGAAAACCCGAAAACAACAAAAACATTCTCTCAACACTCCCAAAGGAGAAACTTTCCCAATCCATAGCAGATAAACACAAGAAAGCATTACCAATAGCAGAAATAAATGCAAAATAAAGTTCCTATAGATTACTATAGATACTCTGGGTGTTAATAGCTTCCCTATGTATAACCAGGCCCCGATCCCCAATCTCTTAGCATTTGTTAAAGAAAACACTTGCGTGCAGGGTTAGTTTGAGATATCTTCTCCTTCCTTTTAAGCTTTGTTAGTTCTTGTATTGGCTGGAATTTTGGTAAAACAATGGTGTTGTTAATGATGTCATATGTCTGATGTCTTAACATGAGTTCTTAACATTGAGTTGATGTTAAGTTCAAAAGGGTTGCAGTTTTGTATACTAATGTTAAACTTGATGTCTTGACATCAGTTGACAGAACATCAAAACATCAGTCTGATGTGTTTTGTTAGGGCTGCATTTGTTTAAGTGTGTCTTGAGAAGATTTGGTCGAGAGATTGCAGGCGAATATCATGGGACAAATATATTCTGTTGCAATTTTATATTGAGCAGATATTGTTTCTATTTTCATGCTAAAAGATATGGAGAATAATTAGATTTAATTGAAGATTTAATTAAAGATCTATTTAGTAGCAGAATCTTTTGCAGATTTGGAGCAGCTGATTTGTTGTGATTTGAAGGCCCAAATCCAGTTGGGAAATAGGTTATAAATAGAAGCATTGTAACCTAGTTTTAGTAAGCCAGCCATCATGTAAACTATAAGGGTTGTGTTATTTGATGAACCACCCGGTTTGTGGGATGGTCATTATGTTTATCTCTAAGCCTGTAGGTAAAAGATGTATTGGTCTTAGAGGAAGCTGTTAAGCAACTATAAGCATTGTTCTTAGTCATGAGGGTCATGTCTAGGTATTGTTATATGAGAGTGTCTTCTACTTTTATGTGTTTGGAGAGTTGTTGGAAATCAAGTTGTTGATGCAGTAACTGAGATGTTGACTGCTAGACATCATTGCGATGATTGGAAGTGAGATGGAGTCTCTTACCTAGGGAGAACTTAGGTACAAGGGTCATTGGGTAGGGATTAAGTGAGTAGATTGTCAACTGGTATTGTTGAGTCTGTTATTTAATACTGCTAACAGTGGACTTCCTTCCTGGCTTGGTATGCCCCCAGATGTAGGTTGTTAGACCGAGTTTGGTGAACAAATTCTGTGTGCACTTTTCTTTTCAGCAACTTATTTAATTGTCTATAATTGCCGTGCTGTTTATGTCAGACCAAATGTCTCGACATCATGTAGGACATCTGGGATCTGTTATACCAGAATTTCAATTGGTATCAGAGCAGGCATCCTG
The DNA here is from genome assembly GCA_022829125.1 of Lathyrus tuberosus. Taxonomy (NCBI): domain Eukaryota; kingdom Viridiplantae; phylum Streptophyta; class Magnoliopsida; order Fabales; family Fabaceae; genus Lathyrus; species Lathyrus tuberosus. Next base: position 2,185,388 of record JALAZF010000653.1, on the reverse strand, counting down.
TATGTTTCTGGATGAGATCTAGGGAAGATACTTTCTGGTTCATGAGCAAGGAAGATAATTTTGCTGAGTTATGGACTTGGTTAGTTCATATAGTTGTTTGTTTGATCCCTTGAAGTGAAGGATGGACTATTCATGACAGGGTATGTATTGGACCTGTCTGTTGTTATCAGGTGTGTAGCTTTGGTGGAGAACTGCTGTTGTGAGTTTGATTTATTTTCAAACTTTTTTGGTGTGCAAGGATTATTGAGTAGCGCCTGAAGGGTGTTGAGGAGTTGTTGTGTGTTCCGCTGCATGGTATCTGATGTAACCCTGGTTGTTTCTTGTGTCTCTGGTGGTGAGACTTTAGGAAGGTATTTTCTTGGAAAGACTTTAGAGTTTGGTCTCCTCAACAGAAGAAGAATATATTTCAAATCAGGTATTGAAGACCAATCTGTCCAGAACACTGATTCCTTCCTCCTCAATTTTCTTGATGATGAAAGAAGAGGGTGGAGCCAAAGCAAAAGAGTATCACTGTCAAATCTTTCATGCGGGAGTGAAGATCTTGATAGGTTATCTCTTAAGCGTATTTACGGTGTCCAATGCAGTTCTGGTATATCTGAAGATGAATTCTTTTGTGAAGATACATGTTTCTAATTTTCAAAATCATGAATTGGAGGAAGTTTCATCAAGAAAGAAGCTGAGCTTGATATGTCAATCCTAATGTCTCGACATCATGCTACATATCAGCAGTTTATGGTAAATGTTGAGTCAAAGTCCTATTAGATTGTAGCTATTTTGAAGGATCACTGAAGCTGTGAAGTTGAATAATTTTTGAGATGCTGTTCATAATGTCATAGCATCTCAGCTGGAGCTGGTTGAAGAAAAGGTAGTAATCTTGATAGCAGAAGAGAAGGAGATGATCCCTGTTTAAGCTAAAATGTCTGAGGACAATTTTATAGGGAAAATGCATCCAAGAGTTTGTGTGCAGTAGCAGTGTAAATCAGCCTGTGGTCAATCGGTGTATGCATGAGCTCTTTCAATTTTGTGGCTTGAAGGATTGGAAGTAGAAGATTGTCTATGGTATGTTATCACTCTTAAGTTAGACAAGAGGTCTGTACCTTGTGCTTATAAGAAGAAGCTTCTGGAAGAGTGTGTTATGCAAGTTACTACAGTTTTGGTGGTCTGATCTTGGAAGTTGATCAAATGTTGATATGTTTTCGTGTGTTCGCTGCAAGAGATATGTGTGGATTACTATGGTTGTAGTCTCCAAATCCTAGTAGATGTTTAATGTGATTTAGACTGATGTCGGAATTGATGTTGAGACATCACTTCAGTTCTTTGCTCAGGGTGGAGTGAAAGATCAAGACACTGACCTAACTTGGAAGGCTTTTGTGGAATGAATGGTTGTCATAATGGTTGTCATGAAGAAGATCCAGAAGATGCTAGAATCTGAAGAAGGGTTAAACCACAGGGATTTAAGATCAATTGCTATTTGTGATATTCACAAGTATTTAATTGATAATCCTTGAAAGACAAGATTAAGGATGTTCTGTCAATTGTTTTAACATCTTTTCATCAGAGGTTTAGAGAATCATGGGAGGGGTTCTACATTCACTCACAAGTCACCTAGGTGTTTCCTGGGATTATTGCTTAGCATCTGTTCCTAGAAAGTATTGTGAATGACTTGTCCAGATGGTGGTGCTGTTGAAGATGAAGACAGAAGACTATGAAGACATCATAATCTTGTTGGTTTCAGCTTGGATCAGTTTATTTCTGATCTAAGTGGTTTGGAGCATGGTGTTTGCTCTGGTTGTGAAGGTCGAGGATAAGTGGCAGTTATCTCTGGCTTTCTACTGACGGCTCTACTAAGGGAAGTGACCTTCTTTAGTATTGCTATGGGGTAGTCTTGGACTACTTATTTTTTGAAGATTCAGATGTGGTAGGTTTGAAGTCTTTGGAGTTTCTAAGCAGGATGGAGGTTGTCCACTCAAACTTGATTGTTGAATCAAGTCTATGAGAGCATGGAAATCTGTTTCTGCAAAGGGAGAAGGTTCTTCTGAGTGGCAGAAGGTAGAGCTGAATTCAACAGTTGGGTGACATAATGTTCTGACATCTAGCTTAACATCAGAAGTCTCAACTGGTGATGTGGCACATCAGCTTTTGATCGGGTGATCTACAGGAATGAACAATAGGATGCTTTAAAAAGATCGTTCTCATGGCAGTTTGTGGGAGCTGCAGGAAGGAGAAGATGTGACATGACCATGGCTTAGGGAGTCTAAGTGTGTTTGATATTGAGCAATTGGAACATGTGACTTGAAGATCTGGTTTCCTTAGTGGATCAGGATATCTTTGTGAGAGTTCTGACAAACATGAAAAAGGTCAAAATGTGGCATTTGGCTGTTTTCATATGAGGATTCATGCTTGAGGTGATCAAACTGTGGCATTTGGTTGATCTCAGAAGTGAATTCGAAGAATCAAGATAATCAGAGTGTGGCAGCTGGTTATTATTGAGGATTGTCTTGGAACAAGTTACTCTTGGGCTGAAGGGTGATGAGTTGAAGACTCAAGGAGATTATTTTTCTTGAAGGTGGATGAGAGTTTATTCCTCTGGTTCTTTGGATTACTATGCTAGAGTAAGTCCAGTTGGTGGAGCATATCAAGAATCATGGTGTTGATGTTTTGGTGTGTGGAAGATGTTCTAACTTGTGATAGGACATTATCTGGGATGATTACCTACATTGTATCTAAAGAGAATCTACCTAATCATACGGGAGAATGATGAAGTAGAAGGTCTGCTTTGGAAGGAGAATGTAGAGAAGAATGAAGTAGATCAGGTATTGATTGCTTGAAAGTCTGAATGTGGATATTCATCAATTGATCCAAATGTCAAAGATAGATGATTGGATGTGTATTGCTAAAGGCAGAAGAAAAGCCTGTGATGGGGACATAGCCCTATTGTCAAGTCATGCTAGAGAATAGTTGATCAGCCTGGCAAGATGTGGAGTTTTGGAGCATGTGAAGATAACAAACCAAGAGGGAATCATGTGAGTATACTAATTTGCAGTCTGAACTCTTTGCTTCAGAGAGGATGTGCGAGCTCATTGTATTCAGATGTGTATGTTAACCTGAATAAGCTGCTCTGACTGTGTTTTATTGGGAGCTTTTTGAAGGACTTCTATACGAAATGAGTCCTCTGAATGGTAATGAGAAGCTGATGTCCCCAAAAGATGTTGTTGAATGGTGATGTTGTAACATCATGTTTGCTGATGTTATATTTAGAATATGATTGAGAGTGTGCGTGTGGAGTTGGATGCTCAAGAATTTTTGTCAGAAGAGATGTTACTGACTATGTGAATTAGAATGTGGAGATTCTGGTCTTGTTTTTAGTAGTTTGTTCTGGCAGAGCATGACTACTAATTTTGAAGACTTCACTAGTATCAACAACTACTGGTGGATGTAATGGTAGAGGGATTATGATGTGATCTGATCAGAACATTTTTTTAGAGAGTTGTTCCTTCTTCTGCTATAAGTATCTCTTGAAGAGATTAGATCTCAGTAAAGCAGAGAATTTGTGGAGTCTGTGAGCAGTGTCAAACCAGTCAGGATACTTGGTTGTGTTCTCCAAAAGTGAAAGTACAGTATGTGAATGTGCTCAGCAAGTGTGCTCAAATGTTCATCTCCATCTAGAGCATTAGTTAACCATGACAGGGGGAGTACTTGTCTATGGATTCTGCAGCAAAGGTGCATATATTGTGAAGCTTGCATGCTGATCAAGCTTGTGGAGATTGATTACCTCTTATGAGGAGATAATGTCAGATAACATGTTATGACATTAGGTTATTGGATGGCATGTTGGTGTGGACATGAATGGTTCTAGCCATGTGAAGCTAATTGTTTGTATCATGTGCGCACATGCTTCTGAGGAGAAGTCTGAAGACAATTTTATGCAGTTTTGGAAAAACTTTGTGAGGGTCTTTGTTGATGGGAGATGTCACACTTGTCTTGATGTGTGTTATTAATTCTAAGTAAGAGGAGTTTACTTAGAGTTTAGTGGAAGGCATTGTGAGTGTGCTTCAGAACTTGTGGATGATTGTGTGAAGCATTCCTGACTGGATGAATGAAGACTGTGTCTGGATTTTCCAAATGCTATGATGTACTGGTCAAGGAGCATCAGTTGTGAAATATAAGGGGAGAACTTCTGTCTGTACTAGTGTGGTACTTGGATTGGTTTAGGATTAAGCATTTTGTGAATGCGTTCAGCAGGTGTGTTGAACAGAGGGTGCGCTCTTGAAGACATGAAGATGAGTCTCATGTTTTCCATTCATTTAAGGTGTTCTTCTTGCAAAGGAGCACTGGTTATCTTAGATAGGGAGAGTTGATCTTTTGTTGAAGAAGTTGTTTATCCAGATTGTAATGTCAGACAAGATGTCGCGACATTGTGTTACTGGTGAAGTTCATGGTGTACTTGATAGTTTAGACCTGGTTCTATAGATTTGTGTGTCAATGGATTGAATCAGGAGTATACATTTACACAAATGTTTGTCAATTTTTGGCCAAAAAGGGGGAGAGAATGTACAGTAGTAGCTGTTGAGTCTGGATTTTGTTCTGAGTATGTTGGTTGGCAGATTCAGAGTTTGTCCAATTGTGGCTAAAAAGGGGGAGAGTTAGCCTAGCTGTTACCTAGTTGTCTGTTGTGGTTCTAGGCTTGAGGGGCAGTGTGTAGTTTGTACAGCTATTTTGATGGTTGCAGTTTTGAGGGGGAGTTGCTGCTGCTAGTTGTGTGCTGATGTTATTTTGTATGTGTTTTTCTGCGGCTGGTATCTCTGGTGTAGGCTGAGATTGTTTTAGCCAAAATTAGCCAAAGGGGGAGATTGTTAGTTCTTGTATTAGCTGGAATTTTGGTAAAACAACGATGTTGTTAATGATGTCATATGTCTGATGTCTTAACATGAGTTCTTAACATTAAGTTGATGTTAAGTTCAGAAGGGTTGCAGTTTTGTATACTGATGTTAAACCTGATGTCTTGACATCAGTTGACAGAACATCAGAACATCAGTCTGATGTGTTTTGTTAGGGCTGCATTTGTTTAAGTGTGTCTTGAGAAGATCTGATGGAGAGATTGCAGGCGAATATCAAGGGACAAATATATTCAGTTGCAATCTTATATTGAGCAGATATTGTTACTATTTTCATGCAAAAAGATATGAAGAATAATTAGATTTAATTTAAGATTTAATTGAAGATTTAATTGAAGATCTATTTAGTAGCAGAATCTTTTGCAGATTTGGAGCAGCTGATTTGTTGTGATTTGAAGGCCCAAATCCAGTTGGGAAATAGGTTATAAATAGAAGCATTGTAACCTAGTTTTAGTAACTCAGCCATCATGTAAACTATAAGGGATGTGTTGTTTGATGAACCACCCGGTTTGTGGGATGGTCATCATGTTTATCTCTAAGCCTGTAGGTAAGAGATGTATTGGTCTTAGAGGAAGCTGTTAAGCAACTCTAAGCATTGTTCTTAGTCATGAGGGTCATGTCTAGGTATTGTTATAGGAGAGTGTCTTCTACTTTTATGTGTTTGGAGAGTTGTTGGAAATCAAGCTGTTGATGCAGTAACTGAGATGTTGACTGCTAAACATCATTGCGATGATTGGAAGTGAGATGGAGTCTCTTACCTAGGGAGAACTTAGGTAGAAGGGTCATTGGGTAGGGATTAAGTGAGTAGATTGTCAACTGGTATTGTTAGGTCTGTTATTTAATACTGCTAATAGTGGACTTCCTTCCTGGCTTGGTATGCCCCTAGATGTAGGTTGTTAGACCGAACTGGGTGAACAAATTTTGTGTGCACTTTTCTTTTCAACAACTTATTTAATTGTCTATAATTGCCTTGCTGTTTATGTCAGACCAGATGTCTCGACATCATGTAGGACATCTGGGATCTGTTATACCAGAATTTCAAGCTTCATAGGATAAATACAGAAATCAGAAAGTAGCACCAAACATGCGGTAGGTGGTCGCGTCACCAAAAAACCGACGCTACACCCGCTTCATCAAACAGGGGATTATCTATTGTTATGGGATCCGGATCTGAATCATAACAAATAATGAGACCAATTTGAACAATAAGACCATGGAAGAGTTTTGTGAAAGTTTCAAGATTGAGCATCACAACTCTTCTCCTTATCGCCCGAAAATGAATGGAGTTGTTGAAGCCGCAAACATGAATATCAAGAAAATCATGCAGAAAATGGTAAAGACTTACAAAGATTGGCATGAAATGCTACTGTTTGCCTTGCACAGATACAAAACTTCAGTGCGAACTTCAACAGGGGAAACCTCTTTTTCCTTGGCATTTGGGATAGATGTGGTTCTTCCTATTGAAGTGGAGATACCATCCATGAGAATCTCAAGGGAAACCAAACTGGATGAAGTTGAGTGGGTCCAAGAAAGATTTAACCAGCTGAACCTCATTGACGAGAAACACTTAACTGCAATGTGCCATGGTCAGTTGTACCAAAAGCGGATTAAGAGGGCATTTGACAAGAAGGTCTGTATCCGAGAATTCAGAGAAGGAGAACTTGTACTCAAGAAACTCTTGCCAGTTTATAAGGACATGCGCGGAAAATGGACTCCCAACTACGAAGGCCCATTTGTTGCGAAAACAGTCTTCTCAGGAGGTTCATTAATTCTCAAAAAGATGGATGGGGAAGAGCTTGCACACCCTGTGAACTATGATGCAGTCAAAAAATATTATGCCTAAATAAAAACCCGCTAAGTCGTAAACTTGGACATGCGACTTAGGTAACAATGGGTATCCCGGTGGATCAAAACCTCTGAAGGAGATCCATGCAAAAGTTAGGGATAAAATAAGAAAATAAGAGCTCGCTAAGTTGAAAACCTGAAAGGGAGGCTTAGGCAAAAATGAGTGTCCCGGTGGATTGAAAACCCGAAAGGGCGATCCAGGCAAAAGTTAGGGGGAAAAGGCATTTCACTGCATCATACCGTGCTCACCATTGCAGAAGATCAAAGCAGAAGTTCGATCCAGACGCTCTCGTCAGAAGTGAGGTTTTGAGATATCTTAGTTATTAGGGCTAGTAGTGTCATTGGATTTAATGTAACCTTTCCCTATTGCCATTTTCAAATTTTAATACTCCATAGAGCTTTGCCATTTGCAAGCTACCATTCTTGAATAAAATCAGAGTTTTTCCAATTCAATTCTTGTCATTTATGGTTTCTCTACTTTTCTTTGTTATGCAAAATGTTATTTGTTAATAATGATTTTGAAGGTGAAAAGTTTTAAATTAAAAACTTTTTTTTGAAAACATGATGAAAAACACAAAATTTTCTTTGACATGTGGAAGGATTTAAAGGAAATGTTTTGTTTCCCCAAGAAGTCTTAAAGTTGCAGAAGCACTGTTTGACCGTTTCAACAGAATCCCTATTGAAGCATAAACAAACGACACTTTTGGATTGATCCTTTGATCATGTGTGATTTTCAAGAGAATCTCCCTAGTGTCCATCATGTGATACATGTTTATTGAGGTTGAGGATTTGTTCCCCAGCTGAGTCATCTTTTGTTCCCTAGTGAAGTTACCTTACATTCCCAGTAAGCTACCTTGGCTTCATACTTCCCCAAGTGAAGTGGATGGGCGTTCCCCAGTGAATCTTGGACTCCTCTATTCCCCGGTATTTCCTGGTGACCCCTTTCTTCCCCAGCAAAGTGGATTTGTTTATTTATTCCTCATGAGCCTCCAAACTCTGTGTCCCTCTACAGAGTCAGCTTTTGCATATCATGATCATCTGCATCATGTCATATCATGTGCATTTAGCATTAGCTCAGGTCTTTGTTGTTGGTTGTAGCCTCTTTGACCCCAAGTTCATTTGTTACTGGCGTCTTTGTTAAGTTTTTAGGTCGTCACCGATTCCTTATCCAAGTCTAGTTGAAACTGGCCCCTTTGTTAAAACTTTGGTTATCACAAATATCCTCTTAAAGTCTAGTTGTTACTAGCATCTACAGTGAAAGTCCATTTGTTATTGGCACCCGTTGCAGAATCCAATTGTTATTGGTATTGCTCATCTGGGTTTCTCCAGTCGCCCTTTGAAGTACAATAGTTACCGACACAGACCTGTTGAAGGTGGTTGTCACCTTTGCTTGTGGTCAAAGTCCAATTTTGGCACATACAGAAGAGTTTAATTATCATGTATCTCTCCTGACGTTTCCTGAAGATCCCATTTGATCTCTTTATTTTAAGGAATTTCTAGAGGCTTGGATGCTTATTCTTGTTTGAAAACTCCAACATTTGTTTGGTTTAATCCTTTTGTTATGAGGGTTTTGTTTTTTGCTCAATTCTAGGATTTTGCTTCTTTCGATCCTATTGTTATGAGGATTTTGCTTCTTTCGATCCTATTGTCATGAGGATTTTGCTTCTTTCGATTATATTGTTATGAGGATTTTGCTTTGTTCAATCTTATTGTTATGAGGATTTTGCTTTGTTTAATCCTATTGTTATGAGGATTTTACTTTGTTTGATCCTATTGTTATTAGGGTCTTGCTCTTGTACATCCTATTGTTATGAGGATTCTGCTTTGTGTGATCCTATTGTTATGAGGGTCTTTTTTTGTCTTTTGTTCTAGAGTGTCACCCGCTCATGTTTGAACCCGCTGATCAACCACTCTGGATATTCCCCCATGGAGACCATCTTTTTTGTTCTACCTCCAGTGAGGATCTCTTTTTTTTTCTTTACAAAGTGTCATTAGGTCATGTCTGAACCTGTTGATCAGTCACTTTAGGTATCCCTAGTTGTTTGAGTTCCCCCAGTGTTGTCATCCCCAATGAGTTATTACCCATTGTTGTTGACCTTTCCTCTTTTCCTTTCATTCTAGTCTGCATTTTGCATTTGTCATACCACCATGAATCATCATGCTAGATTTCATTGCATGTTAGCATTGTCTCGACATTGCATATTTAGTTTCTTTTGTCCATAGCATAGCATGCCATTGCATCTAAGGGCAAAATTTTTGGTTTTTCTGTATTTAAATACCTTTCACCCTGATTTCATGAGGATTTGTCATCGCTCATGCCATCCAGTAAAGTTATTTAAATAGGGGAAATTGTCATACCACAAATTTTACCTCTAGATTCAATCATCTTTTGCATAACATTCTAGGTCAATTATTCATGCATAGCTAACCAATTATCAAGATTTTTCTTGCTTTTGTTCACCTGTGAATTAGGGTTTGCCCTAAGAGGCTCAAAGGGTTTATCAGTCAAGGTTTTGGATGGATCATTAATCAAACAAGTTCTCATACACTTAAGAGACCTCCCCTCATCAAATATCAAATACAAATTGGCTTCATTACAAGTTCTTCAAGATCCAAGTTCATCTGGCCATAAATTAGGGTTTTGTCAACCAAAGTCAACTGAACCTTTGAATTTTAATCAAGACATGATCTCAAGCCTTGGGACATGATTCAAGACATTCCAATACATCCTTGGAGTCCATACATGGTGTTCAAATAGCCCAAGAAATTGAATTCATTGAAGATCAATAAGTGAAAGTTCATCTGATACACAAGCCATTAACTGCAAAGTCAAACCTTTGACTTTAGGGTTTTTGGTCAAATATGATTTCCTCGGGTCAATATTCATTAGAAACATGTTTTATGATTGAGTTTGATCAATAAAAATAAAGAGAATTAAGGTTACTTGTAAAAAAGGTAACTTTGAAGAAAGTAAATATTTCTAAGTTATGGATGCACAATGATTTTTGCCCAACTTGCCAAAGCCATAACTCCCAATCCAAGCATCAATTTTTCTTGCTCCAAAGACTAAGTTGAAGAGCTCTTTACATACTACAACTTTGTCAATGAGGATGAATTCCGAAAAAGTGCTTAGATTTCAAGTTATGGAGCCATGAAGTTGGTGTTTCATTCAAAATCGATTTCCAACACTTAGAAAAATTTTAAGACAAATATGTCTTGTAAAAGTAACCAACTTGTAAGCCATTTTTCATCATGATCCATTTTGATTCAAGGAAAACTTAAATCATGAAAGTTGTAGAGCATGTTTCTAGATTTCCAAAAAGTACAACAACTCGCTTATATCATTTTTGAGCCATGATTTTCGAAGAGGGAAAGTTGGCCTCCCACACTTGAATTCTAGGTCATTTCTTATGCCAAAACCTTGAGCAAATCCTACAAAACCTACCCAATCTCATTATGCAGGTTATGTTGCTTATAAACCTCCACATAATTGATGATTTACACAGATCATAGATGAATTATCCAACTGTTTTGAGCTTTGTACAATGGATTATGCCATTTTGGGAAGAAAGTTCTCACTTCCATTTTGGAAAAGATAATTTAATCACAATGTCAACTCTCCATGAGCTTTCAAGTTGTTTATCTACACTCAACCTTCTCTATACTCAGAAGCAACATGTCTGCACTTTACAACAACTTTTGGAAAGGCTTTGTACTTGCCTTGGAACTTCACAAAATGAAGGAACTATTACTTTGATCCTAACTAAACCAAGCATGCAAAAACTCCATGATCTGATCCTCTTTTTCCACTCCAGCTCTCCTATAAATAGGGAACCATTCCTCAAGCATTACACACAACAAAAACACCTCTCAACCCTCCTGAAACAGAATCCACCACACTTGGCATTTTTCACTCTTCCTTGGAGTGAAACTTGGTTTCTCCCAAACCAGCAACTCTCCACATATACACATTATCCAAACCTTCCATATACATCATATATACATCATCCCAACCCTCAAAACCTTGTTGTAACATCTATATCATCATCTACCATCTTCATCCTCTTAGTTGCAAGAAGCTTCGTGGGAGAAAATAGAAGGACTTTCTGACCAAGTTTTCATTTCATTCTTGCTCTCTAAGGATCAAAGAGGCTTTTGGAGCATCATTTTGTTTCTGTAACCATCAAAGAAGAAGCATTGGACTTACTCCAATAGGTATGCTTCTTGAACTTTGAAGCTCTCATTTCATGAATCGTTTCAGTTTATTTTTTAAAGTAAATAAGTAGTATTATATGTGCTTAGTATGTTCTTGCTCTTGCTTGCTTTGTATCAAGTATTCATGTGAAGTTGTAAATGTTTGAAAGTTAGGTTTTCATGCCTGTTATTGGCCTTCGTGTGCTTTGTATGTTAAGTTTTAGGTTACAAAAATTATCTCATGTTAATCCTTAATTTGAGTAGATGAATTTTGTTTTTTTTATAGTTTTGAATTTGGTTGAGATTTAAGTGAGATATATGTGGTTGAAAATCTGGGGATAAAATAAAGTTAGGGCACGAATAAAAGAAAAAGAATGAGAATGCGTAGGTTGAAGAAGAAGCTGACTTGGCAAGTTTCCATTTTAATATTTGACTTTGATATATTATTATTTCCATTTTATCACATGCTTGGATGTAACGACCACCCCAGTGGTAGCATGTGCCTTGCCTTGTTCCTACTTGTGTCATGGCATGAGTTCGAGTTCTAGTGACCACCCTTTTGTGCGTTTTGTTTGCCTTAAACATTTCTGAAGCTTTTTTTTAATATATATTCATGTTTCCATTATTTTTCACACGCGTGTGTTTGGCCTGAATGTTTATTTTTAAGCTGTAACCTAGGTGTCATGGGTTCAAACCCTCTTAGGACCCTTTCCATTATTTTTATTACTTTGTTTTTACAATTTTCTTTACAACTTTGTAAGGTCATAACTTATTGATCCTTTGGCCTTTTTGAGCCACTTTTTTTCCCAACTTGCCCCTTACATTGTCTATTTTATTGTTGTATCTTTAATTTCCACACAATATTTATTTTTCATATACTTATGTGTAGTTAAAGTTAGGAACTTTTTAGGGTTAATTTTGGTCTTTCGTTGATTTCTCTGACTATTTCTTTGTTTTCTCTTGGCCATGTTGACTTGTATGAGTGTGGTGTACCATGTTTGAACCTTGTGTTATGCTAGTAACATGTTTGCCTTGAGTTATGATACTTAAATGCATTCTTTACCATGTATAAATGTTTTTCCTTTCATGTATAGCTTTGAATTTGTTTCCCTAACCTTTAACATGATTCTCTCATACCTTATTAGACATTTGTATGTATACAAACCCTTGTGACCATCCATCTTTGTTCATGTGTACATAAGTGGCCTTGAACTCTAATTACATATTTTTTACATGATACATAACTTGTATGTTTACCATGACTTAATCTTTCTGATTGTTTTAACCTTTGAACATTATCATTTAGAACCCTAACATGTACTTTAGGTTGTCACCTAAGTCTTGAACCATGTACAAATTTGTTTTCATGCTTAAGTAATGTCTTGACTTATCCATGCTTTGTTGAAATCTTGAAACTTTATCCATGTTTAAGTAATGTCTTAACTTATACATACCTTGTTGAAATCTTTTATTGATACTATGTTTAAGTAATGTTTTGACTTATACATGTTTTCCTTGATCTTTGAATGATACCATGTTTAAGTAATGTTTTGACTTATACATGTTTGTCTTGAACTTTGATTGATACCATGTTTAAGTAATGTTTTGACTTATCCATGTCTTGATCACTTTGACTTATCCATGTCTTGATCACTTTGACTTATCCATGTCTTAATCACTTTAACTTATACATGTCATGTTTGAACTTTGAATCTTATCCATGTTAAAGTAATGTTTTGACTTATCCATGTTTGTCTTGAAACCTTGAATGATACCATGTTTAAGTATTTTTATGACTTATCCATGTTTGTTTGTATTCATGATTAAGTGGTGTTAGTAAACCCTAATCCATGCTTATCTTAATTGTACACTTGAATCCATGTTTTCATTCATGTTTGTTTTGGTCTTGTTAGAACCATGTCACATGAATGTTTTGGTCTTTTTAGAACCATGTCTTACATTATATGATTCCTTGATTAACATCATGTTTGAATGTTACCTTTGTTACTCATAGTTGATATCATGTTTGAATATCATCCTTGTTCATGTCATCCATATTCACTCATCTTTTTCATGCTTATTTTAGCTTTTTCAAGTTATCCCCAAGTGATGTTAGCTTGTTAGTCTTCATCCTTCTTCTTCATCTTTTGCTTCCAAATCCAAAGAAAATGTATTCTTGTTGGCTTTAAGTCATAGGTAGCTTAGCCTTACCTCAATTCCCCTTTTGACCTTGTTAGATTCATTAACCCTTTCAACTTTGCCTTAGGTTAGAGTTTGTAAACTCTATGTAACTGTTATTGTTATAAACACTCACCCTCCCTATGAACCTTGATCACTATCAAGAGTTCTTCACCCTTGTTTAGGTGAACTACGATTGCTCTGATTTCATCCTTGTTAGAATACGTAGGCATAAGACCGCGAAGTCTTTGCGAGCATACTTAGTAAAACCTATAGGTCTTTCCCATAAAACTTTCCAAGCATAGCAAACAAACAATAACATAACAAAAATACAACAAGAGGTTCCTGTAGAGTACTACAGATACTTAGGATGCTAATACCTTCCCTTAGTATAACCAACCCCCGAACCTTAAATCTCTTAGAATTGTTGTTACATTGCGCAATTAGGGTTTTATTCGATCTTTTCCCTTTCCTTTGGATAAGTTAAAGTTCGGTGGTTAACTTCAAAGATTTGTGATTCAAGTTAGTTCAATAGCTTGACATCTGATTCTCACCGCAACAGACTTCAACTCCACTTCTCTAATACTGGCAACATTAGTGGTGTGGGCAACTCCCAACAACACTTTCTTATTCGTGTATGTTTTGAACATTACACAATCATAATAAAAATGAAGAGATGAGCCAATGTCTGATACCAACCATTAGATTTACCAATAATATTGATTTTAGTGATCAGAGCAATAAATTGCTCATCAGTCAGGTTAACATGTGCATTAGGGGTAACACGATGTTTAAGTATGATCTTACATTTCTTAATCATATGACCTGTTTTTCCATGATTGGTGCAAAAGAAAACACCACTGTCATTTCTTTTGTGGTTGTGGTTGTAGTTCTTGCTTATCAATGGGAGTAATTAGTAGAGGTGCTCAAATAAATTGGTTATTTAAATTATCCATATTCATATCCAAATTCGGTTATTAAAAACTGTTTAATTATTAGGATGGTTTGAACCAAATCCATATTTTGGATATGTTATTAATATGGTTTAAACCAAATCCATAATTTGGACATCCATATCCAAAATAAAAACCAAATTAGTCAAATTTTTTTATAAAAAACAAATTTGAAAAAAAAACTTTTTTTATTTTGAATTTTTTTAAAAATTTTATTTTTATTTTAAAAAAAATTGGAAATTTTTTTAAAATTTTTTTCAGTAAATAAAAAAATACTGAAAAATTCAAAAAATAAAAAAAATATGACTTTTTTTAAAAACACTTTTTTTAAATAAAAAATATATATTTTCCAAAAATTAAAAATATATATATTTTTATTTTTCAACATAAATATTTTTCATAAAATAAAAAATTCTTACAAAAAATGATTTTAAAATAAAATTAAATCAAAACTAATTATAAAATTGATTATGTTTATAACCATTTGCAAAAATAAAAACCGGTTATAACAATTGATTTTAATGACCGGTTATAACTTATAACATATGGATTATTTATGATTATGAAAATTAACCGTCCATGAGCATCCCTAGTAATTAGAGCACTCAACGGGTTCTCATTCATAATTCAGTCTACAACATTGCAGTTCTGATTCTTTAATCATTTGCCAAAATGACTTTAGAACTACACCAAATTTATTTTTGTTGTTTAAAATAACCAAGACTATTTCTTTTTGATCTTGTCGTTGAGATTATTCTTCAATTCGAAGGCGAATAATCAGATTTTCAACTAACAATTCTTTTGTTTTGTGGTGAAACAATTTTTTAAAAACTTTCAAACTAGGAGACAGTTTGTCAATAATAAAAGCAATTTGAAATTGTTAATCCAAAAACATACCTTCGGTGATGTTCTCATTGTTAGAACAAGATTTGGTTCTGCATCTATACCTTTGTGTTTTGATGATAACAACGTAGTATTTGTGTGAGAACAATTTTGGTATCATAACGGTTTGTAATTGTGTAGCTTTAAGAGAAAATTTTAATTCTGAGATTATGGCGTGCAACATCATCAGTTTCAAACATTGTGTTCTGAAATTCACTTCTGCATTGATTCACTCCTGAGAAGTTTCTGGAAAGACGCTATATTGTTGCTGCAATGTTCTCTTCGCTTCTGCTTTTGAATATAACCATGATCATCAAGTTTCTGAAGAATGGCAAGCTTCTAAAATTTTGTTACATAGCTGAAGACTCTGAAGATCTCAAGCCAGACGTTAACGCTGTCAAGATTCTGATTTCAACTATGTGTTTCTTCTTTTTATGCTTCATCAAATTTTCATCAGAAGCAAATGAATTTGAAGATAAGATCAAGAGGATACATGATCAAATAGTACATGGTACAAAACAAAATATTCCTTCCACTAACCTGAAAATATGGGCGAAGGACTGTACTATCTTCACACCTGTCACTAATCCGTTAGTGGACAGCTGTATTTTGCGTATTCTGGATTTTCCCTCCAACGGTTCCTTTTTCATTCTATATAAAGAGGACATGGAGACTTGAAGAAATATGTCAATTTTACAAGACTGTTTCTACGTGAAAAACTCTCAACTTTGTGCATACTTTTATTTAAGTGTTTGTATTTCATTTGTGTAAAATATGCTTGTGTAGAAGCAACTTGTAACACAAAAGTCTTTATTCAAACTTGTTTATTGTGATTCCTTAAGGAGACTAAGTTGTGGTCGGATCCTTGAGAAGACAAAGAAAATTGTTCTTTGTGATTTTGTAATCAGTTTGATTATAGTGGATTAAGTCCTTGTGTATAAGGCGAAATCACCTTGGCGGGTGGACTGGAGTAGCTTTGATTTCAAGCGAACCAGGATAAAAATCCTCGTGTCTTTCTCTCTTTGATCTTTGATTGTGTTGAGATTTTAAGTTAGTAAAGAGCTTTTGTTTTTAAAAACCTAATTCAAATCCCTCATTTTCTTGTGTTTTTCGCACCTTCACTCATAAGAAATATTTTGAAGTTCTTAACATCAAGCCTCCATTGACCTTTCATCTATATCATTTGATACTTTAAGTAGCGGCAAACAACATATATCTCTGCTCCAACTTCTTTAGTGTCATACTTTAATTTTAGAGCCTCTCAAACTTGTTTTTCAGTAGCACAACTAATGTAATAATCATATATATCATTATCGTCCATTCATAATATGATTTTTTAGAGATAATCATTCTCTTTCCATAAGGTGATTTCTTGAGCTATAAATCATTCACTTTAATCTGTACAACATATTCATCTTAAGCACTATTAAGTGTTCCATCTGAATCCACACATCTCTTACCATTAGTCTGTTATGTTGTTCCAAAAGAAGAAATAGGAATGTTCTTAGTCAAAATGTTGGCAACTCTATTTAAGCCTAAGAAAAAAATATCAAATTTTGTTTTCAGCGTTTATAGCGACTTCCCTCAAACTTGAACGGCTTGTCAGAGACAACAGTCGCAAAAGTACCAATAATTTCTTTGGTCAACATGGAAGTTCAAAACGTCCTAAAATTGTTATTTTTCAGTTTTCAAAATCATCCACAGAAGAAATTAGCAGGTTGAGTCACAGAATAGGTCGCTCTCTTTAATATGTTTCGCAACACTGCAAAAAAATATGCAATGCACTCGAACTACCGCGCCGTCTCCAGGATAAAACAGTCTAGTTATATATTGTACGATTACAAATTGCACAGTATATAATCGGTCTAGAAATACACCCTCTGATGGTACAAAGACCATTCAAATGTGGTATAAATACCACACATAACATCTGGTATAAAGGCCAATCATAATAATTTCTCAAACGAAGAGAAATTCAAATAATTCTCCAAAGAGAATTCAATAATGGTCATTTCACCGCTCAAAATGATTTCTCCAACAAAGAAAATAATTCTCCAAAGAGAATTCAAAAATAATACTTGATAATTTCTGAACTAAATTAAGGAGAAATTAAAATTATTCTCTAAAGAGAATTCAAGAAAATACTCAGAAAGTTCATCGAGTTAAAAGAAATGGGGAGAAGTTGACGCTTCGACAATTTGAAAGATGCAGGGATACGAGAGCGAGGGAAAAAACTTAATCAAAGTTTTCAGTGCATTTTGGAATAAAACAAGGAATTTACTTATATATAGAAGTAAACTAGACAAGATCTATAATCTAACCAATGTGGGACTAAAAAGTATTTTCAACTAACACACAAATACACTTATTTTTTTCTAGCAATGTGGGAATTAAGGAACTTTTTTAAATTTATCTTCCTATTGGAATATTGAAATGTTTCAACACAACCGAAGTATGAAGGAGGAGTTAAAATATTAAACTTGATTTGGTCCTAACTTTATTATTTGTATTTTGATCTTTTGGGCTTAGTTATTTTGGGTTTAGGTATTTTTGGGTAATGTTTCTAGAAAAATCTTGTAGTGTTTAGAGTGTCTAGATATTTCTTATGGTTGTAATTTTTTCTAGAATACTCATGGGATTCCTACTGTTGAGAACTCTCTAGATTTAGTGTGTTTAGAGTTCTCCTTAGAGTACTATAAATAGGGATGTAAACCTACAATTTTGTATAAAGCAAAATACAAATTTCTCTCTTTCATAAAGAATTCTCTTACATATCAAGTTTATATTGAAGCTTATAATATTCTTAAACACTTTCCCTAAACACAAAAGGCCTTATTTCCAACAAAGTGGTATCAGAGCAACCACTAGGCTATAAAGTAAAAGGGCAAGAAGAAAAAGTCTTGAAGTTGAAGAACATATTTTACAGTCTCAAGCAAGCACTGAGAGCTTGGAATGTTCGAATCGACAAGTACATTCAAGACAATAACTTCATCAAGTGTCTATATGAGCATGCACTCTATATCAAAGCACAAAGTGGAGATATTTTGATTGTGTGCTTGTATGTAGATGACTTGATCTTCACAAGGAACAATCCAAGCATGTTCGAAGTCTTCAAGAAAGACATGTCAAATGAATTTGAGATGACGAATATGGGGCTCATGGCTAATTATCTCGACTTCAAAGTAAAGCTATAAGAGAAATGAATTTTCATCACCCAAGAAGGTTATCCCAAAGAAGTCCTTAAGAAGTTCAAAATGGATGATGCCAATGCGGTTGGGACCCCAATGGAATGTGGCAGCAATTTGAGCAAACATGAAAGCAAAGATATTGTGGATCCAACTCTTTACAAAAGTTTGGTTGGAAGTCTACATTGCTTGACAAGTATAAGGCCATAAATCCTCTATGTCGTAGGAGTCATAAGTTGCTACATGGAAACTACAAAAATAACTCACTTCAAGGAGGAAAAGAGAACCCTTCAATACGTCAAAGTGCAGTACCTAGAAAAAAATTGAGAGACGACCTCGCGATGCCCAAGCGCATGTTCGCGGGATGGACTTAATAGAGTCGCCACCAAATTTTATTTATTCCAAGAGGAAAGGGAAGATATCGATAAAACCCATAAACTAAATTCGACCAGCATCTCTCATACATCATCTATTAATACTTAAAGTGATAGAAAAACTAGTGGTGCCGTAATGATGATCAAGGTGTCAAAGTCCCAGAAAAGCGGTGTTCGCTTATCGATAGATTTTTGTGTAATAACTTGTAACGCTTATAGAGAACATGCTGATATTTTTCGAAATTACGTGTCAGTACAAGGTAGAAGAAAGTCTGTATTTTGATAGATAATTGGAAAAGTGTACCTGATGAATTGAAATATCAATTATGGACTGATATTATGCATTTATTTTAAATTTACTGATTTATTTTACAAGTATATATGACCAATTATTTTTTTTAATAGTAATATCAACTTTTTATGTAAACGTAGGAAGCGTTTATTGTTCAACCTGATGTTAAGCTGAAAAGAAATGGATTGCATATGTTGGTAAGCATTGGAGGGGCTTTAAGACACAACTCAAAGCTGATTATATTAAAAAACCAAAGCTTGATTAAAGCCTCCATATGTGATGTATCATTTTATTGATAAGGAAGGGTGGGAGAAGTTTGTCAAGTCTCGCAACACTCCTAAATTCTTGGCTAAGAGCCAAAAAGAAAAGGAGAATAGGGAAAGAAGTATTTTTCCACATAGATTGTCACGTGGAGGATGTGATAAACTAGAACAGACAATGATTAAAGAAAAAAATAAAACAAAGAGAACTATAGTTGGGAGATCCTTTTAGAAGCCTCAGTCGCAGCCCATCTCCACCTACACACCATCAGAAATGAAAAAGGGAACGCCAAAGATCAAGAGGTGAGTTCACATCAGAGGCTAGACGAGAATTGTTGCTGAAAAGATTATAAGCAGAAACTTTTTTCAACATTACTTATTTTAGTTAATTCAATTCAGTAAAGATGAACTTTTATTTGTGTTGATCAGTGCATTTTAATGCACATTCTCTTATGTTTGTACTTAGGCATTTCCTTAGTTTGTTTTGTTTATTTTACTATTTTATTATGTTTTTATAATTAAGTCTTTGTTTGCCGTTAATCTTCGCAATTTATTTTCAGCTTTAACGGTTACTTGATACATGTCCACTGTTTGGATCATAAATGGAGCTACGAGAATCGGATTTACGCGTTCTACCAGGCGTTTGAAAGCTAAGACAACGAAAGAGCTACAACTTCCATGATATATGAAGAAGCTGATTCGGAGTGTAGCAGGCTCGAATAATTCATTGAAGCCAGGACCCGAATTCTGCCTTTAGGAATATTTAGTTTTGGGCCGGGTTTTTTATGTCTTTCGACCCAGCTGGGTTAGAACCAGATTTTGTTATGCTTCCCTATACCTAGTAGCACCCGTACTACTGTTCATAACTTTTTTTTCTCTATTCACGAATAATTCTTTTTGCCTTTTGTACGAATCTTATGGAGAACTAACTTCCTAGAGTCGATCTACTGTAATCGCGTTTCCAACGCTTTGAGGTTTTTATTCTATCAATTCAATTTAGTTTCTCTTTCAATTCTATTATATGAAATTGCATTTGATTAATCTGTTATTTTGTGGAATGTTTTGATTTAATTCGTATGATTGTATTCCTAACTTTTAATCGCTGTTTACGTCGTTTTGTCGTTAAATCGCGTTTCTATATCGTGTTTGCTTAATTCAAGATTGCCTTTATCCGTTTGCTTAATTCGGAATATAGGAATGTCAATCTGTTTGATATCTTAGTGCGCTTGTCATTTGATATTGAAATCGAATAGAGATCGAAGTCGCTTAGGAAATCGGTAAGGAAAAAACCAGTGATTAGCCGGAAACCAAAACAGTAAATTGACTTATTTTTATAATCACTTATTTTTATTCACTTATTTGCACTATTTTTATTTTAATCAAAACCAAAACTCCCCCATAAACTGTTACTATAGTTGGTTAAATTCAATACAAGAATCCTTGTGAGAACGATACTCGAGTCGTCGTTACCGTTACTACTGTTTTCAAAAATACTCATTTTTTATCCGTGCTCGACAGTGGATCAAATTAGTGCCGTTGCCAAGGATTCTTGTTGTTTTTTGCCATTAGTTGAGTCAAAGGTGTCAATTAGTGTGTTTTGAACTTTCATTTTGCTGTTTTACCATTTTCGCATCCGGATACCCCGTCTCGCGTCCGAACTAGTAAAAAAAATTGATTTTTAGGAAAATCGTCTCAGATTTGTCCGATTCTTGGTCAATTCATTAGAAAAAAATCATGGATCAAAAGCTTCTATTTAGAAGCTAAATAGTGGATGCCGACCAAAAAATCCAAAATTAATCATTTTTCTATTTTTTATGAATTTTTTATTGTTTTCATACTTTCAGAAAAATCCGAAAAAAATCTCAAAATTTTTAATTGACTTAATTAGATTAAATTTCGTGTTTTTGTATTTTTTTAATCGTCCTTTTTTGTGGTTTCCATCTATTTTGCTGTTTCTAGACATTGCTGATATTTTTCTATTTGTTGTTACATTGCTGATTCTTGTTCTCTCATAATTTGTTTGATTCTGATTATAAGTTTCATTACCATAACATGAGTGAAAAAAGAACCTTAAGAGAACTTGCTGCACCTGATTGACTTTTTGCCGATTTCCCTTCTTTGTCTGATTTTGATGACAATTATACCTGTGATGTTTGTACTGACACTCACTTATGTTCAGTTTGTGCTGAAATTGAAGCTGCCTTACAGGTTGATATTTCTTATGAGATTTCTACTGACAAAGTTGATGTTGCAGATTTAAATGAACAAAAAGTGTTGCAGGTATTAAAGAAACATAAGAAGGCAATTGGATGGACCTTGACTGACATTTCCAGTAATAGCCCATCCATGAGTATGCATAGGGTCTCACTTGAAGATGCAACAAAATTAGTGAGACAACCCCTTAGTCCTTTGATTTTTGACATTGTGAAAAATGAGATCACGTTCACGTGCCCATTCGACACTTTTACTTATCGAAGGACCTTCTTTGATCCTGGAATAAAAGACGAAGGCATTACTAAAAAAATTCAAGAACAATGGTCACTGCCCCAAAACTACTCCATGAGAGGCCCACTTTGGAAGAAGAGACTGTAAAAGAGCTCTCTTTAGGAAAGGCTATTTATGCGATCTTCTATCCACCTTGACTCCTCGGGTGTGTCCTTTTCTATCTTTCCTCACTCTTATTTTATATTTTTGTTCTTTCATTGAGGACAATGTCTGTTTTAAGTGTGGGGGAGAGAACCATTTCTTTGTTTTGTTTTTTTTAGTTTTCTTCGTTTTGTGTTTTTTTTAAGTGAAAAAAAATTAGACTTAGAAATGCAATGCATCTTTTGAATTTTTTTGGCTATAGATTAATTTGAGGTTAGATTGTGGAGACTTGGGAAAAATTCATATGATTGGTACCGTTTTAACACCTTAAGTGTCCCGAATATGGAAACCGATTTAAATACTTGTTATAACATAGCCTTGAGTTATCATCCTTTAATAGCTCTTACGTAGTTTATCTAGCAGTCAGCACCATCTGGAAAGCACACACTAAGTAATTAAGCTGATGCAAATAAGTGAATGATCTTGTGCTTAATAAGAAATCTAAATAGGAATTCGCCTTTTAAGTTAAATGACTGGGTGAAGGTCACCTAACTTAGGCTAACGGTTGTGAAACCTTCAAAAAAAGAAAAAAATATTGTTGTTGGTAAAGTGGTTAATTTTGAAGTGTTGACAAGATATGGATCATAGTCACTAACAAGCTTATTTACCATGTGTGTGAATAGATAACGGGCTTAATGTGATTGCATTAGAATGAAAGAGAGCAAAAATGAGGATGAGTAAGTTAGGCTTAGGCATAATAACATGATTTGAATTGGTTTGTATATGAGGGAGGTTTATGTCCGCACAATTTCGGATTTGTGTTCTTACGATATCCTTAATGTGCAAAATTAGTACCTATCGATACAATCTTGACCGAAGAAGAGTTTGTAGTATAGAATGAGTTTCCGGATGCTATTGTTTTTTCATGAGTCTTGATACTATTTTGCTCGGAGTGCAAAAGTTCAAGTGTAGGGGAATTTGATCAGTGCATTTTAATGCACATTCTCTTATGTTTGTACTTGCGCATTTCCTTAGTTTGTTTTGTTTATTTTACTATTTTATTATGTTTTTATAATTAAGTCTTTGTTTGCCGTTAATCTATTTTCGCAGTTTATTTTCAACTTTAGCGGTTATTTGATACTTGTCTACTGTTTGGATCATAAATGGAGCTACGAGAATTGGATTTATACGTTCTACCAGGCGTTGGAAAGCTAAGACAAAGAGCTACAACTTTCATGTTATACGAAGAAGCTGATTCGGAGTGTAGTAGACTCGAATAATTCGTTGAAGTCAGGACCCAAATTCTACCTTAGGAATATTTAGTTTTGGGCCGGGTTTTTTATGTCTTTCGACCCAGCTGGGTTAGAACCAGATTTTATTATGCTTCCCTATTTCTAGTAGCACTTGTACTACTGTTCAGAACCTTCTTTTCTCAATTCACGAATAATTACTTTTGGCTTTTGTACGAATCTTATAGAGAACTAACTTCCTAGAGTTGATCTACTGTAATCGCGTTTCCAACGCTTTGAGGTTTTTATTCTATCAATTCAATTTCGTTTATCTTTCAATTCCATTCTATGAAATTGCATTTGATTAATCTGTTATTTTGTGGAATGTTTTGATTTAATTCGTATGATTGTATTCCTAACTTTTAATCGCTGTTTACGTTGCTTTGTCGTTAAATCGCATTTCTATATCGTGTTTGCTTAATTCACAATTGTCTTTATCCGTTTGCCTAATTCGAAATATAGGAATATCAATCTGTTTGATATCTTAGTGCTCTTGTCATTTGATATTGAAATCGAATAGAGATTGAAGTCGCTTAGGGAATTGCTAAGGAAAAAACATGTGATTAGCTGGAAACCGAAACAGTAGATTGACTTATTTTTATAATCACTTATTTTTAATCACTTATTTGCACTATTGTTCTTTTAATCAAAACCAAAACTCCCCCATAAATTGTTACTATAGTTGGTTAAATTCAATACAAGAATCCTTGTGAGAACGATACTCGAGTTGTCATTACCGTTACTACTGTTTTCAAAAATACTCGTTTTTGATCCGTGTGCGACAGCAGATCATCCATCTCCATCTACACACCATCAGAAATGGAAAAGGGCACGACAAAGATCAAGAGGCGAGTTCATATCAGAGGCTAGAAGAGAATTGTTGCTGAAAAGATTATAAGCAGAAACTTTTTTCAACATTACTTATTTTAGTTAATTCAATTCAGTAAAGACGAACTTTTATTTGTGTTGTAAGATTTACTGGTTGAAAAATCCAAAGATGGTACCCTCTATTATACGAGAGCGGTATGACATATTGGTGGAAGCAATTGGAACAAAGGACATGGTAGGAATGTCGTGGTCTTGGAAAAGGTGTTGACTCAGGAGGCGCGAGTGAGAGTGACTCAAGAGGAACGTGAGAGGATGCATCAACGGGAGTGAGAGAGATTGTTGCATGAGGTGCATGAGAGCTTTCAGAAGGAGCAAGAGAGGTTGAATGAGGAGGAGTGAGAGAACTTGACCGAGGAAATGTGGGAGAACTATACTCGGGATGTGATTTAGGTAAATATAAGTTTGGTTTAAAAAATTTGTGTTGTGTGTTGTTGTTGTTGTTTGTGTATTTAAATTTATTTATTGTGTTGTAGTTGTTTTTATGATGCAAAAATTGGAATCAATGGGTGTACTTATCCATCCAAATTTAAATCAGTTAGACATAGCTGAGAAAGTAGATGAGAAAGCTGTTTTGGGTGGTGCAAGCACAAAAGGTAGTTGTTCTGCCCCCACAACACAATATTGACACCACATTATCTCAATTAGATAACATGCAAAGACTTTCAAGGATGATAGAGGAGATGATAGACATCTTTATGATGACATTAAAACATGAACCAAATCAATCTTATATACTTGGAAATAGTTGTATTTTGGATATTTTGAAGGGATAAGCTTGGTTGAATATAACCATACTACAATTATGGTGCACGTAAGTACAATTTTTATGGAGATTTTAATTTATATTCATTGCTTTCATACTTTTACAATAAGATTTTACTTTTGCGTTAACTTTTAGGTACATGCATGAGATGTGTGTTGAAAGAGACTTAAGAAAGTTTTTTTCTTAGACCCATTTAAAATTCAATTTAAACTGCAAGGACCAGACGCTATCTAGACGTACATACAAAATAAGTTGATTTATGCGAAAAAAGAATGTTACATGGAACCGTTTTACCATTTGTAAATATATAAGAATTTGAGTTTTCTTTTATAAATTAATTTTATACACATTATTAATTATTTTGGATGTTTATGGAGTTCACATTGACACCTAGTTATTATATGTCCGAAGTAAAATAATGTAATTAAGTTATGCTTGTTACACTATGATCTTGATTCAGTGATGCAAGACGTTTTGAGCGCGTAAGTGGTATTACTTATAATTTTAAAATTTTAACTTTAGTTTTGAATAATTTTTATTCATGTTTAATTTTTACCGACATGTAGAGCTATAGAGGGATACAATTTAGTGCATCGTGAAAAAAGAGGTAAAAAGCCAAGGTTATTTTTTCCAAAAGTAAGTATTACTTCTACTTTTTGACATTCTTTTATTTTCGCTAATGTATTACTTGAGCTTTGTGTGCATTAATAACTATATAAAAATTATTTGTAGACGCGAAAACAACCCAACAGATATTCATGTGGATACTATGTTAGAAAACATATGTTTGATATTGTTTTCAGAGGCATTAGTAATTCATGGGTTAAGGTATTAACTTTATCCATATATGTAACACCCTTCTACCTCAAAGAACATTCATAACAATTATAAGCAAATATATCAGAGTACATCACCACAAGGCACTAGTGTAGATAAGGGCTTTAACACCAATTTTTTAGAGATTTAATACCTGATTTTTTTCGGTGTTGTTGCTACCCGGTATTGTAAGCATGATTTTGACACCGGTTTTAAAAAAGGTATGGTAAATCGATTTAACACCGGTGATAAACTGGTGTTATAAATGCTACATATTGGTGTTAAAACTAACATTCGAAACCTTTTTTCTCCTTCAAAGAGGTGTAAACACTTATAAAGCGTACCTACTTTTTCCAAAAACCGGTGTTAAAGTTTAATGGAGAGTAGTTTGATTAGAAACCAACTTATGACACCTGTTTTTAACAAAAAAAGATGTGGAACATATACATCATATCAACTTTCTCCAAAATTGGTTGTTAAAAGTTTAATGGAGTTATCTAGTCAGAAACCAAACTTTCACACCTGCTTTTTTTTCTTAAATTAGGTGTATAAACTTTTCTTATAATATTTGTATAGTGTATGTATCACACGTGTTCTTTACTAAAGTTAGTGTTATAAATGACATGTGATTTAATTTTAAATGAACAATCAACAAACATTATTCTCTAAAATGGATGACAAAAAATACATAACACAAATGTTTAAACTTAAATAAAGTTGAGGTCACATATGACACCTGGAAATCTTTTATTATTATTTCAACTGAACAAAATTAAACTCACAAATTTTGGTTTAAATTTAACAAATTATACTAAAGAGTGTAAATCCAAATTCAAAAACAAAATTATACTAAAAAAATAATGTTAATTAATAATTCAATATTAATTCTTATAAAACGTCATCTTTTATTGAATTCCCTGTTTCTTTCTCTTCAAGTTGATGATGTTCTTCAACTATTTGCAAAAAGAATTGAGCCCAAAGTTGTTGGATATTATCAATAACATCCTTGTCATATGATGATGGATCATCAGATATATACAAATTCAAACAATACAATAAATTAATGAGAACATGTTAAAACATGAAGTTATGTGATTTACATATTAAGCGTTGAAATCTTTTGTTATTACCTTATGTAATTCTTGAAATATGCTCGTCTGGATAATGTTAAACGTATTTTTCATTACATAATAACCACAAGTCCAACTATTGCCTTGTTGATGTGCCTACAAATTAAATAAATAAATTAAACACACACACACATATATATATATATATATATATATATATATATATATATATATATATATATATATATATATATATATATATATATATATATATATATATATATATATATATATATGGGGAATGTACAACACACCTACTTATTTTTATGAATGTGTGTTTTAGCAAGCTTTAACTAAAAAATGGTTAAATGCACCCTAAGGTGCATGTTACTAAAACACTACTTCTAAAAAGTATGTGGGTGTAAGTTAGCATCTCCTTTAGGCATTAACTATAATACACCAATTAATTTTTTAGAAGGAGTGTATTAGCAATTAATAACTAAAAATTC
This sequence comes from Lathyrus tuberosus, assembly GCA_022829125.1. Lineage (NCBI taxonomy): Eukaryota > Viridiplantae > Streptophyta > Magnoliopsida > Fabales > Fabaceae > Lathyrus > Lathyrus tuberosus. Next base: position 2,158,409 of record JALAZF010000653.1, on the reverse strand, counting down.
ATTAAATACACCTTAAGGTGCATGTTGCTAAAACACACCTTCATAAAAATGAATGTGTGTGTTGTAGCATTCCCCTATATATATGTATATATATATATATATATATATATATATATATATATATATATATATATATATATATATATATATATATATATATATATATATATATATATATATATATATATATATATATATATATAATTCAAATTAAATATCAATAAATTTAAGACAATTAACTTACCTTGATAGATATAAAATTAGGTTTTTTAATCATAAAATAGCCTCTCAGGTGTTATAACCTCTCATAGCCCTAACAAAAAAATATATATTTAACCAAAATCTAATTATGTTTAGTAAACATATAAAGCTAAACAATAAAGAAATCTCAATATAAATTTTGAAAGAGACATTTTACCTTAGAAGTTAGAAGTTTGTCCTTAAAAGACTTGTTTGATTGGTTTTCAAGTGAACAAAACCAATCAATAATATTATCATCTGAACAAATTAGAAATAATTTCCCGTGATTACTCTGATTTTACAAAAAATTGTGTTAGACGCACATATAAACAAAAATATAACATAATTCAGAAGGAGTTGTAAATATTCAAATTAATTAATATGTAAAATAGTACAATATCTTAAAGATTCAAAACTTGAGTTAGATGCCACAACTTAAAAATAATATAAAAAGGATTATGCCATAAATCACGTGACATTTTTTTATATTATACTCAAATTATTATATTATAAATATTTTATTTTATTCAGAAAATATAAAATAAGAAAATTTATAATAGCATTTAACTCTTATTATTATCATTATTGTTTTGATTTTTGTTTAATTCCTTTTTCAATGAGACAATAAATAAGGTTAAAAGTAAATGGCTAACTAAAATATGAAATTAATCATTGGTCTATTAAATGGTGTGTAAGTCTAATGTTTCATGCTCTTATATTTTTCTTTGAAGATAGAGTCCACAACTATATAAAATAAATGTGAAAACTATAATTAGTTATTGAAAAAGACAATTAAATTTTATTAATCTAACCTCACAATTTTAATTTTAAATCTTTTTTTTTGTTTAGTTGATTTATTTGTAAATTTTTATTTATTATATAAAATTTTATTTTATTAAGAATCATACCGACTCAAAATTTTGTATATGAAATTCAAAACTAAAAAATAAATAAATAAAAGAGTTTAATTTTTAAAATTAAACCATAAAAATAGAATTATAGATAAAATTATTAAAAATAAATGTAAAAACTTTATTTGAAAATTTAAATAATTTTTCTGCCTAATAAATAAGTTAAAAGTGTAAAAATTAACAAGTATAGATACAAATAAAAATAAAAACAACAATTTATTAGTAGAAATTTAAGATATATAAAAAGTTAACATTTTTTATAAAAATGAAAATCTAAATGGTAGCTTATTAGTAAAAGACAATTAAAAATAGCTTATTAATATGAATTTTAAATAGTATTGATAGAATAATATTATCTTCTCATTAATTGTATAACAATGAAAGTTGATTAAATTTTATTTAATAGAAATAATTTTTCAATAAAGAAGAAATTGATTGATTTTATTATCAATTAAATATTAAATAAATTGATAATGATAACATTTTTTTGGTACGAATCGAAAACTTTAATTTAATAAATGATTTTGCATGTTAAAAATTTATTATTATTTTTTAAAATTTTCATTAATAACTTAAATTTTTTATATAATATGTCAAACAAATTTGTGGCACTTATTTCTATTCTATTTCGATTCTAACAAATTTAAAATGTGTAAAATATAAAGATATTGCAAAAACTTCAAAATTTAAGTTTCTTAGTTTGCATGCTAAAAACTCAATTATTTATTTATTAGTGTGACAGAGTAGTTTGGATAATTTATTTAAGTTGTAGTGATGGGGTGAATATTTTGCGAGTAGTGGTAAAAAATTTCCACTTCCATAATTTTGGGGGAAAACATCTCTGTATATCTGGACGAGGGGTTTTGTAAATATTTTATCTATACAAATTTTCGCTACAAAAAATGAAGTGATTAAAAAGCAATTATATTTGACCTATTAAAGAAAAAAAATTATTAAATTGAGGTTTAAACCTAAATATTTTACATAACCATGTTTAAAACTTCATAACGTATGTGTTGCTTCAAATTGACAATTTATTTCTTCTATTTCGTTAGAATACTATAGAGGTTAGATATATGACAGACGAAATGAAGCTGCATTACCAAAACAAATCAAACTAAAATAATCATCCCAATCCATAATCATCCCATACCGACCTGCTCTAATACCACTAATGTAACACCCTTCTACCCCAAAGAACATTCACGACAATTATAAGCAAATATATCAGAGTACATCACCACAAGGGTGCCACATTTCATCATAATACGTCAATTATAACAACATGCTCTGTAACACGGGTTCTATCTTCATAAATTCAATCAATTACTACGCAACGGATAATCAAAACTCAACAAATTATTGTTCCAAAAACGTTTTAAAATAAAAATCTCATATCATCATAATGTCAACAAAGAAAAGAACATAATCATTCGACTCAAACGTCTCGACCCGATGTTACATATCAGAGCAAGACCCTCTAATTGACGGAAATACCAAAATATTTCAAAGCTAAATCTTTATGCACCAAGAAAACTAATCCTGATCACCTGCACGCTACCCACGAGGAGGCAACATTCAAACAGGCAGGGTGAGTAATCAGGAATTATTATACAAGATATAAGGCAAAAGACATAGTAGCAACACGTATCATCATTAATTCATTCACAAATGTCATCATACTATCAAGTCACAATCATCACAAAACACCACTCAATTCACAACATCATCATCACGTCAATTACTCAACAATTATGCAATGTCACATAGTATGGAAATGCAACAACATAGACTCATGCATGCGGGTACCGACTCATTTGATGGACACTGGGCCATCACCCTCCAAAGATCCCCACCATAGGATCGATTCCCCCTTTGGAACCAGAGCTCGTCACAAAACACCCCAATCCACACAATAGGATTGAAGCTACCACTGGACCGAAGTCCTAACATCGTCACTGGACCGAAGTCCTAGATATGCCATGAATGCATGATGCAAACGTCATAATAGTCACCATCACAGAATCATCAAAATTGCATCATCATTCATGGGTATTCATCAAACATCATAATATAACATCAATCATATTCGTTACAATTCATTGTATTATAATCATCACAACATAAAATTCCTAATTTATCTCATTCATCATCGTCATCAGCTCCCCCTGTGTTCAATTACACCGTCTTAGTCTTACGGTTCGAGAGAAGCTGCATTACACGCGAAATCGGAACAGAAATCGCGAAAACGAAGAGTTTTGGTTACAGCTCTGCCCATACGCGTATGGCTATGCCCCATACACGTATGACCCTCTTCCCTCGCCCCCTGGCCTGCGTATCCTACGCGTAGGGCCATCTGCCCAAGCCATCCATATGTGTATCGCCTTGAGTTTTACGCGTATGAGCAAAGAGGGTTTTCCTCTCAAAATTCCCTTCAACTTCCCATACGTGTAATGGCTAGCCCATACACGTAAGGCACCTCCCACAAGCTCCCCGTACGCGTAATGGTCTTGCCATACGCATATGGCCACTCCACCTTACGTGTACCCTACGCGTATGAGCAGAGGGTCGTGCTAGCTCTGGGGACGGGTGTGTACCTTACGCATAACACCCTGGGAAGTCCCCCCTCATACGTGTAAGACCCCCTCCCTTACGCGTTTGGCCAGACGCGCACCAAAACCAGATTTTTCGCATCAGTACGAAAATTCCCCCCATTGCAACACCTTCAAACTTCTAACTCAAATCCAAAACTACCTTCGATTCACTACAATTAAGTTCTAATCCTACTTTATTTATTTTCATCAATTTTTCCTACCATTAGAACCTAATTTCGTTAATCCCAAGCCTCAAATCTCAGATCTGGTTTTTATGTCCATCACATCACAACATATATTCATACGAATTCCACAACAATGACAACATTCAACACTAATTCGAAGCAGACATCATATACACACAATTCACAAGGTTCATCATGCAAATTCATCATAATTTTGTCAATTAACACATAGCACACAAAAGCCTACATCTACCTTAAACCCCATATCAGATATAACAACCCGGATTACCCCCCATACCTCGAATTTCTTAGAAATTGGTTCTTTCTCTGCGTTCTACGGATAATTTTTCCTCTGTTCTTCGTGCCCTAGTTCTCCTTTCACTGTTCTCTTCACTTTCACGATCGTATAGAATAAACTTCCCTAATTCCCTCTTTTCCTTTTGTCATTCTTACCCCTTGGACCCCAATCATGATTTTCCTATCTTACCCTCACTTATTCCACCTAATATTACCATTTAATCCTCAGTGTTCCTCTCCTTTTATTTTAAATAATAATAACAATCTAAATAATATCATTCACATTATTCTATTATTATTACTAATAAAATAATTCTAATAAATCACTAAATTTCTAAAATGCTCTCATTATTCCCTTAACTCAAAAATATCCCACAACACAATACTAATACGTCATGCGTCACAATACTTCATCAAAACTCACTGAAAATCAAGGATAATTATAATAAATCGATTAAATAAATATTATAATTATTTTGGGGTGTTACAATATACATGTAAGTTATTTATATTGTTAAGTTAATATTGTTTTTGTTATCTAGTTAAAGGTTTATGTTAAAATATTTATGTTGAAATTGAATTTTTAATGTTGTTAATTTTAGGTTATTCTAATTTAAATTTTGTTCAAATTATATTTGTTGAGAGACCCAACACCATTCCCCCAAGAAGATATAGATGACATTGAATCACGTTGGGTTAGTTGCTTTGTAGCATTTTATGAATCTCAACAACACTAGTTTTTCTTGGTTGTTGTAAACATTATGTATAGGTTTTTTGTTAGACGTGTATTTGTTTTTGTCATTATGGTTGTGTTTTCAAATATGTATATAAATTCTCTTGGTGTACCATTTGGATATGTGTACATTTGATTTTGTAAACAATGTAATTTGGTATTATGTGTATATTTGGTTATGTTCTGTTAAAAAAAATGTTATGATTCTGTCACAAAATTTGTATATAGTTTCTGTCTAAAAAATACATGTCAAATTGAAATTTAAAACAAATTATAAATGACAAAAATATATGTTTTACCCATCAGTTATTATTCCAAACCAACATAAATATATAATTTTCCCCTCGGATAATAACAGAAACTGAGAGGTATGTGGTGCACGTTTTATAGTTTTGAAAATACAAAAATATTATATTTGGGGATCAAACCAATGACCAATACAATTTTTCCCTCGGTGGAACATCAACCGAGAGGTAAACAAGTTTTCATAAACCCCTTCAGTACCTCGCATGTGAGACTGAGGTGAACCCCTTTTTAAACAGAGGTAAAATTTGTTTTTCGTAGTAGTGGTAATTGGAGGAGGAGTTGGAGTAGAAGATGGTGTTGGTGGATCAATAAAATCTCTTACTTCTGATGGACATTGTGTTCGGTACTAGTAGACACGCAATGAAGGTGTTTCGGCTACAATGGGGGCGGAGATGATAGAAGGGATCTCTCGAACATCTGGAGTACAATTCTCTTCAAGTGACTTAAAGGCAGAGAAAAATAGGGAAGTTTCAAAGAATGTTACATCCGAGAAAACAATATATTGTTGAAGTTGGAGAAAAAAACAATAATATCCTTTTTGTATACATGAGTAGCCTCGAAAAATAAATTTGAAAGATTTGAAAGAAAGTTTGTCTTTACCTGGTCTGAGGGCATCGACAAAGCATGTGCAACCAAAGACACGAAGAGGAATAGGGTAGAGATCCTATTACGGGTTCAGGGTAGAGTATGGAATATGATCTATAAGAACCGAGGAAGGAAATCGGTTGATAAGGTGACAAGATGTGAGAAGAGTATCACCCTAAAAACGAGAAGGAATATTGTGGTGAAGTAAAAGATTTTGTGTGGTATCAACAAAATGGTGATTCTTTCGTTCAGCTACACCGTTTTATTGTGGGGCGTGAGCACATAATGATTGATGAATAATCCCCTGTGTTGTTAAAAAGGATTGAAACTGAGATGAATTATCAATGTGTAAAATTTAGTGGAAGTGTCAAACTGGTTTTTAATTTCTACATAAAATTCTTGGAATAAATGGAAAACATATGAACGATTTTTATTTAAAAAAAAACATGTACGCCGTGAAAAATCATAGATGAACATTATAAAGTAATATTAACATAAAGTTGACTTGACACGACTAGGAACCCAAGTATATCAGAATGAACCAAAGCAAAAGGTGACGACACTTTTATTTACTCGTTGACAATACGTGTGACGAGTATGTTTGTCTAACTAACACGACTGGCATTCAAATGATGAAAGCTTAGAAAACTAGCAACTAAAAGATGCATTTTATTAAGGATATGGTGACCCAAATTTTGATGTGTAAGGTTTTTAGACGTGAAAGAAACACATACCATTGGTGGTGATAGATGATATTAATCCTCCAGACTCACTCCCTGTTCCAACCGTCCATCTTGTACGTCGATCCTAGACATATACAAAATTATCAATAAAAAGAACTGAATAATCAAGGGTACAAGTGAGCTTGTTAACATATATTAGATTGAAAGGGTAACCAAGAATATAAAGCACATAATTTAAAGACAAGTTTGGAAGTGGGTGTGCTTGACCAATGCATTGAACTTTAATTTCATATCCATCCACGACAGTGACAAAAGGAAAAGAATTAGAATAAAAAAAATTGAGACAAAAGATATTTATTACCAGTCATATTATCAAAGGCACCAAATTTGAGTACCCACGGACCAAGGGTCGGGGATGTAAAGACAAATGTTATAGGATTACCATATTGTGCAACGAAAGTAGAAGATGATGGTTAATGGGTTGCTTTGAACTAAAGGAACTCATTATAATCAGCAGCCAAATAATAACATCTTTGGCGGCATTAGATTGAGAAATAATAATAATCCTCGATTGTCGTTGTTAATCTCTTGCCTTTGTATGACACTCAACTTCAATATGACCGCAACGATTACAATTGGTACAACAAATACCATGGCGTTGGCCACCACATCCTTTGTTTCGTCCACTGTGACCATGGTAGTGCGAAGCAAGAGTATATGATTCAGCAGGATATGAAGTGGAGATTGGTTCAAAAGCATGAGGCGTAGCCAAGCAGAACTGTTGCTTATCAACTGATTCATAGTTAGGAATAGTGGATCCTGATAAAATCTAGTTACATGCAAAATCGAGTTTTGGTGGCATTCAGATAAGTGCCATGATCATGAAAAACGTGTTATGTTGTTATTCATGAGTTGTTGCATCATTTGTAAAAGGCATTAGGGTTGAAAAATTAGCCTTCAGCTAATCAGGCTTACTAAGATAAAACTTGCATATCCATATTCTTCAGTTTCTAAGAGTTGAGATAGTGTTTGACACTATAGAAACAATAGAAATCGTTCAAGAAGACTTTCTTATCATTTTCCAAAACCCCATAACAAGTGGTAAAGGCTTGATATTGTGTTTTAAGATTAGGCGATATGGAATACCATAACACGATGCATAGAGAGCATCAAATTGCTTCCATTTAGTGTGATGGATGGTGGCAATATCTTTCAATTTTTAGATCAAGTTATCTTCAAATCCTTTACCATGAAACCTTAACTTAACAGCGACAACCCATATGTTGTAGTTGGTTGTCCCCGATTAATTTCTCGCATAAGATGAGCGAAACTTTGCCAAAAGGGATAGAATCGGTTGATGAGTGATATCCCATGAGAATTGATGGTTGAAAAACATGCAAACAAGGTCACTTAGTGGTGGGGAGGAAGTGAAAGTCGAGACGAACATCGAAACAAGACAAAAATGTGTCGGAAAATGGATCTGGTGCAACGCACGTAAGGCTCATGTGTCGAAACAGTGGCCGCTGGTGAGGGCGCGTGAGACATCTGCTGGGGCCTGGCATGACATTGATGGGTTCACTGGAGGGTTGCGAACCTAGTGGTGGCGGTACAACAATGATCAGATGCGTGGCGGCGGAGAACAAAGACCTGCAGCGTAACTGTATGTATTGTGAACGACAAGGTTTTCTAGAACACAAAAGAAGAGATCGTGAACCCTTAACTTCTAGTATCATATTGAAAATGTGTTTCAGTGATCAATTGTGTGTTTAAAGAGATCACATCGAATATATATTTATATGTGTGGAATTTGGATCGAACTCTAGAAGAAGCATGCCGTCGAAGTTGGTTCACATGCTGCCGTCGAAAAATAATACATGTTGTAGTCGAAGGTTGTTCTAACATGTATTAGTTAATATTGCTAGGGTTGTTAGCATATTGAATTGGGCCTTGTGTTAAGGACCCAATTGTTTAAGTTAGCTTGTAATGGGTATTTTATTAAAATCCCATTAGTTTAGTGTGCTAGGTTTTATTATAAATAACATACTAGTCTCTCATTCTAAGTGTGACAAAGCCTAGAAAGAGTGAGAGTGGTTAGTTTGTTATTCTTGTATACTTGTAATCCTTGTTTTAAGGAGAAAGGAAAGAATAACAGTTTTATAACCAATCCTTGTTGTTTTTCTCTTGTTTTCTTTGTTAACCCTAACCCTTGTGAGTTTCTTGATCATAAAGAAACTGTAAATACTTTGTTTCAAGGTATCCGATTCACAACAAATTGGTGCGGTGAGCGTGGAGGATATGCCTTCAACAAAGTATGAGATCGAGAAGTTCACCAGAGTGAACGACTTCGGTCTGTGGCGCTTGAAGATGAAAGCCCTACTGGTTCAGCAGGGTTGTTTGGAAGCGTTGAAGGGAATGGCAGCCATGGATGTTGCGTTAACGGAAAAAGAAAAGACTACCATGATCGAGAAAGCACACAGCGCAATATTGTTGAGCCTTGGTGATAAGGTTCTTCGACAGGTATCAAAAGAGACGACGGCGACGGGATTATGGACGAAGCTGGAAAGTTTGTATATGACCAAATCCTTGGTGAATCGTCTTTACCTGAAGCAAGCCTTGTATTCGTTCAAGATGAATGAAGAAAAGGCTTTGGCTGAGCAGCTAGATTCTTTCAACAAACTGATTCTTGATCTTGAAAACATTGATGTGAAGATTGATGATGAAGATCAAGCACTGTTGTTGTTGTGTGCTTTGCCCAAATCGCATGCTCACTTCAAAGAAACTCTCTTGTATGGAAGAGAGTCCCTGACCTTTGAAGAAGTTCAAGCAGCCTTGTACTCTAAGGACCTGACGAACGAAAGGAGCATAAACCTTCGACGGTTGGTGAAGGTTTGGCAGTTAAGGGAAAATTCTTGCGAAAGGATGGTAGGTTCGACAAGAAGAAAGGTAAAAGTCAGCAGAAATCTTCTAGTGGCGAAACATCTGGTTTTCGATGTTATCACTGTAAGAAGGAGGGTCACACAAGAAAGGTGTGCCCTGAACGCCTGAAAGATCATGGAGGTAAGGATAATGGCAACGCAACCATTGTTCAAGATGACTTCGACTCATCTGATGTTCTTGTAGTTTCAAGCGGCGACTCAAGAAAAGAGTGGATTATGGATTCAGGATGATGACTCCAAACAGAGAATTGTTCGAAGAGCTATGTGATCAAGATGGTGGATCGGTGCTGCTGGGAAACAACAAAGCTTGCAAAATTGCAGGTATTGGATCCGTGAGATTCAAGCTCCATGATGAGTCAATAAGATTATTGACTGAAGTTAGGTATGTACCTGACTTGAAGAGAAATTTAATTTCTCTTGGTGAATTCGACAGAAAGGGATATGTTTTCAAAGGAGAGCAAGGTACCCTGAGAGTCATGAAAGGGTCGAAGGAAGTCTTGAGAGGCGTGAAAAACCAAGGCTTGTATACCCTGGAGGCTGAGGTTGTAAGTGGTTCGACAAATGTTGTATCCACGAAACCTATGTCGAAGACAGAATTATGGCACATGAGATTGGGCCATGTCAGCGAAAGAGGCCTGGTCGAATTGGGGAAGCAGAACCTGCTAGGTGGTGACAAAGTCGAAAAGTTGGAGTTTTGTGAATCTTGTGTATTTGGTAAATCCTGTAGGACGAAGTTCAACAAAGGCAAGCAAAGAACACATGGATCCCTTGATTACATTCATGCTGATCTTTGGGGGCCTGCAAGGAATCCTTCACACTCAGGTGCAAGGTATTTTCTATCCATTGTTGATGACTATTCCAGAAAGCTATGGGTATTCATTCAGAAGACGAAGGATGAAACTTTTGAGAATTTCAAAAGTTGGAAGATTCTGGTCGAAACTCAAACTGGCAGAAAGGTTAAGAGGTTGAGAACCGACAATGGCCTTGAGTTCTGCAACAAAGCGTTCGACAATTACTGTGTTGAGTCTGGGATTGCAAGGCATAAGACTGTAGCAGGTACTCCTCAACAAAATGGCTTAGCTGAGAGATTCAATCGAACAATCCTTGAAAGGGTTAGATGCATGTTGGTTAGTGCTGGATTGAAGAAGGTGTTTTGGGCTGAAGCTGTTTCGACAGCTGCATATCTGATAAATAGATGTCCTTCGACTGCATTAGATATGAAGACACCTGAAGAAGTTTGGTCGGGAAATCCACCTAGTCTCGACAGACTGAGAGTATTTGGCTGTGTGGCCTATGCTCACATTAGGCAAGACAAGGTCGAACCTAGAGCTCTGAAGTGCATGTTCATGGGATACCCTGAAGGAGTCAAAGCTTATAGGCTATGGTGCCTAGAGCCAGGTCACAGGAGGTGTATCACCAGTCGAGATGTAGTTTTCAATGAAGCTGAGATGGCTTTCAAGAAAACTGATGTTGCTGACGAAGAGCTGGAACAGGGAGAGATTCCTGTTGAGGTGGAGCATATTGATGCTGAAGTGCGTACCCCAGATGAAGTCGAAGACGAAACAGGAGATGTTGTCGAAGATGAGGAAACTGATAATGACTACCTGTTAGCAAGAGACAGGTCGAGAAGAGTCATCAAGCCACCTCAGAGACTTGGGTATGCAGATCTTATAGCTTATGCCTTAATCTCTGCAAGTGAGGTTCTCGACGAAGAACCTAGAGACTATAAGGAAGTTATGAGGAGTCGAAAGAAGACTGAATGGTTGAAAGCCATGGATGACGAGATGAAATCTCTTCATGATAACGACATATGGGAACTGATAAAGAAACCTGCTGGAGCCAGGTTAGTCAGCTGTAAATGGATTTTCAAAGTCAAGAAAGGAATCGAAGGAGTGGCGTCGAAAAGATACAAGGCAAGAGTGGTTGCTAGGGGGTTCACTCAGAAAGAAGGTGTCGATTTCAATGATGTGTTCTCGCCTGTTGTGAAGCACAGGTCCATTCGAATGTTGCTTGCCATGGTGGCACGGTTCGACCTTGAACTAGAACAGATGGATGTGAAGACTGCATTCTTGTATGGTGACCTAGATGAAACGATCCTGATGAGGCAACCTGAAGGGTGTGTCGAAAAGGGGAAGGAAGATTATGTGTGCAAGCTGAAGAGATCTTTATATGGACTGAAACAATCTCCTCGACAGTGGAATAGGAGATTCGACAAGTTCATGGCACGCATAAGTTTCATCAGAAGTCAGTTCGACCACTGTGTTTACTTCAGATTTCGACCGGGAAATTCATTTGTTATTTTGTTGCTTTATGTGGATGATATTCTAATAGCAAGCAACAATGTCGAAGAGGTAATGAGAGTGAAGGCTGAACTCAGTAAGGAGTTCGAAATGAAGGATCTGGGAGCTGTGTCCAGGATTCTTGGGATTGACATCCGAAGAGATAGAAAGCAGTCGAAATTATGCTTATCTCAAGAGGCATACCTACGGAAGATTCTCGAAAAGTATGGTATGTCGAATTCAAAGCCTGTTGTAACTCCGACAAACCCTCAATTCAAGTTGAGTATAGATCAGTGTCCCAGTACTGATGTCGAAAGAACTTATATGAATAGCATTTCATATGCTAATATAGTTGGTTCTTTGATGTATGCTATGGTTTGTACAAGACCTGACATAGCATATGCAGTGAGTCTTGTGAGCAGGTACATGTCGAATCCTGGAAAGGCTCACTGGCAAGCATTAAAGTGGATTTTAAGGTACATAAATGGGTCTCTGAATAGAGTCCTAATTTATGGTGGAGCCTTGGGTGAAGATAGTAAAGCAGCAGTCGAAGGATTTGTTGACTCTGATTATGCAGGTTGTATGGATTCCAGAAAGTCTATTTCATGATATGTTTTCACAATGTTTGGCACAGCAATCAGTTGGAAAGCGACGCTCCAGAAGGTTGTTGCCTTATCAACCACTGAAGCTGAATATATTGCCCTCACTGAAGCTGTGAAGGAAGCGTTGTGGCTTGAAGGCTTTGCAAAGGAGCTGAAACTTCAAGGTCGAAGTATCATTGTTAAATGTGATAGTCAAAGTGCAATACACCTGTCGAAGAACTCAGCCTATCATGAGCGAACCAAGCACATTGATGTGAGGCTGCATTTCGTCAGAGGGGTAATCGAGCGTGGAGAAGTCCAAGTGCTGAAGGTTTCGACAGATCATAATGCTGCTGATATGATCACCAAGACATTGCCAAGTTGCAAGTTTTTCCACTGTATGCAGTTGATAAAGCTGCATGAAGAAAGCTAGTTTGTTTTCTTGTTGTTAGAGTTAGATCCAAGGTGGAGATTTGTGGAATTTGGATCGAACTCTAGAAGAAGCATGCCGTCGAAGTTGGTTCACATGCTGCCGTCGAAAAATAATACATGTTGTAGTCGAAGGTTGTTCTAACATGTATTAGTTAATATTGCTAGGGTTGTTAGCATATTGAATTGGGTCTTGTGTTAAGGATCCAATTGTTTAAGTTAGCTTGTACCCTAAGTTAGCTTGTAATGGGTATTTTATTAAAAGCCCATTAGTTTAGTGTGCTAGGTTTTATTATAAATAGCATACTAGTCTCTCATTCTAAGTGTGACAAAGCCTAGAAAGAGTGAGAGTGGTTAGTTTGTTATTCTTGTATACTTGTAATCCTTGTTTTAAGGAGAAATGAAAGAATAACAGTTTTATAACCAATCCTTGTTGTTTTTCCCTTGTTTTCTTTGTTAACCCTAACCCTTGTGAGTTTCTTGATTATAAAGAAACTGTAAATACTTTGTTTCAAGGTATCCGATTCACAACAATATGCATATGCTATGTTTACATTTATACAATATTAAAGATAATTACTTGCTAATTAATTCTAATCAATACTAATTAACCTAATGGATTCTTATCCTCTTAATGCTAAAGTCAATGAGAGTTTTAAGGAGTATAAAACTTAATTTTGACAGTGTGAGAAATGTGACCGATTGCTAAAGTCAGCTTAGTAGTAACGAGTAAGAACTTAATTTTGTAATCTCAAATAACATGATTCCAATCTGATACTTTACCGTTGTAAAAATAATCACTAGTGCTACTACAATTAATAATGATATTTTACATCTGTCCAATTTTACAAAAACAAACTAGAAATAAAACAAAATAAGTTGAATTTTGTCTATTGTATGTATTGAAGCAATAAATAGAACTCAAGTTGGTATCCATCCACTAGATTTTTGGCTTCTCTCTCTCACGGGCCTGTCTATCTTTCCAGCCAATGAGTCCCAAACCAATAGAGAACCCAGACATAGTATAACTCAGATCGTACCAAACAAGGCCTACAATGCTTCCTACTCAACACAGTACTTGTACTATTGCCCATACATAACCACAACTCCAACTTCATTCATATCTTATGTTTTTCACTCCCCTCTTCTCATCATCACACTCACTTCCACCTTCTCATGGATAACAGTTATTCAAAAACATATCCTAGAAACTGTGAAGAGCTAGCTAATACCACCTTGAAGAAAAGGTTCCTCAAGAGAGCTAAGGAACACAGGTCCAGGCTCTACATACTAAAGAGGTGTATTATTATGTTACTATGTTGGCACAAGTACGAACAATATTGATATTCATTCATCACATCATTCATATTTCCCACACTACACTACACCAACCTCATTAAGGTAACATTAGCTATAGATTTTAGTTATTGTAGTTTATTTGTATTATTATTACTCATCAAAATGAATTAATAGTGAGATTTTTATGAGTTAGCTAGAATGACAAATGGGAGGTGAAAACATTTGCAGGATTTTTCACGTTATTGTGTAATGAGACATTGTTAGAAAGAGATTGTTTTCTAGTGTAAAAGAAGGTGAAGAAAAAGACACTGTTTCACATGAAGATAGGGACACATCGTGGCTGGTCCTTTGGTCAAGAGAAACACTTTTTCTGCTTACTTTAATTTATTTGGCAGTTATATGACATTGATAAATTCATCTATCACTTTTTTTTCTATTACTTAATGTTTACATAAACGTTTCAGCAATGACATGAATGAATCATCTTGTGTTTTGGCTTTTTTTTCTTTAGTTTCTGTGTTGCATGCAATGTATGTTGTACTATTATTGTGGGGTGGGATGATAGGTTGAAATTAAGTTGAAGTACAAGACTAGCCAGCTAGCTATAGCTATAGCTTGTGTGTGTCAAATAAAATTAATCAAGTTATAAAAATTGAGTGTGTGTATGTATTGACCAAAATTAATTTTAAATGAATGGTATTGTAAACTTGATTTTAGTTCAAGCTGACTTGAATGTTAAGAGGTTTAAATTTAACTACATATTTATGTATAATAATATTTTTGACTGTAAAAATTATGTTCGAAAATGTGTCAAGTTTTAATGTATTTTTTCCGCTAGACTTAACACTCTTTATATAGTATTGAAAGTTATCTAATATGTGTAAGTTAATAAATGTGAAACTTCAATTTTGTTTTCCAATTCACACTCTAGCATTCTCAATTGTTATGAGAGGTGTTTATTACAACATTCCTCACTTGATTTTTAAAAAAATAGCTACGAAGTTTATTTAACATTTTGTATAGTAGAGGTGTTTTTTGACTTGAACCTTTGCATATTGAAAATATGATTCAGATTATGATAGAGCAACTCATAATCTTGAATTCTATCTTTGATATCAAAATAATTTTCTTATGTGTATTCTTTATATATATATATATATATATATATATATATATATATATATATATATATATATATATATCACTTTATATGGAGTATAGATCATTAAAACTTTATATCGTCTTTGTCTCATCATAGCTTTCAAGAATCATACTTTGTGGTGCTATATTTGTGAGAGTCCACAAATGGGGCGGTACATATATATATATATATATATATATATCACTTTATATGGAGTATAGATCATTAAAACTTTATACCGTCTTGTCTCATCATACCTTTCAAGAATCATACTTTGTGGTGCTATATTTGTGAGAGTCCACAAATGGGGCGGTACATATCTTACCTTCACCAGGCCCCCGCCACACAATGTGTTGCCTGAAGCATAACCCTTACGTATCAAGGGGCTCGAGCTAAGGGGAAATGTGGATAATGACCTTTAATTAGTTCATAAGTGCATGTGCGAAATCATATCGGTAGTCAACAACTCCCTTAGTCAAGGTGGAGTAATTACCACTTCACAAAAGTCTCCAAATCCAGGCTCACTGGCCTCTATAAATAGCTCTACTCTAGGGTTGAGAAATAACTCTGATACACATGAAATACCACTAAAAATACATAGGTTATCACCTCACGTGAGCTTGCTTTCTCCATAGCCAAAAACACCATCGAACAGGGTTTCTCACCACTATCAGCAAGCCCTAAACCACGAGAAAATCCATAAAGCCTCTGGCCACCCCTACCAGCATAGGGGGCATTCATTTGTACTTTTGACAAGTACATTAGAGCCCATCATTTGGACCCGGTAAAACTAACCTAGGCCAAACCTTCCATTATCATCACTACTCATACATCCACTAATGCCTCCACCTCTAGCCTTAATTGTCTTCAATCATGGTTTCCATGAGGGCACAATCTCCCACACAAGAGGATACCAAAGGTAGCAGTGATTCCAATGCCATAGCAAAAATGCACACTACCATGGACGAACTGCATCGACATAATCAAAGTCTGGAGGATAATGTCTACATCATCCATCAACTCCAACAAGAGGCTACCCCCACAGAGGAAATGTAAGTGCTAAACCCCCAGCCATGTTCAGGTGAAATATGGGAAGCACATGTTCCCGAAGGCTTCAATCCTCCCTCCTTGGTGAAGTTCGATGGTCGTAGCGACGCCTACTAGCATGTCGCCTCCATTAATATGTGGATGGCCATCATCGGAGTGCCCGACTCTCTGAAATGCAAGCTGTTATCTGAAACTTTCAAATATGTAGCCTTGCGATGGTACATGGGCCTACCCCGGGCTTCCATCGCCAACTATCAGAAGTTATGAAGAAACTCGTGCACCAATTCGCAGTCAGTCACCACAGGAAGATGTCCACCCCAACATGTTTAACATTTGACATCACCTTCATTAGTAGAGGCGGTTACAATGGCGGAATGCTACATAAAAGACGAAGATAGTAATGTCCAAAAGAAGGCCCAAGACGTAAAGAGTGTGTTCCTAGCACTGAAGGCTCACAACACTCACGGAAGAGAACTACACCTCGCCCATTAGGGACAAAGCTACATTAAAGCAAGGTGGAAAGGTTGTAGAAAGATTTACGCCCCTTAACACTCGTTGTGAACAGATCTGGCAGAAAGTTATCCACTTCTAAAATATCCATGTGTCTCCAGCTCCAAAAGCGAATGTTGTGGAACTTGAGCCTAGCATATGGTGTAAGTTTCAAAAAGTTAAAGGATGCCACACAAACGAATGCTACCAGTTCAAGAAGGAAATTAAGCGGCTGAACCATAAGGGACACCTTAAAATGTATGTCAAAAGCGAATTCTCTCAAGGGTCAGGTGGATCCAACTCCCTCGGGTGGGACGGTACTAAAAGCCCTACACCCAGAAATGGAAAGGAGCCATCCAAAGAAGAGGGCAACAAGGTTGTACGCCATATGCTCAATACTATTGCAGGAGGATTTATTCGGGGCAGAGAGACTAGCTCCGCCCGAAAAAGGTATGTCCGCCAAGTACTAGACATAGAGGATCTCCCTAAGGAGCCGGAGGAATGTGAGACCAAGACGCCAAAGGTCGTGATCGCTTTTCCAAAAACGGATGCAGCAAGTATCCATCCCCATAATGACGGCCCCAGAGTCATCACCGTGTGGTGTGTTGATTGAGAAATCAGAAGTGTCTTGGTAGATCAAGGGAGCTCTACAGATATCCTTTACTGTGATGCATTTAAGAGGTTCTGCCTCAACCTAGAGGACCTAAAAGCCTTCAAGGGGTCGCAAGTTGGGTTCTCTAGAGAGCTGTTATAGGTGAAAAGCTACATGAAAGTGAGGACCACCTTTGGAGTGGGGAAACAAGCCAAGCAGATCAAGGTTAGGTATTTGGTTATACACGCCCTTTTTTATAATATGATTATAAGGCGACTAACTTTTAATCAATTGGACTTGTCTTGTCTACTTTATAATTTTGTATGAAATACTCACTCTATGACGAGTGGGTTGGATTCATCCAAGGAGATTAAGAAATCGCCAGGAAATGCTATGTGGAGAGTCTTAAGTTGGAAAGAGTATAAATTGTAGGCGTTAATATGAAGAAGGTTGGTTTAGGAATCAATCCACTAGAAGAAGTTCGCCAAGGTGGAGAAGCTCCCCCTCAGAAGTGCAAAAAGATAGGAGACTGAAACCTTATAGGAAAGGCCCCCTAATGAATTTTCATTTTTATCATTGTTTATTCATTTCATTGTTATCATTTTTTTATTAGGCGAGTATTATATCTCTTTTGCTTGTAAGGACCCGTTGTTTTTTGGGGACGCACTTTTTTACCTTGTGCCTCATAAGAGGGTAAGGTTTTTTTAATGAGGCTATTCACTTTATGATTTCTTGTTGTTGCCTTCATCCTTTTTTTATGGGAATACAAAGGAAACTGCCACCATAGGCAAAATAAAATGTTGGATCCCTACGAGGGACCCTTACTGCCCTCAGAGGCAAAATAAAACGTTGGTCCCAACGAGGAATCCATGCCACCCTCAGAGAAGAAATAAAAAGATGGATCCATGTGAGGTATCCTTGCCACTATTTGAAGCGATCAAAAACCTTCGATCCCTATGAGGGATCCTTGTCTCCCTTTGAGGCAATTAAGAATTTTGAGTCCTTACGAAGGACCATTGTCGCCCTTAAAATCGAAAAACAAGTTAGGCCATCATAAAAGGATCCTTAGTGCCCTTTGAAGCGATTTAAAATATTGGATCCTCCTATAAGGGTATTTGCTGCCTTTTGAGGTGATCAAAAGTACTAGAACATCAACAAATGGCCCAAATAGGGCTCCGTAGAAATTATACAAAGACGTCTAAAGGAACAGATAAAATAATTAAAGTAAAGATGCCTAAAAGGTACAACGATTTGAGCCCTTCGAAAAACCCCAAAGGGGGAAAATACAAGAAAAAGCCACTAAGGGCCAAAGAAACAACAAACAAGAAACCCTTTCATTGGCCATCCTCTAGGGTTTCCTCCTCCATGGGTAATTCTTCTAGGTTGGGAGTCGTGGATCGCCTCCTTCTGTCATTGTATTACCATCAATGCCATCTTAAGAGCATTGCGACTAAGGGAGATGTTCCGTGCTCTAGCAGATACGTCTCCTCATCATCCACAAACTGGCCATCACAGATAACTTTAAAAACATTCAACATGCTCAGGTCCAGTTCGGGATAGAAGATGGATCATTGATCCTTCGTATGACCAAAATAAGTACAAGAGGTCTCCATTAAGTCATCCTTTATATTTCATACATCGCCTTCTAATTCCTTCTTGGAGGGGGTGTCCTCCTTGGCAGCTATTTCCATTGCTTTGGTCTTTGATCCAATGTCACATGGGTCAAAAATGAGTTATTAAAGAGGTAGTATATAGAAGAGACACTCGAGTCATATCGCAAGGACTCTGAGTTAATTTAACCAAAATAAATTAAGGGGGTTTTCAAGGGTTTTGAACAATTGGAAGTAAAGAAATTGTGTTATGAATATGATTAATGGATTATTCTAGTGGTTCGGTAATTTGTGACTTACCACTAGTTATTATATCGCTAATTCCCTAAATGGATCCAATCCTTATTTGATTATAGCATCGATTAAACAAGTGTTATCAACATTATGCGAGTCATATTCCTATTTGTCGTATTAAGCATGACGGTGAATGATAAAGAGAAGTTAACAAAAAATCTATATTAACAAGCGATTGAATCTAGGAACACGCATCGATCAAATTTAACCAACCTTATTCTATGAAACTTGAATTAAGCAATTTAGATGCACAAGACAGAATTAAAAAGGAATTAAATAAAATTGGGCCATATAATAACCTCAAAGTCTTGATAAAATTCTAAAACATTAGATTAACCTTGTGGTTTAGCCTCCCTAAGTAGATACCTGGTTTGAATCCATGACATTCTTGTTTTATGGTGGTTAGATTCATGGAGGTGTGGCCAGATTGAGATAGATATGACTGACCTGGAACAGATCCCCCCAAGCCCTCGTGTTAGGGAATAAGCGCGAGGGTTCGAAGGATTCTAGACATCAGTTACCTCTCGTACTTTCTTTCCTTCCACTATTTTTTAACTCCATATGTCTTTTGGGGGAGTAATTATGATCTTTATAGGGAACTGAAATACTCATGTATTACGTGCGAGAGAAGTGACTGTTGATAAAACACCTTTCGTTTCATATGGTAAGTTCATAAATGCAGGAAGAACTAGAGTCACTTTTTTTCTAGTTATTTCTTTCTCCTCGTTCCTAAACGGTTACTTATTTTTCTCCTCTAAAACACTTCTTACCTGTTCTTGAATTTGTTAACATGATATCGCAAAAAGATCTTGGAAAGTTGTGAAAAGGAATATGGTGAACCCGTCATCTCCGTGGGAAGGTTCGATATATTCTTTTACTATCTCGATCTTTACTAACGACGGGAGCTTAAATGAAGCCTTTTTCTGATGTGGGAAAACTGTTGCTTTGGGGGCTTACTATTCCTGGTGATGAAGACAAAATTTGTAATAATTAATTATACCATTTCTCTTTATGAGTATCTCTTTTCAACTTTGGGGATTCGTTTTCCCTTTACCGCTTTCGAAGTGGGTGTTTTCAACTATTTGATGGTGGCCCCATCTCAACTTCATCCCACTAGTTAGGCGTACATTGAGGCTTATCACAATTGGTGTTTGTATTTTAAAGGAAAATATTTTTTTGTTTTGTTCTTTTATCTCTTCTACTACAACCGGAGTACTTTATCCTAGCCAATGAAGCGGGAGTTGGTTCTTTAGAGCCGACGATACGGGTTTTTAAAGTTTTTCCATATCCATCGTCTTTTGCGGATCATTTCATTTTGGTTACCCCTCTTCATCCTCGAGCTCATGTAACTATATGTGAGGTTGAGTCGAGGTGGAAGGTAAATGCAATCCATTATTTCCCTATTACTGGTCGATGAAGCACTTTCTTTTGGAGAATGACTCCTATTTTTATAGAGAAAGTAAATTTATCGTCGAGGATTATTTTCAGAAGAAGAAGCTATTATATTTTGTTAACCGCTTAGGTTATGTCGTGGGTGTAGTCCCGCTCAGCTGATATGTATCGTTGGGCTGACTTTCTTGTCCTAAGTCTCCTGGGTACGGCTTCCAGATAGGCAGAACATCCATTGGGCCATAATAGTCATGGTCAAAGTTATCTTTTATCAGAGTGTCCTCCTCTAATGAGTTTGGCGGAGCACGACATCCTTCCGGATCACAATCTCCGTATATCATCTTGACATCTGACCTTGGTATAAATCTCGGACTCTGTGTGGGATAGCAAAATGGCGTAGGCACCTCTTCCTGAGACATATAACCATCCTTGTTAAGATAGGACTTCCATTCTTCATCTGTATCAGAGGAATCTCCCTCGTTGATGGTATCTACTTCTTGAGACACTGGGTGAAGGAAACCTCCACTGTGGAATCCTGAAGGGGATGAAAACTTTCATCGTTAGTAGCAGTCTGGGTACAGGTTGAGGAAAACCAAGACCCTTCTTTGTTTTGTTATCAGTAGGAATGACAAGTTGTCCCCGTCCTTTTGCATTGTTACTTTTGATCACTTCGAGAGCATCTTTGTACGAGGAAATCGATGTTCCTTTTTCTGATTGATTCTCATTGCTCACCGACAGTGCTTGGAACTGAGTTCCAACAACCTCTTCCAGTTTTACACAAGTATCCGTTGATAGGTTACTCACGATCAAGGCTTGTTCTTTGCAGACTGTGACTAGTTGGTCGTTCTTGACAAACTTTAGTTTCTGGTGCAGTGTTGAAGTGACTGCCCCAGCCTCGTGTATCCAAGGTCTTCCTAATAAATAGCTGTATGTCGCCCGGATGTCCATGACCTAGAAAGTGACTTGGAAAGTGTGAGGACCGATAGTTATGGGAAGGTCGAATTCGCCGATAACTATTTTCCGAGATCCGTCAAATGCTTTGACGATAACCTCACTGCCCCTCATCGGGGATCCTTTGAACGATAGTCGCATTAAAGTGGACTTCGGCATAACATTCAGAGCCGAACCGGTGTCTACCAGTACGCTGGCTAAAGCATCATTATGGAAGTTGACTGTAATATTAAGCGCCATGTTGTGACTTTTTCCTTCTTCTGCCAGTTCCTCGTCACTAAACCCCAAGTTGTTGCAGGAAGTGATGTTGGAAACGATGCTATCGAATTGTATTTTTGTTACATCTTGTTCCACAAAGGCTTGCTCTAAGACTTTTTGTAGAGCCTCTCTGTGGGCTTCGGAGCTGAGTAAAAGAGATAGTACAGAGATTTTTGAAGGAGTTTGCAACAAATGATCTACAATGTTGTACTCAGTCTTTTGGATGAGCTTCAGCATCTCATCGTTGTGTGTTAAAAGGTCAGGGCCCCTGGATTGACCAACTGGTTGATGGGGAACTTCTGTTTGAAGTTACTTTTCTTTGTTGGGTTCTCAAACTCCTCGGTTGAAGATTCGACCGCTCCGTGTCACTCGAATGATGTCTGTAATATTCACGACGGAGGGTAATGGAATTTCCTTTCCATTCTCAATGTTGTTGCACCGTACTTGTAAGGGATCGCCTTATCAGACTTGTACGGTACTGGTCATAGCAGATAGATAACTACAGGAGCCTTATGATTTTTCTAACCATCATAACCAGCCTCAATCGGTTCGAGATTGAGAACCTTTCCACCATCAAGAGGGACTCTTGATTCACGAAGTATAGGGATTATGGCACATACGTCTTTGGCCACTCCTCGCTTAGGGATCAAGATAACATCCTTGCTTTGATCAGGATGATAGGTTGACATTGAATTTGAGCTTGACCATGGTTGAATTTCCTTATGGTCTAACTGACTTAGAAGGGCTGCTCGCATGAGGTAACATCCTTGATTATCTTCAGAGCAAACTCTACAGCGCTCATGGTTATGTGGTGGCACCCGGCCACGTCCGCTTTGTATGTAGTGTAACCTCACTAGGTATGTCTCCATTGATCGAACATCCTGACTTTGAATCATGTTGACCTGACTGGGATTTCTATTACGGTAATCCTGAATCCATCCAAGATCCATCTGATGCTGGAGGGCCTCTTGTACAAAAGAGCATCCCTGATTGTTTACCGAGCAAATCAGACAGGAATTATAATCGTGTTGTGGTAGATCATGATGTTGGCTTTGCTTGAGTGCATTGCCACTAAGTTGAAATTCATTGCACGGATGTCGTGGTTTTGAATGACGTTGGAATTTGTGTAAGTCATGTTGACCCCACGAATTTGGTAATCTTGGATCCATCCAAGATCCAACCATTCCTGTAGAGCTGATTGCACCACAGAACATCCTTGATTGTCTTTCAAGCAGATATCACACTGGTGATAGTTATAAGGTGGTACATGACAGTACCCACTCTGTCTGCGATGCATCTTGACCAGATTAGCCCTTAATAAGAGTAGAATTTGATAGATGTGGTTAGACTCTCCCTCTACCAAATTGACTGCAGCTTTCTCGTGTTGGGGCAACGAGTTCGTCTGAACATTTGGATTTGTATCCTTAAAGGATAAGACCCCGCTCCTAACAAGCTTTTGTACATCGGATTTGAAGATGAGACAGTTTTCTATGTTATGCCCCGGTCCTCCTTAATGGTAAGGGCAAGTCTGATTCGCTTTGAACCAAAAAGGCAGGATTTCTGATATTGTTAAAGGAGACCTGTTTTGGACGTGCCCCTTGACTAGTAGTAACAGAAACAGTTCTACGTACAACATTGGTATAGGGTCAAACCCTGGTGGTCGCGTTGTATGGTTGTTGTATTGAGGACGAGCCTGCTGAAGAGGTTGTTGTGTCCTTTGCTGATATTGTTGTAGATTCGGTTGGCTCTGAGCAACCTGAGGTTGATACGTTGGAACAGTTACAGGGTTGATAGTAGGAGTTACAGCTGCTACTGGTTGGTACCGTCGCCTTTGCTTTTCGAGAGAGATATTACTAATATCTTGCTCTTTTTCTTAGGGAGAGCACTACAGTATCTTTTGGTACTGCTTGATGGTCCAGCGTCTCTGACTAAACGTCCTTCTCGGACTGCTTCCTCAAGACAAACTCCCATGCCCACCATCTCGGTGAAGTCACTGGGCGCACTGGCGACCATTCTGTCGTAGTAAAATGAGCTCAAGGTTTTCAAGAATATCTTTGTCATCTCTTTTTCCTCAAGAGGTGGACAAATCTGAGCGGCAATTTCACGCCATCTCTGAGCATACTCCTTAAAGGTTTCCTTATCCTTCTGCGACATGGTTCTAAGTTGATCTTTGTCTGGTGCCATGTCCAGATTATACTTATACTATTAAACGAAGGGAGCGCCAAGATCTCTGAAAGTGACGATCTTAGTACGGTTTAAACCCATGTACCATTTGAGTGCGGCACCGGTTAAACTATCCTGGAAGTAATGGATCAGTAGCTGTTGGTTCTCTGTCTGAGTTGACATCCTCCGAGCGTACATCACCAAGTGACTTTGAGGGCAAGAGTTACCCTTGTATTTTTCAAAGTCAGGCACCTTGAATTTGTGCGGAACTTTCACATTGGGGAGCAAACAAAGGTCTGCGACGTCCTTTCCAAATAGATCCTGACCGCGAATAGCTTGCAGTTCCTTCTGCATCTCCAGGAACTGTTCCTGGAATTCCTTCATCTTATCGTTTGTACTCTCATTTCCACCAGAATGTATCTATGGAATCTGTCATTCCGAAACAGTGTGTACCACGGGTAGTGGTACAGTCATTATGGATGTGACTCTTGGTGCTTCCCGAAGTTTGTAACCTTCAGGAGTTGCTATCATGCCCCTGACATCTTCGTTTTCCCGAAGTTTGTAACCTTCAGGCCCAGTGGCTCATGCTGCAGTTTCCGGATCTTCCGTGATCTGCGAAACATATCCTTCCGGGATATAGTTAAGTGGCATGCCCCAAGGACGATCTTTTGGCATGTTATACTGAGGATCATACTTTTCCACTATAGGCATAAATGTGATCTCTGAGATCACAGTCTTTTGTTGTTGCATCTGAGCTGCTGCCAGAGCTTGCATATCGTTGTGAAGCTTTCTCAAACCCTCTTTCAGAGCATCGAGTTCTTCTCTCAACTCTCTATTCTCTTCCTCGAGATTATCCATTTTCTTTTATTGACTGACCTGAATATTGTATGAATGAGACAGTTTGACTCTAGAATCGAGACACAAACGTGAGATTCGTAGGGAAGAAGAATGCATTATATGAGAATGATGAATGATATGCAATGATTAATTAATTAAATTTTTGTTATTTAATCAAAAGAAACTTTGACAATTGGATTGCAAATATCAAACAGTGGGGAAACCCCGTTTTATTGAATTCAAAGATTGCGGAAATAGAAATACAGTAATTTACAAAGTGCTGTAAAAGGAAATGTCTAAACTAATGGGTCCTGAGTCCTCTCTGAGGAGAGCTCAGGTGCTGGTTCTGGTACTTTCCTTTTCTTTAACTGGGGCTCTTGAGCCGTTGTCGGGTTGTCATTCCTTTGCCAAGTGAAGTGAGCGAGCAAATTCCTTTGGTCATCTTGATTCTCTACAGCATGTTGCTCTAAAATCTCAATCAGAGCACCTTTATCTTTTACCAGTTGATGTATTTTGTTACACTCCACATTGAGAATACGACACTTGTTACTCCACGACCTCTTCTCCTGTTGAACTTTGTTGAGAGTAACTTGAAGTTTTTCCGTATCAGACATAAAATAAAGGACAGATTCCTTTAATCGAATAACTTCTTGACGAGGGTATGGCATCCTTAGCTTGAGAGCTCTAGTTTGTACCCAGTGGAGATAAGGCTCCACAGAGATATAGTCTGGTTTTCCTAGAGACTCTCTTCCTTTCCTGTGAACATGTTTCCAGGCATGCACTATTTATGTCTTTAGTGCCCTGTCGTTTTCTCCTTCCTTGAAGAAAAGACCTTCCAGATGAGCATTACGCGGGACATGCCTCATCGGGTATCCAAATTGACGACGAACTAAAATCGGATAATAATTGATTCCTCCTTTAATTCCTATGAGGGATACATTAGGGAAGTTTCCACAACGGTCAATGATCATGATTCCTTCGTAGATTCGATTATACCAATCGATGTCAGAGTTGGTAAGAGCCATGATTCTCTGCGGCCAATGTAAAGTACTCTTTTGATCCCAAAATGCAGCAGACTTGGGCAAGTGGGAAATGAACCATTTGTATAGCAAGGGTACACAACA
Source organism: Lathyrus tuberosus (assembly GCA_022829125.1). Taxonomy (NCBI): domain Eukaryota; kingdom Viridiplantae; phylum Streptophyta; class Magnoliopsida; order Fabales; family Fabaceae; genus Lathyrus; species Lathyrus tuberosus. The sequence goes on along the minus strand of JALAZF010000653.1, from coordinate 2,132,456 downwards.
TGTGATCATTCCTCCGATGTACAAATTCCTTAAGTGTACAGAATGATAAGCATCTGCGAGCAAGGTCGGTACGGGGTTTCCAATTAGAAAAATCTTAATGGCATTGATATCTACGAAGTTATTAATGTTAGGAAACAAAACTAACCCGTAGGTGAGCAAAACAAAGATGCTCTCGAAAGCGGCCACATTCCCTATACTAGCAAAGTACAGGGCTTTCTTTATCAAAAACTGGGATGGTAAACCTTGGATTCCACCCTTAGTGGTCATGTGAGTCCTATCTTCTGACTCGTCCAAATAAATTGCTCTTGCAATGGTTTGATCCTTTGGAATTTCTTCCAGTCCGAAAAAGGGAGCTTGGTCAGTGATAGGTAAATCAGTCAGGTGAGAGTACTCCTCCAGTGTTGGTGCTAGCTGATAATTCGGGAATGTGAAACAGTGATAGACCGGATCATAAAACTGAATGAGCGTAGCCAGTATTCCTTCAATTACATGGACCCTTAACAAAGACAGCAGTCCTACATACTTAGCTCTAAAAGCATCAGGGTTGGTGATCATCCTCGCCAATCCTCTCAAATCCTCTAGTTTTGGAACCTTGAAGGTGTACTTGTGAGTCTTCCTTCTACCGAAATCCATAACGCAATCTTTCTCTTTGACATTTGCAATCATTGTCTTAGTTTAATTTGAAAAAAGAGAGACTAGAAGAGAAATTTTCTTTGTTTAAGTTTTTTAATGAAATAAATGCATGAATGCAGCACACAAAAACATAGAAAAAACATGGGGCCAAAGGTTCGGTGTCATGAAGTCAAGGCTCTACCCATCCCCAAAGGTTTTAATGGTGATTTTTTGTATCTGTCCTCAAAACCACTGACCCCTCTTGGGATAACAACAGCAGGCTGGAATCACCCGAGCGAGCTGTAGTATCTTAGAGTAATCTCAAATGAGGGTAGTATCGCGTGACAACTATTTCTGATAGCTTCCACACTACAAAATAGTAACAAGGTTTCAGTCTACTAAAATCCTCAGCTTCTCAGATAACCCAATCGAACAATCTGCTTTCAACAACCGAAGTCGTATAGGCATTGAATCCACAAAGGGCATCTCCACTGATTCGATGGTCGACCGGGACCTCTTATTTGGGAGTCACTCCCTGTAAGATTACCCGTCTAGTGCCATCACCTATCTTAGGTGTATACTCAATCTTTCCAGATGCGGCATCACACGCATTCCCATTAGCAGAAAAATAAACATGGATATCAATTAGGAAAAGCAGTATATATATTTGTACTAACATCCTAGACCTCTAGTCCAATGATCCTAACAGTCAATGACTCCCCAGCAGAGTCGCCATTCACCGCGGTACCTTCTAAACTTAAGGGATTCTACCTAAAAGATGGGAGAATGGTTCTGCTCCCACAGTGGTCGCCATTCTACTGTAGCGCGGTTTTTGTGGTTTCGAATCACTATTGCTTTGGGGTGCTACAGTTTGATTCATTTTTTATCCTGTTAAGCTGATTAAGGAAGGGAAATAGATGTCTCCAATTAACCCTGCTTGCATACTGAGTTTAAACAGATGACTGTTGGTTTACAGATGCTATCAAAATAGTGGGTCTCTCTTAGGTTATTTGGCTTAAGAATAGAGTGTTTTGACTGATCACGAGGCTTTTGAGAAGGTACTATATCTAATTTTTCTTTGATTTATGTATGAAGGTACTGGACCTAGAGTTTTTGATTAGTATGCTCGCTAAGATTTCGCAATCTTATGCCTACGTATTCCCGTTTAACGAAACAGGGAAATCAGAGCAGTCGTAGTTCCTCCTATTCTAAGGGAGGAAAAAGATGTTTTGGTGTCTCGTTCAAAGCCCAAGACAAAGGCTAAATGGAGTATTTGTGTCTTGTTCAAAGCCCAAGATTGAAGCTAAAAGGGATTTGTATCTTGTTCAAAGCCCAAGATATGAAGCTAAAGGGTTTTGGCAGAGAGAGAATTTGTCATCTCTAGAGAGAAACTGTTGATGTTTGTGTGCTTTGATCAAAGCACAAGTTTGATGCTAAAAGGTTGATTGACTCAGCTAGGGATTTCTTTATACGAAGCCTAAGAGAAGGCTAGATAAGACCGACTCAACAAGAGAGTGTATATGTCTTATACTAGGCCCAAGATTGAGGCAAAAAAGATAATGACTCTTTGGGGATATTATTATATAAAGCCTAAAAGGAGGCTAACAGTTTGAATTTTCCGGGGAAAATGTTCTTTCTGTCTTGTATAAAGCCCAAGATTGAGGCTAAAAGAGATTTTTGACTCCATTGAGGAGGTTTATATGTGTCTTGTACAAAGCCCAAGACGGAGGCTGAAATGAGTTTGTCTCAACAAGAGAGTGCTTTTATATGTTTTGTACAAAGCCCAAGATGGAGGCTAAAAGAGTTGACTCAACAAGAGAGTCTTGCAAAGGTGATTGACCCAACAAGAAAGTCCTTTATACTCAACAAGAGAGTGATTTGTTGTCTCGTACGAAGCCCGAGATTGAGGCTAAAAGGAGATTGACCCAACAAGAGAGTCTTGAAAAGTGATGGACTCAACAAGAGAGTCTACAAAAATGATTGACTCAACAAGAGAGTCTGAAAAGTGATTGACTCAACAAGAGAGTCTGAAAAGTGACTGACTCAACAAGAGAGTCTAAAAAGGTTAGCTCTGCTGGGGGAGGATCATTGTACAAAGCCCAAGAGGAGGCTGACTATGTTGAGGAAAGATCATTATACAAAGCCTAAGAGGAGGCTAACTTACTGCTAAGGATTAGATCCATAGGCATGCCCAAGGTTGGGGAACTCTCATGAGAGATACCGGGTTTCTGCTGGAGATTTATCCAGAGTGATCGGTGTTTTTTCCTATGTTTAAAAGGAACTTGAGAATGTCTTTGAGACTCAAAGCGGTTTTAGACTGTCCAAGTCTACTGGTGTTGAAGAGTTTTATCTTTTGTAGAATGCCCCAAAAGAGGGCAATGGCCTTAAGGGATGAGAATCAACCCTAAAGTGGCTTGAGGTTTGACACTGGAAAAACTGCTCTAGCAAAGGATGACTAAGTTATGTCTTATACCTTTAAGAGGTCGTTAGGGTCCTTGTATTAAGCGCAAGAGAAGGCATGAGAACTTCTAAGAAGCCGAAGGGTCCTTATACAAAGCCCAAGAGGAGGCGGGGATGCTTTTAGGAAGCCTGTAGGTCCCCAAACCAAGAGAAGTTCAAGAAATGCAATTCACAGAGAAGAGATCATTCCATGAAAGTTCGAGTATTTGGAAGAAACTCAAGAGAGGCTATTCACGGAGAATAGATCAACTCTGGGGAGTAGAATTTCTTTGACAATTTCTAGGGGTGACAGTCTGAGAAAAGGTTCACCGAGAATACTGCCTTTCTCTTTGTTCCATATTGATTAACCCCAAGAGAAGGGAAGATTGTATCTGAAAATCCTATGGGGATATAGTTTTGTTTGTATTTAAAGAGTGACCAACAGGGCTTTACCTAGTTCTAGACGTAGTTGCCGGGGAAAACTCTAAATAACTATACGAGTATATATACAGTTGATATATGACAAGTATTTAAAGGAGTATGAAAGAAGACTAACCATGCGCAGCTTCCCACAATACAGTTATGTATATGAAAGCATATAAAAGAAAGCGGATAAACACTTACCCGTTGTAGAGCTTCCATGCTGTTTTGTTAGTTATATAACAAAGAAATTAAAGAAAGTTTTGATAGCAACTATACATTTGGATTCAAAATCAAAGGAGAAAGTATTTTGAACAGAGATCGGGGCTTACAGCTCAGGGAGAAGCCCAAATTTTTACAGTGATGGCACTGTTGTTTTGTATCGGGACTTATACAACGACTGAGGCCCAGAAAGTTTTGGTCAAAAGGTGATTGGGTCTTACACTCTATTAGAGGCCCAAAGAGTTTTAAAATGAATAAAGATGGGTCTTATAGCGGCGACGATCTCGCAGAATGTTTGAAAATATACAGAGGGACTTATACAATGTGTGAGGCCCAAAAGGTATTATTTACAAAGGGGTTAGGTATTACACTCTATTAGAGGCCCAAAAGATTTTTAAGAAAAGGAATGGGACTTATCGCTCGAGGAGAGACCCAGATGATTATTTGTTTGAAACATGGCGATCGCGCTGAGGTTTGAAAACACAGTGGGTCTTATATGATGACCGAGACCCAAATTATTTTGGTTTTCAAAAGGGGTTGGGTCTTACACTCTATTAGAGGCCAAAAGAGTTTGAAAAAGATTTGTTTAGGGTGATTAAGATCAAAACCTTAAATTAATTTCAAAATGCATTTTAATTAAATAAAAATTTGATTAAAATGATCAAAATTATCAAACATGTGTGAAAAACAATTTGTGATCTTGGATTAATGTTTGAAAAATCATGCTTTTATCCATAAAATGATTGGAAACCATTTAAGTTTGGAAAATCATGGAGGAAAAAATATTTTAAATGTTAAAAACAAATAAAAATTAATTATTTGCAAAAATATCAAATATATGAAATAAATAATATTTTTGGGAAATTATTGTAAAATAAAATATTTTAACATTTTTGTGAATTATTAAAAAAAAAGAATCAACTCAAAATCATTAAAAACCAAAGAGAAATTAATTTTTGAATCAATTAAATAAAATCACAAAAATTCAAATATTTAAAAATTTTAAAAAGGGCTCCAAGAACACCAAGTTCTTGCCCGCGCCCTCTGTTTCTTCAGATTTACGTTTTCGCCTCAATCTCACTGAATACTTGATGAAATCACATAATCCACATATCAATCTACTCGTTTTCACCTCACGATCATGTCTATGGTCGTTAATTTCATTTATTTTAAGCATAGAATAAGAAATCAAGACAAAACCTCAAGAACCCTAAATTCTGCATGAAGGCTGGGAATTTTGATACACGATTCATACAAAGCAATTAATTGAGGGGAAACCCTCCATACATGATTATGAACATATGGCAAAATTATTGTGCGAGGAAATATGCATGAATCATGAAATGACCAAGTTTAGGCTTTCTTGAAGGTCGTGGCAGCAAGAGCAATTTGATTTTTGAACTGGAGGTGTTACATATGAGTTGTGATGATCTGAACAGCTTCCCTACACCATATGGAATGTGTTTGAATGCTTGGAGTGATTTGAAATGGAGTGGAACAGGTTATGGCATCTCAACTGCAACTTGGTTGAAAACTTGAGCAATTGACTGGTGATTTTGTGAAATTGGTGTTCCAGATGTTGTTTAAGTGTTTGGATCATTTCTATATGATGTTTATGAGGTGTGTGTGTGATTGGTTTGGTTGGAATTGCTCTCAAACTCAAAACCCGATAGTGACTTGCTTTAGAAGGCAATTTTGGAAGTGAGAAGGTGACTTTGAGGAAAGCATCGGTTTGGGTGCTTTGGTGTACTTAAACTGAGCCCAAATGAGCTCTATTTATAGTAGAGCAAGTTTGTTTTGCAAGCAATAGTGAATGGCAACTGCACCAGGTTGTTGGCCAATGGTGATCAAATGGAATCTCAAGTCTCCTCTAGCCATTGACTAGAGGTTAGAGCACAGGCCTATGATTCTTTAATTCAAGGATAAGGCTTGACTGAAGTGTTCATTTTTGCTCTGATACATACCACCTCTAAGCATCCATTGAATGCTCCAAAACAAATTTGGAGTCTTGAAGCATCTTTAGCTTTTAGGGGTGCCAAACCTATGTGTAGTTCCAAAGACTTGGGAGGCTTATGGATCAGTGTTTGTTCCTCCTTGGTCTCCCCCTGAGGTGTGCAGAAGGATAAACTTGTTTTTCATTTGCACAAATTACTCAAATCGAGCCCTAATGCACAATCTGCCTTGTCAAGACAGTTTGCAGCAAGGCATGTTGCAGCTGTCATAACTCCTAGCTCAGATGGATTTTGATGGAGTTCTTGGACATTTTGGAGAGCCCTTATGTGACACAATACATGTGTGATCATAGTTTGTCTTGAAAATTTTTGGATCCAAGTGAAAAATGCCCCTACATTTTGAAAAAAAAAGCAAGACAGATTCTTACTTAGTGAAAATTTCACTAAGTGTTGGAAAAAGTGACATTTCATGTTTTCAGCCATTTTGATCACTCCATAACTAAAAATTCATGAAGAATTGGAATGAGATATAGTTGACACTTTTAAATTATGCCATGAGAGCTACAAATCCATCTTTGGATCATTCAAAATGGTTGTTTGGATATCAAGTTATGATCCTTGGAAGTTGGTACCCTAGCCACCTTGTTCCATAACTTAGAAAAATTCTAAGTTTTTATGGTTACCCTTTTTACAAGTTATCTCACTTTCTTTGATTTTTCTTGATGAATGATGATTCAAATCATACATTAACATTGTTTTAGGGTTAAAGAACCATAATTATGAAAAATCTCAAAAAGTCAAACTTGAATTTTGTGCACAGTTGACTTTTTATCAGATGAATTCCAAATTGTGCAATCCTTTATGAAATCAAGTCCTTGACCTAAATAAAACTTGATGGATATGTTCCATAGGTGTTATACGGTGTTTTGAATCATGTCCCAGGGTTTGGGAGCATGTCTTGGTCAAAAGTCAAAGGTACAGTTGAATTTTTCTTCAAAACCCTAATGGTGGTCCTAAGGAAATTGAAACTTGTGGATCAAGCTTCTTGGATCAATCCATTGTTGCAAATGGATCAATGTGGTTTATTAGAGACCCTCAAATCATGTCTTGAGGTCTTGGCTCATGTTTTGTCCCAAAAGTCAACTTAGGGGTGAATTAGGTCAAGAAACCCTAATTCCTGATTTTTGGTGAATGCATCCCCTGAGGCTAAATTGACTTGATAATTGGGTTCATGAGGTCCCTTGTAGTATCTTAAGTCATGCTTTGAAGTATTGGCTCACGCCCATATGAAAATTTTCATCTGGAGGCCTCAGTCGACCAAAACCCTAATTTGGTGACACTGGCGATCTTGAGGCTTAATCCACTTGGAAGGTAGCAACTTTGTGCTTGGTACTTGATGTGGGAGTCCTATTGATCCTCTATGGGTGTTTGAGAGGTTAGACAAGTTGAAGATCATGTTCTTGATTGATCATTTGCCTAAGTGTCCTGATAGGGCTCAAAACCCTAATTCTTGTTTGTAGTGAATGCTCACCCATCTTTGGGGAGACAGATGAGGCATAATGGTACATCTATATTTTGATGATGATTTGCACAATGATGGGAAATATTAGTGGTCAAAATTTGGGGTATGACAGCTGTGTATGGTTTTTTTCTCTTGAGAGAGTGCTATGTTAAGATGTATGAATTACCTTGATGAAATGTCGAGGTAGTATCGCTTGGATGTACTCGAAATGCGGTTGCGCAGAGGAAGCTTTGGTACAATTTAAGGTATCTGTATGCTGGGTTAGAACTGGTGAAATATGAGCTCAACTCTCATAGTTTATGCTCTTAATTGTACCTGTAAGTATTTTAGGCCGAACCAGCTAAACCCGATTAAGCCTTAATCATGTTTATATGGATAAGGGATTAGTCCGGTTAATTGTGGTTATGTTTTGAATTATACTGACATACGAGGGACATAAAACCGGCTAGGTGCGGCCATGCTTTTAACGGCACTACGAATCACGGAGGATCATACCCGGTAAAAGGTAGAGGATCCTTGTCCATGTACCCGAGGTTATAACTTGGATCTAGGTGGACATCTCCATGTTTTACCACGCTTTACCTTGGATTGGGTAGATCCAAATAGGGGTATGTCAACTATGCGTGAAATGTGTATTTCTTTTATAGTGGATATTTGAATGATATATTCAGACATGTAAAGCATCTTTAATAGCCCCCTGGGGGAATTGGTTGCTTTAATCTGACATGCGAAGCGTCTCAGACAACTCCCTTGGATTTGGAAGACGCACAAGGCGCTGCGGGTGATTGATTGTTATAATCAGGCGTAAGAAGCATTTCCGACAGCACCCCTAAATTTTAGAGTCCGACGTGAATTGCGTTGGTTATGCCCCGTTTTTACAATTATTGTCAATAATCACAAAGGAACAAACAGTTCAGACTTTTAGTGACTTTATATATAATGAGGAATTGTATGCCTAAGATACACTTAAGCTTATACGTGTGAATTTTTACATATATGAATATGATAAAAGAACAAAATGAAATATAACCAAGCGGGTATCCCGCCACTTATTTCTCATAATGGGATTCTCTATTCCTAGCCATGTTTTGGAGTACGAATGTAACACCCCGATTTTTGTAAGAATATTTATTTAATTTATTTAAATATTATATTCGTGGTTTTCTGTGATTTTTGTCGGATTATGTCGATGTCGATGTTTTTATGAAGTTTTGGTTATTTTAATTAAATAATAGTATGTAATATGGATATATTAGTATTATTATTAATTTAAAATAATATTAGAGGAATTAAGGGTAAGATGGACATTGGAGAGAATTAGTGAGGGTATTATGGAGAAAGCCCATATTTGAGGCCCAAGAGTTAAATTAACCAAAAAGGAGGAATTGAGGAGAATTAGGATTCATTTGTGGAGATCGTGAAAATAAGGAGAAAGTGCAGAGCTCTAAGGAAAAAGGGAGAGCTCAAGAGAGAAATCATCGGATCGACAATCTAAGGTATGGGGAGTAATTGCCTTTCATTGTTTTCATTATAGGATTCGATTGATTAAAGTGGATTTTGGGGTTTTTGAGGGTTTATGGGTTTTGTTAGTTCTCTTGGTTTAGGATTGGCTTAATTTAGGTCAAACAAATAATAGCAGCAATATTGTAATAGAGAATAGGAAGTATAAAACTTGATAAGAAGAACAGGTACAACTAGATGTCCTTTTGAAATGCCAGAACATGTTGTGTTGAAGTTATTCAACAACTGGAACAACATGTCGAAGAAGATGTCTTATGAGGAAGCATTCGACATCGCGCCTGCTGAGCTGGATTAACGAGATTCAGCTATGTTTTGAATTGTGCAGAATTTTGAGAGAAATTTATGCATTCTATGTGGCGCATTTTTAAAGGTCTGGAAGATTCAATCAGATATCAAGACTTTCTAAATATGGAGACATTTTAGGAAATATAATATTGTATACCTACTTTCTTGGAGTATATTTTGCAGCTTTGTAACAGCTATTGAAGCTGTGTTTGAAGGCCCAAATCCAGTTGGGTACAGGTTATAAATAGAAGGGTTTGTAACCCTGGAAGTGAAGAGCCCAACATGTAGAAGACTAGGGTTTGTCTAGGTAAACCTCCCGACTTGTGGGAAGGTTACCCGTATTCCTCAAAACCTGTAGGTAAGAGGCAGTACGTTGTGTTTCCTGGAGGAAGCTTTTAAGTAACTCTAAGTTGTGTCTTGAAAGGATGATTTCCTTGCTGAATTATTGTATAGGTAAAGAGCCGTTAATGCAGTGGTGGATTGTCAACTGCTAGACATCATTGCGATGATTGGGAGTGAGAAGGGTTTCTCATATCTAGAGAGGATCTAGGTAGAAGGGTCATTGGGTAGTGATTAAGTGATAAGCTGTAAACGGGTAGTTTAGCTTTGAATTGATACTACTAATAGTGGACTTCATCCATGGCTTGGTAGCCCCCAGAGTAGGTGTGTTCGACCAAACTGGGTTAACAATTCTGTGTGTCTTGCTCTTTTCTTTTCAGTACCATGATTATTGCAATATACCTTGCCCTTTATGATCATGTCAGACCAGATGTCGAACAGCATGTTCTAGGACATCTGAATTCTGCACATGTACCAGAATTTCAGGTTTTTAGGTAAACTGATGATTTTGAGGGCATTTTTGTGAATCGATCAATAACATGGAATTGAACCGCTAAAGTAGACATTGGGGCTGATTTCCCCCATTGTTGTTGTAGTTTTAACCTTGTGGGAAGGATCTATGGAGTTTATATGAAGTTTGAGAGTTTTGAAGGTTTAGGAGAAATTAAGGTTTCCCGTAGTGTCCTGGATCGACCTAACAGACGTAGGTTTTAGGCCTTTAAATTCGGTGATGTGTTAGGACAGTTGTAGGGATGATTTTGGGTCGTTTGGGGCTGTAATTGTAGGAACTTTGGTGGTTGTAGAGCTACTAATGCGTAGCAGCGATTTGCTGTAATCGCATATTCGCTAGGCGAACCATTGCTTCGCTAGGCGAATGTTCGCCAAGGCTCACTAAGCGAGCAGCGCAGCGAATGCACGATAATAAGAGTGTGAGTACAGAGGTGATTCTAGAGTAGGAGGAGTGATTCGCTGGAAGCCTCGCTAGGCGAAGGGAACAACGAGTAGGTTCTCTAAGCGAACGAACCGGCGAGTATGACAGATGGTTATGTTTCTGGTGTTGAGGGTGGTGTCTGTGAGGTTTGCTGGCCGCTTCGCTAGGCGAACCCTGGAGCGAATGTCTGCCGTTTGTGAATTTTTGTTTGTGCTGTTGTGATGTTTCGATACTGTGATTTTTATGATGATTTTTCATGATGTTACTGATGATTATATGATGATGTTTTGGTGATTATTTGACAAATATATGATGACATGACGTATATGAGAATTGATGAATGATGATGCACATTTGATGTTTAATTAATGATGATGATTAATGATGTTGTGTATCATACATTCATATGCATACTCTGTGACGACGCTTCATTCCCATTGTGCGGATATGAGGTAACTATGACGTGCTCCGATTCTGATTGCGGTATCGATCCTATTGACGGGGATCTTTGGAGGGTTGATGGCCTAGTGTCCATCTATTATGACGATTGGTACCACATGCATGAGTCTTGTTGTGCATTTGCATTTAATTGGCATTGTTGTGTTTTATGATGTTGTTCGTGATTTCGATGTTTCCTTGTGATGACCCTGAAGATGTTGTATATGAAGATAATGTCATTTTATGTATATCTTGTTTTATAATGATTATTATGAATTGTGATTACTCACCCTGCCTGTTTGAATGTTGCCTCCACGTGGGTAACGTGCAGGTGATCAGGTTTAGCTGTGGATGCTTCGAGGACCTTGAAGTTTATTTGCTTTTGGTCGATTTAGAGGGTCTTGCTCTGATAGTGTAACATCGGGTTGGGGTCCTTTGAGTCGAACTATGTTTTTTCCTTATTTTGTTGTCATTTGATGGTATGGTTTTATATGTTGAAAACCTTTTTGGATTATTACGATGTTTGTTGAAAACCTTTTAATTGAGAATTTTGAGTTCCGCTACCATGTGAAGGCTTTTGAGTTATTTTGAGGAAATCCCTTGTTTACAGGGAAAGTGTATTATTTTGATTTAAATGAGAAATGTGCACCCTTTGAGGGAACTTTTATGTTTTACTCTGATATTTGAGTTGTTTATGCTGCAACATTTGTGGGGGTAGAAAAGGGTGTTACAACGAACGTCCAAGTTTTGGAGTCTCCATATAAGGGAGGTCATGCTAATCTCCATAGAGGTACTTTCCCCTTGGTCCCAATGGAGTGAGTTGTATATCTTTTTGGATGCTTCAAGATCAACAAGCAAAATAGCTGGATCTCCATGATGGTTGTGGTACTTGAGATTTAGGTGCACAGGTGAGGCCACGACTCCCAATGATGTAGTGAAAGGCCTGCCCAAGATGCAATTATAAAGGCTTATACATGGGATGACTAGGAACTGGGTATTGATAGATTGAATGTCTCTGCCTCTCCCACGGAGGCCATTAACTCTATATACCCCTAGGGACGAGTAGTCATTCCATTAAACGCCTGTAAATCTGAGTCGTCGTACGACATTAGGCTTCCTCGGTACAAACCCATCTTCTCAAATAATGATGAGTAAAGGGTATCACATGAGCTTACTCCATCTATCAAAATTCGTGAGACATCGAATTGTCCCATAGTAGCGATGATTACCAAGGGGAACAATTCATTGGAAATTCCTCTAACCTTTTTGGATTCTCAGAACCCCGACATGGGTCGGTTGGGGATTCCATATGACGAGTTACCTCCACCCTTGTAAACATTCATCATCTCGACGATTTTTCTCTGGACCGCCCCTTTGGAGGGGGAATTTTCCCATGGGTCTCTGCCAGTGATGGCGGCCATGTATGGGTGTTTGCCCTTGCTAGTTTCTCCCTTTTCATCGCTGGTACCAGACTCGGGAAATTTTGTGGGGTATTTAATAATTGAAGATTCTTCTTGGTCTCATTTAGCGCCTTGGACATATTCAGATAGCCGACCTTTTTTAACAAAGATTCAATTGGATCTTTTAGCTTAATGCAATTGTCAGTGTTGTGGCCATGCCTCTTATAAAAGCGACATTACTTTGACCTATTCGTCCAAGTGGATTCATGTATGGTATTAGGGGTCAGATTCCTGCTTTCCTAAACTCGGTATTAGCGTACTCTCGGTAGATTCTACCCCAGAAAGTTTTTAGAGGTATATACATGTTATACCAACTGTATATTCCTTTATTGACATCCTCTCTTTGACTTCGATAATCCACTCTTGACGGGAATTCATAGCTAGTATCGATAGATGAGGTTGGATTATTAAAGCGATTATTTAGATTTTGTTCCAATGTGATGTATGGTTGAGCTAGGATTAACATTTCTTGAGTTGTTCTCACCTTTTTCTTCTACGTCTTAGTACGGAAAGGATGACCACGAAAGAGGACATTCTCGAAGATCCAACATTGGAGAGATTCTTAGGTTCCTTCTACTTCTATTATGACTTGAGTGAATTGATCGATGTAATATCGTAGGCTCTCTTTCGCTCTTTGAATGATGAAACTAAGGGCGGCTATAACAACTGGTTGCCTTTTTTGTGCGGTGAAATGTTTAGTAAGTCGATCACAAAAATTTTCCATGATCCGATGCAGCCATCCGGAAGACTATTGAACCACAGCTTGTCGATCTGACTAGTGTCAATGCCAATAATTTGCATATGGAGGCATCGTCGGTGCAATATTAGTTGAGTCAGTCATTGACAAGTTGCATGTGTTCATTGGGATCTCATTTCCTGTTGTATTCCTCCCATTTGGGAGGCTTTTGCTTGGATTTGGGGATTTTGCTTTCCGAAATCCGAGAGCACCGAGGATGTTTGGGTTGTGCCCGGTTCGGTTGATGTCCATAACGATCTAGGGAAGTAGAATAACTACATCAGTCTCCACCCAGACTTCGAGGAGGATAATTATGCTTCCCTCCTTTAGAGTGTTCCTTTTTTTCTGGAATTTTCTCTCTTATCTCGCTACAAATGGCTTTGGTTGTTCGTAATGATTTCTTCTCGAGTCGACTTTTTACACTGTATTCTCCCGAGGTTGAATGTGTTGGAGACTTTATTCTAGATGAAGGAACCTTACTTCCACTGCTTTGGATTTTTGTTGCTGAACGATGTTATAAATGTTGTTTATCAACTCATTCGCACCTTGAGATCAAAGGTTCGCCCCAAGAATGCCAAAATCACATGAGATCTTAGGTTGTTCCATAGGAATAACAAATTGAATATGAAGTGGTAGCTTTTGTATTGTCTTTGCCTAATGCAGAGGGAGGATTAGGTTTGGTTGCTGAAGAGCATTGGGATCGAGATTTGCATCGCCAGCGGGAGGAGTTGTGTTCAGCCGACTGGTGGTTGGCTTGTGGTTCTACACCAGCAGTAGCTAGAGCGGGTTCACACGCGATGTCGGAATGAGTAGCTCTTAATCTTTCCATTTTTATGGATTGACGAGATTAGAAGCACTGTAGGTCGAAGATCTAGAGAATTGATATATCTCTATCAGTTCCGAATTTGATTTAATTAAGCGCAACTAAACTTCTTCGATTCGACGAATCCTCTATTTTGAAGTTGAAGAAGACTTCACACTATAAGATCATATGCAAAGATGGAGAATCATAGGGCACATAGGAATCAAGATTCGATTCCCACAAACGGCACCACTGTTCCGTTCCAGAACAATAAATATGTAAAGTTGCGGAAGTTGAAATTTAGGAGAGCTTCCGATGCGATGGAGCGGGTGGTGTACCTGCAAGGTTAGCACTCTGATGCTCAAGTTAGTTTGTGAATGATGAGACAGTATTCAAGTTGTGTTTGAAACTTGTTAACTGAAATGGCGTCATCCCGTATATATAGAGAAGAGAAATAACTGCTTTGCTACTTTTCCATGTGGAATACGAAGTACCGTTGGATGCAATGGAGGTACATATCTCCTACTTCCAGATCTTTGTGGGTCCAGTAGTCAGGAGAATATTCTAGAAGCTTAGTAGATACCTGATTTTAATCTAGGACGTTCTTGTATTATGGTAGTTGTATACATGGAGGTGTGGCCGGATCGAGATAGATATGGTCGGCCCAGAACATGGGGTTTTATTAACATTTTCTCCCCCACTAGCAGCATCCAAAATGTTTCTATCCATAGGTAATTGCATGGAATATTGGATAAGTAATTGCTCGAAAATCTAGTTTCGAGGACAACTAGACACTAATTGCTTGAATCTCTCCTAATAGACAGCCTAGAATTCCATGCCAACCTGTCTAATACCACATATTTCCTTTCTTATTGATGCAACTCTTGAGAGAGGAAAGTATTTCTCTAGGAGAAACTTTTTCAGATCGTTCCATCTTGCAATAGTGTTTGGTTAAAGGTAGTACAACCAATCTTTCGCAGCTCCTTGAAGTGAGAATGGGAAGGCTCTCAACTTGATATGCCCGTCTTTGATTCCTTAACTAGTAGGAGACCTGTGCGTCCGCACGGGTAAGTTGATTCCTATATTAAATCATTCGATAAAAAATCTAAATGTTTGTGGCTCTTTTTTAATACATCACTACATGTATTAACAATAACAAAATTGTATAATTATAAAGCTAAGAAAGAAATAATGTATTAGCATAGTCATTAGCAAGTAATTGTGAATCATTTATAATCATTTACTTTATATATTTATAATCATTTTTTTTGTTATTAGTAAGTATTATGAGATAATTCTAATTACCATATTATTATGATTGTCTTTATTTAGATCTATGGTAGAGTCATTAAGATTGAGAGAACCAAAGAGTCCTCATCTTAATTACCAACTTATTGTATACTCTATCAGTTTCATCTTAAAGCCTATATAAAGGCAAGTTGAAGAAATAAAAAAAAAAACAGAAAAAAAGAGTTTGTAGTGAATTCAGTAAAAGTGGAGTGTTTTTAAGTATAACTTCCACCAGTGGAAGTTAAGTGTAAAACGTGCCTTCAGTAAAATTGGGGTGTTTTTAAGTATAACTTCCACCAATGGAAGTTCAGTGTAAAAAGTGACGAAAAACTGTTTTCTTACTCCACCACCTCTAGAATACCACCAACAGCAAGTTCCATAGTGGATGAAGTAGATTAATATTATGATTCCAAGTTTTATAGCTCCATAGCTCAGTAGCAGGAATTGCATAAATTAAGCATTATATCCAAGCAACAAAAAGATTTGGGAGTGTTTTTAAGTATAACTTCCACCAGTGGAAGTTAAGTGTAAAACGTGCCTTCAGTAAAATTGGAGTGTTTTTAAGTATAACTTCCACCAGTGGAAGTTCAGTGTAAAAAGTGACGAAAAACTGTTTTCTTACTCCACCACCTCTAGAATACCACCAACCCCAAGTTCCATAGTTGATGAAGTAGATTAATATTATGATTCCAAGTTTTATAGCTCCATAGCTCAGTAGCAGGAATTGCATAAATTAAGCATTATATCCAAGCAACAAAAAGATTTGGGAGTGTTTTTAAGTATAACTTCCACCAGTGGAAGTTAAGTGTAAAACGTGCCTTCAGTAAAATTGGAGTGTTTTTAAGTATAACTTCCACCAGTGGAAGTTCAGTGTAAAAAGTGACGAAAAACTATTTTCTTACTCCACCACCTCTAGAATACCACCAACAGCAAGTTCCATAGTGGATGAAGTAGATTAATATTATGATTCCAAGTTTTATAGCTCCATAGCTCAGTCGCAGGAATTGCATAAATTAAGCATTATATCCAAGCAAATAAAAGATTTTGGAGTGTTTTTAAGTATAACTTCCACCAGTGGAAGTTAAGTGTAAAACGTGCCTTCAGTAAAATTGGAGTGTTTTTAAGTATAACTTCCACCAGTGGAAGTTCAGTGTAAAAAGTGACGAAAAACTGTTTTCTTACTCCACCACCTATAGAATACCACCAACAGCAAGTTCCATAGTGGATGAAGTAGATTAATGTGTGTTTTAGAAGGACTGCATGTAATTATAGGATAGTCATTAGCAAGTAATTGTGAATCATTTATAATCATTTACTTTATATATTTATAATCATTTTTTCTGTTATTAGTAAGTATTATGAGAGAATTCTAATTACCATATTATTATGATTGTCTTTATTTAGATCTATGGTAGAGTCATTAAGATTGAGAGAACCAAAGAGTCCTCATCTTAATTACCAACTTATTGTATACTCTATCAGTTTCATCTTAAAGCCTATATAAAGGCAAGTTGAAGAAATTAAAAAAAAAAAGAAAAACAGAAAAAAAGAGTTTGTAGTGAATTCAGTAAAATTGGAGTGTTTTTAAGTATAACTTCCACCAGTGGAAGTTAAGTGTAAAACGTGCCTTCAGTAAAATTGGGGTGTTTTTAAGTATAACTTCCACCAATGGAAGTTCAGTGTAAAAAGTGACGAAAAACTGTTTTCTTACTCCACCACCTCTAGAATACCACCAACAGCAAGTTCCATAGTGGATGAAGTAGATTAATATTATGATTCCAAGTTTTATAGCTCCATATCTCAGTCGCAGGAATTGCATAAATTAAGCATTATATCCAAGAAAATAAAAGATTTTGGAGTGTTTTTAAGCATAACTTCCACCAGTGGAAGTTAAGTGTAAAACGTGCCTTCAGTAAAATTGGAGTGTTTTTAAGTATAACTTCCACCAGTGGAAGTTCAGTGTAAAAAGTGACGAAAAACTGTTTTCTTACTCCACCACCTATAGAATACCACCAACAGCAAGTTCCATAGTGGATGAAGTAGATTAATGTGTGTTTTAGAAGGACTGCATGTAATTATAGACTGCATGTAATACACTGGCATTGTAGTGTATATGTTTCATTCTGTTCATTTTTTTCAGATGGTCCTGATTATTATGTCTGGGCCTGTGGTGTATATGTTTTGGAATAGTACATTCTAAATTGTTAGGACAGTCCTTAACCAAGTTGGTAACTTACCTACAAAATGGTCGTAGTCAGAATCATTCTCGGAGTCGCTATTAAAATCCAAATTCATAGTAGGTGTAAAAATAGGGCATGGAGACTGAGAGCTATGTCTTGGAATATCTGTAGATTGTGAGACTGTTGTAGCCACAGGGAAACCCGGTTCATGATTTTCAAGGGGTATGCTTCGATCATGGATCACCGATTTAAGTACTTTATCCTGTCTGTCAAGAAATGTTACGGTCATGCGCACGGACTATGTAGCGTTTAATTCTAAATGAGTCAAGTGAGTTAAGCACATAACTTGTTTCATTATAATGACATGTACCTAGTTTCTGTAGAACTGTCAGTCATGTGCTGGATTGCTTCGTTTGGAAAACTTCTGCTCAAGTTAAACGCCAAATTTGGGACTCCAACTGTCCTAGGTCTTCCACGACCTGGTTTGTTTATGGTATGAATCCTGTTTACACAATTAGAAAAGCTCAAAGTTGTATGACTCACATGCAGGCATAGTATCTTAACAGTGTTGTGACATAAAAGTAAGACAATCCTGTTTATGTCAACATAGTTAATGAACCTTTACCGAGCATGCGAGGTTTCACCGGGAGCTGTGTTAGAAGTAGCAGATTCTTTGGCATTTGTGTTAATAGGATTGTCTATGCCAGAATTTAATGCGCGAACTGGAATTCCCAAGCGTTTGCTAGGCCTGCCCCGGCCTGTCTTGGCTGTGCTTGTATTTCTGTTAAAACCATAATATTCAAAAAAGTACATTCTAACGAAAAATGCGGTTGAATCATGTAGATAAATGTTCAACATATTAACCATAAATCATTGTAGAATACAATACATGTTACTACCACACACAAAAATTATGAAACTTACGTGATTGTATGAGAAGAGCTTCCAAACTCATTGACGCTGTTAAGACGAAATGGCAATCCATTTTGCGTATAATTGCTTGTTGAAGGGGTAACAAATATATTTGAACTGACATTTGAATCAGATGTAAATTTGGACAATAAATTTGTTCCCAAAGATTGTAATTGGCAGGCCCTTAAATTTGTTTTGAAACCATGTCTTGATCGGCTTGGTTCGGAACCGAGTAACACCGCATTGATCATAGTACTCTCTTCAACTGTCTGTGAGATAGGCGTAATGTTTTGAAACGACGGGGTCAGCTCGGACAATGGTTGTCGCATTGTGAAAATATTTGGAGTACTATGACTGTCGTCCATACCAAGCATCTGTTGAGTAGTTTGTCGCTGTCGCTTTGAGCGGTTTTCTTTCAGTATCATTGATCGTCTTGCTCTTGCTTTTTTCGCTGACCCAATGTTGTCAATAGGGTCCATTCTTGTTGCCTCAAAACACCTGCTATATAATCATATAAGGACCATTTAATGCATAAAAAAATGTAACAACAATAATGATATTCAACATTTAAATACACTATAACCATAAGCATTGTATTTTACATGCTTAGTATAGATGGTTAGTAAAGAAGCAGTAAATTAATGGTAAAGAAGCTTAGTAAAATAGCATTAAATGGTCCTTGAATGACTTGGATTCATGTTCCATAGAAACACTAATGGGGTAGGTGCTGCATCATAAATGACTTCAACAAACTACAATTATCTTAATCTTTCCTATAAAAGTGGTTGTATATTGGATAGATTCCAAGGCATTGGTGAAAGGGATACTAAAAATGTCTACTCAGAAAAAGGGTTGTTGCTGAAATCCATTGTTGTAGCATACACTATGAATCATGTCCAACATGTATAATGAGGTAACCTTAATACTTCTATGTTATGTAATCTAATTTGTCTAACAATGTTCAAATTCAGTGGATATATAGATTTATCTCCAAATTTTGGCTAACCAGTTGGTTCATGTGAGATTCCAAGAAAGGGTAAACTTGAAACAAAGATATGCTCATCTGTCCCATTATTATACTCACCGTATTGCAGAAAATTTTATCTATCAGCAATGCCCTGGTTTCTTAAGTTGGTCAACAACAGTCCTCACTCTTCATTTGCAATTCAAACATTGTCAGGTATGGCATTGGTTTGGTTTATTTTTCTTCTGCAATAAAAGTTTGTTATTCAGTTAGTATAAGCAATGTAAATTGTAGCATACCATGTTGAGGACTGTGCTGCAACTTTTTTTAATATATAATACTAACACCAACTAAAAATGATCCTAGTTGGCAGGACTAAGTAAAACTTGTTCTACATAGCTTAGTCAGCTATATTTTGTTATGTATCCCTTGGTAATAAACTTGTGTTGATAACAATAACGGAAAATGGGTTAAGTAATGGTTAGACATTTAGGATATTTTTCAAATCTGCTAACCTTTTCCATATATGGGAAAAGCAACTAAAATGTAATATAAACTCTGACATTACACCAAAAAGTCTTTGGTTAAAGTGGATTTACCTTGTCAAATGTGTAAAAAAGATCCATGATAAACAAAAAGCAGGCTGCCTATACATAGCCTAAAGTCTTATGCATTTATTGTTGAACTGACCATATATCAAATATATTACCAAAATCCTGGAAATATGAGTCTCTCTCTTCTGACCTATAGCAGGAAATTGTACAGGTTTTCCATTACTGGAAGTTCCCAATGTAGGAATGCTTGGCCTTACATTTGGAAAAAATACTGGTGCCTATGCAAAGAGTACATCAAGATGTTTATGAAACAACCAACCACTCCATAATCATGATTGTTTCAAATACGTGCGCAGTGAAATAGCAGTTTTACTACAGCCTCATTATGGAGTAGGACTGCAAACTGAAATGTTGAGAAAACCACCAGTGGATTCAAAGGTTATTTACTAAACTTGTTTCATACAGTATGCTTTGAAAAATATTGTATTTTCATCTATCTTTTTATGAACATGCTCCTGTTAAATATATAAACTATATATAAACTAAAGCTTCTCTTAGACTATGTATATGATGCGACATGGTGATAAAATTATGCAGTCTGGTTCTTGAGTGGGAAGAGTAGGTAATATGGACACAAGTATATACATCCATGCCTGGGAACAAAATCGTCTTATTCATTGTAAACCTTTATCTGTATAGAAAACATGGAGAAGATTTCATGTAATAGTTGGAAGGCTTCTTAATGGATCAAGCATTAATAAGCAACTTGTTACATATGCTTTCATAAGTCATATAGACACATGTACCTAAACCCAACAGAACCAAGAAACACCTGATAAACCTAACAAACAGATACATTGGTTCATCCAGGCATATATAACCAAATCTTAAGACATTCAGAATATGGAAATAATCCATATAGGTCATTCAATTAGGAATAGAAAATTAACTTAATATATCCATTACAACACTACTTTTAAATGATAAGTTAAGGTGTAAAATTACAACATAAAGTACATAGAACATGCATAACGACACGAAACAGTCAACAAAAGGCATCATAGTTGGAAGTTCTCAATTCAAAAAGCGTTCCGTTAGTGATTATGCATCAAAAAATGGATATTTTGTGACGGCCGCAAACCATTTCACTCCTTCTTTACATGCTTGACCTTCTTTCCATGCTTAGCCTTAGTGGCGGATTGTTTCGGAGTAATCTCCTCAACATGATTGAGATCACTTGCAGAACTCGCTTGCGCAACCCTCTTGGCAGGTGTACTGTTGGAGCTTGCAGAAGGACTCCAAGGGTGGTTTGCAGCAGAGGATGGTTCTGCAGAGTGCGACTGTTGAGATGACTCAAGGCCCTACATATGCCATTGTGAAACTATTAACAACTATGTCAAATAATTGAGAATCATTAACAGTCATGAATAACAGTTTAGTTAAGGATTCATACCATGACTTGTTTTGGTTCTTTGGCTGGAGACATTTCACAACTTTCCATAGCAGGTGGAGTTGAAGTATGCTGGAAATAGTTAAACATCAATAATTAAACAATAATGAACCAATGACTAATGGAACAATGAGTCTTAAAAACACAAATGAAGCACCTCATTTGGAGTGAGGAAGTTGTAAAACTTATTGTAGAGATTGTCCTCGCTGAGTATCGTAACCACAGAGAATTGCTCGTAAAAGGATTGATACTTGATATGGAAAACCATCTCTCTATTCAACAGAACATCTAGATGAGCAGGCCAGATTTTTGGATTGTCCTCTCCAGTCTACGCAAATACAAATGCATCAATCGCAATGGTTATAAAAATCATGACAGTCTTTCACAAAAATTCATAGTACAAGTAATGTTGCAGAATAATAACCTCCTTCATTAATTTTCGTAATTCCTTTGCAGACTTCTTCGTGTAAGGAATACAATCCTTATCCCAAAATACAAATGTTCCTTTGTGGTTATCATACTCAACTTCAACTTCAAGTTTGAATCTACCGCAACAAAAAATAGGAGAAGTCAATTAACAATTAACCAAAAATTTTAGTTGAAATGCAACGTGTAAGAAACAACATAGGCTTACTTTGTGACAGGATCTACATTAGTAAGTCCACAAGAACATACAAATATTGCACCAACTGAATTGTTAGAAACTTTACAGCCAGGGCAAGTCTCAAAATACCATCCAAACTTCGAAGCTTTGAACCGTTTCGTAGTGCCAATAGTTGTTGCGAAACAATCCTATTGTGTTCAAGATTCATTCATAAAGGTAAAATCATAAAACACATGTCCAGAATGAATTCATAAGCATTCATATAGGTCGGATAAGAAACATACCTTGCCGGCTTCATATATAGCACGGATACTCTTGACCTCGTTGAGGCTAGTCCAATTTTTGTTAGTGGATTGAATGGATGAATCACATGTCACGGATTGAGAAAGTGCAGTTGCAGTAGATAAGTCACTTGGTCCAAACCTATAACATAATTAGTTCAGCCTTTAGACATGTATCTTTGTTAAGGGATATGATAAATACGTAAGAAGTGAATGCATTGAATATTACCTGGACTTGAACTCTTCAACTTGTGGATGATCAAAGTCTATGAGAAGTTTAGAACCGTTCCATGCGTTTGATAGACTTGGTAATCGAGAAACTGTGACATAGCATTCAAAAAGGTAGTTAGGAAGCACAATAGTGTATGAATGTCAGCAGTTGAGAAACATGGCAGCAAATGGTATTTTTTAAACCTGTATTTGTCTTGCACCAAGCATGTGTCAAGATGATAATGGTAGGACCAGGGGCTTTGTTAGGGTTATTGTAATTAATGAATTGCTTTCCATAATCATCCCACAGCGCAACTTCAATGACGTTGCATTCAATATCACGCAATGTGATATTTGCGCAAGACTTCTTGCCACCACCTCCCATTTGCGTCCTTAATACATCTTGTAGAACACCAATAACATCTGTAACAGTTAAACAATTTTGAGAGTAAAATTCAAGGATATATTCATGGTAATATAACTATACACAGGCGAATGAACATAAGCACAGGTGTAAACTCACCATACAACAGATCAGGTTTGAATTTTCCATTGAGAAAATTCTGTATGGCGTGGAAGTTAAATTTGTGAGTAGGTATTTCTGGTATCGCCACATTAGTCACGGTAGTCCCTCCATTAAAGAGCAATTTGAGTGGGTTAGAACAGACCTTGAAAGGGCCATCATTAAAAACTGGCTCTCCATTGTAGAGGAAATATGTTTCATTCTCCTTGAGTTGGTCTAACCAATCTTTGAAGTCCCTGCTTCTAGTGGTCACATGTATCTGGTCTGCCTGTGAAAGTTTTTAACAAAAAATGTTAAAACAAACAGAAGCATGTAAAAAGCTGTGAAAATGTTTTATCTTTCCATCCTGAATGACCATTTCAACATGTTGTTGGCCATTTATCTCCTTAACAACCCACAAATCGACAACCCTAATATGCATCTTCCACACTGTGTTTCCCTTGACCAGATCCTTGATCAGTATTGGAGGTCTTGACATAGTTTTTTTCCTAGACAACCAAGCATTAGAACTTTTACACAACAAAACAATAACTGAATATTGAGAACATTGAACACATCATGCAGAGCTTGTTATGTGCATAAACCATGTAAGGATGTATAACATAAAAGTAATGTTCATCAAATGTCATTCATCAAAACGTGCGTAAAATATAAATGCAGCAAAATGAAGATGCAACAAAGAGAACATGAAACAAATGTTGATCAAAAGTCATTTATCAAAACCATGTAAGGATGTATAACATGAAACAAATGTTGATCAAAAGTCATTTATCAAAACTTCTGTAAAATATAAATGTAGCAAAATGAAGATGCAGAGATTGTTATGTGCATAAACGATGTAAGGATGTATAACATGAAACAAATGTTGATCAAAAGTCATTTATCAAAACGTCTATAAAAAAGAAATGCAGCAAAATGAAGACAAAATAGGGTTAATGGTGAACAACCAAAATGATATTTTGAGACGCATTTAACATCAACTACAGAATGGAAAAGATGAAAACAGAGCAAGACAGGGTTGATGTTGCATGAAGGGAATGAAAACTTAGTTCATAAATAGCGCATGACGGTTTGTAGCATTCGACGGAAAACTGAAAAAAAAATGTGAGCTTACCTTCACCTTTAATGCAGGCGCGGTGGTTGTAGGAGAGAGAGGGAATACAAAATCTGATGAAGGTGATGAATGAGCTCGCTTTGGAAGTGAGGAAGCTATGTATGGAGGGAAAAACTATAGTAGACTTCCGGACCAAAGAGAACATGACACATGGCATGATGTGAGGCATGGAAGCATGAATGTGTCTTGAATTTGTGGTCAATTCTCTAGTTACGGATGTACCCCTTGTGCAGTGCAAATTTTTTTACAGAAAAGGGTAGAATTGGCAAAGCAAGGAACTTTATTGTAAATGGTAGATAGTTGAGGCCTCAATGGTGTAGAGTACACAACATGGAATTATTTCAAATGCTTATGAGGATTTTCACCTGCAAGACCACTAAACTTTGGCAATAAGTCCATTAAACCCGATTTTAATTCAAATGGCACAAGAACTTCAGGATATTCAAAACATAATGCATTATAATTAACATCTGGTGCATCAAGTTCTCTTAAGGTTCTTTGTTCAGCCATGCTATGATTATCAAATTCAAAATCGAAATCAAACAAATTATGAGTGAACATAGAATCAGAATCACTATCACCAATGTGTGCACTAGTAGTCCGATTAAGTCTACAATGTGAATGAAAAGTTCTATCTATTTCAAAATTAAAAGGAAACGAGTCATAACAGTAAGACCTAGTCATGCATCATGAGACAACATTGTAATGCAACAATTACGAAAATGTCAACAATGTCCCTATTGAGAAAAAAATTGGAAAATAGAAAAATGATTAAAATAGAATAAAAAATGCTAAAAATGTGACGAAAAATCAAATCAAATAAAATAAAGAATCTACAATTTATTTTTTGGATTTTTTTTTAAATACAAAAAAAAAAGAAAAAAATCAAATAAAATAGAAAAAAAGAAATTTGGGATTTCTGATAAATTGACAAAGAATTGGGGCAATTTGAGACAATTTTCCTAAAAATCGATTTTTTTAACGCAAGAACGCGAAAGTACCAAAATGCAAGAACCCAAAAAGGCCAAAACGCAACACATATGAGTCTAATAATGATTAAAATTAGTAGAGAGACGACAATGATGCCAATTTGATCTACTGCCGCACACAGGTAAAAAAAACAAGTTATTAAAAGGGTAGTATATGAAAGTGGCACTCGAGTCGTACCGCAAGGAATCTGAGTTAATTTAACCGGAAGAAATGAAGGGGTTTTAGTTACGAATATGATTAACAGATTAATTTGTTGGTTTGTTAATATCTGACTTATCATAGGTTATTATATCACCAATTCCCTAAGAAGATTCAATTTCTATTTGATTATAGCCTCGATTAAACAAGCATTTTCAACACTATGTGACTCATATTTCTATTTTCTGTATTAAGCATGACGGTGAATGATAAAGTGAAGTTAACGAAAAAGCTACATTAACAAGAGTCATACCCCAAATTGTGACCACCAAGATTTCCCATCATTGTGCAAATCATTACCACAATATGGATGAACTTTCATGCCTCATCAATCTCCTCAGGGGTTGTTAAGCATTCACTTCAATCAAGAATTAGGGTTTCAAACCCTCTCAGAGCACTTAGACAAGGATTAATCAAGAAATGACATGATCTTCAACTTGTATAGCCTCTCAAACACCCACAAAGGATCAAGAGGACTCCCACCTCAAGAATCAAGCATAAGATTGCAGCATTCCAAGTGGATTAAGCCTCAGGATCGCCAGTGTCACCAAATTAGGATTTTAGTCAACCAAGGCTTCCAGATGAAATTTTCCATCTGGATATGAGCCAATGCCTCAATATTTGGTCCATTAAGCTCAAAGGATCTCAAGAGCCCATCCACAATGGCAAAATCGCCTTGAAGGTCCATCTATCAAAAAATCAGGAATTAGGGTTTTGACCTAATTCAACCCTTGAGTTAACTTGTGAAGTGGGGCCTGGCTTGAAGCTTCAAAATGTACTTCAAAGACCTCAAATACATCATATTGACATATTTATAAGATGTGATTAATTCAAAGAGCTCAAATCATAAGCCACAAGAACTCAAAACCATCTGATCACAAATTAGGGTTTCTGATGGAAAAAGTCAACCCTACCCTTGACTGTTGGCCTACCCTTGATATCAAACCTTGGGGAGGGGTCCAAGACATTCCTAAATACCCTTGGAGGCCATCCATGAAATTTAATTGAGCCTAAAGATTGATTTCACAAAAGGATCACAAAGTCAAAAATCTCATCTGATGGAAAAGTCAACTGTACAAAAATCCAAGTTTGACTTTTTGGATTTTTGGTCAACCAAGGTCCCTTAACCCTAAAACAATGTTAATAGGTGATTTGAATCATCATTCATCAATAAAAATCAAAGAAAGTGATTTAACTTGTAAAAGGGGTAACCATAAAAAAATTAGAATTTTTCTAAGTTATGGAACAAAGTGGCTAGGGTACCAACTTTGCAAGTTGTATTTCCCAAACCATAAAGCCTTTTTCTCCCATTCAAAGCTCAGATTGAAGTTAATGTTACATACTTCAAATATGTCAACTAGACCTCATTCCAATTCATCATGGATTTTGAGTTATTGTTTGAGCAAAATCACAAAAAACATGAAAATGACATTTTTCCAACACTTAGTGAAATTTTCACTATGTCAGAATCTGCCTTATTTTTTCCAAAATGTAGAGGCATTTTTCATTGTAATTTAGGTTGATTCAAAACCAAAGTTGGACATCATGTTGAAATAGGATATACCAGCTTTCCAAAATGACAACTCCATCAAACTCCACCTGAGCTAGGGGTTATGACGGCTGCAACATGCCTTGCTACAAACTGTTTTGTAAGGCAGATTTATACATTAGGGCTCGAATTGATCAAATTATGTAAAAACAAACATGGTTATCCATCTGCACACCTCAAGGGAGAACAACCAAGGGACAAACAATGATTCATAAGCCTCCCAAGTCTTTGGAACTAAATATAGGGGTGGCATCCGTAAAAGCTAAAGATGCCTCAAGACTCCAATTTTGTTTTGAGGCATTCAATGGATGCATAGAGCTGGCATGTATCAGTCCATGATAAACCAAATGAGTCAAGATAAGCTCATACAACAGAGAACCATAGGCCTGTGCTCTAATCTCAAGTCAATGGCTAGAGGAGACTTGAGATTCCATTTGACCACAATTGGCCAAAGGCCTGCTGCAGTTGCCACACACTGTTGCTTGCAAAACAAACTTGACACACTATAAATAGGCCTCATTTGTGATCAGTTTGAGCACACCAAAGGTCCTAAACATATGCCTTTCTCAAAATCACCACTTTCACTCCCAAAACACCTTCTCTTGCAAGTCACTATCAGGTTTTGCATTTGAGAGTGATTCCAACCAAACCAATGATTCACACACCTCACATATAACATATAGAAGTGATCCAAACTCTTACAAAACATATGGAACATCAATTTCACAAAATCACCAGCCAACTGCTCAAGTTCTTGACAGAGTTGCAGTTGGGGTACCATCTCAAGTTCCAGTTCATTTCAAACCACTCCAAGCATCCAGACACACTCCTTGGCACCTAAAGAAGTTGTCCAGAACATTGGAACCAACTTACAACACCTCCATCACCAAACTCGATCACCAACTGCAAGAGGTAAGCATGAACTCTTCAAACTCCATGATGCATGCATATTTTACTGCACAATAATTTTGCCACGTGTTCATAATCATGTATGGAGTGATAACCCTCAATCAATTGCCATGAATCAATCGTGTATGGAATTTCATTGTGTTCATGCTGAAATTAGGGTTCTTGAGGTTTTTTTTCTGATTTCTCGCTCAATAATCAAAATAAATGCAATTAAACTATATGGTTGTGATCCTTGTTCAAAAGCAAACAAGATTGATACTTGAATCGTACAAAACCATTGAGAAATCAAGGAGAAAAGTGAGAAAACGCAAATCTGAAAAAATAGAGGGCGCGGGTAAGAACCAAGTGTTCTTGGCGCCATAATTCAAATTTTTGAATTTTTGTTATTTTTGTTAATTGATTCAAAAATTAATTTCTCTCTGAATATTTATGTTTTTGAATTGATTCTTTTTCTCAAAATTCATAAAAATGTTAAATTATTTTATTTTACACAAAAATCCAATTTATATTATTTATTTAATATAGTTAGAATTTTTGTAATTAATTTCATTTTAATTGTTTTTTAAACATTTTTAAATGGAATTCCCACTTTGATCTTTCAAAACCAATTGAATTTCAAACTCTCATGTAATTAAACATGATTTTTCAAAATATTTTTCAAGGTGTATAACTTACTTTTGAATATATTTGGTATTTTATATCATTTTTTCTCATTTAATTTCCTTTGAAAAATAGCATTTTAATTTAAAATTAGGGTTTCCTCTTGATTTTAAATTTTAAACTTTATTTGGGCCTCTAATAGAGTATAAGACCTAATCCTTTATAAATACAAACCCTTTTGGGCCTCAGATGTTGTATAAGTCCCACTGTATTTCCAAAATCATGGCGCGGTCGTCGCCTTTTATAACAAAATCATCTGGGACTCCCCTCGTGTTGTAAGTCCCATCTTTCTCTTTCAAAACATATTTTGGGCCTCTGATAGAGTGTAAGACCCAATCTCTTTTTAACCAAAGTAATTTTGGGCCTCAGTGGTTGTATAAGTCCCGATACGATCTTCAAAACAACGGTGTGATCACTGTTAAACCTTGGGCCTCTCCTTGAGTATAAGCCCCAACAATCTTTTCAAAAACAACTTCTCTTTTGATTTAGATTCAAACATACATGTTATTATCAAAACTTTCTTTAATTTCTTTGAACAACTAACAATACAGCATGGAAGCTTGCTCACCTGTAAGTTTTAACAGCTTTTATTTACTCGCTTTCATATATAGATAAATGTATTGTGGGAAGCTGCTCCCCTGTAAGTCCTTCTTTCATACCCTTTTAAATACTTGTCATATATCAACTGTATATATACTAGTATATTTATTTAGAGTTTTCCCCGACAACTAGGTCTTGAACTAGATAAAGCCCGTTGGTCACTCTTTAATACAGTCAAAACTAGATCCCCATAGGATTTCCAGATACAGTTTTGCCTTCTCTTGGGCTTAAACAATATGGAACAAAGAGAAAGGCAGTATTCTCGGAGAACCTTTTCTCAGACTGTCACTATTAGAACTTGTCAAAGAAATTCAGTTTCCTCGGAGAGGATTAATTCTCGGTGAAACTTCTCTTGAATTTCTTCAAACCCTAGAACTGTTCACTAAAGAAAGGATTATTCCCAGTGAAACTTTTCTTGAACTCTTCTTAAGTTTGGACCCACAGGCTTCCTAAAAGCATCCTCGCCTCCTCTTGGGCTTTGTACAAGGACCCTCCGGCTTCTTAGAAGTTCTCATTGCCTTCTCTTGGGCTTAATACAAGGACCCTGAAGACCTCTTAAAGGTATAGGACAGAGCTTAGTCATCCTTTGCTAAAGCAGTCTTTCTTGAGTCAAAACCTCATAACAATTTAGGGTTGATTCTCATCCCTTAAAACACCTGCCTCCTCTTAGGCATCATACAAAGATAAACTCTTTCACACCAGTAGACTTGGACAGTATAAATCTCCTCTTGAGTCTCAAAGATATTCTCAAGTTCCCTACAAACACAGGAGAAACCCCGGTCATTCTGGATCAATCTCCAACAGAGTTGAAACCCATGGGTTCTAAAACCCAGTCTCTCTTCTAAAATTCCCCAACTAGGGTCAGTTTATCATCAGTATAATACTATCAGAACCTCAAGGCATCTGATATCTCAACTCTTCTATAACCCTTAGCAAGAATTGATTCCCCATTTGGACCTGCCTCGGGATCTCAATAATCCCCAGCAGAAGATAGCCTCCCCTTAGGCTTTGTATAATGATCTTGACTCAGCATAGATAGCCTCCTCTTGGGCTTTGTACAATGATTATCCCTAGCGGAGCAAACCTTTTCAGACTCTCTTGTTGAGTCAATCACTTTTCAGACTCCCTTGTTGAGTCAATCACCTTTCAGCACTCTCTTGTTGAGTCAACCCCTTTAGCCTCAATCTTGGGCTTTGTACAAGACACAGATAAGTACTCTCTTTTTGAGTCCGTCTTTTTCTAGCCTCCTCTTAGGCTTTGTATAATGATTTCTCCAGCTTGTTCAGCCACAATCTTGGGCTTTGTACAGGACAGATAAAAGCACTCTCTTGTTGAGTCAAACCCTTTTAGCCTCAATCTTGGGCTTTGTACAAGACATAAATCTTCATAACCTTCTCTTAAGCTTAGGACAAATATCTTCCCTAGCAAAGTTAATTCCTCTCAGCCTACTTTTAGGCTTTGAGAAATAATTTCCTAAGTAGAGTCGAACTCTTTTTAGCCTCAATCTTGGGCTTTGTACAAGACAGATAATACTCTCCATGAGTCAAACTCATTTCAGCCTCAATCTTGGGCTTTGTACAAGACACTTAAAATATCCTCAGCCGAGTCAGTAAAGTCTCTTTAGCCTCAATCTTGGGCTTTGTACAAAACAGATAAAGATCTCTTTCCCACGGAGTCAGTTTATTTTCAGCCTCAATCTTGGGCTTTGTACAAGACACATACAAAACCCTCCCCAACGGAGTCAAAATACCCCATTTAGCCTCAATCTTGGGCTTTGTACAAGACAGATGGAACATTTTCCCCAAAAAAGTCAAACTTTTAGCCTCCTCTTAGGCTTTGTATAAAGATATCCCCAAAAGAGTCAGTCTCTTCTAGCCTCAATCTTGGGCTTTGTACAAGACACAGATAAGTACTCTCTTGTTGAGTAAGTCTTTTTCTAGCCTCCTCTTAGGCTTTGTATAAGGACTCCCTTAGTAGAGTCAATCAACCTCTTAGCTTCAACCTTGGGCTTTGATCAAGGCACACAAAAATTAACATCCCCTTAGAGGAAATCAAAAGCTCTCTATTGGAAGTCATTTCTCTGTTTATCTCTTATCAAAACAGACATTCAAAACAAACCCTAATCCCCGATAACTGCTATAAGAGGCACACTTATTGATTCAAATATCCAAGTTACTGTTCATCTCTTATCCTGGTAGATCCTTTCTTTCATCTAATTGTTGTAAGCGGCAAGCCTCCGGATTATTTACATCCACGCTACTGTCCCTCTCTTAGCATGAGAAATTCCTAAGGAAAAATGGCATTGCTCTAAACAGAGTTAAAGTTTTATCCTTCAGGATAACACCCCTATAAAGGAAATTATGGCATTGCTGGATTCACTTATCCCAGTTAAAGTAATCCTCCTTTATAAACAGTCACCCAACAACTGTGATAAACAGAAGAGAAGTCTCGCCTTTAGAGATGACAAATTCTCTCTCAGTCAAACCTTTTAGCTTCAATCTTGGGCTTTGAACAAGACACAAATAAACCTTTTAGCTTCAATCTTGGGCTTTGAACAAGACACCAAAATATCTTTTTCCTCCCTTAGAATAGGAGGAACTACGATTGCTCTGATTTCCCTGTTTCGTTTAAACAGGAATACGTAGGCATAAGATTGCGAAATCTTAGCAAGCATACTAAACAAAAACTCTAGGTCCAGTACCTTCATACCAATCAAAACTTAGGTCCAGCACCTTACCAAAAACATCGAAAAAACTCGAACATCAACAAAAACTCACTCTCTCTCTCATACTTTCCCAAGAAACCTTCTCAACCCATTAACGGATAAACGCCATCAAGTACAAAGCGAAACCTAAAGTTAACATCATGTGGATAACCACATATAGGATGGGTAATTGACAACTCCCCATTGTATAACCTAACCCCGGACCCCCCAATCTCTTTAAGCATTTGTTCAGTTAAACATTCGCGTGCAAGGTTAGTTTTATACAGCTTCATTTTCCCTTCCAGCTTCATGGGATAAATAAGAAATCAGAAAGTAGCACCCCCCTCCTCTTCGTTGAGGAGAAAACCTAAATTCCGCGATAAGGTGGTCGCGTCACCGACAAAAATCGCGCGCTACAGAGAAATGGCGACTCTGCTGGGGACTCACTGTATGATGTGTTTTACCTTAGTCATCATCGTCCCCATTTTCCACAAAGAAATGGCGACTCTGCTGGGGACGCCTTTGATCTATTTAGGACTATAGACTAGAATTCTTAAGAGGTCTAGGATGTTAGTTTTAGGAATGAATATATATATATATATATATATCGCTTTTCCTACTTGATATCCGTGTTTATTTTTTTTCTAATGGGACTGCGGGTGATGCCGCATCTGGAAAGTTTGAGTGATACCTAAGATAAGTGATGGCATAGACGGGTGGTCTTATAGGGAGTGATTCCCGAATAAGCGATCATGGTAGACCATCGAATTAGTGGAGATATCCTTTGCGGATTCAATGTCTTAACGACTTCAGTTGTTGAAAGCAGATTGTTCGATTGTGGTATCCATGAAACTAAGGATTTAGTAGACTGAGACCATGTGACTATTTTGTAGTGTAGAAGTTATCGGAAATAGTTGTCACGCGATACTACCCTCATTTGAGATTACCCTAAGATACTGCAGTTCGCTCGGGTGAACCAGCCTGCTGTTATTATCCCAAGGGGGGTCAATGATTTTGAGGACAGGTATAAAAACTCA
The DNA here is from genome assembly GCA_022829125.1 of Lathyrus tuberosus. Classification (NCBI taxonomy): domain Eukaryota; kingdom Viridiplantae; phylum Streptophyta; class Magnoliopsida; order Fabales; family Fabaceae; genus Lathyrus; species Lathyrus tuberosus. The sequence continues at coordinate 2,100,048 of JALAZF010000653.1, read as the reverse complement.
CCAGTACAACCTTTGGGAATGGGTAGAGCCATGACTCCATGCTCGTGACGCTGAACCTTTGTCCCGTGTTTTTTCTATGTTTTTGTGTGCTGCATTCGTGCATTCATTTCATTAAAAAAACTTTAAACAAAGAAAAAATCTTCTCTTCTAATATCTCTTTTTTTCAAATTAAACTAAGATAATGATTGCAAATGTCAGAGAGATAAAGATTGTGTTATGGATTTCGGTAGAAGGAAGACTCACAAGTACACCTTCAAGGTTCCAAAACTAGAGGATTTAAGGGGGTTGGCAAGGATGATCACCAACCCTGATGCTTTCAGAGCTAAGTACGGAGGACTGTTGTCTCTGTTAAGGGTCCATGTAATTGAATGAATACTGTCTACTCTAATTGAGTTCTATGATCCGGTTTATTACTGTTTCACATTCCCGGATTATCAACTAGCACCAACACTCGAGGAGTACTCTCACCTGACTGATTTACCCATTACTGACCAAGCTCCCTTTTCTGGACTAGAAGAAATTCCAAAGGATCAAATCATTGCAAGAGCAATCTATTTGGACGAGTCAGAAGTCAGGACTCACATGACCATTAAGGGTGGAATCCAAGGTTTACCAGCCAAGTTTTTGGTAAAGAAAGCTCTGTACTTTGCTAGTATAGGGAACGTGACTACTTTCGAGAGCGTCTTTGTCTTAATCACCTATGGGTTATTTATGTTTCCCAACATTGATAACTTTGTTGATATCAATGCCATTAGGATTTTTCTGATTGGAAACCCGGTACCGACCTTGCTCGTAGATGCTTATCATTCTGTACATTTAAGGAATTTGTACAGCGGAGGAATGATCACATGTTGTGTACCCCTGCTATACAAATGGTTCACTTCCCATTTACCAAAGTCTACTGCTTTTTGGGATCATAAGAGTACTCTACGTTGGTCACAGAGAATCATGTCTCTTACAACTCTGACATAGATTGGTACAATAGGATCTATGACGGGATAAGAATCATTGACCGTTGTGGAAACTTCTCTAATGTACCCCTTATAGGAACTAAATGAGGAATCAACTATCATCCAGTTTTAGTTCGTCGTCAATTCGGATACCCGATGAGACATGTCCCGCGTAATGTTCATCTGGAAGGTCTTTTCTTCAAGGAAGGAGAAAATAACAGTGCACTAAAGACAGAAATAGTGCATGCCTGGAAATATGTTCACAGGAAAGGAAGAGAGTCTCTAGAAAAACTAGACTGTGTCTCCGTGGAACCTTATCTCCATTGGGTACAAGCTAGAGCTCTCAAACTGAGGATGCCTTACCCTCGTCACGAAGTTCTTTCGTTAAAGGAATTTGTCCTTTATTTTATGTCTGATACAGAAAAACTCCAGGTCACTCCCAACAAAGTTCAGCGGGAAAAGAAATCTTGGAAGACAAGTACCGCATTCTCAATGTAGAGTGTACCAAAATACAGCAACTGTTAAAAGAAAAAGATGCTCTGATCGAGATTTTAGAGCAACATGCTGTAGAAAATCAAGAAGACCGAAGGAATTTTCTCGCTCCTTTCACTTGGCAAAGGAATGACAACCCGACAACGGCTCAAGAGCCCCGGTCAAAGAAAAGGAAAATACCAGAACCAGCACCTGAGCTCTCTTCAGAGAGGACTCAGGATCCATAAGCTTAGACATTTCCTTTTGCAGCACTTTGTAAATTATTGTATTTCCATTTCCGCAATCTTTGAATTCAATAAAACGGGGTCTCCCCACTGATGATATTTGCAATCCAATTGTTGAAGTTTCTTTTGATTAAAATTTTTTTTTAATATAATCATTGTATATCATTCATCATTCTCACATAACGCATTCTTCTTCCCTACAAATCCCACGTTTGTGCCTCGATTCTAGAGTCAAACTGTCTCATTCGTACAATACTCGGGTCAATCGACAAAAGAAAATGGATGATCTCGAGGAAGAGAACAGATAGTTGAGAGAAGAAATCAACACTCTGAAAGAAGATCCGAGGAAACTTCACGGTGACATGCAATCTCTGACAGCAGCTCAGAAACAACTGCAACGGACTGTGATCTCAGAGATCACATCTACGCCCATAGTAGAGACGTATGATCCTCGGTATAACATGCCTAAAGATCGCCCCTGGGGCATGCCACTCAACTATATCCCAGAAGGATATATTCCACCGATCACGGAAGATCCGAAAGGTTACAAACTTCGGGAAAGCGAAGATGCAAGGGGCATGACAGCAACTCCTGAAGGTTACAAACTTCGGGATAGGGAAACACCAAGAGTCACTGCCGAAATGACTATACCACCACCCATGGTACACACTGTCCCAGAAGGACAGATTCCACAGATACCTTCTGGTGGAAACGAAAGTATGTACGACAGATTGAATGAGTTCCAGGAACAATTCTTAGAGATGCAGAAGGAACTGCATGCCATTCGCGGTCAGGATCTATTCGGAAAGGACGTCGCAGACCTTTGTTTGGTCCCCAATGTGAAAATTCCGCACAAATTCAAGGTGCCCAAATTTGAAAAATACAGGGGTAACTCTTGCCCTCAAAGTCATTTGGTGATGTACGCTCAAAAGATGTCAACTCAGACAGAGAATCAACAGCTACTGATCCACTACTTCCAAGACAGTTTAACGGGTGCCGCACTCAAATGGTACATGGGTTTAAACCGCACCAAGATTGTCACTTTCAGAGATCTTGGCGATGCCTTCGTTCAACAATATAAGTATAACCTGGACATGGCACCGGACAGAGATCAAATCAGAGCCATGTCGCAGAAGGATAAGGAAACCTTTAAGGAATATGCTCAGAGATGGCGTGAAATTGTCGCCCAGATTTGTCCACCTCTTGAGGAAAAAGAGATGACAAAAATATTTTTGAAAACCTTGAGTTCATTTTACTACGACCGAATGGTCGCTAGTATGCCCAGTGACTTTACCAAGATGGTGAGCATGGGAGTTCGTCTTAAAGAAGCAGCCCGAGAAGGACGTCTAGTCAAAGATGCCAGACCATCAAGCAGTACCAAAAGATACGGTAGTTCTTTCCCTAAGAAAAAAGAGCAAGATATTGGTAATATCTCTCTCGGAAAGCAAAGACGATGGTACCACCAGTAGCAGCTGTAACTCCTGCTATCAACCATGCGCCTGTTCCAACGTATCAACCTCAGGTTGCTTAGAGCCAACCGAATCAACAACAATATCAGCAAAGGACACAACAGCCTCTTCATCAGGCTCGTCCTCAGTATAACAACAACCGTACAATGCGACCACCAGGGATCGACCCTATACCAATGTTATACGCAGAACTATTTCCATTACTACTGGTCAAGGGGCACGTCTAAACCAGGGCTCCTCTTGCGATAACGGAGAATCCACCTTTTTGGTTTAAAGCGGATCAGACTTGCCCTTACCATCAAGGAGGACCAGGTCATAACATAGAAAACAGTCTCAGCTTTAAATCCGATGTGCAGAAGCTTGTCAGGAACGGGGTCTTATCCTTCAAGGATACAAATCCAAATGTTCAGACGAACCCGTTGCCTCAACAAGAGAAAGCTGCGGTAAATTTGATAGAGGAACAGTCTAAACACAACTATCAAATTCACGATGTACTCTTATTGGAAACCAATCTGGTCAAGATGCATTGCAGGCAGAGAGGATACGGTCATGTACCGTCTCATAATTATCACCAGTGTGATATCTGCTCTAAAAACAATCAAGGATGTTCTGTGGTACAATCCGCTCTAGAGGAACAGATGGATCTCGGATGGATCTAAGATCACCGAATCCGTGAAGTCAACATGACTTATACAAATTCCAACATCGTTCAAAACCACGACATTCGTGCGATGAATGTCAACTTGGTGGTGATGTACTCCAGGCAAAGCCAGCATCATGACCTGCCACGACACGATTACGATTCCTGTCTGATCTGCTCGGTAAACAATCAGGGATGCTCTTTTGTACAAGAGGCCCTCTAGCGTCAGGTGGATCTTGGATGGATCCAGGACTACCGTGATAGAAGTCACTATCAAGTTAACATGATTCAAATCTTTGATATTCGTTTGATGAATACCAGCTTGGTGAAATTACACGCTAAGCAAGTCCAACTCGATTTTCTGACTTCACATGATTATCAGAACTGTAAAGTATGTCGTGGAGATGACCAAGGATGTGCACTTGTTCAAAGAACATTGCAACACTTATTGAACCACTGGTGGCTTCCGATCTATATGGACGAAGCTACACAACAGATCAGTATGACTGATGGGAACCCTACTAGGAATCAAAGTCAGGATGTTCGAACAATGGAAACAGATCTAGTAAAGTTACACTGTATACAAAGCAGACGTGGTCAGGTGCCACCACACAACTATGAACGCTATAGAGTTTTCTCAGAGAATAACCAAGGATGCTACCTAGCAGCCCTTCAGAGTCAGTTAGACCACAAAGAGGTTCAACCATGTTCAAGCTCTGGTTCAATTAACATAATGTCAGACTATCTTCCCAATCGAGGCAAAGAAGTTGTCTTGATCCCTAAACGAGAAGTGGCCAAAGATGTATGCGCCATAATCCCTCTACTCCATGAATCAAGAGTTCCTCTTGATAGCGGAAAGATTCTCAACCTTGAACCAATTGAGGTCGACTACGATGGTCAGAAAAATCAAAAGGCTCATGTAGTTATCAATCTGCCGGGACCAGTATCGTACAAATCTGATAAAGTTATCCCTTACAAATACGGTGCAACAACAATTGAGAATGAAAAGGAAACTCCATTACCCTCCGTCGTGAATATTGCAGACATCAATCGAGTGACACGGAGCGGTCAGATCTTCAACAGAGGAGTTGGAGAACCCAGTAAAGAAAAGGAACCTCAATCAGAAGTTCCTAATCAACCAGTCGGTCAATCCAATGATCCCAACCTTTCAAAGAACTACGATGAGATGCTCAAGCTCATCCAGAAGAGTGAGTACAACATTGTTGATCAATTGTTGCAAACTACTTCAAAAATCTTTGTACTATCTCTTTTACTCAGTTCCGAAGCCCACAGAGAGGCTCTACAGAAAGTCTTAGAGCAAGCCTTTGTGGAACAAGATGTGACAATAATACAATTCGACAACATCATCTCCAACATCACTTCCTGCAACAACTTAGGATTCAGTGATGAGGAACTGCTGGAAGAGGGCCAAAATCATAATATGGAACTCAACATTACAGTCAACTGCCAGGACGATGCTTTAGCCAGCGTACTAGTAGACACCGGATCATCTCTGAATGTTATGCCAAAATCTACTCTAATGCGACTATCATTTCAAGGATCGCCGATGAGAGGCAGTGAGGTCATCGTCAAAGCATTTGAAGGATCCCGAAAAACAGTTATCGGCGAGGTCGACCTTTCCATAACTATCGATCCTCACACTTTCCTAGTCACTTTCCAGGTCATGGACATCCGAGCAGCATACAGCTGTTTGTTAGGAAGACCTTGGATACACGAGGTTGGGGCAGTCACTTTGACACTTCACCAGAAGCTGAAGTTCGTCAAGAATGACCAACTGGTCACAGTCTGCGGAGAGCAAGCCTTGATCGTGAGCAACTTATCGTCGTCCACTTGTGTAGAACCAGAGGAGGTTGTTGGAACCCAGTTCTAAGCACTTTCGGTGAGTAATGAAAACCAATCAGAAAGAGGAACATCGATTTCCTCATACAAAGATGCTCTCGAAGTGATCAAAAGTAACAATGCAAAAGGATGGGGACAGCTTGTCATTCCTACGGATAATAAGACAAAGAAAGGTCTTGTTTTTTCCTCAACCTGTACCCAGAGTGCTACTAACGATGAAAGTTTTCATCCCATTCAAGACTTCTTCCACAGTGGAGGTTTCCTTCACCCAGTGTCTCAAGAAGTGCATACCATCAATGAGGGTGACTCTTCCGGTACAGATGAAGAGTGGAAGTCCTATCTCAACGAAGACGGTTATATGTCTCAAGGAAAGGTGCATACGCCATTTTACTATCCCGCAAAGAGTCCAAGATATATATCGAGATCAGATGTCAAAATGATATACGGAGATTGTGATCCGGAAGGATGTCGTGCTCTGCCAAACTCATTAGAGGAGGACACTCTGATGAAAGACAACTTTGACTATAACTATTATGGCCCAATGGATGGCCTGCCTATCTGGCAGGCGTACCTAGGAGACTTGGGGCAAAAGAGTTAGCCCAATGATGCGTATCAGCTGAGCATCATTGAAAACAATACATGTGTCCCCACCGAATCATGGGATCATTACTCAGGGCATTCTGAAGATATCCCGTACAACGATGAATTTACAAAGAGCGCGGGACAAGAGTTCCTTAACTATGCTTTTCCTGAGGTCAACGTCATCGAAAGGGATGACTCCTCCAGTTCCAAAGAAGTGTGGGACACCTTAGGACAACCGAGTGGTAAGTATGACTTATTAGTCAAGTACACCGCTCCTAAAAGTTCTCGTATCAGGCTCGAAGACATCCAGCCAACTGGATAGGGAGATCCACCTGAGAATGAAAACACTGTGCAAGATACAACTGAATAATCCTCCTACGACAACTCTGCCTGGGAGACAGACTCCAACGATCCAGCTCCACCAGAAATCAGCGTCATTTCTGAAGACAAGCCAAGAAAGAAGGTACCAGACTTTGTGATTCACCGAGGAGTTCGCCGCCAATGGGTTGCTGTCAACATTCTGAAAGTCGTTCATAAGTCTAAGTAATTGCCATCTTTGTCTTAACCTTTCACCTTGCCCAGGTGAAACGGATGTTTTTATAGGGCTCACTTTCTGTAAATTTCTCTCTTCGCTTTGCCCAAAGCGACGGAGTTTTGTTTTATAGGGCTGTAGTTTCAAGAATCGACAAGATCATAAATAAAATAATGTCGTTCTGTAATTTCTGCATTTTATTGTTGTTTTCTATTTTTGCTTTTTCAGAAAATGGTAATCCTAAAAACAACTCAAATAATAAAAACAAGCAGTTTTCAGAAAATACACTGCACACACTCTTTCATTTTCTCTATCTTTTCTAAAAATAAATCATCACGTCGTGCAGATTGCTTGTTTTAAACACCATTGAAACACACGATCAAATGCCTTCTCCCAACTTTGAATTCCCGGTATTTGAGTCTGACGAAGAAATTCCAGAAGAAATCTCTCGATTACTCAGACAAGAGGAAAGGTCCATAGAACCTCACAAAGAGCCGTTGGAAACGGTCAACTTGGGTTCAGAAGAAGAGAGAAAAGAAGTCAAGATTGGGACACTGCTCAGTCCAACTGTAAAAGAAGGATTGATAAAGCTTCTCAAAGAATTTCCCGATGTATTCGCTTGGTCCTATCAGGATATGCTAGGGTTGGATACCAGCATCATGAAACATCATCTACCGTTAAGATCAAAATATTCGTCGGTAAAACAAAGACTAAGACGGACTCATCCAGACATGGCCATCAAAATCAAAGAGGAAGTACAGAAATAGATTGATGCAGGCTTCCTTGCCACATTAGAATATCCTCAATGGCTAGCCAACATAGTACCAGTTCCAAAAAAGGACGGAAAGGTCAGAATGTGTGTAGACTACAGGGATCTGAACAACGCCAGTCCAAAGGATAACTTTCCCTTACCACACATTGACATACTGGTAGATAGTACAACAAAGTTCAAAGTATTATCCTTCATGGATGGATTCTCGGGCTATAATCAAATCAAAATGGCGCTGAAAGACATGGAGAAAACTTCATTCATCACCCCATGGGGCACTTTTTGTTACAAGGTAATGCCGTTCGGTTTGAAGAACGCCGGGGCAACCTATCAAAGGGCCATGACTACTCTGTTTCATGATATGATACACAAAGAAATAGAGGTATATGTCGATGATATGATTGCCAAATCTAAGACAGAAGAGGAGCATGTAACCCACCTGTCAAAGCTATTCGAGTGTCTGAGGAAGTACAAACTCCGCTTAAATCCTAACAAGTGCACATTCGGTGTCCGTTCAGGGAAACTTTTAGGGTTCATCGTCATCCAGAAAGGAATTGAGGTTGATCCTGACAAGGTCAAGGCCATTCAAGAAATGCATTCTCCAAAGACTCAAAAACAAGTCAGGGGATTCCTGGGATGTTTGAACTACATTTCCAGATTCATATTCCTTATGACCACGACATGTGCACCAAACTTCAAACTGCTCAAAAAAATACAATCACTACTCACTGATTCCCGGGGCAAACGGACTCTGAATTATGACGGCCCCTATGTGGTCAAGAAAGCTTTCTCAAGCGATGCCTTAAGACTTGCAACCATGGATGGAGAAGAATTTGCCTACCCCACAAATGTTGATGTAGTCAAGAAATACTTCGCCTAAACAAAAAAAAACGTCTCGGTGGATTGAAAACCCGAAAGGACGGTCCAGGAAAAAATTAGAGACATAAGAAAAAAATATCCCGATGGATTGGAAATCTCAAAGTACAATCCAGGCAAAAGTTAGGGATTAATGGCAAGTAACTACGTCCTACGAGGTTAAATCCCCTGCAGTAATGTCATCCATCAGGAAAACTCCAGTTAAGGTCATCTTCGACGGAAGCTCAGGATGTCCAGAATTCAAAGTTGGTAGAAGGATAACGGTCGTTATGTTTCGATGTAGCCCTTTTCCCTTAAATTACCATTTTTTACCTTTGTAAATACTCTATGGAATCAGCGCTTGGCTGATTTCCATCCCATCAATAAAATTTGAGCCATAGTGCTTTTGTTTGCAATTCTTATTTGTTTAAGCTTTACATAATGATGTTTTTAATAAGATCAACGATTCTTGAAACAAAACAAAAAAAAATGAATTTACTTGTCAAAATTTTTCTGCTTTTAAAACAAAGATGGAAATTTCTTTTAACTTTTGAACATCGAAAGAACATCGATCGCTTCTCCGGATGTAATTGAACCTCAAAGTGCAGAATCAAAGTACTCCTTCTAAACTAGTACGCCTGAATGAAGGATCAACTATGTCAGAGACCATGTTTCATCTGACAGCCCCGACAGAGTTCTTACCTACTAAGCACGGCCAACGTTTTTCCCCCACAAGGACTATCTCTCCTAAGCAAGGCAGAATTGCTATCTTGGACCGAACGGTATTTCTTTGTCCCCAGCAGTGGCCGAGTATCTAGTCGTGTTTATCCACTAGTCTGTATGTCGTGTCAGTTTTGTCAGCATAAATATACATACATCATGCATTATTGATTTACATTCATATTCATATTGCATCACTATCACTCTAGTCGGTCTTATACACTAGTGATAAAAGTCCTTTCATCAATCAAGTTGTCAGTTCTTTCCTCGTCAGGAAATGTTGCGTCTGAACAATCTCTCCCCCAGCTTATTTCTGGATTGGAGTTGGTCTCTTGACCACTTTGATAACTTGAACCTCTAAAAAGACAAGAAGACCTTCGATAAAAGTCACTCTTCACCATTGAAGATGATATCTTCACTTTCTCGGATTAAGGAAAATCCCCAAAGGAAGCCTCACAACTAAAGACTCTCAGCAACACATTGGTTTTTCTCCCCAGAAAGTCAATATTAATGAAGTCATCAGCACCTCAAAAATTGGATTACATCACATGGCATTTCTCCGAAAAGATCTCAAAGAAAAGTGTGATGTAATATCCCCAAGCAGGAAACAACCTCTCAAGAGACTCGTTTTCCCCAGTAGAGTCAACAAATGGCATCTCCAACAGAGAAGTTTGTACAACTCTACAACTCAGATGAATGGGTTCCCCAGCAAGCCTGACGTCAAAACTTTTTCCCATCAAATGGCATCTCCCCAGGAAAATTCGGCGAGAAGTTTGAGGAAAACCGCTACAAATAGCGTCCCTTGTCAAAGAAGCTTATTGACAAAAGAAACTAAGACCAGTTCCGTGGCTGAAAACCAGGATCGAGGGGAAGTTTATTTCAGAAACTAAGACCAGTTCATTAGCTGAAAACCTGGATCGAGGGGAAGTTTATTTCAGAAACTAAGACCAGTTACGTGGCTGAAAACCAGGATCGAGGGGAAGTTTGTTTCAGAAAGACCAGTTTCGTGCCTGAAAACCAGGATCGAGGGGAAGTTTATTTCAGAATCTAAGACCAGTTCCGTGGCTGAAAACCAGGATCGAGGGGAAGTTTTTACCTTTTCTAAGTACCATTGCTTAGCAAAAGAAGATGGATGAGCAAACTGCAATTCATAACCACCATCAAAATTTCGGGTATTCCGATATTTAATCCTCTTGCACCTCGAATGCCCGAATACCTTCGCCATTCACACCTTCGGGTCCAAGAAGATTAAATAGGGGCATCTGTTATACCCCAAATTTTGACCACCAAGATTTCCCATCATTATGCAATTCATTACCACAATATGGATGAACTTTCATGCCTCGTCAATCTCCTCAGGGGTTGTTAAGCATTCACTTCAATCAAGAATTACGATTTCAAGCCCTCTCAGAGCACTTAGACAATGATCAATCAAGAAATGACATGATCTTCAACTTTTCTAGCCTCTCAAACACCCACAAAGGATTAAGAGGACTCCCACCTCAAGAATCAAGCACAAGATTGCAGCATTCCAAGTGGATCAAGCCTCTGGATCGCCAGTGTCACCAAATTAGGGTTTTGGTCGACCAAGGCCTCCAGATGAAAATTTCCATATGGATATGAGCCAATGCCTCAATATTTGGTCCATTAAGCTCAAAGGATATCAAGAGCCCATCCACAATGGCAAAATCACCTCGAAGGTCCATCTATCAAAAAATCAGGAATTAGGGTTTTGACCTAATTCAACCCTTGAGTTAACTTGTGACGTGGGGCCTGGCTTGAAGCTTCAAAATGAACTTAAAAGACCTCAAATACATCATATTGACATATTTACAAGATGTGATTAATTCAAAGAGCTCAAATCATAAGCCACAAGAACTCAAAACCATCTTATCATAAATTAGGGTTTCTGATGGAAAAAGTCAACCCTACCCTTGACTGTTGGCCTACCCTTGATCTCAAACCTTGGGGAGGGGTCCAAGACATTCCTAAATACCCTTGGAGGCCATCCATGAAATTTAATTGAGCCCAAATATTTATTTCACAAAAGGATAACAAAGTCAAAATCTCATATGATGGAAAAGTCAACTGTACAAAAATCGAAGGTTGACTTTTTGGATTTTTGGTCAACCAAGGTCCCTTAACCCTAAAACAATGTGAATAGGTGATTTGAATCATCATTCATCAAGAAAAATCAAAGAAAGTGAGTTAACTTATAAAAGGGGTAACCATAAAAAAAAATTAGAATTTTTCTAAGTTATGGAACAAAGTGGCTAGGGTACCAACTTTGCAAGGCTGTATCTCCCAAAACCTAAAGCCTTTTTCTTCCATTCAAAGCTCATATTGAAGTTCATGTTACATACTTCAAATATGTCAACTAGACCTCATTCCAATTCATCATGGATTTTGAGTTATTGTTTGAGCAAAATCACAAAAAACATGAAAATGACGTTTTTCCAACACTTGGTGAAATTTTCACTAATTCAGAATCAGCCTTATTTTTTCCAAAATGTAGAGGAATTTTTCATTGTAATTCAGGTTGATTCAAAACCAAAGATGGAAATCATGTTGAAATAGGATATATCAGCTTTCCAAAATGACCAAGAACTCCATCAAACTCCACCTCAGCTAGGGGTTATGACAGCTGCAAGATGCCTTGCTGCAAACTGTTTTGCAAGGCAGATTTGTACATTAGGGCTCGAATTGATCAAATTGTGCAAAAATAAACATGGTTATCCATCTGCACACCTCAATGGGGAATAACCAAGGGACAAACACTGATCCATAAGCCTCCCAAGTCTTTGGAACTACATATAGGGGTGGCATCCCTAAAAGCTAAAGATGCCTCAAGACTCCAATTTTGTTTTGAGGCATTCAATGGATGCATAGAGCTGGCATGTATCAGTCCATGATCAGCCAAATGAGTCAAGATAAGCTCATACAATAGAGAACCATAGGCGTGTGCTCTAATCTCAAGTCAATGGCTATAGGAGACTTGAGATTCCATTTGATCACAATTGGCCAAAGGCCTGTTGCAGTTGCCACACACTGTTGCTTGCAAAAAAAACTTGACACACTATAAATAGGCCTCATTTGTGATCAGTTTGAGCACACCAAAGGTCCTAAATAGATGCCTTTCTCAAAATCACCACTTTCACTCCCAAAACACCTTCTCTTGCAAGTCACTATCGGGTTTTGCATTTGAGAGTGATTCCAACCAAACCAATGGTTCACACACCTCACATATAACATGAAAAAGTGATCCAAACTCTTACATAACATCTGGAACATCAATTTCACAAAATCACCAGCCAACTGCTCAAGTTCTTAACAGAGTTGCAGTTGGGGTACCATGTCAAGTTCAAGTTCATTTCAAACCACTCCAAGCATTCAGAAGCACTCCCTGGCACCTAAGGAAGTTGTTCAGAACATTGGAACCAACTTACAACACCTTCATCACCAAACTCGATCACCAGCTGCAAGAGGTAAGCATGAACTCTTCAAACTCCATGATGCATGCATATTTTACTGCACAATAATTTTGCCACATGTTCATAATCATGTATGGAGTGATAACCCTCAATCAATTGCCATGAATCAATGGTGTATGGAATTTCATTGTGTTCATGCTGAAATTAGGGTTCTTGAGGTTTTCTTCTGATTTTTCACTCAATACTCAAAATAAATGCAATTAAACTATATGGTTGTGATCCTTATTCAAAAACGAACAAGATTGATACTTGAATCGTGCAAAACCATTGAGAAATCATGAAGAAAAGTGAGAAAACGCAAATCTGAAAAAACAGAGGGTGCGGGCAAGAACCAAGTGTTCTTGGCGCCATAATTCAAATTTTTGAATTTTTGTTATTTTTGTTAATTGATTCAAAAACTAATTTCTCTCTGAATATTTATATTTTTGAATTGATTCTTTTTCTCAAAATTCATAAAAATGTTAAATTATTTTATTTTACAAAAAAATCTAATTTATATTATTTATTTAATATAGTTAGAATTTTTGTAATTAATTTCATTTTAATTATTTTTTAAACATTTTTAAATGGAATTCCCACTTTGATCTTTCAAAACCAATTGAATTTTAAACTCTCATGTAATTAAACATGATTTTTCAAAATATTTTTCAAGGTGTATAACTTACTTTTGAATATATTTGGTATTTTATATCATTTTTTCTCATTTAATTACCTTTGAAAAATAACATTTTAATTTAAAATTAGGGTTTCCTCTTGATTTTAAATTTTAAACATCTTTTGGACCTCTAATAGAGTGTAAGACCCAATCCTTTGTAAATACAAACCCTTTTGGACCTCGGATGTTGTATAAGTTCCATTGTATTTCCAAAATCACGGCTCGGTCGTCGCCTTTTAAAACAAAATCATCTGGGTCTCCCCTCGTGTTGTAAGTCCCATCTTTCTCTTTCAAAACATCTTTTGGGCCTCTGATAGAGTGTAAGACCCAATCGCTTTTTAACCAAAATAATTTTGGGCCTTAGTCGTTGTATAAGTCCCGATACGATTTTCAAAACAATGGTGCAATCACTGTTAAACCTTGGGCCTCTCCTTGAGTATAAGCCCCAACAATCTTTTCAAAAACAACTTCTCTTTTGATTTAGATTCAAACATACATGTTGTTATCAAAAATTTCTTTAATTTCTTTGAACAACTAACAATATAGCATGGAAGCTTGTTCACCTGTAAGTTTTAACACCTTTCATTTACTCGCTTTCATATATATATAACTGTATTGTGGGAAGCTGCTCCCCTGTAAGTCCTTCTTTCATACCCTTTTAAATACTTGTCATATATCAACTGTATATATACTAGTATAGTTATTTAGAGTTTTCCCCGACAACTAGGTCTAGAACTAGGTAAAGCCCGTTGGTCACTCTTTAATACAGTCAAAACTAGATCCCCATAGGATTTCCAGATACAGTCTTGCCTTCTCTTGGGCTTAAACAATATGGAACAAAGAGAAAGGCAGTATTCTCGGTGAACCTTTTCTCAGACTGTCACTATTAGAACTTGTCAAAGAAATTCAGTTTCCCCAGAGAGGATTAATTCCCGGTGAAACTTCTCTTGAATTTCTTCAAACCCTAGAACTGTTCACTAAAGAAAGGATTATTCCAGGTGAAACTTTTCTTGAACTCTTCTTAAGTTTGGACCTACAGGCTTCCTAAAAGCATACCCACCTCCTCTTGGGCTTTGTACAAGGACCCTTCGGCTTCTTAGAAGTTCTCATTGCCTTCTTTTGGGCTTAATACAAGGACCCTGAAGACCTCTTAAAGGTATAGGACAGAACTTAGTCATCCTTTGCTAGAGCAGTCTTTCTTGAGTCAAAACCTCAGACCAATTTAGGGTTGATTCTCATCCCTTAAAACACCTGCCTCCTCTTGGGCTTCATACAAAGATAAACTCTTCCACACCAGTAGACTTGGACCGTCTAAATCTCCTCTTGAGTCTCAAAGACATTCTCAAGTTCCCTAAAAACACAGGAGAAACCCCAGTCATTCTGGATCAATCTCCAGCAGAGTTGAAACCCATGGGTTCTAAAACCCAGTCTCTCTTCTAAAATTCCCCAGCCAGGGTCAGTTTATCATCAGTATAATACTACCAGAATCTCAAGGCATCTGATATCTCAACTCTTCTGTAACCCTTAACAAGAATTGATTGCCCATTTGGACCTGCCTCGGGATCTCAATAATCCCCAGCAGAAGATAGCCTCCCCTTAGGCTTTGTATAATGATCTTTCCTCAACATAGATAGCCTCCTCTTGGGCTTTGTACAATGATTCTCCCTAGCTGAGCTAACCTTTTCAGACTCTCTTGTTGAGTCAATCACTTTTTAGACTCCCTTGTTGAGTCAATCACCTTTCAGCACTCTCTTGTTGAGTCAACCCCTTTAGCCTCAATCTTGGGCTTCGTACAAGACAAAGATAAGTACTGTCTTGTTGAGTCAGTCTTTTTCTAGCCTCCTCTTAGGCTTTGTATAATGATTTCTCCAACTTGTTCAGCCACAATCCTGGCTTTGTACAGGACAGATAAAAGCACTCTCTTGTTGAGTCAAACCCATTTAGCCTCAATCTTGGGCTTTGTACAAGACATAAATCTTCATAACCTTCTCTTAAGCTTGGGACAAATATCTTCCCCAGCAGAGTCAATTCCTCTCAGCCTACTTTTAGGCTTTGAGAAATAATTTCCTAAGCATAGTCAAACTCTTTTCAGCCTCAATCTTGGGCTTTGTACAAGATAGATAATACTCTCCAATAGAGTCAAACTCATTTCAGCCTCAATCTTGGGCTTTGTACAAAACACTTAAAATATCCTCAGCCGAGTCAGTAAAGTCTCTTTAGCCTCAATCTTGGGTTTTGTACAAAACAGATAAAGATCTCTTTCCCATAGAGTCAGTTTCTTTTCAACCTCAATCATGGGCTTTGTACAAGACACATACAAACCCTCCCCAACGGAGTCAAAATACCCCTTTTAGCCTCAATCTTAGACTTTGTACAAGACAGATAGAATATTTTCCCCGAAAAAGTCAAACTTTTAGCCTCCTCTTAGGCTTTGTTTAAAGATATCCCCAAAAGAGTCAGTCTCTTCTAGCCTCAATCTTGGGCTTTATACAAGACACAGATAAGTACTCTCTTGTTGAGTCAGTCTTTTTCTAGCCTCCTCTTAGGCTTTGTATAAGGACTCTTTTAGTGGAGTCAATTAACCTCTTAGCTTCAACCTTGGGCTTTGATCAAGGCACACAAAAATCAACATCCCCTCAGAGGAAATCAAAAGCTCTCTGTAGGAAGTCATTTCTCTGTTTATCTCTTATCAAAACAGACATTCAAAACAAACCCTAATCCTTGATAACTGCTATAAGAGGCACACTTGTTGATTCAAATATCCAAGTTGTTGTCCATCTCTTATCCTGGTAGATAATTTCTTTCATCTAATTGTTGTAAGCGGCAAGCCTCTGGATTATTTACATCCACGCTACTGTCCCTCTCTTAGCATGAGAAATTCCTAAGGAAAAATGGCATTGCTCTACACAGAGTTAAAGTTTTCTCCTTCAAGATAACACCCCTATAAAGGAAATTATGGCATTGCTGGATTCACATATCCCAGTTAAAGTAATCCTCCTTTATAAACAGTCACCCAACAACTGTGATAAACAGACGAGAAGTCTCCCCTTTAGAGATGACAAATTATCTCTCAGTCAAACCTTTTAGCTTCAATCTTGGGCTTTGAACAAGACACAAATAAACCTTTTAGCTTCAATCTTGGGCTTTGAACAAGACACCAAAATATTCTTTTCCTCCCTTAGAATAGGAGGAACTACGATTGCATTGATTTCCCTGTTTCGTTTAAACGGGAATACGTAGGCATAAGATTGTGAAGTCTTAGCGAGCATACTAAACAAAAACTCTAGGTCCAATACCTTCATACCAATCAAAACTTAGGTCCAACACCTTACCAAAAACATCGGGAAAACTCGAACATCAACAAAAACTCACTCACTCTCTCTCTCTCTCATACTTTCCCAAGAAACTTTCCCAACCCATTAACGGATAAACGCCATCAAGTACAAAGCGAAACTTAAAGCTAACATCATATGGATAACCACATATAGGATGGGTAATTGACAACTACACATTGTATAACCTGACCCCGGACCCCCCCAATCTCTTTAAGCGTTTGTTCAGTTAAACATTCGCGTGCAAGGTTAGTTTTAGATAGCTTCCCTTTCCCTTCCAGTTTCACGGGATAAATAAGAAATCAGAAAGTAGCACCCCCTCCTCTTCGTTGAGGAGAAAACCCAAATTCCGCGATAAGGTGGTCGCGTCACCGACAAAAATCGCGCGCTACAACAAGTGATTAAATCTTTAAACATACATTGATCAAATTCAATCCACTCTAATCTATGAAACTCGAATTAAGAAATTGAGATGCACAATACAGAATTGAAAAAGAATTGAATAAAATTAGACAATATAATATCCTTAAAGTCTTGATAAAATTATGAAATAATATATTAACCTTGTGGTTTAGCCTTCCATGGAATCCTAATGCTCTCAGATTTATTCTCTAATCAACTATCTTCTTTTACCCTAATTCTGTGAATTATCTTAAGTAATAAAGAAAATTGGGCTCTAAGAGCACCGGCCCGAAAAACTTAAGTTTGGCTCAAAACTAACTAGTTTGTTTTTATTAAGTCTGGAATGACAAATAATTATTTGATTATTTGACTCCTTATCACTCCGAATTGGCTTCTTACATCAACATGAAACGTGTATCTTCTTCTCTTAGCTTTCCAATGCATATCCTGTGAGGGATATTTTTCTATTTACCTTGTTTTAATTATGTCAACAAACATGTAAGAAATTAGATTGTAATTTGAGCGGTATAACTACACGTGTCAGGCATATTGCGTCTAACCATTATTGTTCATGTGTCTAGATGCATAGGATCTTATCTTTCCCAAAAATAAATGCCCACTATCGTTTTAGTTGTGTCTAGTATGTGTTTCTGATCTTGGTTTGGTGAAAATGCTCAGAGAATTGAATTTCCTGAAAAAATGCACTTCATGCGCTAACCCTCCCAGTTCATGCGCTAACCTCCAAATTCATGCGCTAACCTCCAAAACCTGCGGGAAAGCGCACAATTCAATGGACACAAAAATATTATTTTATGCGTCGACGCATGGAGTTAGGAGGTCGACGCATGACTTAAAAACTCTGCATTTTTCACTTAATTTCTTTTATGTTATTTCTGTTATTTTTTTTGTGGGTCATTTTATTTTCCTATAAATAGTTTTGGTCATCCTTTCATTTAACAACAAGAAACATGAAAGATATATGTCATTTCTCTCTTCATCTTCATCTTCATCTTCTTCATTAAGTAAACAAATAATCACACATAATCATCTTTGTTTGTGTCGCCCATTGATCGAAGTGATAACGTTCAGAATTTAGGAAGTGTGATCTTCATCTTCTGGGTTGAGAGTTTGGCAGGTGTTTCTTGAATCAAACCAGTTGGTTTTGTCCTCCAAGAATTGGATAGATTTTGGGGGGTTTTGCACAAACTGTTCTTTCTACAGGGATTCGGCTGGGCGAAGGTAACCGGAAATTGGCGCAATTGTTCGGTTTAGTAGCTGTAATCACAGGATCGTAGAATGGAGGTTTGGGTTCAAATTCTTGGTAGATCGCAATTGGCCGAGTGAAGGTAACTGAAGAATGGTGGATTCTTTCGGTTTAGTAGCGTGGGACGGTAATTGGATCAACCATATTCGAAGCACTTGATTCATCTCGAATCAAGGGAAGAGAAAATTCTGCATCAACGATCGAAGACGTTCGAGGGTTTGGATGTTCATAGTTTTCTCTTGTAATAAACAATTTGCAACAACTTTATATATACATATCTCAATTCCATTTGTGGAGTTGGGGGCAGACGTACCCAAAGCGAGGACGATTGGGGAACTGCCTAATCAAGCCGTGTTTGTTCTCTCTCTCCTTAACTCTTTTACAATTCAATTCGTTCGAATTTGTGAAGTCGCAAGTTATTGAAATTTATGTCGTAGAGTAATTGTAAGCTGATAAATTGGTTTGTTAAACTGATACAATTCCTTGAATTGTATCTTGGAGTAGCTTTACATTACCCTCCATAGAAATTCTGCACTTAGTGTGTTTACGCACACTAGGTGTTTGATAATTTGTTTCAAAGCAAATTCGAACACGTTGCTTTAAATTGCTTATCACTTTACCTCATTGGATTGGAATAAACATCAAGCAAGGGATATTTTGTTGACTACGTTTTTTAAGTGTAGTATTCAAAACTGAATTTTTCTCTTCCATACTCATCCGTGATATATTCGCGCATATCCGATCCTTTTGGTAGAAGGTTCATTGTAGACGTTCTATCCAGTGGTAGCTTCCATTAAACAATTTTTAAAACAGATTTTTGTAAACCATTTGCGTGTAAAACTCAAGGGATCTATTAAACCCCCCCCCCCCCCCCCCCTTCTAGATCCATAGCCATCGTCTAACAAGTGGTATCACGAGCTCCGGTTAATTCTGATGCTTCGGTAAAACTTCTTGGATAATGGCGAACGAACCTAAGGGGGCTTATAATAGAGCTCCGGTTTTTACAGGTGAAAACTACAGCTACTGGAAGGATTGTATTCGCGTCCATATTAATTCCATAGATCGGAAGGTTTGAAACGTTATTTTAAACGGTCCCCGTGCAAATTACTATGACAAATGCGGAAGGCATTGTCGTTCCTACACCCAAAGACCAATGGATTGAGGAGGACGAGAAAAAGTACAGCTATGATTGGAAGGCTCGTAATATGATCATCTCCTCCTTGGGAGTTGATGAGTATTATCGAGTCTCCCATTGTGAAACGGCCAAAGCCATGTGGGATGCTTTACAAGCAGCTCACGAAGGCACTAATGTTGTTAAGATGGCTCGTATTAATACACTAACGCAAGAGTTTGATTTGTTTTACATGAAGCAAGGGGAAACCATTGCGGATATGCAAAAACGATTTACTCACATTATCAACAAATTGCATGTTCTTGGTAAACCAATTCCAAATGAGGTTTCTACTAACAAAATTCTGAGGTGTCTTAACAGGGAATGGCAACCGAAGGTCACCGCTATCAAGGAGGCCAATGATCTTGCTACACTAGACCTCACAACACTCTTTGGTAAACTCGATGAGCATGAGCAAGTGCTCATTAGCTTGGATAAACATGAAAAGAGTATCAAGAAAGAGAAGGCAAAAGATACGGAGAAGAAGTCGATAGCTCTTAAGGCTTATTGTTCAAAGTCCACACATTAAGAGCTAAGTGATGATGAAACCAATAATGACAAAGATGAAGAATCTGGTGATGATATGGGCTTATTTGTGAAGAGATACAATAGATATGTTCGTAAGAACGATATTCAACACTCGGATAGAAATCTAGTCAAGTTTAGGAAGCAATCTAGAAGCGAAGGAAATAAAAATGGCAAGGTAAAAGGGACGTCCTACAACTGTGGAAAATCCGGGCACTACAAGCCGGATTGTCCATCTCTAAAGAAAGACAAAGATAAGGATAATGACAAGAGTCGCTCAAACAAAAAGTCTAATAAGTCTCGACGAGCATACATCGCTTGGGAAAGCGATAGTGAGTCGGAGAAAGATGATTCCTCAAGTGACGAAAGTGAATCCGTTAACTTTTGTCTTATGGCACGCCACAACAAAGCAAAAGAGGTAAAGCATTCTAAATATGATCATGTTAATAATATGTCACATTTAGAGTTATGAAAGGATTTTGACATGTTACACTATGAGGCTAAGGAAGCATTTCAACGTTTAGCCTCAAATAAAAGGATTTTCACGTATTTGGAGAAGAAGGTTTCCGATTCCGAAAAGGAATTGGAAGCTCTCAAAAACTCTATAGTGGACACATCAAAAGCCAAGGTTGAAGAGGATCCTACCTCTTGGTTCAATTGGGGCTGTGACACTTGTCATATTTGGCAACGAGAGGTGAGAACCCTCAAGGCCAAATTGGACAAGGCTCTTAAGCCAAAAGTTACGTTTGCTATTGATCGATCACATTTTTGTGAGAGCATGAATAATCCATATCAAAAGTATACCTATGTGAGTCGAGATAGTGATAGAAAAAGTAAATTCCAAATGAACCGTAATTGTCTTTACCGTTGTAAGCCTAGTCATACTATTGCGAAATGCCGCTTCAGAAGGTTTCTTGTTCCAAAAGGCATCTACCAATGGTTGCCCAAGTGCGGTCTTGGTTTCACTCACCTTAAAGGACCCAATGAGAATTGGGTACCTACTATCCCTTGATTGTTTTTGTAGGTACAAAGTCTTGAGACCACCGAAGGAAGATGGGTTCTGGATAGTGACTGCTCGAGACATATGACCGGGGACATATCTATTTTCATCGACTTTGTGGCGAAGAAAAAGGGGTTTGTTACCTACGGAGATAACAATAAGGGACAGATTCTCGAGAAAGGTAGTGTATGTAACCCCTCATCTACTACTATCTTTGATGTGCTGCTTATGGAAGGCCTTAGACACAACCTTTTAAGCATTAGTCAACTATGTGACAAGAATTATAAAGTATCTTTTTTGAAGGATTGTTGCATAGTCGAAGATAGCGACAAAAGGAATGTGTTTAAGGGCTTGAGGGTGAACAACGTCTATATGCTAGACTTAAATGAGGTATCGTTGAATGGAGACAAGTGTCTAGTCGCTATGAATGAAGATTTATGGTTGTGGCATAGACGGTTGGCTCACATCAACTTTGATTTGCTTAACAAAATTATCTCTAAAGACCTAGTCATCGGTTTGCCCAAAATTAAATTCACAAAGGATCACCTTTGTGATGCGTGTCAAATGGGGAAGCAAACAAGGATCTCATTCAAATCTAAAAACATTGTTTCAACTATGAGACCCCTTGAGCTCCTCCATATGGACCTCTTTGGACCATCTAGGGTTAAAAGTCTAGGTGGTAACTATTATGGGTTTGTTATGTCGATGATTTTTTTTAGGTTTTGCTGGACCATTTTCTTAGCAAATAAGAGTGATACCTTTTCGGCCTTTGAACGATTTGCTAAGTTATCTCAGAACAAGTTAAACACAAACATTGGGTCAATTAGAAGTGACCATGGGGGTGAGTTTGAAAATCATTTATTTGAAGCATTTTGTGATTCCAACGGTATTGATCATAATTTTTCCGCACCACGTACCCCTCAGCAAAATGGGGTAGTGGAACGTAAAAATAGAGTTTTGGAAGAACTTGAAAGGACTATGATCAATGATGGTGGATTACCAAAATACTTTTGGGCCGACGCCATAAGTACGGCTTGTTATGTTTTGAATAGGGTGCTCATCCGGCCTATTCTAAACAAGACACCGTATGAGCTTTTAAAAGGGCGTAAGCCAAACATCTCTCACCTTCATGTATTTGGTTGCAAATGCTTTGTGTTAAACAATGGGAAAGAGACTCTTGGTAAATTTGATGCCAAGGCCGACGAGGGTATTTTTCTTGGATACTCTCAGTCAAGTAAAGCGTATAGAATTTATAATAAAAGGTTACGCATAGTTGAAGAGTCAGTTCATGTTACTTTTGACGAGTCTTATCCGAGAAATGTCGGAGAAGGTAGTTCTTTTCATGGTGCAGGTGTACCTACTGAAGACATACTCAAGAACACTGATAAGGGAATTGATCAACCTGAAGCAGTGCGTATTAAGGAGGAAAAGGATCACCAACCAGTGAAAAGTGAGGATGATCATCATGCTGATAAAGATGAACTTCCTCCAGCTTGGAAGTCTTCAAAAGACCATCCAATTGACAACATTCTCGGTGATATCTCTAAGGGAGTAACTACTCACTCTAAACTTAGTAAGTTTTGTTATTACTCTGCTTTTGTCTCCCAAGTTGAACCTAAAAACGCTAAGGAGGCGTTACTCGATGAGCATTGGTTTCTATCAATGCAAGATGAACTAAATCAATTCAGGAGAAATGAGGTTTGGTACCTTGTCCCCCCTCCGCGAGATCATCGAGTAATCGGTACCCGATGGGTGTTTAGGAATAAACTTGATGAAAATGGAGTAATAACACGTAACAAAGCTAGGCTTGTAGCGCAAGGCTATAACCAAGAGGAAGGAATCGACTATGAGGAAACTTATGCGCCGGTTGCCCGACTCGAGGCCATACGCCTTCTACTTGCCTATGCTTGCACAAAGAACTTTAATTTATTCCAAATGGATGTTAAAAGTGTGTTCCTTAACGGATACATGAATGAAGAGGTTTATTTAGCCCAACCTCCGGGTTTTGAATCCCAC
Source organism: Lathyrus tuberosus (assembly GCA_022829125.1). Taxonomy (NCBI): domain Eukaryota; kingdom Viridiplantae; phylum Streptophyta; class Magnoliopsida; order Fabales; family Fabaceae; genus Lathyrus; species Lathyrus tuberosus. The sequence continues at coordinate 2,077,099 of JALAZF010000653.1, read as the reverse complement.
GAATATCCTGATCATGTCTATAAACTTAAACGAGCTCTGTACGGACTTAAACAAGCCCCTAGGGCTTGGTATGAATGTCTAAGCAAATTTCTACTTGATCAAGGGTATTCAAGAGGAAAGGTTGACACAACGCTCTTTATTAAACGTCAAGGAAAACACTTAATTTTGGTACAAATTTATGTTGACGATATCATATTTGGGTCTACTAACATGACCTTGGTCAAGGAGTTTTCTAGTTTGATGCAGGGGGAGTTTGAAATGAGCATGATGGGGGAGCTCAACTATTTCCTCGGATTGCAAATCAAACAACTTTAAGAGGGAACGTTCGTGAGTCAAACGAAATATTGTCTTGAGTTACTAAAACGTTTTGATATGTTGAACTGCAAAGCAATAGACACTTCTATGCCTACAAGTGCTAATCTTGATCGTGACGAAAAGGGTAAGGATGTTGAGGTAAAGAAGTATCGAGGGAACTTGGCATTCTCGATATCTCGGATCGTGCTTAATAATCCTTTAAGGTAGTGATCTTCATATATATACATGCTTGTTTATTCTTTTAACTAACAATGCAAAGAGATATTTAGCTATATGTGAGGGATCTTATCGTCATGATGATCAAGGTAATATCGTTCTGATTTATAGATGTTTATCAATATTTTGTGCCATATTAATTACTCTAATCTTGATGTTTATTGCATTTTGAGCACTTATCGTTCATGTGGATATTTTGTTCTGTATGTGTATATGTCTATTTATCTAGTTGGAACTTAAAAATTGCAAAATTTCACTTCTGTATGTTCATGCGTCGACGCATGATTTGTGCGCTGACCTAGTGAAAATGTTCAGGATAGCGCATAAGCAAATGTTTAACTTTTTCATAAAATTCATGAATCATGTGCCAACGCACAGATTCATAGGTCGACGCATAAATCAAACGTCCAGACTTCCTACTTTACTGGGACGCGTGCGCCGACCTAATATTGCCTATTTTCCTTACATATTCTCATTGCACATTGATTTATGGTTATTGCATGTCATCTCATTAGACTTTGTGGTCAATCTCTCCTTATCTTCCTCCATTAAACCTCATCAATAACCATTATTCTCCACTAAATCCTCATCAAAACCCTAAAAATCAAAAACCCACCAAGAGAAAATTATCTATATTACTGCTACAAGGTTTTCTAAGGGCTGCACATATCTCCTCTTCACTCTCTGCGAAAATCAAGTGTCATCATCTTCTTCCAACTCTTCTTCAACCATGGCTTCAAGAAGAAATCCTAGTAGAAGGGGAACAAGAGGCTCATCTTCACAACCAGCACCAACCAGAACATCATCTTCACAACGCGTAACCTTTAAGTCTTTAATTTCTGAAAGGCTAACTATTCCTTTTGAGGAACTATTTTGTAACCGTGCGGTTATAAGACAACATGGCTTTTATCCTCTGATGGGTCCAGATTTTCACATTCCTGAGATTTCTGAACTTATAAATTTTCAAAATCTTGGTGAATTTGTAGAATGTGATGATAAGTATAGTGAAGATTTGACTCGGTTGTTCTACTGTGGGATCAAGGGCAAATTTCATGGGGCTGAATTTAAATTCTCTATGAATAATGCAGAATTTGAAGTGGCCAATAATGTATGGTCTACATTGTTTGTATTGGACACTGATGACACTCTCCCAAAGGTTACTGATAAAACCTTTGTTAAGGACTATGAGTTCAAAACTGCTCTGAATTCGATGTTGCGGGAACCGTATCCAGATGAGTTTGTGGCAAGTGGATTATTTCCTAAAAGTGTCACTACCAGCCATTTAAAATTTAAAGACTGTATTCTTCAGTGGATTGTTGCTCGTATCTTGAGGCCTAAGAAAGGAGGGTACTCAAGAGTTGAGCAGGCAGAGGTTCATCTCATCTATATCCTCAAGAATAAGATCAAAATTAACTGGCCTTATTATTTTGCTTATAGGATGTTCGCTACTCGCAGCTCCAGCAAATTTCCGGCACTTGATTATGCATCTATTGTTGCAAACATTTTGAATCACTTTGATATTCCTGTTCCGCAGATTTGTCACATTCATATTACCGCTGAACAACAATTTCTTGCCAAAACCCTTTCCATGATGGGTTACTTTTGGCATTCACGTGAGAACAAGTTCATTTATCGACCAAGATCCACCCATCCTGAACATGATGAACCTGTTTACCTTGAAGGAAGTGATGATGAGGGCATTCCAGAAAATGCAAATCAAGTTGTTAATAATGAAGATGTGGTCATGCAAGAAGATGTGGTTATGCAAGAAAATGTGGTTATGCAAGAAGAGGACAATGAGGCATGGATGGGCTATCAACCTGAAGAAACTTCTGAAAATCAGGGTTGGGGTTAGTGGCAACAAAATTGTTGGACTGTGTTTGGAAATGCCTATGTGCCTCCAACCTATGGTGAGGACTATGAATGGCAGCAACCTGACAATTCTTCTCCTCCAACTCCACTGTTTCAGCATGATCTGCAGGCTTCTGAAGAAATTCTGGCTAGGTTGAACGAATTGACTCTTCAGCATCAAGAATTTCAAGCTCTGCAAGATACTCGTTACTCTGCTCAGGAAGAACGGTTCACCAATCTGTCTAATCAAGTTTCATCTCACATTACCAACTTCACCAATTTTGCTAACGCCGTTATGAATCATTTCAATCAGATGGACGCCAACTTGACTCAACAAAACCAGAACCTGGCAAATAGTCTTGGAAACCTAAACAGCACGTTGCTTGAACTCAACCTACATCTAGAGGACCTTCCACCACCAAGCCAATACTATAGGGGAAGAGGTCATCCATTTAGGGGGAGAAGGCCATAGAGTTCAGGGCAGCATATTTCATTTGTGCTTGCATTTCTGTTTTGTTTTTGTTCTCTACTGTTGAACTTTGAATTTTGCTTCCGTTTGTTTGAACTTTTATCGGATTGAATGTATTGCATTTAAGTTTTTCCCTTATTTAAATGTTTGGTAATGTCTGTATGTTGCAAATTTGTGATGATCCTTTACGAATTATAGTGTTTTATTTTGACCACTGTCTTTATTTCTTTTTTATGTTGTCAAAGGGGGAGAAGAATAACAAGAAAAGCATAAATTTTACTAACCAAGTGTCAAAGACAGGGGGAGCTTTGCTCATGTTTCTCACTCTCAAATTACAAATCTCATGACAGCTAAGAAAGTGTTGCCATCATAAAAAAGGGGGAGTATATGAGGGATATTCTTCTATTTACCTTGTTTTAATGATGTCAACAAACATGTAAGAAATTAGATTGTAATTTGAGCGGTATCACTACACGTGTCGGGCATATTGCGTCTAACCATTATCGTTCATGTGTCTAGATGCATAGGATCTAGTCTGTCCCAAAAATAAATGTCCACTATCGTTTTAGTTGTGTCTAGTATGTGTTTCTGATCTTGGTTTGGTGAAAATGCTCAGAAAATTGAATTTCCTAAAAAAATGCACTTCATGCGCTGACCCTCCTAGTTCATGCGCTAACCTCCAAATTCATGCGCTAACCTCCAAAACCTGCGGGAAAGCGCACAATTCAATGGACACAAAAATATTCTTTTATGCATCGACGCATGGAGTTAGGAGGTCGACGCATGACTTCAAAACTCTGCATTTTTCACTTAATTTCTTTTCTGTTATTTCTGTTGTTTTTTTGTGGGTCATTTTATTTTCCTATAAATAGTTTTGGTCATCCTTTCATTTAACAACAAGAAACGTGAAAGATATATGTCATTTCTCTCTTCATCTTCATCTTCTTCATTGAGTAAATAAGCAATCACACATAATCATCTTTGTTTGTGTCGCCCATTGATCGAAGTGGTAACGTTCAGAATTTAGGAAGTGTAATCTTCAGGAAGGTGTTTCTTGAATCAAGCCAGTTAGTTTTGTCCTCCAAGAATCGGACAGATTTTGGGGGGTTTTGCATAAACTGTTCTTTCTACGGGGATTCGGATGGGCGAAGGTAACCGGAAATTGGTGCAATTGTTCGGTTTAGTAGCTGTAATAAGAGGATTGTAGAAGGGAGGTTTGGGTTCGAATTCTTGGTAGATCGCAATTGACCGAGTGAAGGTAACTGAAGAACGGTGGATTCTTTCGGCTTAGTAGCGTGGGACGGTAATTTGATCAACCATATTTGAAGCACTTGATTCATCTCGAATCAAGGGAAGAGAAAATTATGCATCAAAGATCGAAGACGTTCGAGGGTTTGGATGTTCATAGTTTTCTCTTGTAATAAACAATTTGCAATAACTTTATATATACATATCTCAATTCCATTTGTGGAGTTGGGGGCAGACGTACCCAAAGCGAGGACGATTTGGGAACTGCCTAATCAAACCGTGTTTGTTCTCTCTCTCCTTAACTCTTTTACAATTCAGTTCGTTCGAATTTGTGAAGTCGCAAGTTATTGAAATTTATGTCGTAGAGTAATTGTAAGCTGATAAATTGGTTTGTTAAACTGATACAATTCCTTGAATTGTATCTTGGAGTAGCTTTACATTACCCTCCATAGAAATTCTGCACTTAGTGTGTTTACATACACTAGGTGTTTGATAATTTATTTCAAAGCAAATTCGAACATGTTGCTTTAAATTGCTTATCACTTTACCTCATTGGATTGGAATAAACATCAAGCAAGGGATATTTTGTTGACTGCGTTTTTTAAGTGTAGTATTCAAAACTGAATTTTTCTCTTCCATACTCATCTGTGATATATTCGCGCATATTCGATCCTTTTGGTAGAAGGTTCGTTGTAGACGTTCTATCCAGTGGTAGCTTCCGTTAAAAAATTTTTAAAACAGATTTTTGTAAACCATTTGCATTTAAAACTCAAGGGATCTATTCAACCCCCCCCCCCCCCTCTTCTAGATCCATAGCCATCGTCTAACATATCCATACACCTCAATCCGATACTTATGGCTTAAGTTATGATATACATAGTGAGAAGGTGTCAAAATATATCTTATTCCAAAAATAAGTCAACAAAATAAAATAAAAGCAAATTTAGATTTAACTTTAAAAACAAATTAAAGGCAATGAAATTAATTCAAGAATTTTTAGAATTATCATAACACAAAGTAAAAGAGGGTGCATTAAAATACACTGATCAGTCTCCGCAATGGACAACTTGTTCGCCCAGGATTCCTTATCCTTTTGCAAGGTCTCCAGCAACTTCTGGATTTTGTAGTAACCATGCTCATACTTATTGAGCTTCACCCTCAACTCTTTTTCAACTTTGTCCCGCCTTTCCTGGTTGATAAGTTCCAACATTAACCCCCACAACAAGTGATTCTCCTTCATGTCATTAAGCTTGAAGAATGACTTAGTGTTGAGGGTTTTATATTCGTCGAGGAACTTCTCAGAGAAAGAGAGGTGAGAGTTAATAAATTAGACGATGCCAAAACCATATTTGTTCCACAAAGAGGGTTAGGTTGGCGAAACCTTGACATTAGGAGACTTCTGAGCACCCTCCTCCAATGGAGTAGGCAGACAACTCCCCCCCCCCTCTCCACACACACACCGCGGCTAGGGAAGGATCCCCTTCATGCTTTTGGGCTTTAGCGTTGGCCAAATTAGGAAGTTGTTCTTCAGCCTGCCTTTTATTTCCTTTGGCAATAAAGCCCTTAGGATGACTCTAGGGGTTATCAATTTCCCTGTGCATGACTTGTATTTTATCTTATATCTTCCTTTGTTCCAATAAGGAAATATTTGTCGTCTGACCTACAAGATAATACATAAAGGTCACATACCACATGAGGATACTTATAAAACCACCAAAATATTCAAGCTTACCTAAGTATTCATCAAGGGAGTCATTTCCCTCTTGCCACGGCTCAATCATTGTACGAGACTCCATGACCTTAAAATTCTTCTCCACGAGGCAAACTATATTGGCCTCGCTGAAAGTAAGGTACTTATAGTCATACCTAGCAATCATCGTGGGGTTGTCCGTCTAGGCCAAAGGGAAGAGGGGTCATCATCTGCCCCTTCAACAATGTGAGAGCCCTCTTGCCCTCTCACTCGTGCAAACTTGTCCTTCTAGTTATTATAAAGATTAGAGTGAGGTTTGAATAGAGCATTTCTCAAAAGGCCACCTGCGGTTACCCAACCCCCATTTTGAAGGCCTAGTGGTGTAAATTGAGAATAACACCCCCAAAGTATGGGAAACTTCTAACCCTTGCCACACCATTTTGAATTCCATAACAACGCCCAAAGTTGCTAGGAACTAGCTGAGAAGGTGTAATGTTGAGGACTCTCAGGACTTCATCCACGAAAGGAGAAAAAGGGGAAAATAACCCTCATTAAATAAAAAATTTGCATACCCCTAACATATAAGCTAGAGGAAAAATGGAAAAGCATATACATCATAGAAGTAAATCATTTAAAACATTCAAACCTTAAATCAATATTTAAAGTGATCTTAAAAGGGATAAGAGATTGAAACTAGGTTTACTTTGAATGGTATATGGTGAGATGTAGATATAGAGAAGATAGAGATGAGTGAGAGACGCGTGAGAGATGTACGAACACGAAAATAGAACCTTGAAACGAATGAGACATATGTGGCGTGTATGAAGTTCTCAATCATGGATGAAAACACAAAGATAGGGGCTTGGTTTTGGTTTGAAAGATATTGGGGTTAAGGCTAGGACATAAGAAAAGAAAAATAAGGCTTTGTTTGATGTATTAGGGTTAGGCATTTGTTGGATTTGAGGAGGGCCCATATAATAAGTGTATTGTTGGGTTTGGCACACAAACCGAGCTCAATCATGCTTAACTACCTCAACCTTTATGCATTACCTACGGACTCGAGGATCTAAATCGAACCGGCCCATTGACTCAAATAGGTTGGACCAGATTTCGTAAAATTGTTTTGTTTTGTCCATCCCTACTCACGAGGGCCATAGATTCCTATATACTATATTTGTATTGGGATTAATGATGGAATTAAGTAGCCAATTTACTTGGATGAAATCAGATAGTTACTAGTTGTAGATGGTTAGCTTTCTTGTAATTGTAACTTCTAATAGCAATTGAATCCCATGAGAAAATAATCTCTTTCACAAACATAGAAAAATCATATGTAATTAGGAATATATAATTATTTTCGAAAAGACTATATGATACTTAAAACTTGTTTGAATTGACTTATTTGAAGTTATTCATAAATTGTGACACTATTTTAAAAGATCTATCATTAATACAACTCAAGAGCTGTTGAATATGGCTCACATTGTTGAGATAATTATGGGTTGTTGAAATAACTATGGATTGTTAAGAGTATAACTCATATTGTTTAGATAATTATGGATTTTTGAGATAATTATAGGTTGTTGATGGAATATCTCATATTGTTGAGATAATTATGGGTAGATATGATTATTTGTTGAGGGAAACTAGGGATTAGGGTTTTAGATAAACTAAAACCTTGAATTATATATATATATATATATGGCTTGTAACACTGTATTCTATATGCAATTCACAAGACATAAATAAAAAGAACAATAGTTACTCTATAGTCGCAGACATACGCAATTTGCTTGAACTGCATAAATAAAGTTTTGTGTATTTCTCTTTACTCTGATCTATATTCGCATTTTTGTTCTAACAATTGGTATCAGATGACGCTTAATTTGGGAGGTGTGAAATTCAAAGTGAGTTGGTTTGACGAAACATGCAATTTTAGTTTATGGAAAATGAGGGTTAAGGATTTGTTGGCTCATCAATGTTTGCAGAAGGTGCTTCGTGATGAGAAATCGACAAACATCGCAATCAATGATTGGAACAAGATGAAGGAGAAGGCTGCAGGTTTAATAAGACTTTGCGTTTCTGATTACGTAATGAATCATAAGCATGGACCTCACAACCAGAAGGATGTCTGGGAGAAATTTAAAAATCAGTACATGTCCAAGATGCTCATGAATAAATTATTCGCGAAGCAGCATCTCTATAGCTTGAAGATGCAGGAAAGAGGCAATTTGCAGGCTCAGGTCAACACTTTCAACAACATCCTCCCTGATTTAACACGGCTTGGTGTGAAGGTTGACGATGAGGATAAAGCCATTATTTTGTTGTGATCTTTACCAAGCTTTTATGATCACTTGGTGACCACTCTCACATACAATAAGGAAACAATCACACTGGATAATATTTCTTATACTCTTTTGCAACACACACAATGTCGCCAAAGTGTAGAGGAAGGTGGAGGAAGCTCAGGTGAAAGTTTGTTTGTGAAGGAAGGTCAAGACCGTAGCAAAGGTAAGGGAAAGGTAGTGAGTTCTGGAAAGAAAAAGTGGTTCAAGACCAAGGACAGAAAAACACCAGAATGTTATGGTTTCAAGCAAATTGGCCATTGGAAGAGGGATTGTTCAAACAAGTCAGGGGACTGTCCAAGCAAGTCATGAAATAGTAGTTCAGCAAATGTAGTTCAATCTGATGGCTCCTGTAGTGAAGAGCATTTGCTTTGTATTTCATCTACAAAGTGCACCGATGCATGAAATCTTGATTCTGGGTGCTTCTACCATTTGATGTTGTATCGGGAATGGTTCAACTCTTTTAAATTAGATGATTTTGGTTTTGTTTATATAGGTGATGATAAAACCTGTACCATCACTGGAAAGGGGAAATTAAAATTTCTTTGGATGATGGTGGCGTGCGCACATTAAGTGAGGTGCATTATGTTCCAGAATTGAGGAAGAATTTGATTTCTCTAGGTACTCTTCAAACAAATGGTTATTCATTTCGGTTAGATGGAGATAGAGACATCATGAGGGTTAGCAAAGGTGCAATGATAGTAATGACGACAAGGAGGACTGCAGGCAACATATATAAGTTATTAGGGGCACAATTATGGGTGATGTAGCATATATTGAAACTGGTAATAATGCAACCAAAGTGTGGCACATGTACTTTGGTCATCTCAGAGAGCGTGGGATGATGGAACTAAATAAGACGAATTTGTTGAAGGGTGTTCACAGTTGCACAATTGGATTGTGCAAGTATTGTGTTCATGGGAAACAATGTAGAGTTTGTTTCAAGACCAGTCAACACAAGACCAATGAAATCTTAGACTATGTCCATTCTTATGTCTGGGGGCCTACAAAAGAGCCCTCTGTTGGAGTTTTCAAGTACTTTGTGACATTCATTGATGATTTTTCTCATAAGGTCTGGGTTTATTTCATGAAATATAAATCTGAGGTCTTTTCCAAGTTCAAACTAAGGAAGGCAGAAGTTGAGAACCAGACAGGGAAAAAAATAAAGTATTTACGGTCTGATAATGGAACTAAATACACAGACAAGAAGTTCATGAATTTCTTTGAAGATAATGGAATTCAGAGGTACTTTTCTGTGAGGAAGAGACAACCGCAGAATGGTGTTGTAGAGAGGATGAACAAAACTCTGACGGAGAAGGCAGGGTTCCTTCGGTTGAATGTTGGTCTTTGAAATGGTTTCTAGGCAACAACACTCAATATGGCATGTTATCTAGTCAACAAATCACCACGGGCTTCATTGGATGGCAAAGTTGCAGAGAAGGTGTGGACAGTTAACACTGTTGATCTATGTAATTTGAAGATTTTTGGGTGTCCAGCATATGTGCATATTTCTAGTGAGGATCGGTCTAAACTTGACCCCAAGTCAAAATAGTGCATCTTTATTAGCTACAATAAAGGTGTGAAGGGGTACAAATTATGGGATCCGGTTAAGAGGAAGGTGGTTGTTAGCAGAGATGTCATATTTGATGAGAAATTAATGTTGAAACACTCATTAGATGTGACAGTTGTGGCAGATACTGATGCAGATTGTTCCATTCAGGACAATCATTAAGGTGGACATTAAGGATCCATCAGTGAGTCCAAGACAGATTGTAGCCCAACAATAGGATGAACCAGACCCAGATTCAGGTGGAGTGCAAGATTCAAATGGAGTACAAGACTATACACTTGGGCGTGATAAGGAGCCTCGTCGTATTACACCTCTAGTCAGATATGGGTTTGAAGACTTAGCAGCATATGCTTTTCTTACCAGTTCAGGAGACCCTTCTACCTTTCGAGAGGTTATGGCTAGCCAGGAGAAAGATAAGTGGATGGGTTTTATGGTGGAGGAGATTGAATCCTTGAAAAATAATGAGACATGGAATCTTGTTCAGCTGCCACAGAGAAATAGAGCTATTGGTTGTAAGTGGGTGTACAAGAAAAAGTCAGTAGTAACAGAAACAGAAGGGGAAAAGTTCAAGGCTCGCCTAGTTTCAAAGGGGTATTCACAACATAAGGGGATTGATTATGATGAGATTTTCAGTTTGGTCGTTAGACACGCTTCTATCAGAGCAGTATTGGCTCTGGTAGCCAGTAGGAATATGCATTTATAGCAGATGGATGTGAAAACAGCTTTCCTCCATGGTAATCTGGAGGAGCAAATCTACATGGAGCAGCTAGAGGGATTCAGTGATATTGGACATGACAGAATTGTTTGCAAATTGAAGAGGTTCTTGTATGGATTTAAGCAGTCTCCAAGGCAGTGATATAAGCGCTTTGATTCATACATGCTCCGGATTGGCTATAGAAGGTGTGATTATGATTGTTGTGTTTATGTGATGAGCCTTGATGATTGCTCTTTTATTTTCCTGTTACTTTATGTTGATGATATGTTTATTGTTGCCAACTATTTGCATGATGTAAATGAGTTGAAGACCAAGTTGGATAAGGCGTTTGATATGAAGGATCTGGGTACTGCAAAGAAGATTCTTGGGATCAAAATTTACAGGGACCGAGGAGCTAATAAATTATTGTTGTCTTAGAAAAACCATGTTAAAGGTGTTTTAAGCAGATTTGACACGAGAAAAGAAAAACATGTGAGTACTCCATTGGCGAATCATTTTAAGCTCTCTTTGAAACAATGTCTAAAGACTAACTCAGAGATTGAAGATATGTCTAAAATTCTTTATTCCAGCGCAGTTGGTTGTTTGATGTATGTTATAGTTTGAACTAGACCGGATTTGACACAAGCAGTTAGTTAAGTGTGCAAGTTCATGTCCAAGCTAGAGAAGCAACATTGGGAAGCAGTCAAGTAGATCCTAAGGTCCTTAAAGGGTACAACAGATTATGGTTTCATGTTCAGCAAGAAGCATGGTGTTCCATCAATTGTGGGAGATGTGGATTCTAATTATGCAGCTGATCTGGATGATATGAGGTCTACGACTGGGTGTGTCTTTACTATTGCGGGGGACCTATATGCTGGAAATCATCAGTTCAATCAATGGTAGCTATGTCTACAACTGAGGCAGAATACATGGCAGTAGTTGAAGCTGTCAAATAAGTATTATGGCTTACAGGGTTAGTGAAAGAGTTAGGTGTTGAGCAAGGTGGAGTTCAGTTGTATTGTGATAATCAGAGTGTTATCTATTTGACGAACAATTAGGTTTATCATGTTAGGACCAAGCATATTGATGTGAGGTTCCACGTGATTAGAGAGTTGTTGGCGTCCAGACATATATTACTTTAGAAGGTTCGCACTTAAAAGAATGCAGCTGATATATTGACCATGCCAGTCACCGGTGACAAGTTCAAACATTGTTTGGATTTATTACATATTTCTCATTGTTAAGCAGGAGGTGTACCTCCTCAGTTTTCTAGACGAAATGTTATACAAGAAGGCTTCATAGGGGTTTGATATTCGTCAAAGTGGAGATCGTTGAATATGGCTCATACTGTTGAGATAATTATAGGTTGTTGAGATAACTATGGATTGTTGAGAGTATAACTCATATTGTTGAGATAATTATGGGTTGTTGAGATAACTATAGGTTGTTGAGATAATAGCTCATATTGTTGAGATAATTATGAGTAAAGATAATTGTTTGTTGAGGGAAATTAGGAATTGGAGTTTTAGATAAATTAAAACCTCGTATTATATATATATATATATATATATATATATATATATATGTCTTGTAACATTGTAATTTATATGCAATTTACATGACATAAATAAAAGGAACTATAGATATTCTATAGTCGCAGACGCAGATAATTTGGCCGAACTACATAAACAAAGTTTTTATGTGTTTTTTTTACTCTAATCTGTATGCTTATTTCTGTTTTATCGAGAGCACATTTAAAATAGGCATTCACATGCACTAACACTGATTGAAGGATTAACAAGTACACAGTTGAAAATCCAATTCACATATGGATAAGCTTTGTTGTTGTAAAAAAGTTAATTGTGAAAATTCCGGATAAAAGAAAAAGAGTATAGTCTTGTTAACAATATAAACTGTAATGATAAAAGTAAATCTTTTTATCCATCAAAAACGTGTGAAAGCAAATCTATCTTCCCCTTAGTTATGGGCATTCCTTGCGGAAACATGGTCCCATGAAGAGTGCATGCGCCTATTATTATTATCATTCAACTTGCTCATGTCACGGAAACCCAACATAACTATAACAAAATGACTTGTATTAACAAAAAGTTGATATGTTAACAAGTCTACTCACACATCTGTCAAAGATTCCAAAAGTCTTTTCCTATTTGAATTTCAAGTAAGTATGGTTGGCACTGCCACTGACAGTAGCAACAGACCAACTTAACCATCCATCTCAACTCACAATAAATATCCAACTCACCTTCCTTTCATATATATGCCATCTCCTTCACCACTCTTGTTACATTTTTCATGTTTATCTTTCATAGTACTATATGTTTTTCTGTTATTGTTTCTTCAGAAATTGCAGGGTCGGCGGGAACATGATGTTTTATAGTTGACTACATGAAATGAGATATTGGTGCGGTTCAATCAGAACACGGTGCTTTATGATTCATAAAAGCTCCCTGTTATTTGATTGAGCCGTGCCAATATCACGTCTTAATCAGGCAAACGTGTGAATGAGATTGATTATCATTTCGCTGATTCATTAATTTCTTCTGCAGATTTGATCTTCATCAAGGGAGCAACTAATTTTTTTTGTAACATGATCATCTTTTTTTTTCCTCTAGGGTGGGATCATACAAGAAATGAATTGGTATGGTAGGTAGGGAACTAAGTCATTAATTTGTTGTACCTTTTTTGAAGATGGTAGGGACTTAATTCATTTGAGGGCAGATCAACAGGTAACAAATAAGTACTTTTTCATGTTTTCTTTGCTTCTATTTTAAGGTTCTATAGATTAACAACTTTTTACTTATATTTTAGTTAAGACAGTTTAATGCAGAATCTAAGACTTGGAACTTCTAGAAAGTTGAAGCATTCAAGCATGGAACTTTGAATTTAAACAAGTCTCTGATAGATAAAATCATAGCCGTTGAGAATTTTTTTTTGGTAAATTTCATATTGGTTGTATTAAGGTAGTAAAACAGCATTCTCATTTATGAAATGAACAACTTTCCTCCAAAATTTCATGTTTATTGTTCTGTCAAATCTGATATTTTTGACACAATCATGAGAAATAACTAAAATTATATTGAAATTTTAAGGGAAATACAGTAATTTCAGTGAAAGTTGGATATAATGAGAACTAATTATTACGAAACGTTACACGTGGCTGAGAACTAGAATGGAACGCGCTTCAGCCACGTATCAAAAGAATATGCTGGTTGCTACTCTACTCTTCTACTTGTTCATCTCTTCCGAGGTTATCTCATTCTCCTTAGTTTGGAAAAAGGATGACGACGCTCGAGCATCGAGTATCCAACTACTTGTACGCATAGCATGCGCCGCCTTTCATATATGTTACTCTTTCAAGTTTCTGAATCTTGTGCTTCTTGAGTTTAGAAGGCGAGTTGCGAGTTGCGTCCTGTCAAAAAGTTGTGCTCCACAATGCATTTTCATCCTCTGCGCAACGCTCGTGAACATACTTCATCCTCGTAACTGACCGGCAAATCCCGCTGCATTTCCAATCAAATGTAGCAATGCATGTATTACCTGCCTGAGCCTTCCACTCACAATCTGCACAAGGGCAATACGGTCAGAAACCATCAAAAAATGATCATATCCGAGTTCTGAATGTAGAATCAAAAGAACATACCAGGGGGTGAACCGCAACATATTCTCCTTTCGTCGATATGTTCCACATCTAAACCTATGAACCATGATCCCAATGAAACATCTTCGTTCGCATATTTATGCAGCACATCCCTGATATTATAAAATAAAATTGTTATCAATCTATCAAAGTACTACCGTGTTGCCAAATTAGTCGGAAAATTATTCAGTTATTTTTTCGAGTAAAGACCACAAAACTTACTGATTTATCGATATATAAGTTGCCAAATCTTGTGAAATGGCGTATAATTGTCCGGTAGCATGACGGAAGTACTTGTTTCCGATCTCGCCAAACTTCCAGTATTCCGGTTCATGGTATTTCACTCCCCTGTGGCAAGACCGTTACACTAGGAAATAGTTTTAAACTTACTGAAAAAATTACAATTCAGCTTTTCTTACCTCTGAGCAAGGACGGGACCAGATTTCATGCACCCAACATACACCCGAGGTTTCAGACGGTGCATACTCAGAGTTGACCCAAGATTTCCTGAGATTTAAAAAGAATAACAGCACAATGAGGAAATAGTGAATGTTCGTATTGATCAATGATTGAAATTGCTTAGCTAACTAACTAAGCTTGTGAAAAACATGTTACGTAGTCTACACAAGCTTACACTGGTTGAATAGTGACATCTATTATGAATTTGAAAGAAAGAAAAGTAAGGAAGTTGTAATTTATTCATAATGAATTGAGTAGTTCATTAAGAATAATAATACAGCCATTTACACACTAGTAACTTGCATCACAAGTTATTGATCTAGTGTTGAATAACTAACTTCCTAGGTAGCTATAACTAACTAACTACCTTAACCAACTCACACTTGTGTTATAAACCACATACTTCTTCAGTTCAAGTGTTAATATGCCAAACATTCAAGAAATTGAACCCAGTACATTCCTAAGATACAAAAATCTATTTGTTTTTAAACCAATAGCTAGAACATCAGCAAATTGAGATTCACTTAGACAATGCTTTACTTCTAGTTTTCCCTTATTCACCTACATGCTCTCTTAGAAATGTGAAATCTTGGTTCAATATGCTTGCTTCTGCCATGTAAAACAAAGATTCTTGACTAAATTTATTGTTGATTTGTTGTCAATCTGCAACGTGATTGGCTTCCTTACATGCACCTATAGTTTATTATGTACTCATTCAATCCAAATTGTTTGGCATCCTGCAAAAGATTATGCTTCACAAGTTGAAAAATCTAGAAATGGTTGCTTCCAAAAAATTGAAGTATATATCTTGTGATCCTTCTCCTATCCACCTTATCTCCAGACCAATCTGCATCAGAAAAAACAAATGACCACATTATCATTTTGTTTTGCAGTTGCTAAGAACATTAAGCCATATCCATGTGCTCCATATGGGTATCTCAATATTCTTCTTGCAGCATTCATGTGAGATGGCTTGGGATCATCCATGAATCTGCACTCACTAGACCAACTGGAAAGCATATGTCGTGCCTTCTATTGCAGAGTATCTTTGTGATCCAACAATTTGCTTGAAAATTGTGGAATCCACCTTTCTTTATTCTTAAGCATCAAGTTTACCTCTATAGAAGTGGACGTAGGATTGCAATTATCATTTTGAACATTTTTAATAACTTCTTTGGTGTACTTCCTCTGATGCAGGGTTATGCCATTTGAGTTTCTAGCAAACTCCATACATGGAAAATAGGATAAGGCTCCCAATCTGTCATTCCAAACTCAGCCATCGTGAGCTCCTTGAATCTCTTCACGCTAGTTGTATTGTTACCAGTTACTAGTAGATTGTCCACATATAAGCATATAAGGATTATTCTTGATGTAGAAGATTGCACATATGCACCATAAATAGTTGTGCACTTAGTGAATCCCAATTTAACTAGGTAATTGTCTATCCTTTTGTTCCAGACCCTGGGAGCTTGTTTAAGGCCATATAGAGGTTTGTGAAGCCTGTACACCATCGTTTCTTTCCCTCTTACCACAAATTTGAGAGGTTGTGAGACAAATACAACTTCTAACGTGAATAGGACCATTTAAAAATGATGACTTTATATCTAGATGGAACATGGACTAGTTCATAACACAAGCCAATGCAACCACTAACCTGACTATTTTAGTCCTTGCAACTAGTGCATAACTTCTGAGAAGTCAAGGCGAGCTCTTTGAAAGAAGCCCTTTGCAACTAATCTTACTTTATGTTGTGCAATTGATCCATCTGGATTGAGTTTCAACTTATTCAGTCATTTGGCTTCAATGGCTTTCTTGTCTGATAGTTGCTCGACAAGCTCCCAAACTTGGTTTCTTTCGATGGAAGTTATCTCATCTTTCATTGCAACTTTCCAAACTTCTTACTTTAAGGTATCATGATGATTAATTGGATCTACATATGCCATTAAAGCAAAATGGACTAAGTCTCCTTCTTCGGTGACTTCATTGTCATTTATCAGCGCACACTATTGCAATCTAGCTGGAACCACTCTTATTCTCGGTGGTTTCCCACTTCAATCGACAGTGCCTTCTTCATTTGATGAATTACCTTCCTCGCTATCAAAGTTATTTATCAAGGAATTCATCAATGGCTTGTTTAAGGTGCCTTTTAAGTTCCAATCCTATGTCTCAGCTTCATTTATTACAACATCTCTACTAATGGCAATCTTTTCAATTTTGGGATTGTATAGTCTATAGACTCCAAGTACATGGTAGCAAAGAAGGATCATTTCTTCACCCTTATCACTACCTTCCTTCTTCTTGCATCATAAATGTGTTAGTGGCACAAAGATCCGAACACTCTGAGGTGGTTCACACTAGGCTTCTTGTCACTCCAAATTTCCTAAGGGAATTTCTTTTTTAATCTCTAGGTGGGACATCTGCTGATCACATACACTGCAGAGCTTATGGCTGCACTGCAAAATTAATTTGGCATGCTTCTTTTCTTCAACATATATCTTGCCACATTTAGGATAGTAATATTTTTCCTTTCAGTCAGGCCATTGTGTTGAGGTGTGTAGGGAGTTGTGACCTCCTGTTGAATGCCATGATTAACACAAAAAGCCTTAAAGACCTTAGATAAGCTCTCATCCCCGGCATTAATTCTTAGCTCTTTAATCCTCTTTTGATTTTGATTCTCAGCCAGTACCTTGAATCTTTTGAACACTTCCAAACACTTCATCCTTGGATTTGATCAAGTAAACCCAAAATTTCATATCATACTCATCTAAAAAAAGAAATGCAGTACTTGTTTCCTCCTAATGATGTAACTTTAAAAGGTTCATACATATCTAAGTGAACTACCTCTAATACACTACAGGATCTCACAAGTATATGAGACTAATGAATTCCTAGATTGCTTCCCAACCAAGCAACCTTCACACATCTTCTCAAGCATCGAGAATTTGGGTAGGCTTGTCTCTATTTCTTGAGTTACCAACTGGTTTAGAGATCTAAAGGTTAGATGGCCAGTCCTTAGATGCCAAAGCCAACTGAGTTTGTGTTCCATCACTACTTGAAGACATTGCACTTTTGTAGCACTAATTTTTGTTTGAAAGTTTATGTTTTGGGTTAAGTTAATCTTAGCATAAGCACATTTCCAATCATGTGGTTGGAGCACCCTGTGTCAAGATGCCAAGATTCAGGTTGATGATCCTCCTTAGATACTGCATCCATTAGAACAATCGGTTCCTCATCTGAATCATCTTGTGCTTCATTGACCTCACCATCAGAGTCTTTTTCCTTGCTCTTGCCTTTGCCAAACTAGCAATCACTTGCATCGTGACCCCATTTCTATGAATGCGCTTTTTGTCTTGGCGTTTCTTTGTATCCTTATGACTTGACGTCCCTCCTCTTCTCTTGGAGGATTTAAATTTCTCCTTATATCTGTTCTTCTGTGAGCTAAGCCAACTTCCTTTTATGAACGTTCCTTTGCTTAACTTGCCCTTGAATTTTCCATTTTTCTTCATTCTTCTTGAATGTCTGGGCATGTAATGCATGAATTGAATCTTGAATTCCCTTCATGTCCACTATTCTCAACTCATGTGCTTCCAATGAGCCTTGTAGTTCTTTTATCTTCAATATGGATATGTCACTTGATTCCTCGATTGCTACCACTACATGATCAAATTGAGGAGTCAAGGTTCGCATTATCTTCTCAATGATCATTTTATAAGTGACAGTTTCTCCATAAATTTTCATGGAATGAACCAACCAAGGTTTGAAGCCTTGATACATACACAACAATCTTCTCATTCTATTGCATCGAGCTTGTTGCATGAGAGATCTTGTCAAAGTTAACTGCATCAACAGCCTGATGAATGAAGAAGGTAGCTTTGCAATCTTTTTTCCTTGAATCTTTGTAAGTCGTTCTTTGAGCCTCGGTTAAATTTGAACCAAGTTCTTAAACTCCTGTGTTCACCGCTTCAAAAACATTTTGAAAGCCAAGCAAAGCCTTCATTTCTAGATGTCATTTTCCCCAATTCTTGCCCTTGATGATTGGGAGTGTATCAGGGAGACCATTTCCACTAGCCATCGTTCTCAAAACAGAAAAACAACCCAAGATTGTGTAAATTTCACACAAACCAAAGGGCTCTGGATATCAAGTTGTAATTGATTGATAATGAATTGAGTAGTTCATTAAGAACAATGATACAACCATTTATACACCAGTAGCTTGCATCACAAGGCATGACTAACTAACTTTCTAGGTAATTATAACTAACTAACTACCTTAACCAATTCACATTTGGATTATACAACAACTTGTAACATTGTAAACCCTAATTTCCTTCACAATCAATAATACTAAACTATTCGGAGACATGGGCACACTTGGCCAAACGTAACCAAATATTGTGTGTTCAATCGTTTTGCACTTTATTGTTTCTTTTCTCTTCTTATACTAGTTGTTGTTCTAGAATTTACTAATAAAACAAAATATGCTATCATAGCTTACTGTAAACACCGGAGAAATTTTCTACGTACCTAAATTCACATGAACGTCATCATCAACTTTGACATAAAATTCTGCATCCCACAAGGCAACAGCGGTTGAAAAATATGTTTTCGTCTTAGCTGATAATGCCATGTATCCCTCGACGTGGTTCTGTTCAACATGGTGTAATTTGTTAATTATAAAAGAGAAAGTACATAAAACACAGACCATGTAATTATATATTTGAATGAAAATAACAGGAGAGAAAGATCACCAGCCTCAAAAAGTCAGCATGAAGCTTTTCCTCAGCTTCAATAGCTTTGTCAAGAATTCCACCCATTGTAGAACTATAGATAAAAAGGTTAACTAAATAAGTGTAGTAGTAACGCAAACACCGCGAAGAAATATGAACTTAACCAACCAGTAGGAATGAATAAATCATTGATGTTAGCCCCAAGGTTTTCATGACTTTATGTCAGTGACTTTGGCATATTATTTAATGTTCATCCAAATAAAAAGAATGTTTTGAAAAACACAGTGAATATCAAGAGACATTGAATCTGACCTGTGACCTATAACAAAACGTATGACTATGCCCTTTTCTTCCTCCAACTTCTTTCTATCCTCAGCTAATGGAGTTTTATTTGAAACCGTGGATCAGATGCATTAGGTACATAGAAGCAAAAAATGAAGAAAAAAACTAGGAAACACTGAAATATCATAAATCACCTTGTGGCATCCAAGTTTCTCGAACAGAATCTCTTCGTTTTCTGCTGCTAAAAGCTGTATTGATCCCTATAACCATGAAACATTTTTTCCTTGAAGTTGATTCGACTCTCTCTGGTTTTCCTGAAACACGAGAACCGTTGACTATAAAAATACAGGCACGAGCTATTTAAGAAAATTTAAGATTCAGCTCCAACGTAGATAGTCTTACTCAATTTCCTGCAGTTTAAGCATAAAAATGAGTTTAGAATTAAAGTTTTCTGATAACAATATAAGTAGATTAACAATTGGTTTTGGCTTACTTGATAACATTCTGGATATTTGAAACTTCAACTTTACTGTAATTGGAGCTAGGCTTTACAACCTTTAGATTAAGATTACATCCGTCGGCGTTTAAATTTCCTTGTTCGATCTCTCTAGAAATCCTTGAAATTTCTTTATATTCAGACGGCTGCATCCTGAATGATGCAGAATTTAGGGTAAGCATTACGCATTATTATAAAGTTTTGCTCCCTTGACTAGTAATCAAAGGTAAAAACTAGTTTCGATTTCAGATTATAATAGCAAAGGCATGGTTTTAAATTGCAGTCCACTACAGCAATTGTGGCCACAATATTGCTGATGCGGTAGTCCCCGCAACTGCATTAGACTCTGCAATTACGGTGTGATTTGAAATCACACGTCCTTCTACATCAGGAACCCCATCAGACAACTTCGCTCAAGTTTCTTCGAGTATTTTCGTCAAAACTCATAATTTAGAACCCAAAAGTTAAATTTACATGCCGAAATGCACATTGCACCAATCACGATGACCGGGATCACAACACACGCAACCGCATCCGCGACCGTAATTTAAAACCATGAGCAAAGGAGATGAACAAAAGTTCAAGTTATATTCAAAAAGCCACCATTCATTTAAGTTCACTATAATGCAGCCTAGAAACTCAATTACTCACTAAGATCATAACTGAGAGAAAAAAATAACAAAAATCAAAACTTGATGATGAAACTGAGAAACCCAGAAGCAAAAGTTACCTATTAGTGAACAACATTCCAGCACAGAAACTTGCCAAACAAAGCATAAGAGCCCATTTTCTGTGTA
Source organism: Lathyrus tuberosus (assembly GCA_022829125.1). Taxonomy (NCBI): domain Eukaryota; kingdom Viridiplantae; phylum Streptophyta; class Magnoliopsida; order Fabales; family Fabaceae; genus Lathyrus; species Lathyrus tuberosus. Next base: position 2,056,282 of record JALAZF010000653.1, on the reverse strand, counting down.
CAACAGTCCTTGCACCTAACTCTACACCACCCACTTTGATTTTCACCGACATTGTTCTCACCCTCTTCTTGTTCCCTTCACTATAAACAAAACCCACAAAATAGAATCAAACAACAATGAGAGAAAGAAAAAAAGATAAATTAAAAAAGCAAACTCTACAAATTCTATAGCATTACCTCGTACGGGTTTGGAACAAGAAGAGAGTAGAGAGGAACAACCTCGTAGATATTTATTTAAAACAAATAACGGTAACTGTTACTCAAAACCTTAATTTCAGTTCCTTAAAAACTGCTAAATGTTTTTTATTCAACAAATTTTCATCTCAACTCAATGTGTGGTCTCTCATAAATAACTGTAGTTGCATTAAAATGGGAAAGTAAGTTTAATTATTAGTTTTTTGTTTTATGCGTTAATTATGATTATTTAAGAGTTGTTATGTGATTTGTCTTAATTAATAATGTCGGTTTGTTAAATTAAGTATTGTTACTATTATTAGTAATGTTATTGCTGGTAGATGAGTTTGGGTTGAATTAAATCCAGTTGAGATGGATATGGATCCCATTCAATTAATTCTTTCATTTAAAGTGGTTTGTTTGGTTTAGGGATGGCAAAAAAATCCGTACCTGCGGATATCCGTGGATAAAATTCGTCACGGATATGGGGCGGGTAGCTTAATGGATATCCACGGATAAAATAAATGGATATTTAAATATTTGCTTGTTAATGGATATGGATATCAATATCAATATGGATATTTAAATATCCGCTTGTTAATGGATATGAATATGGGTTTAATGATATTCATACCCACGGATAAAACATAATCAGTACAACGTCGATCTCCACGATCCAGGCTATCAAAGACTAAAAATGAGAAACAAAATAAACTAGTAGACTAATTCATCCGATTACAATAATCAATCACTTTTTCATATTTTTCCGCCCTTTGCGGCACTATGGTTTTGATTTCAGTGCTTTTCAACGCGTGTCGCTCCCCATTTTGGAACACAGACTTATTCCTAACAGCCCAGACATGGTAGATTGTCTCCGCGATCATAGCTTTAAGCAATCTAACTTTCACACCCTTACTGCGAGTAACTTTAATGCCCCATTGCAATTCTTCCTCCCAACCAATAGGCTCATGCGAAATGGTAACAAACTGCAGTAGTTCTCTCCAAACCTGCTTAGTAACCACACATTCAAAAAACAGATGATGAGCAGTTTCGTTATCATTGCAAAACATACATTTGCCATCATTAGCAATTCCAAATTTTTGGACCCTATCTTTTGTCATCAGACGATTTTGGCATGCCATCCACATGGTGAAAATAGCTCGTGGCCTCGCAATGTTGCCATATAACAAGAACCTCCAATCCACTTTTGGTTTCTCATCTCTCAACGCATGGTACATTGAAATTGTTGTGTATTTCCCTGCTACTACGAACCCTTGCCAGCAAGCAGAATTAATTAATACCCTCTGGTTCTTGAAAATATCATTAGTTTATTATACCTTATATTTTCATCTTCTAAAAAAATTAGTCTTCTTATACTTCTTTCTTTTTTTTTGAAATTTTCTTTAAAGAAAACCTTTCACTTTTCATTCAAATTCTATTAGCCATTTCATATTTAAACTCTTCGATACTTCATACATCACTTCATCAATTTCACAGTACAACCAACTAATACCGGCTTTCCTCTGTCGAACCAGTGTCCCCCTTCTTACTCCTCTGTCGTCCGATCTTTCATCATAACTCACAAGCACAATATCTTTTATTTGTTTGGTTAAAAATGGAATTGATGGATATTATGTTTGGATCTAAATATGTTTTGGTGAATACAAAAATTAATGTGATGAAATTTTATTATTAAAGTAAGAGTGAATTGTATGGATGTTATGTGATAATAACTTTTTGTGTAAGTTAAAAATATTTTTTTTTCAAAAAATATTTTTTATAAAAAACATATTATCCATGGATATCAGTAAATATCAGTGGATAGCGTAAAACCCGCGGATTACCCGCTTAACGAATATCAGCATGGATATGGGGCGGATATGGATATCATATTTATCTAATAGAGTGGATACGGATATCATAGTATCCGTCCCGATGGATATCCATTTACATCCCTAGTTTGGTTTATGGAAAATCCGGTTTAATTATAATATGTGTTATTTAATATTTTAGCTAAAGAAAAATGAATCATTTATATTTATATAATTGTAATATTGAAATTTGATAATATAAAAATTTAATTTATATATATATATATATATATATATATATATATATATATATATATATATATATATATATATATATATATATATATAATTAAAATTTAATTTTTTTTAAATAACTTAAAGAATTTAAATTATAGTTTAAACTCGATAATAAAAATAATATCGAATAATAATATTTGTATTTTATTTAATTTTAATATTATTAAATAATAAATAAAATTATAATGATGACATCTTTTATTATTTTATATTTATTTTTGGGTCAATTAAGGATATATTGAAAAAAAATTGTTAAATATTACATGTTATCTTTGAAAACAAAATTAATGATGTTATTACAGTTGATTGTCTAACTTTTGTAGGCAATTTGTTTAATAAAATGTCTTGACATGTTGTGAGACATCCTTGAAGGTGTGAAAAACACAAGAAATGGGGGTTTGAATTGGTTTTTCAAAATAAAATTGTTTCTATTAAAATAGGTTCCTTTTATAAAACTCTTTCTTTTAACAATAATGACCTATGTTTGAGAACCAAGTGATGAACACGTTATGTTTATACTAGTTCACTTGAGAAATACTCAAGTTAATCTAGTCCACCCGCCAAGGTGATTTTGCCTCTCTCAACGAGGACTTAATCCACTATTCAATCAAATTATACAATGCACTAGCCAAAATGCTGGTGACTAACACAACCTCTAAAACTCTCGAGTTTTAGACTTCTCAAGTAATACAACCTCACAGATCTTACTCAAGGAACAACCTCTAAGACTGCACGTCCTAGACTTCTCAAGAAATACAACCACACGGTCTTTCTCAAGGAACACAAACCTAAGTTTGAATAAATTTCGTTTACAGACAAGTGCTTCTTATACAAGTTGAAAATGTAAACAAGTTTCGACCAGAATGACTTAAGAAAGATTTCAGTTAGAAGGAATATTGCAGTAGCGTTCGTGTGTATCTTTCTTCAAGTCTTTTGCTTCCTTTTATAGCCGTGTAGAAAAGAGTCGTTGAAATGTAATCATGATAGCTAACTAGGCTGGCGGCTAGAAGCGTGAGGACAGATAAAAACTTTTGCGTGTTGCGCGTCCTGTTTTGTCAGAATATCTGCGTTTGTACAGTTGCACTGTTACCAAGATATTTTCACATTGTATTGTGGTACAGTTGTACTATGTAGCTTTGTCTTCTTGGCTTATCAACTTCAGGGGCTTCTGATGGCAATTTGATGAAGCATGAGTAGAGCCTTCTTGATAGGATATCTGATACTTCAAGTCTTTAGTCATTTGAAGAAGTCCATTAGGAATCAGTCTTCAGAACTTCAGCACTTGTTATTAAGAACCTTGTCTGCTTGGTGCGTTGTCTTCATATCTTTAGAGGCTTCTGATAGTATCTGGTTGAAGCATGAGTAGAGACTTGATTTAGGTCTTCAGAACCTTGATCAGAGAGCTTAAGTCTTTAGCATCTGGACTTCGTTCAATCAGAACCTCTGTCTTCAGATCTTCAGAACTCGTTCTCTTTTCCTTTTGTACCAGAGTCTTGTGAACTTTACTTTTCAAGTGTATGGGCGGAGTATTTTCCTTTAAGCACTGTGTTCGCGCCAATTTACGGAAGCATAACCTGTTTGTTAAGTTCTCACAAATAACAAACATTAGTTGTACAAAATTGTTCATTTAGAAATACTCATTTGATATCATCAAAACCTAGAGATAATATTGCAGAACCAAATCTTGTTCTCACAATCTCCCCTTTTTTGATGATGACAAAACTAAGTATTTTGATGACACAATTTTGATATATATGTAATGCAAGGAAAATAACAGATTTTAAAGATAGCTTATCCTTCGTATGAAGTACTCCCCCTGAGTCTTAGACTTGATGAATTTCTATGCTTGGGCTCCCCCTGATTTTACTAGTTTTACTAGGTCATGAGCTCTTAGTCTTGATTCTCTTTTCAGCAAAGTTCTGATTTTCTTAATGAAGCTTGATTTGGATCAGAATTCCTGAAAAAGAAAAACACTCTAATAGAAATAACCGTTGATCTGTTAGCATGTAAACAGCGTTGTTTTTCAGAGATTGACTAAGGAATCAAAATATCACATTCATATTACTTCTCCCCCTTTTTGTCACTGATCAAAAAGATTAGTGGTGAAAGGGTGAAAAACAAAGATCTAAAGTCATAAAGATTAGGTGCTTCCATAGGACATCTTGTCCCATATTTTCTGAAGCATGCCCTGAAGAGTGGCATTGACAGTCTTTTGTTCTTCAAAGTTTTCGCTGAACTTCTGTTGTTCTTCTCTGATTTCTCCAATTGCGTTTTCCAAACGCTTTACAGCAGGGTCAGATGTGGGAACAACTTCAGCATCTTACTTGGCCTTTTCCATGGCTTCAGCTTCTTGTTGTATTCTGGCTTCTTCAGCAGCCTTTTTTGCAAGAAGTCTTGCTTCCTCAGCAGCCTTTTCTTCAACTTCTTTCTGCTTTGCAGCCAAGAACTTAAGTACCTAGATCCGCTCTCCAACTTCTGCTATTTCCTTTGCTTGTTGAATTCCAGGAGTGATGGTTGCGTCTGAGAAGCTTACAATTCTTGCAAGTTCAGTATCCAAGCATTTCTGGAAGATCTGACAGGAACTTTCAAGCTCCAAGGGCTTGGCACTTTTGCTGATTTCCTCTCTCAATTTTGCAAACTTCTTTAGTGCTTTATCACGAAATTGACTTGTGCACTCTTCAAAAGTTGTTGGAACAGGTATGTCATAGATGACCAACGCAAGGTCAAGCTTAGCAGAATTAATTTTAGATGATGTTGGCTGAGATGAAACAATCTCAGTAGGAGGATGTTCATTAGTTAGTTGATCAGCAGGAGATGATACTTCTAGAGTGTCTGAAACCATGAGAGTTTTGGGTGTAACAATCTCTAGAGATTCAGAGATGGTTTCTTCGGAGCATGACTCAATGCTGAGGATTTGAGATTCAGAGATAAGGGTATTGATTGATGAGTTGGGTGTTGATTGGATAGTGGTAGTTGGAGGAGGAATTGAAAAGGATGGTGGTTTAAACTTCACTTGTAGATTTGAGGTAGGAATGAAGGTGGTTTGAGATGATGATGTTTCAGTAACACTCTTAGTGACATTCATGGTCCTATGAGAATTGATAGCAGATCGATTGATTTTCTCAAGAAGAAGAGACTCCAGTCTGGATGTTTTGGGGGTTTCAGTTTCATCCTTTTTCTTCTTCTTAAGCTTGGTATCTTCTTCAGTTTGCTTCCTCTTACTCCTGGTTATATACTTAGGTTTAGGAGCGACATCTTCAACTCTGTATTTTGGCATGTCATGCCCTTTTTCTCTCATTATTGCAACAAATGAAGCAATTGTTGTTGGATTATCTTCTTTATGATAGACGGGGTAGTTCGTTACTAGAAGTCTGTTGCTGATCACAGTGTCGTGAGGGATAGACATGGGTTTCACATCAACACTTGTAATCATTTTCATATGCTTAAGATTCACAGCATTGAAAACATCTCCTACTCTACCAGTCAGATAATCTGTATATTTAGCTTCCTTGACTAGATACTCTACTAGGCCACTTTCAATAAAGATATCAGAGAGAAGTCTTCCAAAGGGAATGTAGTTTACAATCTTCCTATCTGGTGAGGTTGTTGTTCCTACGAATCTTAAGCTACGAATCATCCTAGACTTATAAAGCTACGAATCTTAAGTTCCTGACAGAAATGGGTTCCCCGGCGGAAGCCCCAATCTGTGGTTCCCTGCCTAAGAGATGGACCAGCATAGGTCAATCTTTCTCTTCGGTAGAGTTCCCATTTTCCGTAGAAAATGGGGATGATGCCCTAAGGCAGAAAAGGAGACTCCCCAGCAGAGTCGCCATTTGTGTAAATTTTCACACAGGAGAAGTAGAAAGAAAGGAACAGGCCCTACGGTGGGCGCCACTTTTCTGTAGCGAGCGATTTTGGACGCGGTTCTTAAGCGCTGGTCGCTCTCTGCGGTTTGAGCTTAAAACTACAGGTCGATTCATTTTTTATCCTATTGTGAGCTGAATAAGGAAGGGAAATAGATGTCTCCAATTAACCCTGCTTTGCATACTGAGTTTAAACAGCGGTCTGTTAGGTTACGGATGATATCAATGTGGGGGGGCCTTGTACTGGTTATTTGTATTTTCGCCAATACAGTTCTTTCTTTCTTTTTTCTAGGCAAATGGTTTCTGGCGGGGAATAAGGATTAGGATGTTAGGACTGATGCTTTTGAATTACGGCTTTTGATTGATGGGGATATGGGATTTGGGTTTTTTGTTGATTGCGCTCGCTAAGATCTTTTCTTTCGATCTTATGCCTACGTATTCCCGTTTACCGAAACAGGGAAATCAGAGCGTTCGTAGTTCCTCCTATTCTATGGGAGGAAATTGGTTTTTGGTGTCTTGTTCAAAGCCCAAGACGTGAAGCGAAAGGTAATTTGTATCTTGTTCAAAGCCCAAGATGTGAAGCTGAAAGGTCTATTTGTGTCTTGTTCAAAGCCCAAGACGTGAAGCTGAAAGACCTCGACTTTAGAGAGAATTTGTCATCTCTAAAGAGGGGGAAGGAGAATTACTTTAACTGGGATACGCGGATCCGAGCAATGCCATAATTTCCGAAGAAAGGGTTTTAACCTGAAGGAGAAGACTTTAACTCAGTGTAGAGCAATGCCATCTTTCCTTAGGAATTTCTCATGCTAAAAGAGGGACAGTGGCATGGATATAGATGATCCAGAGGCTTGCCGCTTACAACGATTAGATGAAGGGAAAGGAGTTGTTGATGTTTGTGTACTGTGAACGAGGCACATTTTTTTGATGCTAAAAGGTTGATTGGATCAACCAGTGGTTTTCTTATACAAAGCCTAAGAGGAGGCTAATTTCCGCTAGGAAAATCATTATACAAAGCCTAAGAGGAGGCTATTTTGTGTCTCGTACAAAGCCCGAGAGAGAGGCTAAAGGTTTTTGACCCAGTGGGGCATATCGTTATACAAAGCCTAAGAGGAGGCTAGCAAAGAGTTGACTCAGTTGGAGAATCTTTTATACTCAGTAAGAGAGTGTTTTTGTATCTCGTACAAAGCCCGAGAGAGAGGCGAAAAGGTTATTTTGACTCCACTGGGGAGAATTTTGGTATCTCGTACGAAGCCCGAGATGGAGGCTATTGTAACTGTTTCAGTTGAGTGACGGATCCAATATACTGATTTAAAAGAGAAAATCAGTTCTTATATGAGTAACACTGTACACAGGGATTTAATTTGAGGATCAGGGATATCTCCTTCTCTTTGAGGAAACGGGAAATCCAAAGGGTATTGAGACTGTCCGAGTCTGCGGGTTTCCTTTCTATTTAACGAAGGGTGCTTGAGAATGTCTTTGAGACTCAAGGAAGTTAGACTGTCCAAGTTTAGAGTTTTATCTTTTATACTATGCTTCGAGAAACAGTAGTAGACTCTGTGAAAGGACTGTTCTATGAGGATGACTAGGTTCTGTTCCTATACCTCTAGGAGGTCGTCGGGACAATTTGTACGAAGCCCAAGAGGAGGCTGGAATCTTTTAAGAAGCCGACGGGTCCTTGTACGAAGCCCAAGAGGAGGCTATCATTCCCGGAGGAAGAGATCATTATACGAAGCCTAAGAGGAGGCTGTGAATACTTCTAAGAAGCCGTAGGGTCCTTGAATAATGCCCAAGAGGAGGCCGGGTTGCTTTTAGGAAGCCTGTGGGTCCTTGTATGATGCCCAAGAGGAGGCCGATGCTTTTAAGAAGCCCGTGGGTCCCAAACCAAAGAAAAGTTCAGGAAAACTCTTTTAGAGTTAAAACCACTGGTAAACGTGCGAGGTTTACTATCCAGTGACTTTAACTTTTAGAGAGAGTCTGAACCGTTCGGCGGTTTGAAGAAATTCAAGAGAAGTTTCACCGAGAATAATTCATCTCTGGGGGATAGAATTTCTTGACGATTCCTAAGGAGGATAGCCGAAGAGAAGACTGTATCTGGTGCTCCTATTGGGGATCTAGGCGTCTATTTCTACGAATAAATGAAACGGCGTCACCTAGTTCTAGACGTAGTAGCCGGGGAAACTCGAAATATCTATACTATTATTACACAGTAGATACGAGTTTATGAAAGGAGACTTACAGTGAGCAGCCCCACAATACAGTTTATAATATGAAAGCAGTAAACGAAAGCGATAACCACTTACTCGGTTGTAGAGCTTCCATGCTGTTTGGTTAGTTGTTCAACAAAGAAAGATTAAAAACAACAGTATATTCAAAATCAAAGGAGAAAGTGCTTTGAAAAAGAAAGATCTGGGGCTTACAGCTCAAAGAGAGGCCCAGGGTTTTATCAGTGAGCGCACTGTTTGAATTTGTACAGAGGGACTTATACAAGTGACTGTGGCCCAAAATGGTTTTCTGTACAAAGGGATGGGTCTTACACTCTCTCAAGACGCCCAAAGTGTTTTAAAGAAAAAGAAATGGGTCTTACTACTCGAGGGTAGGCCCAGATGGTTTTTATTTTTAAACGGGCGACGATCGCGTCGTTTGCTTGTACAGAGGGACTTATACAATGAGTGAGGCCCAAAAAGTTTTTGTACAAGGGGGGATGGGTCTTACACTCTCTCAAGAGGCCCAAAGAGTTTTGAGATAAATAAATGGGTCTTACTACTCGAGGGTAGGCCCAGATGATTTTTGAAAAGGCGACGATCGCGCCGTTTGTTTTTTTGACGGTATCGGGACTTATACTATAAGTGAGGCCCAAAGATGATTTGGTCAAAAAAAAAAGGGGGGGTTGGGTCTTACACTCTAATAGAAGCCCAAAGTGTTTTGAAAATGATTTTTTGAGGGTTGAATTAATCCAAAACCCTAATTTGTTTTCAAAATGTATTTAATTGAATAAAAATTCAATTAAAATGATCAAAAATTGTTTAACACATGGAAAACAAATTGTGATCTTGGATTAATGCTTCAAAAATTAAGTATTGACCTACAAAATAATTAGAAAGCATTAAAAGTTGCAAAATCAATGTAGAAAAAATATTTAAAATGCCAAAAACAATCAAAATATTAATTCTTTACAAAAATATCAATTATATGAAATAAATAATATTTTTGGGATTTTTTGATAAAATAAAATATTTTAACATTTTTGTGAATTATAAAAAAAAGAATCAACTCAAAATCATTAAAACTCAGAGAGAAATTAATTTTTGAATCAATTAAACAAAATCACAAAATTCAAATATTCAAATATATGAAAATGGCGCCAAGAACAACACCAAGAACACGCGCGTTTTTTCAGTTTGCCCAGATTTGCATTTTCCATTCAATCTTACTGAATACGTAATTATAACATGCAATCCACATATCATTATGCTCGCCTCAACCTCACGATCATGTCTATGTACTTTAATTTCATTTAAATTAAACATACAACAAGAAATCACGAAGAGACCTCAAGAACCCTAATTTCTGCATGAAGGCTAGGATTTTTGATACACGATTCGAACAATGCAATTAATTGAGGGAAAACATTCCATGCATGATTATGAACATATGGCCAAATTATTGTGCGAGGAAATATGCATAGATTGAGAGATGCCCAAGTTTAGGCTTACCTCCAAGTCGTGACAGCAAGTTCAGATGTGATTTTGAGTTGGAGGTGTTACAGACAAGTTGTGATGATCTGGACAGCTTCCCTACACCATATGGAGTGTGTTTGAACACTTGGATTGAATTGAAATGGACTGGATCAGTTTATGGCATCTCAGCTGCAACTTCACTTCAAACTTATGTGGATGGCAAGTGATTTTGTGAAATTGATGTTTCAGATGTTATGTGAGTGTTTGATCAGCTCATATGTGATGTATGTGAGGTGTGTGAGTGATTGGTTTGTGCAGAATTTCTCTCAAACTCAAAACCCGATAGCTACCTTGCTAAGAAAGGTATTTTTGCCAAGAGAAAGAGATTTTGAGGAAAGCATCTGTTAGATGGCTTTGGTGTACTTAAACTGACCACAATTGAGCTCAATTTATAGTAGAGCAAGTTTGTTTTGCAAGGAATAGTACATGGCAGCTGGTAAGTAGGTTCCCTAAATGTTGGCCAATGGAAATGAAAGTCTCCTCTAGCCATTGACTAGAGGTTAGGGCACAGAGCTTTGGTCCCCTTGGTCTTGGATAAGTCTTGACTGATTTCAGATGAGAATGGCTCAGTCCATGCCACCTTGATGGTTTCATTGAATGCCTCATTCCAAATTTGAAGTCTTGTCCCTATTTTGGCCATTCTAGGTTCAACATGCTATTTCTTGTTCCATGGACTTTGGAGGCTTGGCTCAGTGATTGTCCCCTTTAGATTCCATCCTCTGAGGTGTCCAAGTGGATTGGAGCAATTGGAATTGGCTGATTTTGGCAAATCGAGCCAAAATGCAAATTCTGCCTTGCTTTGACAGATTTCAGCAAGGCAACTTGCCAATGTTGTATCTCATGATGTAGGTTGAATTTGGCAATGTTCTTGGCCATTTTGAAAAGCTCTTACATGATACAACAACTGTTTGAACAAGTTTGGTTTTGATCTCTTTTGATTCCAAGTGAAAAATCCTCCTACATTTGGCAAAAAGTGAAGGCAAATTCTGACTTAGTGAAAATTTCACTAAGTGTTGGAAAAAGTGACTTTTTCACTTTTCAGCCACTTTGATCATTCCATAACTCAAAATCCTTAATGAATTGGAATGACTTGTAGTTGAAGTTTTTGTAGGTGATAATGAGGGCTACAAATCCATCTTTGGATGAGAAAAAATGGCCTTGTGGTTTAGGAGTTATGGTCCTCCAAAGTTGATACCTTTGCCACTTTATTTTTAACTTAGAAAAATTTCTAAGTTTTATGGTTACCCCTTTTACAAGTTATCTCACTTTTCATGATTTTTCTTGATGAATGATGATTCAAATCATACATTAACATCATTTTAGGGTTAAAAATCCATTTTGGTGAAAAATCTCAAAAAGTCAAAGTTGACTTTTGTGCACAGTTGACTTTTTATCCGATGAATTTCAAACTGTGCAATTCTTCAGGAAATCATGTCCTTGACCTAAATCAAACTTGATGTACATGTTCCATGGGTGTCATAGGGTATATTCAATCATGTATTAGGGTTTGGGAGCATGTCTTGGTCAAAAGTCAAAGTTACAGTTGACTTTTCCCTTAAAACCCTAATTGTGGTGCAGATGAAAATGAAACTTGTTGCTCAAGCTTCTTGGATTAATCCATTGTTCCAAATGGATCAATATGGTGTATTAAAGACCCTCAAATCATCTCTTGAGGTCTTGGCTCATGGTTTGTCCCAAAAGTCAACTTAGGGGTGAATTAGGTCAAGAAACCCTAATTCCTGATTTTTTATGAATGCATCCCCTGAGGCAAAATTGACTTGATGCATGGGTTCATGAGGTTCCATGAAGTATATTAGGTCATGTTTTGGATCATTGCCTTGTGCCCAGATGAAAATTTCCATCTGGAGGCCCTGGTCGACCAAAACCCTAATTTGGTGACACTGTCGATCTTGAGACTTGATCCACCTAGAAGGGAGCAGCCTTGTGCTTAATCCTTGAAGTGGGAGTCCTTTTTGATCCATTGTGGATGTTTGAGAGATTAGACAAGTTGAAGATCATGTCATTTCTTGATTGATCCTTTGTCTAAGCACTCAGAGAGGGCTTGAAACCCTAATTTTGATTGTATTGGATGCTCACCCATCTTTGGGGAGACTGATGAAGCATGATGGTTCATCCACATTGTGATGATGATTTTCACAATGATGGGAAATCTAAGTGGTCAAAATTTGGGGTATTACAGAGGTCATCATGATAGTTAAGATCGGAGAGGATGATAATAGAGAGTGAGTTGTTATGAGGGAGAGTAGAGAGAATGAGGAGAAAAAGCGATTAGGGTATCTTTTTGAGCGAAAGAGGGAATAGGAATGTTTTTGAAACCTTAAAGAGATAAACATCGTACAGGGGATAAATAAATGAATGTAATAAAGTTTTAAGTCAATCTCAAGAAAATTACTGTTCGTTTGATTTGAATAAATATAGTGATTTAGATATAATCTAATCACATGCAAAAATTATTTTCTAATTAAATGACACGTCAGAACTGACTTAGAAGAAAAGTTTATCAGAACTGAGACACATCTCACAAAAGTGATTCTGATGATTTTAAAATTCTTGTTTATTCTGACTAAACACATTTGGTTCTGAAATACTTTCACTCTGGACAGTAGTCCATTTTCAGATGTTTTAAAATAATTTGAAATCTATCTTCAGCTAAGGGTTTTGAAAAAATATCAGCCCATTGATGGTCTGTATTAATGAATTTTAAGCATAAGGTTCCCTTCTGAACATAGTCTCTGATAAAATGGTGTTTTATTTCAATGTGTTTAACCCTAGAATGTAAAGTTGGATTTTTACTTAACCAAATAGCAGCAGTATTATCACAGAAGATAGGGATGTTACTCTCATATATCTGATAGTCCTCCAGCTGATTTTTCATCTAAAGCATTTGTGTACTGCATAGAGAAGCAGAGATGTATTCAGCTTCTGCTGTAGAGAGAGTAATTGTAGATTGCCTTTTGCTTGACCATGAGATTAAGTTGTTCCCTAGGAACTGACAGTTTCCAGATGTGCTCTTTATTTCTAACTTCTCTGTTTTGGAGACGCCATTTGTTTCTACTGGGGAAAGCGAGTCTCTTGAGAGACTGTTTTCATTTGGGATCTTTCATCATACTTTTCTCGGGATCTTCCCGGAGAAATGCCATATGATGGGGTCCAATTTTGAGGTGTCGATGACCTTTTCATCAGCGACTTTTCGGAGAAATACTGATGTACTGCCGAATCTCTGTTTAAGAGGCTTTCTCTGGGGATTTTCCTTAATTCGGGAAAGCGAGGATATCATCTTCAATGGCGAAGAGTGATACTTATTGAAAGTTTTCTCTGGCTTTTCAGAGGTTCAAGTTATCAAAGTGGTCAAGGACCAACTTCTTTCCAGAATTAAACTGGAAGCGAGGTTGTTCAGACACAGTATTTCCTGACGAGGAAAGAACTGACAAACTCGATTGAGAGGACTTCTACCACTAGGGGACAGGACCGACTAGAGTGATAGTGATGCAATATGAAATGTGAATGCAAATAAAATGCATGAAGTATGTATGTATATGCTGACAAAACAGACGCGACATACAGACTAATGGATGAACACAATTGGATACTCGGCCATCGCGGGGCGAAGAAGTACCGTTGATTCAAAATAGCAATTCCACCTTGCTTAGGAGAGATAGTCCTGTTGGGAGCTATGTGGATCGGGCTTAGGAGATGAGAACTCGGCCGAGGTGTGTCAGACGAAACAAGGTCTCTGACACAGTTGATCCCTTCATTCAGGCATACTGGCTTAGAAGGAGTACTTTGATTCTGCACTTTGAAATTCGCTTACTTCGGGAGAAGCAATCGATGTTCTTCTGATGTTCAACAGTCAAAAGAAATGTCATCTTTAATTTAAAAGCAGAAAAAGTTTTAACAAGTAAATTCATTTTTGTTTTATTTCAAGAATCGCTGATTAAGTTTAAACAACGTCGTTCTGTAAAGCTAAAGCAAGTTAAGAATTACAAACAAAAGCACAAAGGCTCAAATTTTATTGATAAGATGGAGATCAGCCAAACGCGTGATTCCAAAGAGTATATACAAAGTTAGAAAATGGTAATTTACAGGGAAAAGGGCTACGTTGAAATATAACGACCACTATCCTTCTACCAACTTTGAATTTGGGGCATCCTGAGCTTCCGTCGAAGATGACCTTTGACTGGAGTTTTCTGACAGATGATGCAACTGCTGCTGAGGGACTTGCCTCTGTTGAACATAGTTACTTTCCATTATCCCTAATTTTTGTCTGGATTGTACTATGAGATTTCCAATCCATCGGGATGATTTTTTTTCATGTCTCTAACTTTTGCCTGGACTGCCCTTTCGGGTTTTCAATCCACCAAGACGTTTTTTTTTTTTTTTTTTTTTTAGGCGAAGTATTTCTTGACTACATCAACATTCGTGGGGTAGGCAAATTCCTCTTCGTCCATGGTTGCAAGTCTCAAGGCGCCGCCTGAGAAAGCTTTCGTGACCACATAGGGGTCATCATAATTTGGGGTCCATTTGCCCCGAGAGTCAGAGAGAAATGATTGTATCTTCTTGAGCACGAGGTCTCCTTTTCTGAAGACACGAGGTCGGACCTTTTTGTCGAACTCCCTCTTCATTCTCTGTTGATACAACTGACCGTGGCATAGTGCCGTGATTCTCTTTTCTTCGATCAGATTCAGTTCGTCGTGTCGGCTTTGACACTATTCAGCTTCGGTGAGCTTAGCTTCCATCAATACTCGGATTGACGGGATCTCTACTTCTATGGGGAGCACTGCTTCCATGCCATACACTAGAGAGAAAGGGGTTGCCCCTGTTGAAGTGCGGACAGATGTGCGATAACCGTGAAGAGCAAAGGGTAACATCTCGTGCCAGTCTTTGTAGGTTACAACCATCTTTTGAACGATCTTCTTGATGTTCTTGTTAGCCGCTTCTACCGCTCCGTTCATCTTGGGTCGGTAGGGGGATGAGTTATTATGTTCGATCTTGAACTCTCCGCACAACTCTTTCATCATCTTGTTGTTTAAGTTAGATCCATTATCAGTAATAATCTGGCTCGGAACACCATAACGGCAGATGATCTTGTTTTTGATAAATCGGACCACCACTTGTCGGGTTACATTGGCGAATGACGCTGCTTCGACCCACTTGGTAAAATAATCAATGGCTACCAGGATGAACCGATGTCCGTTTGAAGCCTTGGGCTCAATCATACCAATCATGTCGATTCCCCATATGGAAAAAGGCCACGGGGAAGAAAGAACTTTGAGATGTGACGGCGGTACATGAATTTTGTCGGAGTATATCTGACACTTGTGACACCTCCTCATGTACTTGTAGCAGTCGGATTCCATGGTCAACTAATAATACCCGGCCCTGAGAATTTTTCTCGCCATTGTGTGTCCGTTGGCATGAGTGCCAAAGGATCCTTCATGAATTTCTTTTATGAGCATGTCTGCTTCTGGTCTGTCGACACATCGGAGCAAGACCATGTCAAGATTTCTCTTATAAAAAGTGTCACCGCTCAGGAAGAAGTTTCCAGCCAATCTTCTGAGGGTTTTCCTGTCTTTTCTGAGTGCCCCAGATGGGTACTCTTGTTTCTGAAGAAAGCATTTGATATCGTGATACCAAGGTCTGTCGTCTATGACTGCTTCAATCATGAAGATGTAAGCGGGCCGTTCAAGGCGCATGATGTCGATCTTAGGTATGTCATTCCATCGACCTACACTAATCATGGAAGAGATAGTGGCTAATGCATCAGCCATGTGATTCTCATCACGAGGGATGTGATGAAACTCAACTCTGTTGAAGAAGGGTAGCAACCTTCTTGCATAGTCTTTGTAAGGAATCAATCCTGATTGGTATGTGTTCCAATCTCCTTTTATCTGATTAATAACCAAGGCTGAGTTGCCGTATACGTCTAAGTTTTTGATCCTTAAATCAATCGCTTCTTCGAGACCCATGATACATGCTTCGTATTCGGCCTCGTTGTTCGTACATTTGAACGTAAGTCTGGCAGTGAAAGGAATGTGGGAACCCTGAGGGGTAACAATGATTGCCCCAATTCCGTTTCCATAATGATTGACTGCTCCGTCAAAGATAAGTCCCCACTGGGAACCTGGTTCTGGCCCTTCACTGGGTAGCGGTTCATCGCAATCTTTCATCTTTAGATACATGACATCTTCGTCTGGGAAGTCAAACCCGATTGATTCTTGATCGTCAATCGGTTGATGAGCCAAATGATCGGCTAAAATACTTCCTTTAACGGCTTTCTGAGCATGGTACTCTATGTCATATTCTGATAGTAGCATCTGCCAACGGGCAATCCTTCCCGTGAGAGCAGGTTTTTCAAAAATGTACTTGATTGGATCCATTTCGGAGACCAACCAAGTAGTATGACGAATCATGTACTGGCGAAGACGTTTGGCTGCCCAAGCCAAAGCACAGCAAGTTTTCTCAATCATTGTGTACCGAGTCTCGCAGTCGGTGAATTTCTTGCTTAGATAGTAAATGGCAGACTCTTTCCTTTTAGTTTCGTCTTGTTGGCCAAGTACACATCCCATTGAGTCCTCTAGGACTGTGAGGTAAATGATCAGTGGTCTTCCTTCCACTGGAGGTGATAGAATCAGAGGATTCAACAGATATTCCTTAATACTGTCGAAGGCGGTTTGGCAATCTTCTGACCAAACGCAATCCTGGTTCTTTTTCAATAACTTAAAAATCGGCGCACAAGTGGCGGTCATAAGGAATATGAATCTGGAGATGTAGTTCAAACGTCCCAAGAATCCTCTGACTTGTTTTTCAGTTTTCAGAGAAGGCATTTTTTGAATGGCCTTGACCTTGTCAGGATCAACTTCAATTCCTTTCTGGCTGACGATGAACCGTAGTAGTTTCCCTGAATGGACACCAAAGGTGCACTTGTTAGGATTCAAGCGGAGCTTGAATTTTCTTAGACGTTCGAACAATTTTGACAGATGTTCAACGTGCTCGTCCTCTGTTCTTGATTTTGCAATCAAATCATCGACATATACCTCGATTTCTTTGTGTATCATGTCATGAAACAGAGTAGTCATGGCCCTTTGATAGGTTGCCCCGGCATTCTTCAAACCGAACAGCATTACCTTGTAACAAAAGGTACCCCATGGGGTAATGAACGAAGTTTTCTCCATGTCTTTCGGCGCCATTTTGATCTGGTTATAGCCCGAGAATCCATCCATGAAGGAGAATACTTTGAACCTTGCTGTACTGTCTACCAGCATGTCAATGTGTGGTAAAGGAAAGTCGTCCTTTGGACTTGCCTTGTTTAGATCTCTGTAATCAACACACATTCTGACCCTTCCATCCTTTTTGGGAACGGGTACGATGTTGGCTAACCATTGGGATATTCAGATGTAGCGAGGAAACCCGCGTCGATCTGTTTCTGTACCTCCTCCTTGATTTTGATGGCCATGTCCGGGTGAGTGCGTCTCAACCTTTGCTTTACTGGCGGACATTCCGATCTTAATGGTAAGTGATGTTCCACGATGCTGGTATCCAACCCTGGCATATCCTGATAGGACCAAGCGAATACATCGGGGAATTCTTTGAGAAGCTTTATCAAACCCTCTCTAGCAGTTGGACTGAGCAATGCTCCGATCCTGATTTCTTTTCTCTCTTTTTCTGAACCCAAGTTTACCGTTTCCAACGGCTCTTTGTGAGGTTCAATGGACCTTTCCTCTTGTCTGAGTAGTCGGGAGATCTCTTCTGGAATTTCGCTGTCATTTTCTTCTTCAACCTCGAATACCGGGAACTCAAAGTTGGGAGAAGGCATCGGATCGTATGTTTCAACTGGGTATAAAACAAGCAATCTGCATGACGTGATGATTCGTTTTTAGAAGAGATAGAGAAAATGCAAGTGTGTGCAGTGTTTTTATTTTACTGCTTGTTTTTATTATTGAATGTTTTTTAGGATTACCATTTTCTGAAAAAGCAAAAAGAGAAAACAGCAATTAATGCGGAAATTACATAACGACGTTATTTTATTAATGAACAAGTCGAATCTTGAAACTACAGCCCTATAAAACAAAACTCTGTCGCTCTGGGCAAAGTGAAGAGGGAAATTTACAAAAAGCGAGCCCTATCAAAACATCCGTTTCACCTGGGCAGGGTGAAAGGTTAAAGGTGGCAATTACTTCGACTGATGAACGACCTTCGGAACCTCGACAGCAACCCATTGGCGGCGAACTCCTCGGTGAATCACAAAGTCTGGCACCTTCCTTGATTTGTCTTCAGAAATGACGCTGATTTCTGGTGGAGTAGGATCGTTGGAATCTGTCTCCCAAACAGAATTGTCGTAGGAGGATTCCTCTGTTGCACTTTGCATATCATTGGTGCTCTCAGCTGTATCTCCCCATCCAGTTGACTGGATATCTTCGAGCCTGATACGAGAGCTTTCGGGAGTAGTGTACTTGACCATATAGTCAAATTTTCCACTTGGTTCTCCCAGAGTGTCCCAAACTTCTTTAGAACTGGAGGAGTCATCTCTCTCAATGACGTTGACCTCGGGAAAAGCATAGTTGATGAATTCTAGTCCTGCAAACGTTGCGAATTCATCTTCATGTTGAGTAGTTTCTGAATGACCTGAGTGTTGATCCCATGACATGGTGGGGACACAGGTATTCTGTTCAATGACGCTCAGCTGAGTTTCATTACTCGGCTGACTTTCTTGCCCCAAGTTTCCTGGGTAAGGCTGCCACATTGGCAGACCATCCATTGGGCCATAGTGATTGCGATCAAAGTTTTCTTTCATCAGAGTGTCTTCCTCTAATGAATTTGGCGGAGCATGGCATCCTTCCTGATCACAATCTTCGTAGATCATTTCGACATCTGATCTTGGTATAAATCTCAGACTTTCTGTAGGAAAGCAAAAAGGCATAGGCACCTCTTCCTGAGACATATAGCCGTCCTTGTTAAGGTAGGACTTCCATTCTTCATCTGTGTCAGAGGGATCTTCCTCATTGATAGCATGAACTGTCTGAGACACTAGGTGAAGAAAACCTCCACTGTGGAAGAAGTTTTGAAGGGGATGAAGACTTTCATCGTTGGCGGCTGTCTGGGTACAGGTTGCAGAAAAACCAAGACCCTTCTTTGTTTTATTGTCAATAGGAATGACAAGCCGTCCCCATCCTTTTGTATCGGTACTCTCGACCGCTTTGATAGCATCTTTGTATGAAGAAATTGAAGTTCCTTCTTCAGATTGATCGTTCTTGCTCACCGATAGTGCTTGGAACTGAGTTCCAATAACCTCATCGGGTTCCACACAAGTAGATGATGATAAGTTACTCACGAGCAAGGCTTGTTCCCCACAAACCGTGACAAGTTGATTGTTCTGGACGAACTTTAGCTTTTGGTGGAGGGTCGAAGTGACCGCTCCAGCCTGATGTATCCAAGGTCTTCCTAATAAACAATTGTATGTTGGCCGGATGTCCATGACCTAGAAAGTGATTTGGAAAGTGTGAGGACCAATAGTTATGGGAAGATCCACTTCGCCGATAACTGTTTTTCTGGATCCGTCGAATGCTTTGACGACGACCTCGCTGACTCTCATCGGAGGGCCCTTGAATGATAATTGCGTCAAAGTGGACTTCGGCATAACATTCAGGGCTGACCCTGTGTCTACCAGTATGTTGGCTAAAGCATCGCCCTGGCAGTTAACTGTAATGTTGAGCGCCATGTTATGACGACGACCCCCTTCGGGTAATTCCTCATCACTAAATCCCAAATTGTTGCAGGAAGTGATGTTAGAGACAATACTATCGAACTGTCTGATTGTTACATCCTGTTCCACAAAGGCTTGCTCCAAGACTTTCTGTAGAGCCTCCCTGTGGGCTTCTGAACTGAGTAACAGCGATAATACTGAGATCTTTGAAGGAGTCTGTAACAGTTGATCAACAATGTTATATTCACTCCTTTGGACGAGCTTTAGCATCTCATCCTTGTCTTTTGAAAAGTCGGGATTACCAGATTGACTGACTGGTGGATCAGGAATTTCTGCCTGAAGTTTCTTTTCTTTGTTGGATTCTCCAACCCCTCGGTTGAAGATTCGACCGCTCCGTGTTACACGACTGATGTTTGCAATATTCACGACGGAGGGTAATGGAATTTCCTTTCCATTCTCGATTATTGTTGCACCGTATTTGTAAGGGATCGCCTTAGCTGATTCATACGGTAGTGGCCCCGGTAGATAGATGACTATGGGAACCTTCTGATTTTTTTGACCGTCATAAGTAACCTTGATCCGTTCCCGGTTGGGAACTCTAGATTTGTCAAGTAGAGGGACGATGGCAAAAACATCCCTGGTCCTGTGATGACCAGAGATCGTGACAACATCCTCAACTTGATCGGCAAGGTAGTTCGGCGACCAAATGATGGGTCCAGAACCTGGATATGGACGAATTTCTCCATGATCGACCTGACCCTGAAGAGCTGCTCTCACCCTTGGTTACTTTCCGAACAGACGCTACAACTGTCATAGTTGTATGGTGGCACCTGGCCACGCCCACTTTGAATACAATGTAACCTCACTTTGACGACGAGTAGGATTCCTGTTATTGATACTAATCTGCTGAGTATCTTCGTCCATATAGATTGGAATCCACCAGTGATTTAACAAGTGCTGAAGTGCCTCCTGGACAAGGGTACAACCTCGATCGTTTTCGCAACCTGCTTTACAGTTTTGGTAATCATGTGATATTAAGAATCCGAGTCGGACCTGCTCAGCATGTAACTCTACCAGGTTGGTATTCATCACGCGGATATCGAAGATCTGAACCATGTTGATTTGATAGGAGTTCCTATCATGGTAGTCTTGGATCCATCCAAGATTCATCTGACGCTGGAGGGCCTCTTGTATGAAAGAGCATCCCTGTTTGTTTACCGAACAAATCAGACAGGAACTGTAATCATGCCGCGGCAGATTATGATACTGGCTTTGCCTTGAGTGCATCGCCACCAAGTTGACATTCATCACACGGATGTCGTGGTTTTGAATGACGTTAGAATTCGTATAAACCATGTTAACTCCACGAACTCGGTGCTCTTGGATCCATCCAAGATCCATTTGTTCCTGCAGAGCTGCTTGCACCACAGAACATCCTTGGTTATCTTTAGAGCAGATATCACACTGGTGATAGTTATGAGGTGGCACATGGCCATATCCACTCTGTCTACAATGCATCTTGACCAAATTGGTCCCCAACAAGAGTACATCATGAATTTGATAGGCATTGTTAGTCTCTTTCTCAATCAGATTGACTGCAGCTTTCTCATGTTGAGGCAGCGGGTTCGTAAGAACATTAGGATTCGTATCTTTGAAAGATAAGAGCCCGCTCCTAACAAGCTTTTGCACGTCGGATTTGAAATTGAGGCAAGTCTCAATGTTATGCCCTGAACCTCCTTGATGATAAGGACATGTTTGATCCGCTTTAAACCAAAAAGGCGGATTTTCCAGAACTGAAAGGGGAGACTTAGTCTGAATGTGCCCCTTAGCCAGCAGTAACGGAAACAGCTCTGCGTACGTTACGGGTATAGGATCAAATCCTGGTGGCCGTATTGTACGGTTGTTGTATGGAGGACGAGCCTGGTGAAGAGGCTGTTGTGTCCTTTGTTGGTCAGGTTGGCTCTGCGAAACCTGAGGTTGATACATAGGAACAGGCGTGGGGCCGATAGCAGGAGTAACTGCTGCTACTGGCTGATAACGACGCCTTTGCTTTCCGATAGAGATATTCCCAATATCTTGCTCTTTTTTCTTAGGGAGAGCACTACCGTATTTTTTAGTACCGCTCGTCGATCCAGTGTCTTTTACCAAACGTCCTTCTCGGTAGGCTTCCTCAAGACGTACGCCCATGCCGACCATTTCGGTGAAATCACTGGGCGCACTGGCAACCATTCGGTCATAGTAAAATGAGCTTAAGGTCTTTAAGAAGATTTTTGTCATCTCTTTTTCCTCAAGAGGTGGACAAATTTGAGCGGCAATTTCATGCCACCTTTGAGCATACTCCTTAAAGGTTTCCTTGTCCTTTTGTGACATTGATCTGAGTTGATCTCTGTCGGGTGCCATGTCCAAATTGTATTTGTATTGTTGGACAAAGGCAGTACCAAGATCTCTGAATGTACTGATCGTAGTACGGTTTAAACCCATGTACCATTTGAGTGCGGCACCGGTTAAACTATCCTGGAAGTAGTGAATCAGCAGGTCCTGATTCTCCGTCTGAGCTGACATCCGCCAAGCGTACATCACCAGATGGCTCTGAGGGCAAGAGTTACCCTTGTATTTTTCAAAGTCGGGCACTTGGAACTTGTGCGGGACTTTTACATTTGGGACCAAGCAGAGGTCTGCGGCGTCCTTTCCAAATAGATCTTGACCGCGAATGGCTTGCAGCTCTTTCTGCATTTCCTGGAACTGTTCCTGGAATTCCTCCATTCTGTCAAACATAGTTTCCTTCTTACCAGAAGGTGTTGGCGGAATCTGTCCTTCCGGGACAGTGTGCACCACAGGGGGTGGTACCGTGACTACGGCTGTAAGTCTTGGCGCCTCCCGAAGTTTGTAACCTTCAGGAGTCTTGAGTATGCCCCTGGCATCTTCGCTTTCCCGAAGTTTGTAACCTTCAGGCCCAGCGGCTTCTGTTGCGATTCTCTGATCTTAAGTGATCGGCGGAACATATCCTTCCGGGATATAGTTAACAGGCATGCCCCAAGGATGATCTTTCGGTATCTGATACCTAGGATCATACTTTTCTATGATGGGCGTTGAGGTGATCTCTGAGATCACAGTTCTTTGTAGCTGAGCTTCTACCATGGCTTGCATGTCGTTACGAAGCTTTCTCATATCCTCTCTCAGAGTGTCGATCTCTTCTTTCAACTCTCTGTTTTCTTCCTCAAGATCATCCATCTTTTTCTGACGATTGGCCCGAGTATTATACGAATGAGACAGTTTGACTCTAGAATCGAGACACAAACGTGAGATTCGTAGGTAAGGAGAATACGCGATGTGAGAATGATGAATGCAATGATTATATTAAATGTTTTTAGGTTTAATTAAAATAAACTTCGACAATTAGATTTCAAATATCAAGCAGTGGGGAAACCCCTTTTTATTGAATTCCAAAAGATTACAGAAATGGAAATACAGTAGATTACAAAGTGCAGAAACAGAAACCTAAACTAATGGGTCCCGAGTCCTCTCTGAGGAGAAACCGAGTGCTGACTCTGGTATCTTCCTTTTCTTTGACCGGGGCGCTTGGGCCGTTGTTGGGTTGTCATTCCTTTGCCAAGTGAAAGGAGTGAGCAAATTCCTTTGATCATCTTGATTTTCTACAGCATGCTGCTCCAAAATTTCAATCAAAGCATCTTTCTCTCTCAGTAGTTGCTGTATTTGGATACACTCTACGTTGAGGGTGCGGTACTTGTTCTTCCAAGACCTTCTTTCCTTTTGAACTTTGTTGAGAGTAACCTGAAGCCTTTCAGTTTCCGTCATGAAGGACATGACAATTTCCCTCGGCGGAAGAATTCCGTAACGAGGATAAGGCATCTTTAACTTGAGAGCTCTAGTTTGTACCCAATGGAGATAAGGCTCCACCGAGACACAGTCCAGTTTTCCCAGAGACTCTCGTCCTTTCTTATGAACATGTTTCCAAGCTTGCACTATTTCCATCTTTAGTGCTCTGTCACTTTCTCCTTCTTTGAAGAAAAGACCTTCCAGATGAACACCCAGTGGGATGTGTCTCATCGGGTATCCAAATTGATGAAGAACTAATATCGGATGATAGTTGATTCCTCCTTTAGTTCCTATGAGGGGTACGCTGGGGAAGTTTCCACAACGGTCAATGATTCTGATTCCCTCATAAATCCTATTACACCAATCTATATCAGAGTTGGTGAGGGACATGATCTTCTGCGACTAACGTAAGACACTCTTGCAATCCCAAAAAGCGGCAGACTTGGGCAAGTGAGAGATAAACCACTTGTAAAGCAAAGGTACACAGCATGTGATCTCCCCTCCGCTGTACAAATTTCCCAAGTGTACAGAATGATACGCATCTGCAAGCAAAGTCGGCACAGGGTTTCCAATGAGAAAAACCTTAATAGCGTTGATATCGACGAAGTTATTGATGTTGGGAAACAAAAATAATCCGTAGGTGAGCAAGACAAAGATGCTTTCAAAAGCAGTCTCGTTCCCTATACTAGCGAAGTACAGAGCTTTCTTGGTCAAGAACTGGGCTGGAAAACCTTGGGTGCCACCCTTAGTGGTCATGTGAGTCCGGACCTCAGACTCGTCCAAATGAATTGCTATTGCAATAGTCTGATTCTTTGGAATTTCTTCCAGTCCAGAAAATGGAGCTCGATCAGTGATATGTAAATCAGTCAGATGAGAATACTCCTCCAGCGTTGGTGATAGCTGGTAATCCGGGAATGTGAAACAATGATAAACCGGATCGTAAAACTGAATGAGCGCGTCCATGATTCCCTCAATCACATGGACTCTTAACAGTGGTAGCAAACCACCGTGCTTGGCTCTGAAAGCCTCTGGGTTAACGACCATCCTTGCTAACTTTCTCAAATCCCCTAGCTTTGGAACCTTGAAGGTATACTGGTGAGTTCTCCTTCTACCGAAATCCATTAGCGTAATCCTCTTCTCTGATATTTGCAATCACAGTCTTAGTTTAATTTGAAAAACAGAGAGACTAGAAGAGAAAGTTTTTTGAATGTTTTAATGTTTTATTAAATGGATGCATGAATGCAGCACACAAAAACATAGAAAAAACATGGGGTCAAAGGGTCGTTGTCATGAAGTCAAGGCTCTACCCATCCCCACTGGTTTATACTAGGGTGATTTTTGTACCTGTACTCATTATCATCAGCTCCTCCCAGGAAAGCAGAACAACAAGCGGATCGCCAGCGAGTTGTGTGCAATCTTAGAGTAAGTGCTATTCACCGAGAATAGATCACCAGCCTCAAATGAGGGTAGTATCGCGTAACAACTATTTCCGATAGCTTCCGCACTACGAAAAAGGTTGGCTTTTCTTAAGTGTATACTCAATCTCACCACATGCGGCATCACACGCATTCCCAGTAGCAGAAAAATAAACATGTATAGCAATTAGGAAAAGCAGTATATATATTTGTCCTAATCATCCTAGACTTATAAAGCTACGAATCTTAAGTTCCTGACAGAAATGGGTTCCCCGGCGGAAGCCCCAATCTGTGGTTCCCTGCCTAAGAGATGGACCAGCATAGGTCAATCTTTCTCTTCGGTAGAGTTCCCATTTTCCGTAGAAAATGGGGATGATGCCCTAAGGCAGAAAAGGAGACTCCCCAGCAGAGTCGCCATTTGTGTAAATTTTCACACAAGAGAAGTAGAAAGAAAGGAACAGGCCCCACGGTGGGCGCCACTTTTCTGTAGCGAGCGATTTTGGACGCGGTTCTTAAGCGCTGGTCGCTCTCTGCGGTTTGAGCTTAAAACTACAGGTTGATTCATTTTTTATCCTATTGTGAGCTGAATAAGGAAGGGAAATAGATGTCTCCAATTAACCCTGCTTTGCATACTGAGTTTAAACAGCGGTCTGTTAGGTTACGGATGCTATCAATGTGGGGGGGCCTTGTACTGGTTATTTGTATTTTCGCCAATACGGTTCTTTCTTTCTTTTTTCTAGGCAAAGGGTTTCTGGCGGGGAATAAGGATTAGGATGTTAGGACTGATGCTTTTGAATTACGGCTTTTGATTGATGGGGATATGGGATTTGGGTTTTTTGTTGATTGCGCTCGCTAAGATCTTTTCTTTCGATCTTATGCCTACTTATTCCCGTTTACCGAAACAGGGAAATCAGAGCGTTCGTAGTTCCTCCTATTCTATGGGAGGAAATTGGTTTTTGGTGTCTTGTTCAAAGCCCAAGACGTGAAGCGAAAGGTAATTTGGATCTTGTTCAAAGCCCAAGATGTGAAGCTGAAAGGTCATTTGTGTCTTGTTCAAAGCCCAAGACGTGAAGCTGAGAAGACCTCGACTTTAGAGAGAATTTGTCATCTCTAAGAGGGGGAAGGAGAATTACTTTAACTGGGATACGCGGATCCGAGCAATGCCATAATTTCCGAAGAAAGGGTTTTAACCTGAAGGAGAGACTTTAACTCAGTGTAGAGCAATGCCATCTTTCCTTAGGAATTTCTCATGCTAAAAGAGGGACAGTGGCATGGATATAATGATTCAGAGGCTTGCCGCTTACAGCGATTAGATGAAGGGAAAAGAGTTGTTGATGTTTGTGTATTGTGAACGAGGCACATTTTTTTGATGCTAAAAGGTTGATTGGATCAACCAGTGGTTTTTCTTATACAAAGCCTAAGAGGAGGCTAATTCCGCTAGGAAAATCATTATACAAAGCCTAAGAGGAGGCTATTTTGTGTCTCGTACAAAGCCCGAGAGAGAGGCTAAAGGTTTTTGACCCAATGGGGCATATCGTTATACAAAGCCTAAGAGGAGGCTAGCAAAGAGTTGACTCAGTTGGAGAATCTTTATACTCAGTAAGAGAGTGTTTTTGTATCTCGTACAAAGCCGAGAGAGAGGCGAAAAGGTTATTTTGACTCCACTGGGGAGAATTTTGGTATCTCGTACGAAGCCCGAGATGGAGGCTATTGTAACTGTTTCAGTTGAGTGACGGATCCAATATACTGATTTAAAAGAGAAAAATCAGTTCTTATATGAGTAAACACTTACACAGGGATTTAATTTGAGGATCAGGGATATCTCCTTCTCTTTGAGGAAACGGGAAATCCAAAGGGTATTGAGATTGTCCGAGTCTGCGGGTTTCCTTCCTATTTAACGAAGGGTGCTTGAGAATGTCTTTGAGACTCAAGGAAGTTAGACTGTCCAAGTCTAGAGTTTTATCTTTTGTACTATGCTTCGAGAAACAGTAGTAGACTCTGTGAAAGGACTGTTCTATGAGGATGACTAGTTTCGGTTCCTATACCTCTAGGAGGTCGTCGGGACAATTTGTACGAAGCCCAAGAGGAGCTGAAATCTTTTAAGAAGCCGACGGGTCCTTGTACGAAGCCCAAGAGGAGGCTATCATTCCCGGAGGAAGAGATCATTATACGAAGCCTAAGAGGAGGCTGTGAATACTTCTAAGAAGCCGTAGGGTCCTTGAATAATGCGAAGAGGAGGCCGGGTTGCTTTTAGGAAGCCTGTGGGTCCTTGTATGATGCCCAAGAGGAGGCCGATGCTTTTAAGAAGCCCGTGGGTCCCAAACCAAAGAAAAGTTCAGGAAAAATCTTTTAGAGTTAAAACCACTGGTAAACGTGCGAGGTTTACTATCCAGTGACTTTAACTTTTAGAGAGAGTCCAAACCGTTCGGCGGTTTGAAGAAATTCAAGAGAAGTTTCACCGAGAATAATTCATCTCTGGGGGATAGAATTTCTTGACGATTTCCTAAGGAGGACAGCCGAAGAGAAGACTGTATCTGGTGCTCCTATTGGGGATCTAGGCGTCTATTTCTACGAATAAATGAAACGGCGTCACCTAGTTCTAGACGTAGTAGCCGGGGAAACTCGAAATATCTATACTATTATTACACAGTACTCCCCTCCGTTCCAAATTATAAGACGTTTTGGGTTTTTCACACAAATTAAGAAACTTAATTATTACTTTATGGGAAAAACAAATTATGTATAACTTTACAGTAATGTCCCTCATAATTATATATGAGAGAGAAATTAAAAGAGTTGAAAGAATAAATAATAATAAATATTTGAGGGTATATTGGAGAAGATGTCATTTATATTGTATTGGAAATGTAAAGTGACTTATAATTTGGGGACAAATTTTTTTGGCAAAGTGACTTATAATTTGGGACGGAGGGAGTATATACTAGTTTATGAAAGGAGACTTACAGTTGAGCAGCCCCACAATACAGTTTATAATATGAAAGCAGTAAACGAAAGCGATAACCACTTACTCGGTTGTAGAGCTTCCATGCTGTTTGGTAGTTGCTCAACAAAGAAAGATTAAAAACAACAGTATATTCAAAATCAAAGGAGAAAGTGCTTTGAAAAAGAAAGATCTGGGGCTTACAGCTCAAGGAGAGGCCCAGGGTTTTATCAGTGAGCGCACTGTTTGAATTTGTACAGAGGGACTTATACAAGTGACTGTGGCCCCAAAATGGTTTTCTGTACAAAGGGATGGGTCTTACACCTCTCAAGAGGCCCAAGTATTTTAAAGAAAAAGAAATGGGTTTTACTACTCGAGGGTAGGCCCAGATGGTTTTTATTTTAAACAGCGCGACGATCGCGCTGTTTGCTTGTACAGAGGGACTTATACAATGAGTGAGGCCCAAAAAGTTTTTGTACAAGGGGGATGGGTCCTTACACTCTCTCAAGAGGCCCAAAGAGTTTGAGATAAATAAATGGGTCTTACTACTCGAGGGTAGGCCCAGATGATTTTTGAAAAGGCGACGATCGCGCCGTTTGTTTTTTTGACGGTATCGGGACTTATACAATAAGTGAGGCCCAAAGATGATTTGGTCAAAAAAAAAAAGGGGTTGGTCTTACACTCTAATAGAGGCCCAAAGTGTTTTGAAAAATGATTTTTTGAGGGTTTAATTAATCCAAAACCCTAATTTGTTTTCAAAATGTATTTAATTGAATAAAAATTCAATTAAAATGATCAAAATTGTTTTAACACATGGAAAACAAATTGTGATCTTGGATTAATGCTTCAAAAATTAAGTATTGACCTACAAAATAATTAGAAAGCATTAAAAGTTGCAAAATCAATGTAGAAAAAATATTTAAAATGCCAAAAACAATCAAAATATTAATTCTTTACAAAAATATCAATTATATGAAATAAATATTATTTTTGGATTTTTTGATAAAATAAAATATTTTAACATTTTGTGAATTATAAAAAAAAGAATCAACTCAAAATCATTAAAACTCAGAGAGAAATTATTTTTTGAATCTATTAAACAAAATCACAAAATTCAAAATATTCAAATATATGAAAATGGCGCCAAGAACTACACCAAGAACACGCGCGTTTTTTCAGTTTGCCCAGATTTGCATTTTCCATTCAATCTTACTGAATACGTAATTTATAACATGCAATCCACATATCATTATGTTCGCCTCAACCTCACGATCATGTCTATGTACTTTAATTTCATTTAAATTAAACATACAACAAGAAATCACGAAGAGACCTCAAGAACCCTAATTTCTGCATGAAGGCCAGGATTTTTGATACACGATTCAAACAATGTAATTAATTGAGGAAAACATTCCATGCATGATTATGAACATATGGGCCAAATTATTGTGCGAGGAAATATGCATAGATTGAGAGATGCCCAAGTTTAGGCTTACCTCCAAGTCGTGACAGCAAGTTCAGATGTGATTTTGAGTTGGAGGTGTTACAGACAAGTTGTGATGATCTGGACAGCTTCCCTACACCATATGGAGTGTGTTGAACACTTGGATTGATTGAAATGGACTGGATCAGTTTATGGCATCTCAGCTGCAGACTTCACTTCAAACTTGTGTGGATGGCAAGTGATTTGTGAAATTGATGTTTCAGATGTTATGTGAGTGTTTGATCAGCTCATATATGATGTATGTGAGGTGTGTGAGTGATTGGTTTGTGCAGAATTGCTCTCAAACTCAAAACCCGATAGCTACCTTTGCTAAGAAAGCCATTTTTGCCAAGAGAAAGAGATTTTGAGGAAAGCATCTGTTAGATGGCTTTGATGTACTTAAACTGACCACAATTGAGCTCTATTTATAGTAGAGCAAGTTTGTTTGCAAGGAATAGTACATGGCAGCTGGTAAGTAGGTTCCCTCAATGTTGGCCAATGGAAATGAAAGTCTCCTCTAGCCATTGACTAGAGGTTAGGGCACAGAGCTTTGGTCCCCTTGGTCTTGGATAAGTCTTGACTGATTTCAGATGAGAATGGCTCAGTCCATGCCCACCTTGATGGTTTCAATTGATGCCTCATTCCAAATTTGAAGTCTTGTCCCTATTTTGGCCATTCTAGGTTCAACATGGCTATTTCTTGTTCCATGGACTTTGGAGGCTTGGCTCAGTGATTGTCCCCTTTAGATTCCATCCTCTGAGGTGTCCAAGTGGATTGGAGCAATTGGAATTGGCTGATTTTGGCAAATCGAGCCAAAATGCAAATTCTGCCTTGCTTTGACAGATTTCAGCAAGGCAAACTTGCCAATGTTGTATCTCATGATGTAGGTTGAATTTGGCAATGTTCTTGGCCATTTTGGAAAGCTCTTACATGATACAACAACTGTTTGAACAAGTTGGTTTTGATCTCTTTTGATTCCAAGTGAAAAATCCCCCTACATTGGCAAAAAGTGAAGGCAAATTCTGACTTAGTGAAAATTTCACTAAATGTTGGAAAAAGTGACTTTTTCACCTTTTCAGCCACTTTGATCATTCCATAACTCAAAATCCTTAATGAAATTGGAATGACTTGTAGTTGAAGTTTTTGTAGGTGATAATGAGGGCTACAAATCCATCTTTGGATGAGAAAAAAATGGCCTTGTGGTTTAGAAGTTATGGTCCTCCCAAAGTTGGTACCTTTGCCACTTTATTTTTAACTTAGAAAAATTTCTAAGTTTTATGGTTACCCCTTTTACAAGTTATCTCACTTTTCTTGATTTTTCTTGATGAATGATGATTCAAATTATACATTAACATCATTTTAGGGTTAAAAATCCATTTTGGTGAAAAAACTCAAAAAGTCAAAGTTGACTTTTGTGCACAGTTGACTTTTTATCAGATGAATTCCAAACTGTGAAATTCTTCAGGAAATCATGTCCTTGACCTAAATCAAACTTGATGGACATGTTCCATGGGTGTCATAGGGTATATTCAATCATGTATTAGGGTTTGGGAGCATGTCTTGGTCAAAAGTCAAAGTTACAGTTGACTTTTCCCTTAAAACCCTAATTGTGGTGCATCCCCTGAGGCAAAATTGACTTGATGCATGGGTTCATGAGGTTCCATGAAGTATATTAGGTCATGTTTTTGGATCATTGCCTTGTGCCAGATGAAAATTTCCATCTGGAGGCCCTGGTCGACCAAAACCTAATTTGGTGACACTGTCGATCTTGAGACTTGATCCACCTAGAAGGGAGCAGCCTTGTGCTTAATCCTTGAAGTGGGAGTCCTTTTTGATCCATTGTGGATGTTTGAAGAGATTTAGACAAGTTGAAGATCATGTCATTTCTTGATTGATCTTTGTCTAAGCACTCAGAGAGGGCTTGAAACCCTAATTTTGATTGTATTAGATGCTCACCCATCTTTGGGGAGACTGATGAAGCATGATGGTTCATCCACATTGTGATGATGATTTTCATAATGATGGGAAATCTAAGTGGTCAAAATTTGGGGTATTACAGAGGTCATCATGATAGTTAAGATCGGAGAGGATGATAATAGAGAGTGAGTTGTTATGAGGGAGAGTAGAGAGAATGAGGAGAAAAAGCGATTAGGGTATCTTTATGAGCGAAAGAGGAATAGGAAAGTTTTTGAAACCTTAAAGAGATAAACATCGTACAGGGGATAAATAAATGAATGTAATAAAGTTTTAAGTCAATCTCAAGAAAATTACTGTTCGTTTGATTTGAATAAATATAGTGATTTAGATATAATCTAATCACATGAAAAAATTATTTTCTAATTAAATGACACGTCAGAACTGACTTAGAAGAAAAGTTTATCAGAACTGAGACACATCTCACAAAAGTGATTCTGATGATTTTAAAATTCTTGTTTATTCTGACTAAACACTTTGGTTCTGAAATACTTTCACTCTGGACAGTAGTCCATTTTCAGATGTTTTAAAATAATTTGAAATCTATCTTCAGCTAAGGGTTTTGAAAAAATATCAGCCCATTGATGGTCTGTATTAATGAATTTTAAGCATAAGGTTCCCTTCTGAACATAGTCTCTGATAAAATGGTGTTTTATTTCAATGTGTTTAACCCTAGAATGTAAAGTTGGATTTTTACTTAACCAAATAGCAGCAGTATTATCACAGAAGATAGGGATGTTACTCTCATATATCTGATAGTCCTCCAGCTGATTTTTCATCTAAAGCATTTGTGTACTGCATAGAGAAGCAGAGATGTATTCAGCTTCTGCTGTAGAGAGAGTAATTGTAGATTGCCTTTTGCTTGACCATGAGATTAAGTTGTTCCCTAGGAACTGACAGTTTCCAGATGTGCTCTTTATTTCTAACTTCTCTGTTTTGGAGACGCCATTTGTTTCTACTGGGGAAAGCGAGTCTCTTGAGAGACTGTTTTCATTTGGGATCTTTCATCATACTTTTCTCGGGATCTTCCCGGAGAAATGCCATATGATGGGGTCCAATTTTGAGGTGTCGATGACCTTTTCATCAGCGACTTTTCGGAGAAATACTGATGTACTGCCGAATCTCTGTTTAAGAGGCTTTCTCTGGGGATTTTCCTTAATTCGGGAAAGCGAGGATATCATCTTCAATGGCGAAGAGTGATACTTATTGAAAGTTTTCTCTGGCTTTTCAGAGGTTCAAGTTATCAAAGTGGTCAAGGACCAACTTCTTTCCAGAATTAAACTGGAAGCGAGGTTGTTCAGACACAGTATTTCCTGACGAGGAAAGAACTGACAAACTCGATTGAGAGGACTTCTACCACTAGGGGACAGGACCGACTAGAGTGATAGTGATGCAATATGAAATGTGAATGCAAATAAAATGCATGAAGTATGTATGTATATGCTGACAAAACAGACGCGACATACAGACTAATGGATGAACACAATTGGATACTCGGCCATCGCGGGGCGAAGAAGTACCGTTGATTCAAAATAGCAATTCCACCTTGCTTAGGAGAGATAGTCCTGTTGGGAGCTATGTGGATCGGGCTTAGGAGATGAGAACTCGGCCGAGGTGTGTCAGACGAAACAAGGTCTCTGACACAGTTGATCCCTTCATTCAGGCATACTGGCTTAGAAGGAGTACTTTGATTCTGCACTTTGAAATTCGCTTACTTCGGGAGAAGCAATCGATGTTCTTCTGATGTTCAACAGTCAAAAGAAATGCCATCTTTAATTTAAAAGCAGAAAAAGTTTTAACAAGTAAATTCATTTTTGTTTTATTTCAAGAATCGCTGATTAAGTTTAAACAACGTCGTTCTGTAAAGCTAAAGCAAGTTAAGAATTACAAACAAAAGCACAAAGGCTCAAATTTTATTGATAAGATGGAGATCAGCCAAACGCGTGATTCCAAAGAGTATATACAAAGTTAGAAAATGGTAATTTACAGGGAAAAGGGCTACGTTGAAATATAACGACCACTATCCTTCTACCAACTTTGAATTTGGGGCATCCTGAGCTTCCGTCGAAGATGACCTTTGACTGGAGTTTTCTGACAGATGATGCAACTGCTGCTGAGGGACTTGCCTCTGTTGAACATAGTTACTTTCCATTATCCCTAATTTTTGTCTGGATTGTACTATGAGATTTCCAATCCATCGGGATGATTTTTTTTCATGTCTCTAACTTTTGCCTGGACTGCCCTTTCGGGTTTTCAATCCACCAAGACGTTTTTTTTTTTATTTTTTTTTTTAGGCGAAGTATTTCTTGACTACATCAACATTCGTGGGGTAGGCAAATTCCTCTCCGTCCATGGTTGCAAGTCTCAAGGCGCCGCCTGAGAAAGCTTTCGTGACCACATAGGGGTCATCATAATTTGGGGTCCATTTGCCCCGAGAGTCAGAGAGAAATGATTGTATCTTCTTGAGCACGAGGTCTCCTTTTCTGAAGACACGAGGTCGGACCTTTTTGTCGAACGCCCTCTTCATTCTCTGTTGATACAACTGACCGTGGCATAGTGCCGTGATTCTCTTTTCTTCGATCAGATTCAGTTCGTCGTGTCGGCTTTGACACCATTCAGCTTCGGTGAGCTTAGCTTCCATCAATACTCGGATTGACGGGATCTCTACTTCTATGGGGAGCACTGCTTCCATGCCATACACTAGAGAGAAAGGGGTTGCCCCTGTTGAAGTGCGGACAGATGTGCGATAACCGTGAAGAGCAAAGGGTAACATCTCGTGCCAGTCTTTGTAGGTTACAACCATCTTTTGAACGATCTTCTTGATGTTCTTGTTAGCCGCTTCTACCGCTCCGTTCATCTTGGGTCGGTAGGGGGATGAGTTATTATGTTCGATCTTGAACTCTCCACACAACTCTTTCATCATCTTGTTGTTTAAGTTAGATCCATTATCAGTAATGATCTGGCTCGGAACACCATAACGGCAGATGATCTTGTTTTTGATAAATCGGACAACCACTTGTCGGGTTACATTGGCGAATGACGCTGCTTCGACCCACTTGGTAAAATAATCAATGGCTACCAGGATGAACCGATGTCCGTTTGAAGCCTTGGGCTCAATCATACCAATCATGTCGATTCCCCATATGGAAAAAGGCCACGGGAAAGAAAGAACTTTGAGATGTGACGGCGGTACATGAATTTTGTCGGAGTATATCTGACACTTGTGACACCTCCTCATGTACTTGTAGCAGTCGGATTCCATGGTCAACTAATAATACCCGGCCCTGAGAATTTTTCTCGCCATTGTGTGTCCGTTGGCATGAGTGCCAAAGGATCCTTCATGAATTTCTTTTATGAGCATGTCTGCTTCTGGTCTGTCGACACATCGGAGCAAGACCATGTCAAGATTTCTCTTATAAAAAGTGTC
Organism: Lathyrus tuberosus; assembly: GCA_022829125.1. Taxonomy (NCBI): domain Eukaryota; kingdom Viridiplantae; phylum Streptophyta; class Magnoliopsida; order Fabales; family Fabaceae; genus Lathyrus; species Lathyrus tuberosus. The sequence goes on along the minus strand of JALAZF010000653.1, from coordinate 2,021,603 downwards.
ACCGCTCAGGAAGAAGTTTCCAGCCAATCTTCTGAGGGTTTTCCTGTCTTTTCTGAGTGCCCCAGATGGGTACTCTTGTTTCTGAAGAAAGCATTTGATATCGTGATACCAAGGTCTGTCGTCTATGACTGCTTCAATCATGAAGATGTAAGCGGGCCGTTCAAGGCGCATGATGTCGATCTTAGGTATGTCATTCCATCGACCTACACTAATCATGGAAGAGATAGTGGCTAATGCATCAGCCATGTGATTCTCATCACGAGGGATGTGATGAAACTCAACTCTGTTGAAGAAGGGTAGCAACCTTCTTGCATAGTCTTTGTAAGGAATCAATCCTGATTGGTATGTGTTCCAATCTCCTTTTATCTGATTAATAACCAAGGCTGAGTTGCCATATACGTCTAAGTTTTTGATCCTTAAATCAATCGCTTCTTCGAGACCCATGATACATGCTTCGTATTCGGCCTCGTTGTTCGTACATTTGAACGTAAGTCTGGCAGTGAAAGGAATGTGGGAACCCTGAGGGGTAACAATGATTGCCCCAATTCCGTTTCCATAATGATTGACTGCTCCGTCAAAGATAAGTCCCCACTGGGAACCTGGTTCTGGCCCTTCACTGGGTAGCGGTTCATCGCAATCTTTCATCTTTAGATACATGACATCTTCGTCTGGGAAGTCAAACCCGATTGATTCTTGATCGTCAATCGGTTGATGAGCCAAATGATCGGCTAAAATACTTCCTTTAACGGCTTTCTGAGCATGGTACTCTATGTCATATTCTGATAGTAGCATCTGCCAACGGGCAATCCTTCCCGTGAGAGCAGGTTTTTCAAAAATGTACTTGATTGGATCCATTTCGGAGACCAACCAAGTAGTATGACGAATCATGTACTGGCGAAGACGTTTGGCTGCCCAAGCCAAAGCACAGCAAGTTTTCTCAATCATTGTGTACCGAGTCTCGCAGTCGGTGAATTTCTTGCTTAGATAGTAAATGGCAGACTCTTTCCTTTTAGTTTCGTCTTGTTGGCCAAGTACACATCCCATTGAGTCCTCTAGGACTGTGAGGTAAATGATCAGTGGTCTTTCTTCCACTGGAGGTGATAGAATCAGAGGATTCAACAGATATTCCTTAATACTGTCGAAGGCGGTTTGGCAATCTTCTGACCAAACGCAATCCTGGTTCTTTTTCAATAACTTGAAAATCGGCGCACAAGTGGCAGTCATAAGGAATATGAATCTGGAGATGTAGTTCAAACGTCCCAAGAATCCTCTGACTTGTTTTTCAGTTTTCAGAGAAGGCATTTTTTGAATGGCCTTGACCTTGTCAGGATCAACTTCAATTCCTTTCTGGCTGACGATGAACCCTAGTAGTTTCCCTGAACGGACACCAAAGGTGCACTTGTTAGGATTCAAGCGGAGCTTGAATTTTCTTAGACGTTCGAACAATTTTGACAGATGTTCAACGTGCTCGTCCTCTGTTCTTGATTTTGCAATCAAATCATCGACATATACCTCGATTTCTTTGTGTATCATGTCATGAAACAGAGTAGTCATGGCCCTTTGATAGGTTGCCCCGGCATTCTTCAAACCGAACAGCATTACCTTGTAACAAAAGGTACCCCATGGGGTAATGAACGAAGTTTTCTCCATGTCTTTCGGCGCCATTTTGATCTGGTTATAGCCCGAGAATCCATCCATGAAGGAGAATACTTTGAACCTTGCTGTACTGTCTACCAGCATGTCAATGTGTGGTAAAGGAAAGTCGTCCTTTGGACTTGCCTTGTTTAGATCTCTGTAATCAACACACATTCTGACCCTTCCATACTTTTTGGGAACGGGTACGATGTTGGCTAACCATTGGGATATTCAGATGTAGCGAGGAAACCCGCGTCGATCTGTTTTTGTACCTCCTCCTTGATTTTGATGGCCATGTCCGGGTGAGTGCGTCTCAACCTTTGCTTTACTGGCGGACATTCCGATCTTAATGGTAAGTGATGTTCCACGATGCTGGTATCCAACCCTGGCATATCCTGATAGGACCAAGCGAATACATCGGGGAATTCTTTGAGAAGCTTTATCAAACCCTCTCTAGCAGTTGGACTGAGCAATGCTCCGATCCTGATTTCTTTTCTCTCTTTTTCTGAACCCAAGTTTACCGTTTCCAACGGCTCTTTGTGAGGTTCAATGGACCTTTCCTCTTGTCTGAGTAGTCGGGAGATCTCTTCTGGAATTTCGCTGTCATTGTCTTCTTCAGCCTCGAATACCGGGAACTCAAAGTTGGGAGAAGGCATCGGATCGTATGTTTCAACTGGGTATAAAACAAGCAATCTGCATGACGTGATGATTCGTTTTTAGAAGAGATAGAGAAAATGCAAGTGTGTGCAGTGTTTTTATTTTACTGCTTGTTTTTATTATTGAATGTTTTTTAGGATTACCATTTTCTGAAAAAGCAAAAAGAGAAAACAGCAATTAATGCGGAAATTACAGAACGACGTTATTTTATTAATGAACAAGTCGAATCTTGAAACTACAGCCCTATAAAACAAAACTCTGTCGCTCTGGGCAAAGTGAAGAGGGAAATTTACAAAAAGCGAGCCCTATCAAAACATCCATTTCACCTGGGCAGGGTGAAAGGTTAAAGGTGGCAATTACTTCGACTGATGAACGACCTTCGGAACCTCGACAGCAACCCATTGGCGGCGAACTCCTCGGTGAATCACAAAGTCTGGCACCTTCCTTGATTTGTCTTCAGAAATGATGCTGATTTCTGGTGGAGTAGGATCGTTGGAATCTGTCTCCCAAGCAGAATTGTCGTAGGAGGATTCCTCTGTTGCACTTTGCATATCATTGGTGCTCTCAGCTGTATCTCCCCATCCAGTTGACTGGATATCTTCGAGCCTGATACGAGAGCTTTCGGGAGCAGTGTACTTGACCATATAGTCAAATTTTCCACTTGGTTCTCCGAGAGTGTCCCAAACTTCTTTAGAACTGGAGGAGTCATCTCTCTCAATGACGTTGACCTCGGGAAAAGCATAGTTGATGAATTCTAGTCCTGCAAACGTTGCGAATTCATCTTCATGTTGAGTAGTTTCTGAATGACCTGAGTGTTGATCCCATGACATGGTGGGGACACAGGTATTCTGTTCAATGACGCTCAGCTGAGTTTCATTACTCGGCTGACTTTCTTGCCCCAAGTTTCCTGGGTAAGGCTGCCACATTGGCAGACCATCCATTGGGCCATAGTGATTGCGATCAAAGTTTTCTTTCATCAGAGTGTCTTCCTCTAATGAATTTGGCGGAGCATGGCATCCTTCCTGATCACAATCTTCGTAGATCATTTCGACATCTGATCTTGGTATAAATCTCAGACTTTCTGTAGGAAAGCAAAAAGGCATAGGCACCTCTTCCTGAGACATATAGCCGTCCTTGTTAAGGTAGGACTTCCATTCTTCATCTGTGTCAGAGGGATCTTCCTCATTGATAGCATGAACTGTCTGAGACACTGGGTGAAGAAAACCTCCACTGTGGAAGAAGTTTTGAAGGGGATGAAGACTTTCATCGTTGGCGGCTGTCTGGGTACAGGTTGCAGAAAAACCAAGACCCTTCTTTGTTTTATTGTCAATAGGAATGACAAGCCGTCCCCATCCTTTTGTATCGGTACTCTCGACCGCTTTGATAGCATCTTTGTATGAAGAAATTGAAGTTCCTTCTTCAGATTGATCGTTCTTGCTCACCGATAGTGCTTGGAACTGAGTTCCAATAACCTCCTCGGGTTCCACACAAGTAGATGATGATAAGTTACTCACGAGCAAGGCTTGTTCCCCACAAACCGTGACAAGTTGATTGTTCTGGACGAACTTTAGCTTTTGGTGGAGGGTCGAAGTGACCGCTCCAGCCTGATGTATCCAAGGTCTTCCTAATAAACAATTGTATGTTGGCCGGATGTCCATGACCTGGAAAGTGATTTGGAAAGTGTGAGGACCAATAGTTATGGGAAGATCCACTTCGCCGATAACTGTTTTTCTGGATCCGTCGAATGCTTTGACGACGACCTCGCTGACTCTCATCGGAGGGCCCTTGAATGATAATTGCGTCAAAGTGGACTTCGGCATAACATTCAGGGCTGACCCTGTGTCTACCAGTATGTTGGCTAAAGCATCGCCCTGGCAGTTAACTGTAATGTTGAGCGCCATGTTATGACGACGACCCCCTTCGGGTAATTCCTCATCACTAAATCCCAAATTGTTGCAGGAAGTGATGTTAGAGACAATACTATCGAACTGTCTGATTGTTACATCCTGTTCCACAAAGGCTTGCTCCAAGACTTTCTGTAGAGCCTCCCTGTGGGCTTCTGAACTGAGTAACAGCGATAATACTGAGATCTTTGAAGGAGTCTGTAACAGTTGATCAACAATGTTATATTCACTCCTTTGGACGAGCTTTAGCATCTCATCCTTGTCTTTTGAAAAGTCGAGATTACCAGATTGACTGACTGGTGGATCAGGAATTTCTGCCTGAAGTTTCTTTTCTTTGTTGGATTCTCCAACCCCTCGGTTGAAGATTCGACCGCTCCGTGTTACACGACTGATGTCTGCAATATTCACGACGGAGGGTAATGGAATTTCCTTTCCATTCTCGATTATTGTTGCACCGTATTTGTAAGGGATCGTCTTAGCTGATTCATACGGTAGTGGCCCTGGTAGATAGATGACTATGGGAACCTTCTGATTTTTTTGATCGTCATAAGTAACCTTGATCCGTTCCCGGTTGGGAACTCTAGATTTGTCAAGTAGAGGGACGATGGCAAAAACATCCCTGGTCCTGTGATGACCAGAGATCGTGACAACATCCTCAACTTGATCGGCAAGGTAGTTCGGCGACCAAATGATGGGTCCAGAACCTGGATATGGACGAATTTCTCCATGATCGACCTGACCCTGAAGAGCTGCTCTCACCCTTGGTTACTTTCCGAACAGACGCTACAACTGTCATAGTTGTATGGTGGCACCTGGCCACGCCCACTTTGAATACAATGTAACCTCACTTTGACGATGAGTAGGATTCCTGTTATTGATACTAATCTGCTGAGTATCTTCGTCCATATAGATTGGCATCCACCAGTGATTTAACAAGTACTGAAGTGCCTCCTGGACAAGGGTACAACCTCGATCGTTTTCGCAACCTGCTTTACAGTTTTGGTAATCATGTGATATTAAGAATCCGAGTCGGACCTGCTCAGCATGTAACTCTACCAGGTTGGTATTCATCACGCGGATATCGAAGATCTGAACCATGTTGATTTGATAGGAGTTCCTATCATGGTAGTCTTGGATCCATCCAAGATTCATCTAACGCTGGAGGGCCTCTTGTATGAAAGAGCATCCCTGTTTGTTTACCGAACAAATTAGACAGGAACTGTAATCATGCCGCGGCAGATTATGATACTGGCTTTGCCTTGAGTGCATCGCCACCAAGTTGACATTCATCACACGGATGTCGTGGTTTTGAATGACGTTAGAATTCGTATAAACCATGTTAACTCCACGAACTCGGTGCTCTTGGATCCATCCAAGATCCATTTGTTCCTGCAGAGCTGCTTGCACCACAGAACATCCTTGGTTATCTTTAGAGCAGATATCACACTGGTGATAGTTATGAGGTGGCACATGGCCATATCCACTCTGTCTACAATGCATCTTGACCAAATTGGTCCCCAACAAGAGTACATCATGAATTTGATAGGCATTGTTAGTCTCTTTCTCAATCAGATTGACTGCAGCTTTCTCATGTTGAGGCAGCGGGTTCGTAAGAACATTAGGATTCGTATCTTTGAAAGATAAGAGCCCGCTCCTAACAAGCTTTTGCACGTCGGATTTGAAATTGAGGCAAGTCTCAATGTTATGCCCTGAACCTCCTTGATGATAAGGACATGTTTGATCCGCTTTAAACCAAAAAGGCGGATTTTCCAGAACTGAAAGGGGAGACTTAGTCTGAATGTGCCCCTTAGCCAGCAGTAACGGAAACAGCTCTGCGTACGTTACGGGTATAGGATCAAATCCTGGTGGCCGTATTGTACGGTTGTTGTTGTATGGAGGACGAGCCTGGTGAAGAGGCTGTTGTGTCCTTTGTTGGTCAGGTTGGCTCTGCGAAACCTGAGGTTGATACATAGGAACAGGCGCGGGGCCGATAGCAAGAGTAACTGCTGCTACTGGCTGATAACGACGCCTTTGCTTTCCGATAGAGATATTCCCAATATCTTGCTCTTTTTTCTTAGGGAGAGCACTACCGTATTTTTTAGTACCGCTCGTCGATCCAGTGTCTTTTACCAAACGTCCTTCTCGGTAGGCTTCCTCAAGACGTACGCCCATGCCGACCATTTCGGTGAAATCACTGGGCGCACTGGCAACCATTCGGTCATAGTAAAATGAGCTTAAGGTCTTTAAGAAGATTTTTGTCATCTCTTTTTCCTCAAGAGGTGGACAAATTTGAGCGGCAATTTCATGCCACCTTTGAGCATACTCCTTAAAGGTTTCCTTGTCCTTTTGTGACATTGATCTGAGTTGATCTCTGTCGGGTGCCATGTCCAAATTGTATTTGTATTGTTGGACAAAGGCAGTACCAAGATCTCTGAATGTACTGATCGTAGTACGGTTTAAACCCATGTACCATTTGAGTGCGGCACCGGTTAAACTATCCTGGAAGTAGTGAATCAGCAGGTCCTGATTCTCCGTCTGAGCTGACATCCGCCAAGCGTACATCACCAGATGGCTCTGAGGGCAAGAGTTACCCTTGTATTTTTCAAAGTCGGGCACTTGGAACTTGTGCGGGACTTTTACATTTGGGACCAAGCAGAGGTCTGCGGCGTCCTTTCCAAATAGATCTTGACCGCGAATGGCTTGCAGCTCTTTCTGCATTTCCTGGAACTGTTCCTGGAATTCCTCCATTCTGTCAAACATAGTTTCCTTCTTACCAGAAGGTGTTGGCGGAATCTGTCCTTCCGGGACAGTGTGCACCACAGGGGGTGGTACCGTGACTACGGCTGTAAGTCTTGGCGCCTCCCAAAGTTTGTAACCTTCAGGAGTCTTGAGTATGCCCCTGGCATCTTCGCTTTCCCGAAGTTTGTAACCTTCAGGCCCAGCGGCTTCTGTTGCGATTCTCTGATCTTAAGTGATCGGCGGAACATATCCTTCCGGGATATAGTTAACAGGCATGCCCCAAGGACGATCTTTCGGTATCTGATACCTAGGATCATACTTTTCTATGATGGGCGTTGAGGTGATCTCTGAGATCACAGTTCTTTGTAGCTGAGCTTCTACCATGGCTTGCATGTCGTTATGAAGCTTTCTCATATCCTCTCTCAGAGTGTCGATCTCTTCTTTCAACTCTCTGTTTTCTTCCTCAAGATCATCCATCTTTTTCTGACGATTGGCCCGAGTATTATACGAATGAGACAGTTTGACTCTAGAATCGAGACACAAACGTGAGATTCGTAGGTAAGGAGAATACGCGATGTGAGAATGATGAATGCAATGATTATATTAAATGTTTTTAGGTTTAATTAAAATAAACTTAGACAATTAGATTTCAAATATCAAGCAGTGGGGAAACCCCTTTTTATTGAATTCCAAAAGATTACAGAAATGGAAATACAGTAGATTACAAAGTGCAGAAACAGAAACCTAAACTAATGGGTCCCGAGTCCTCTCTGAGGAGAAACCGGGTGCTGACTCTGGTATCTTCCTTTTCTTTGACCGGGGCGCTTGGGCCGTTGTCGGGTTGTCATTCCTTTGCCAAGTGAAAGGAGTGAGCAAATTCCTTTGATCATCTTGATTTTCTACAGCATGCTGCTCCAAAATTTCAATCAGAGCATCTTTCTCTCTCAGTAGTTGCTGTATTTGGATACACTCTACGTTGAGGGTGCGGTACTTGTTCTTCCAAGACCTTCTTTCCTTTTGAACTTTGTTGAGAGTAACCTAAAGCCTTTCAGTTTCCGTCATGAAGTACATGACAATTTCCCTCGGCGGAAGAATTCCGTAACGAGGATAAGGCATCTTTAACTTGAGAGCTCTAGTTTGTACCCAATGGAGATAAGGCTCCACCGAGACACAGTCCAGTTTTCCCAGAGACTCTCGTCCTTTCTTATGAACATGTTTCCAAGCTTGCACTATTTCCATCTTTAGTGCTCTGTCACTTTCTCCTTCTTTGAAGAAAAGACCTTCCAGATGAACACCCAGTGGGATGTGTCTCATCGGGTATCCAAATTGATGAAGAACTAATATCGGATGATAGTTGATTCCTCCTTTAGTTCCTATGAGGGGTACGCTGGGGAAGTTTCCACAACGGTCAATGATTCTGATTCCCTCATAAATCCTATTACACCAATCTATATCAGAGTTGGTGAGGGACATGATCTTCTGCGACCAACGTAAGACACTCTTGCAATCCCAAAAAGCGGCAGACTTGGGCAAGTGAGAGATAAACCACTTGTAAAGCAAAGGTACACAGCATGTGATCTCCCCTCCGCTGTACAAATTTCCCAAGTGTACAGAATGATACGCATCTGCAAGCAAAGTCGGCACAGGGTTTCCAATGAGAAAAACCTTAATAGCGTTGATATCGACGAAGTTATTGATGTTGGGAAACAAAAATAATCCGTAGGTGAGCAAGACAAAGATGCTTTCAAAAGCAGTCTCGTTCCCTATACTAGCGAAGTACAGAGCTTTCTTGGTCAAGAACTGGGCTGGAAAACCTTGGGTGCCACCCTTAGTGGTCATGTGAGTCCGGACCTCAGACTCGTCCAAATGAATTGCTATTGCAATAGTCTGATTCTTTGGAATTTCTTCCAGTCCAGAAAATGGAGCTCGATCAGTGATATGTAAATCAGTCAGATGAGAATACTCCTCCAGCGTTGGTGATAGCTGGTAATCCGGGAATGTGAAACAATGATAAACCGGATCGTAAAACTGAATGAGCGCGTCCATGATTCCCTCAATCACATGGACTCTTAACAGTGGTAGCAAACCACCGTGCTTGGCTCTGAAAGCCTCTGGGTTAACGACCATCCTTGCTAACTTTCTCAAATCCCCTAGCTTTGGAACCTTGAAGGTATACTGGTGAGTTCTCCTTCTACCGAAATCCATTAGCGTAATCCTCTTCTCTGATATTTGCAATCACAGTCTTAGTTTAATTTGAAAAACAGAGAGACTAGAAGAGAAAGTTTTTTGAATGTTTTAATGTTTTATTAAATGGATGCATGAATGCAGCACACAAAAACATAGAAAAAACATGGGGTCAAAGGGTCGTTGTCATGAAGTCAAGGCTCTACCCATCCCCACTGGTTTATACTAGGGTGATTTTTGTACCTGTACTCATTATCATCAGCTCCTCCCAGGAAAGCAGAACAACAAGCGGATCGCCAGCGAGTTGTGTGCAATCTTAGAGTAAGTGCTATTCACCGAGAATAGATCACCAGCCTCAAATGAGGGTAGTATCGCGTAACAACTATTTCCGATAGCTTCCGCACTACGAAAAAGGTTGGCTTTTCTTAAGTGTATACTCAATCTCACCACATGCGGCATCACACGCATTCCCAGTAGCAGAAAAATAAACACGTATAGCAATTAGGAAAAGCAGTATATATATTTGTCCTAATCATCCTAGACTTATAAAGCTATGAATCTTAAGTTCCTGACAGAAATGGGTTCCCCGGCGGAAGCCCCAATCTGTGGTTCCCTGCCTAAGAGATGGACCAGCATAGGTCAATCTTTCTCTTCGGTAGAGTTCCCATTTTCCGTAGAAAATGGGGATGATGCCCTAAGGCAGAAAAGGAGACTCCCCAGCAGAGTCGCCATTTGTGTAAATTTTCACACAAGAGAAGTAGAAAGAAAGGAACAGGCCCCACGGTGGGCGCCACTTTTCTGTAGCGAGCGATTTTGGACGCGGTTCTTAAGCGCTGGTCGCTCTCTGCGGTTTGAGCTTAAAACTACAGGTTGATTCATTTTTTATCCTATTGTGAGCTGAATAAGGAAGGGAAATAGATGTCTCCAATTAACCCTGCTTTGCATACTGAGTTTAAACAGCGGTCTGTTAGGTTACGGATGCTATCAATGTGGGGGGGCCTTGTACTGGTTATTTGTATTTTCGCCAATACGGTTCTTTCTTTCTTTTTTCTAGGCAAAGGGTTTCTGACGGGGAATAAGGATTAGGATGTTAGGACTGATGCTTTTGAATTACGGCTTTTGATTGATGGGGATATGGGATTTGGGTTTTTTGTTGATTGCGCTCGCTAAGATCTTTTCTTTCGATCTTATGCCTACGTATTCCCGTTTACCGAAACAGGGAAATCAGAGCGTTCGTAGTTCCTCCTATTCTATGGGAGGAAATTGGTTTTTGGTGTCTTGTTCAAAGCCCAAGACGTGAAGCGAAAGGTAATTTGGATCTTGTTCAAAGCCCAAGATGTGAAGCTGAAAGGTCTATTTGTGTCTTGTTCAAAGCCCAAGACGTGAAGCTGAAAGACCTCGACTTTAGAGAGAATTTGCAATCTCTAAAGAGGGGGAAGGAGAATTACTTTAACTGGGATACGCGGATCCGAGCAATGCCATAATTTCCGAAGAAAGGGTTTTAACCTGAAGGAGAGACTTTAACTCAGTGTAGAGCAATGCCATCTTTCCTTAGGAATTTCTCATGCTAAAAGAGGGACAGTGGCATGGATATAGATGATCCAGAGGCTTGCCGCTTACAGCGATTAGATGAAGGGAAAGGAGTTGTTGATGTTTGTGTACTGTGAACGAGGCACATTTTTTTGATGCTAAAAGGTTGATTGGATCAACCAGTGGTTTTCTTATACAAAGCCTAAGAGGAGGCTAATTTCCGCTAGGAAAATCATTATACAAAGCCTAAGAGGAGGCTATTTTGTGTCTCGTACAAAGCCCGAGAGAGAGGCTAAAGGTTTTTGACCCAATGGGGCATATCGTTATACAAAGCCTAAGAGGAGGCTAGCAAAGAGTTGACTCAGTTGGAGAATCTTTTATACTCAGTAAGAGAGTGTTTTTGTATCTCGTACAAAGCCCGAGAGAGAGGCGAAAAGGTTATTTTGACTCCACTGGGGAGAATTTTGGTATCTCGTACGAAGCCCGAGATGGAGGCTATTGTAACTGTTTCAGTTGAGTGACGGATCCAATATACTGATTTAAAAGAGAAAATCAGTTCTTATATGAGTAACACTTACACAGGGATTTAATTTGAGGATCAGGGATATCTCCTTCTCTTTGAGGAAACGGGAAATCCAAAGAGTATTGAGACTGTCCGAGTCTGCGGGTTTCCTTCCTATTTAACGAAGGGTGCTTGAGAATGTCTTTGAGACTCAAGGAAGTTAGACTGTCCAAGTCTAGAGTTTTATCTTTTGTACTATGCTTCGAGAAACAGTAGTAGACTCTGTGAAAGGACTGTTCTATGAGGATGACTAGTTTCTGTTCCTATACCTCTAGGAGGTCGTCGGGACAATTTGTACGAAGCCCAAGAGGAGGCTGGAATCTTTTAAGAAGCCGACGGGTCCTTGTACGAAGCCCAAGAGGAGGCTATCATTCCCGGAGGAAGAGATCATTATACGAAGCCTAAGAGGAGGCTGTGAATACTTCTAAGAAGCCGTAGGGTCCTTGAATAATGCCAAAGAGGAGGTCGGGTTGCTTTTAGGAAGCCTGTGGGTCCTTGTATGATGCCCAAGAGGAGGCCGATGCTTTTAAGAAGCCCGTGGGTCCCAAACCAAAGAAAAGTTCAGGAAAACTCTTTTAGAGTTAAAACCACTGGTAAACGTGCGAGGTTTACTATCCAGTGACTTTAACTTTTAGAGAGAGTCCGAACCGTTCGGCGGTTTGAAGAAATTCAAGAGAAGTTTCACCGAGAATAATTCATCTCTGGGGGATAGAATTTCTTGACGATTCCTAAGGAGCACAGCCGAAGAGAAGACTGTATCTGGTGCTCCTATTGGGGATCTAGGCGTCTATTTCTACGAATAAATGAAACGGCGTCACCTAGTTCTAGACGTAGTAGCCGGGGAAACTCGAAATATCTATACTATTATTACACAGTATATACTAGTTTATGAAAGGAGACTTACAGTGAGCAGCCCCACAATACAGTTTATAATATGAAAGCAGTAAACGAAAGCGATAACCACTTACTCGGTTGTAGAGCTTCCATGCTGTTTGGTTAGTTGTTCAACAAAGAAAGATTAAAAACAACAGTATATTCAAAATTAAAGGAGAAAGTGCTTTGAAAAAGAAAGATCTGGGGCTTACAGCTCAAGGAGAGGCCCAGGGTTTTATCAGTGAGCGCACTGTTTGAATTTGTACAGAGGGACTTATACAAGTGACTGTGGCCCAAAATGGTTTTCTGTACAAAGGGATGGGTCTTACACTCTCTCAAGAGGCCCAAAGTATTTTAAAGAAAAAGAAATGGGTTTTACTACTCGAGGGTAGGCCCAGATGGTTTTTATTTTTAAACAGGCGACGATCGCGCTGTTTGCTTGTACAGAGGGACTTATACAATGAGTGAGGCCCAAAAAGTTTTTGTACAAGGGGGGATGGGTCTTACACTCTCTCAAGAGGCCCAAAGAGTTTTGAGATAAATAAATGGGTCTTACTACTCGAGGGTAGGCCCAGATGATTTTTGAAAAGGCGACGATCGCGCCGTTTGTTTTTTTGACGGTATCGGGACTTATACAATAAGTGAGGCCCAAAGATGATTTGGTCAAAAAAAAAAAGGGGTTGGGTCTTACACTCTAATAGAGGCCCAAAGTGTTTTGAAAATGATTTTTTGAGGGTTTAATTAATCCAAAACCCTAATTTGTTTTCAAAATGTATTTAATTGAATAAAAATTCAATTAAAATGATCAAAAATTGTTTAACACATGGAAAACAAATTGTGATCTTGGATTAATGCTTCAAAAATTAAGTATTGACCTACAAAATAATTAGAAAGCATTAAAAGTTGCAAAATCAATGTAGAAAAAATATTTAAAATGCCAAAAACAATCAAAATATTAATTCTTTACAAAAATATCAATTATATGAAATAAATAATATTTTTGGGATTTTTTGATAAAATAAAATATTTTAACATTTTTGTGAATTATAAAAAAAAGAATCAACTCAAAATCATTAAAACTCAGAGAGAAATTAATTTTTGAATCAATTAAACAAAATCACAAAATTCAAATATTCAAATATATGAAAATGGCGCCAAGAACACGCGCGTTTTTTCAGTTTGCCCAGATTTGCATTTTCCATTCAATCTTACTGAATACGTAATTATAACATGCAATCCACATATCATTATGTTCGCCTCAACCTCACGATCATGTCTATGTACTTTAATTTCATTTAAATTAAACATACAACAAGAAATCACGAAGAGACCTCAAGAACCCTAATTTCTGCATGAAGGCCAGGATTTTTGATACACGATTCAAACAATGTAATTAATTGAGGGAAAACATTCCATGCATGATTATGAACATATGGCCAAATTATTGTGCGAGGAAATATGCATAGATTGAGAGATGCCCAAGTTTAGGCTTACCTCCAAGTCGTGACAGCAAGTTCAGATGTGATTTTGAGTTGGAGGTGTTACAGACAAGTTGTGATGATCTGGACAGCTTCCCTACACCATATGGAGTGTGTTTGAACACTTGGATTGAATTGAAATGGACTGGATCAGTTTATGGCATCTCAGCTGCAACTTCACTTCAAACTTGTGTGGATGGCAAGTGATTTTGTGAAATTGATGTTTCAGATGTTATGTGAGTGTTTGATCAGCTCATATATGATGTATGTGAGGTGTGTGAGTGATTGGTTTGTGCAGAATTGCTCTCAAACTCAAAACCCGATAGCTACCTTGCTAAGAAAGCCATTTTTGCCAAGAGAAAGAGATTTTGAGGAAAGCATCTGTTAGATGGCTTTGATGTACTTAAACTGACCACAATTGAGCTCTATTTATAGTAGAGCAAGTTTGTTTTGCAAGGAATAGTACATGGCAGCTGGTAAGTAGGTTCCCTCAATGTTGGCCAATGGAAATGAAAGTCTCCTCTAGCCATTGACTAGAGGTTAGGGCACAGAGCTTTGGTCCCCTTGGTCTTGGATAAGTCTTGACTGATTTCAGATGAGAATGGCTCAGTCCATGCCACCTTGATGGTTTCATTGAATGCCTCATTCCAAATTTGAAGTCTTGTCCCTATTTTGGCCATTCTAGGTTCAACATGCTATTTCTTGTTCCATGGACTTTGGAGGCTTGGCTCAGTGATTGTCCCCTTTAGATTCCATCCTCTGAGGTGTCCAAGTGGATTGGAGCAATTGGAATTGGCTGATTTTGGCAAATCGAGCCAAAATGCAAATTCTGCCTTGCTTTGACAGATTTCAGCAAGGCAACTTGCCAATGTTGTATCTCATGATGTAGGTTGAATTTGGCAATGTTCTTGGCCATTTTGGAAAGCTCTTACATGATACAACAACTGTTTGAACAAGTTTGGTTTTGATCTCTTTTGATTCCAAGTGAAAAATCCCCCTACATTTGGCAAAAAGTGAAGGCAAATTCTGACTTAGTGAAAATTTCACTAAATGTTGGAAAAAGTGACTTTTTCACTTTTCAGCCACTTTGATCATTCCATAACTCAAAATCCTTAATGAATTGGAATGACTTGTAGTTGAAGTTTTTGTAGGTGATAATGAGGGCTACAAATCCATCTTTGGATGAGAAAAAATGGCCTTGTGGTTTAGAAGTTATGGTCCTCCAAAGTTGGTACCTTTGCCACTTTATTTTTAACTTAGAAAAATTTCTAAGTTTTATGGTTACCCCTTTTACAAGTTATCTCACTTTTCTTGATTTTTCTTGATGAATGATGATTCAAATCATACATTAACATCATTTTAGGGTTAAAAATCCATTTTGGTGAAAAATCTCAAAAAGTCAAAGTTGACTTTTGTGCACAGTTGACTTTTTATCAGATGAATTCCAAACTGTGCAATTCTTCAGGAAATCATGTCCTTGACCTAAATCAAACTTGATGTACATGTTCCATGGGTGTCATAGGGTATATTCAATCATGTATTAGGGTTTGGGAGCATGTCTTGGTCAAAAGTCAAAGTTACAGTTGACTTTTCCCTTAAAACCCTAATTGTGGTGCAGATGAAAATGAAACTTGTTGCTCAAGCTTCTTGGATTAATCCATTGTTACAAATGGATCAATATGGTGTATTAAAGACCCTCAAATCATCTCTTGAGGTCTTGGCTCATGGTTTGTCCCAAAAGTCAACTTAGGGGTGAATTAGGTCAAGAAACCCTAATTCCTGATTTTTGATGAATGCATCCCCTGAGGCAAAATTGACTTTATGCATGGGTTCATGAGGTTCCATGAAGTATATTAGGTCATGTTTTGGATCATTGCCTTGTGCCCAGATGAAAATTTCCATCTGGAGGCCCTGGTCGACCAAAACCCTAATTTGGTGACACTGTCGATCTTGAGACTTGATCCACCTAGAAGGGAGCAGCCTTGTGCTTAATCCTTGAAGTGGGAGTCCTTTTTGATCCATTGTGGATGTTTGAGAGATTAGACAAGTTGAAGATCATGTCATTTCTTGATTGATCCTTTGTCTAAGCACTCAGAGAAGGCTTGAAACCCTAATTTTGATTGTATTGGATGTTCACCCATCTTTGGGGAGACTGATGAAGCATGATGGTTCATCCACATTGTGATGATGATTTTCACAATGATGGGAAATCTAAGTGGTCAAAATTTGGGGTATTACAGAGGTCATCATGATAGTTAAGATCGGAGAGGATGAGAATAGAGAGTGAGTTGTTATGAGGGAGAGTAGAGAGAATGAGGAGAAAAAGCGATTAGGGTATCTTTTTGAGCGAAAGAGGGAATAGGAATGTTTTTGAAACCTTAAAGAGATAAACATCGTACAGGGGATAAATAAATGAATGTAATAAAGTTTTAAGTCAATCTCAAGAAAATTACTGTTCGTTTGATTTGAATAAATATAGTGATTTAGATATAATCTAATCACATGCAAAAATTATTTTCTAATTAAATGACACGTCAGAACTGACTTAGAAGAAAAGTTTATCAGAACTGAGACACATCTCACAAAAGTGATTCTGATGATTTTAAAATTCTTGTTTATTCTGACTAAACACATTTGGTTATGAAATACTTTCACTCTGGACAGTAGCCCATTTTCAGATGTTTTAAAATAATTTGAAATCTATCTTCAGCTAAGGGTTTTGAAAAAATATCAGCCCATTGATGGTCTGTATTAATGAATTTTAAGCATGAGGTTCCCTTCTGAACATAGTCTCTGATAAAATGGTGTTTTATTTCAATGTGTTTAACCCTAGAATGTAAAGTTGGATTTTTACTTAACCAAATAGCAGCAGTATTATCATAGAAGATAGGGATGTTACTCTCATATATCTGATAGTCCTCCAGCTGATTTTTCATCTAAAGTATTTGTGTACTGCATAGAGAAGTAGAGATGTATTCAGCTTCTGCTGTAGAGAGAGTAATTGTAGATTGCCTTTTGCTTGACCATGAGATTAAGTTGTTCCCTAGGAACTGACAGTTTCCAGATGTGCTCTTTATTTCTAATTTGTCTCCAGCATAGTCTGCATCACAATAACCAGAAAGAGTGTACTCTGATGTTTTCTCATACATCAAGCCAAGATTAGTTGTTCCTTTCAGATACCCTAGAATTCGTTTAACAGCAGTTAAATGAGATTCTCTTGGATCTGATTGGGATCTAGCACATAAATGTACACTAAATAATATGTCAGGTCTAGAGGCAGTTAGATATAAGAGAGAGCATATCATACCACGATAGAGCTTCTGACAAACCTTAACTCCTTTTTCTTCTTTTCCCATGATACACGTTGGATGCATTGGTGTTTTAGCTGTATTATAATCCATCATGTTGAACTTCTTCAGAAGTTCTTTTGTGCACTTACTTTGATGAATGTAAGTGGCCTCTGGTTTCTGATAAATTTGAATACCCAGGAAGAACCTTAACTCACCCATCAGACTCATTTCAAATTCTGCTTGCATTAACTTTGAAAATTCTTCGCATAAGGAGGGGTTAGCAGAACCAAAAATAATATCATCAACATAGATTTGAACTATAAGAATATCATTCTTATATGTTTTACAGAAGAGAGTTGTGTCAACCTTTCCTCTGGTGAAATTGTTTTCTAAAAGAAATTTGCTTAATCTATCGTACCAAGCTCTGGGAGCTTGTTTTAAACCATAGAGTGACTTTTTGAGTTTATAAACAAAATCTGATTTTTCTGAATTTTCATAACCAGGAGGTTGTTTGACATAGACTTCTTCTGATATATAACCATTTAAGAATGCACTCTTAACATCCATCTGATATAGGGTGATGTTGTGATTTACTGAAAAGGAAATTAATAATCGTATTGCTTCAAGTTTAGCGACCGGAGCAAAGGTTTCGTTGTAATCAATTCCTTCTTGTTGACTGTATCCTTGAGAAACAAGACGTGCCTTGTTTCTGACAACTTCTCCTTTCTCATTTAGCTTGTTCCTGAATACCCACTTGGTTCCAATTACATGAACATTCTTAGGTTTTGGAACTAAATCCCAAACATCATTCTTCGAGAACTGATTAAGTTCTTCAACTGTGACTGGTCCGATTAGTGACACTAATCCCAAGAGTGTTTCTTCAGATGGTCTGAAGGCTGATCTGGTTCTGATTGGAGCATCCTTGCTACCCAGAATTAGTTCCTCGGGATGAGAAGTAGACATTCTTCTTTACTTTTGATGTGGAGTATTTGGAGTTACATCAGTGGTATCCGGCGTAGGATCTTGCTGGTCTTTAACTTCATCTGCCTTCTCTTTAGGTTCTGAGAAGCTAATTTCCAAATCTGCAAGTTTTTCAACTAGCTCTGACTTTTCAGAGTCAGGCTTGTCATCAAATCTAACATGAATTGATTCTTCCACAATTCATGATTCTGTGTTATAAACTCTGTAGCCTTTTGAGCATTCAGAGTATCCCAACAGCAGACACTTCTGTGCTTTGGAATTAAACTTGCTCAGATTCTCTATAGTGTTTAATATAAAACAAGCACATCCAAACGGATGAAAGTAGGAAATATTGGGAATCTTATTCTTCCACAATTCATAAGGAGTTTTATTCAAGATAGGTCTAATAGAGATTCCATTTTGAATATAACATGTTGTGTTAATTGCTTCTGCCCAAAAGTACTTAGCCATATTAGTCTCTTGGATCATGGTGCGAGCCATTTCTTGTAAAGTTCGGTTCTTTCTTTCTACAACTCCATTTTGTTGTGGAGTTCTAGGACAAGAAAAATCAAGGGATATCCTGTGTGAATCAAAAAGGTTTTCAAAGTCTTGGTTTTCAAATTCTCCACCATGATCACTTCTGACTTTGATGATTTTGCAATTTTTCTCATTTTGTACTTGAGTGCAGAAGGAAGCAAACACAGAATTTGACTCATCCTTGTGTTTTAAGAATTTCACCCATGTCCAACGACTGTAATCATCAACAATGACTAGTCCGTATTTCTTACCATTGATTGAGGCAGTTTTTACTGGTCCAAAGAGATAAATGTGAAGAAGTTCTAACGGTCTAGAGGTGGAAACAATATTCTTTACTTTAAAAGAAGTTTTTGAAAACTTGCCTTTCTGACATGCTTCGCAAAGAGCATCTGAAGAGTACTTTAGATTTGGCAAGCCTCTGACAAGACCTAGCTTGTTCAGCTGAGAAATTCTTCTCAAGCTAGCATGACCAAGACGTCTGTGCCAGACCCATTGCTCTTCATTTACAGAAAGAAGACATTTTAGATTTTGATGTTTTAAATTTGATAGTTTAATTTTGTAAGTATTATTCTTCCTCTTTCCGTTGAACAGGACAGATCCATCCTTTTGACTTACAGCTTTACAGGATGTTTGATTAAAAATAACGTCATAACCATTGTCACTAAGTTGATTAATTGACTATAGATTATGCATTAGACCTTCAACTAACTAAACATTATTAATAGAAGGAAGCTTACCATTTCCAATAGTTCCGGAGCCAATAATTCTTCCTTTCTGATTTCCTCCGAAACCAACGACACCTCCGAGCTTAAGTTTCAGATCTTGGAACATATGCCTTTCTCCCGTCATGTGTCGCGAGCATCCACTGTCCAGGTACCATGACTGGTGTTTCAATGGTGCCATTAAGGATGTCTGCAACATAAATTATCATATTCTTAGGTACCTATTTTGTGGGTCCTTTCACATTAGCTTTTCCAGAGGTTCTGACACCTTTGGACTTCCTTACATTGGAATAATAGTGTGGAATGTGTGCATAGTGTTTAAGTTTAGTGTGGAATGTGTGCATAGTGTTTAAGTTTTCTTTAGTGTGGAATGTGTGCGTAGTGTTTAAGTTTTCTTTAGTGTCTGTGTTTGTGTAGTGATAGATTTTGAACCTCTTTGTTCAGAACATTTCAAGATAGTACCAGAGGGCACAAAATGTTTAGACAGAGGTATTATCTTGATACTCTTGGTCTCATCATATGGTTGTGATGGTCCTGAGTATCCCAGACCTCTATTGCCATTCCTGCTGACTCTATAGATCATTGAAGCCATTTTACTTCTATCTATGCTTTTAGCAAGGAAATGTTGAAAGGCTTTATCATATCTGACTACTTCATTAGTGTTAGTTGTGTTGGAAGTGATTTCTTCTTCTAACTTGGAAACTTTATTTTTTAAAACAGCATTTGAATTTTCCAAAACAAATAATGTTTCATTTAATTCTGAGATGGTTTGTTTGCTTTTAGTAAGATCTTCTAAAGGAGTCACAAACGTCTTTTTCAGAGTTTTGTGTTTTCTTAGAAGGATTTGATATCTTTCCATAAGTTCATATAATCCTATTTCAAATTCAGAACGGGATAAGGAAGAAAGTACCTCTCTTTCATCGTCAGAGTCTGATAGTTCTTCTTCTGATAAAGCATCTTTGGTTTCTGCCATGAATGCCATGTTGACACATTCTTCATCGACATCATCCTCGGATTCTGAATCACCCCAAGTTGCCATAAGACCCTTTTTGGCATTCTTAGGTCTCTCCTCTTTCTTAAATTTTGGACAATCATTTTTGATATGTCCAGGTTCCTTGCATTCGAAGCATGTAACATCTCTTCCATAATTTCTCCTTTGACCATATGTAGATTCAGATCTTCTTCTTGGTCCTCTGAACTTATTATTCCTGTATTTCCATAATTGACTTATTTTCCTTGATATGAGAGATATATCATCTTTATCTGTATCTTCTTCAGATTCTTCCACTTCTTCCTCTGCCTGATACGCCTTTTTCTTCTCAGACTTGGCTTTTAGGGCAATGGATTTATTTTTCTTCTGAGGTTCATCTCCTTGAAGTTCTATTTCATGATTTCTTAAAGAACTGATAAGTTCCTCAAGACTTATACTATTAAGATCCTTTGCTAGTTTCAAAGCAGTCACCATTGGTCTCCATTTGACAGGCAGACTTCTGATGATTTTCTTGACATGATCAGCAGTAGAATATCCTTTGTCCAGAACTCTAAGTCCTGCAACGAGCATTTGAAACCTTGAGAACATGGTTTCCACAGATTCATCTTCTTCCATTTTGAAGACCTCATATTTTTGAATTAGTGCAAGAGCCTTCGTCTCCTTGACTTGAGCGTTGCATTCATGAGTCATACGAAGAGAGTCAAAAATAGACTTTGCAGTTTCCCTGTTTGTAATTTTTTTCATATTCTGTATATGAAATTGCATTTAACAGAATAGTTCTTGCTTTGTGATGATTCTTGTAATTTTTTCTTTGTATATCTGTAAAAGCACTTCTTTCAATCTTTTTGCCTGCTGAATCTACAGGGTGAATGTAGCCATCAACTATCAGATCCCATACATCTAAGTCAAACAACAAAAAGTAACTTTCAATTCTATCTTTCCAATAGTAAAATTTTTCCCCATCAAAGACAGGAGGTTTTGCAGTATAAGAATCTCTTTCATTTATAATGACACTTGACTCAGGAGTTGGTGCATCCATTGTTTTTCACACTTGGATCGGTACTGAACATTGTTAAGTGCTTGATAAAAATTCAACTTTTTTATCACCTCAGAACCGGAGCTCTGATGCCAATTGAAGGTGTCAAAAACACTAGAAAGGGGGTTTTGAATTGGTTTTTCAAAATAAAATTGTTTCTTTTAAAATAGGTTCCTTTTATAAAACTCTTTCTTTTAACAATAATGACCTATGTTTGAGAACCAAGTGATGGACACGTTATGTTTATACTAGTTCACTTGAGAAATACTCAAGTTAATCTAGTCCACCCGCCAAGGTGATTTTGCCTCTCTCAACGAGGACTTAATCCACTATTCAATCAAATCAGTACAATGCACTAGCCAAAATGCTGGTGACTAACACAACCTCTAAAACTCTCGAGTTTTAGACTTCTCAAGTAATACAACCTCACAGGTTTTACTCAAGAAACAACCTCTAAGACTGCACATCCTAGACTTCTCAATAAATACAACCACACGGTCTTTCTCAAGGAACGCAAACCTAAGTACAACCACACAGACAAGTGCTTCTTATACAAGCTGAAAATGTAACTAGGCTGGCGGCTAGAAGCATGAGGACAGATAAAAACTTTTGCGTGTTGTGCGTCCTATTTTGTCAGAATATCTGCGTTTGTACTGTTGCACTGTTACCAAGATATTTTCACATTGTATTGTGGTACAGCTGTACTATGTAGCTTTGTCTTCTTGGCTTCTCAATTTCAGGGGCTTCTGATGGTAATTTGATGAAGCATGAGTAGAGCCTTCTTAATAGGATATCTGATACTTCAAGTCTTTAGTCATTTGAAGAAGTTCATTAGGAATCAGTCTGCAGAACTTCAGCACTTGTCATTAAGAACCTTGTCCGCTTGGTGCGTTGTCATCATATCTTCAGAGGCTTCTGATAGTATCTGGTTGAAGCATGAGTAGAGACTTGATTTAGGTCTTCAGAACCTTGATCAGAGAGTTTAAGTCTTTAGCATCTGGACTTCGTTCAATCAGAACCTCTGTCTTCAGATCTTCAGAACTCGTTCTCTTTTCCTTTTGTATCAGAGTCTTGTGAACTTTACTTTTCAAGTGTATGGGCGGAGTATTTTCCTTTAAGCACTGTGTTCGCGCCAATTTACGGAAGCATAACCTGTTTGTTAAGTTCTCACAAATAACAAACATTAGTTGTACAAAATTTTTCATACAAAAATACTTATTTGATATCATCAAAACCTAGAGATAATATTGCAGAACCAAATCTTGTTCTCACAATCCTGACATATGTGCTGCTTAGACTGTTTAGACTGTGTTATACAATTGCTTTAGGATTATGTTAGAAAATATGTTTCCATAATGATTCGATCGAAAGATTGTTTTTGGAAGAAGTTTGTTAGTCCAAATTAGTTTGAAAAAGATTTGATTAAATCATAAATATGAATGAAGAAGAGTTAATTAGATGTGATTTAATATAGAGATTTGGATTTGGTTTAATCAAAGGTTGAAAATTTTACCCCATACCCGTACAATTATACCCATACCTCTACACTAAATTTTTTATGACCAAAATACCCTTGTATAAATAGTTATAATTTTAGAAATTTTTCATTTCCATTTCTCATTTCCTAAAGTCTTCCGGGAGAACATTTTATTCTACTGTATACCGGAACACTCACATCAAGTCTTTCGGTTCACAAATTCCATTCCGAAACACATTTACAAGGTCTTCCGGTTCATAAAATCAATACCGGAACACATAAAGTAAGTCTTCCGGAAGAAGTTACGTACCGGAAATCATGGCAGAAGTCTTCCGGTACTTTGGGTTTTTGAGTTTTTGTACCAGAACTCTTACATGAAGTGTTCCGGTTCTTTTACATAAAAAATCAAACCGGAACTCTTTCATGAAGTGTTCCGGAACGCTTTTTTTTAAATATTTTTTATGTTTTTATTTTGACAGTGGCGCGCACACGAGGCAAGGACGGTAAGATCTCTAATCGCGGTATAGGACCGGGCGAATCATCGTGAATGGCTGAGGAAGAGCATATTGGTGCATCTGCTTCAGCAGCACAACCTGTTGGATATCCCAGAGGACCGTACGATACCTCTCTTTTGGTTAAGTACGAACATCGTATTGCTAGACATATATGGTTCGGTGAGGTAAATAAACTACAATTATTTAATATTGAATAAAATTTGAATTTGTTATGTTGTATTTTATAATATATTTACTTTTAATTGTTTTCAGGATAGGGGTCCGAAGAAAGAGTTGAAGGTAGTAGGACGTGGGTTGAAGCTGGCTCAGAGGGTGCCACAGCAACTTCCTAGAGAGATGGAGAATTTGGTAGCTAACTCTGGTTTAGCTTCACTTCAGAGAACGAGTATGTCGAAGATAGATACGAACCTGGTATCCGCATTTGTGGAGAGATGGCATCTAGAGACATCTTCATTTCACATGCAGTTTGGTGAGATGAAGATTACTCTGGATGATGTCTCTTGTCTGCTTCACTTACCCATCAGGGGAGTCTTCTGGAGCCCTCAAGATATCAGTGAAGGGCTTGCTATTGACTGGGTTGTTGATTACTTAGGAGTTTCACGGAGAGATGCACAAAAACAAGTCCGTGAATGCAGGGGTTGTTATTATAAGTTGGAGTGGTTATACGATCTATTCGTCGAGCATAGAGCCGTTTCTAGTTGGCCATATGCGACTAGAGCTTATTTGTTGATGTTAGTGGGTTCTACGATTTTTGAGGACAAGACCTTTACGCTTGTCGAGGCACGATACCTTGCACTATTTATGGACTTAGGGGGCTTATCGGGATATAGTTGGGGAGCAGCTGCATTGGCTACCCTTTATAGATATCTCGGAGATGCTTCCATGTTCAGTTGTAAGCAGCTTGGTGGTTATCCGACTCTCCTACAGGTATTTATTTTAATTTAGTTTATTAATTTTAGTTTATTTATTTTAATTCTTGTAATTAATTTTATTTAGTATATTAATTTTATTTTTATAGTTTATTATGTTATAATGAATTATTTTAGATTAACTAATAGTATTTATTTTGTAACAGTGCTGGATTCATGAGTATTTTCCAACACTTGGAAAAAAAGGAGAGAATTGGATACCAGCTACTAATTTTGGTCTCCCTCGAGCGATGCGATGGTCCTATAAGCAAGGTGTCCTGAAGGTGGATGACTTGCGACCTATTCTGGACGAGCTGACACCTGACGATGTCATATGGCGCCCATTCGAGAACCATAGAGCATGGCGTCAGTTTGATGAGCTATGTCTATATAGGGGGTGTTTGAGGTGGGGTGACATTATTGTTCCATACTTGCCTAACAGATGTATGCGCCAGTTTGGATACAGGCAGTATGTTCCACCTCTACCTCTTGATTATACGATGGCTGGTGATATTGATGTTGAGTGGATTAGTTACCATCAGAGTGTTGCGGATGTGATTCGTCCGACAGCACTAGTCACCACAGCATCTAAGACAGATGATGGATATCTTCAGTGGTATTATCGTGTTTCGCATCCTCGTCTGATACCGCCCCGTCGTGATGGGCCTAGAGAGGTGTAATTCCTGTTTACGAAGCAGGATCATCTGATCCTAATTGGGCTTGTGTTTCTTCATTGATTCATCGTTATCTTCAACGGGCTGGTGATGAAGAGGATGATCCACAGTTTGCTGACTTGTTCGAAGCTTTACATATTGCTCGTTCACATTGACTTATATTTATGTTTATTTGAATGTGTTAACATTTAGACTTTGTGACTTATGTTTATGTTTATGTATTAACTTTTAGACTCACTTGACATAGTTGGGATATGTTTATGTGTTAACTTGTAGACTTTTGTTTAGCTTTAAAACGAATAACATAATAGTTGATTCATGTTTTGAAATTAAAAATTAATAACATAATTCATGAAAACGTCTCAGTCTGCTCTGAATCAATATACGCAAATGCGACAGCAAAAGTCAACTCGGTTGATGTCATGCCAACAATTTCAAACAGAGGTTGCCTATATTTGTTTGTCTTGTAAGTGATGTCCATAACTAACACAATGGGAAAAATATTCAACAACTTAACTGAATCTGGATGAGCCCAAAATATATCTCCAATAACTTCAGAGTCATCTCTTTTTCTACACTAATAAACATAACCTGCACCCTCAATAAGCTTAAACAAATGTTGTATCTCACTTCTAGGACCTCTTATCTCTTTTTCTATCATACTCTTCTGCTTGTATATTTGTGTGATCCGAGTGACATTATCTAGATCTTGCTCTTGCAAGGAAAGCAATATATGTCTAGGTGGAACCTTTATCTTTGTCAAATCAACAACATGTTGCTTCTAATCCGCTGTCAACCTACCAATAAATGAGTGACCTTCTAATCTATCAGGCAGACCATGGTTATGAACTCCACATTTTACATTAACCTTCCATCCAGACCCATCTTTCGCCGGAGTCGACCTGATTTTAAATGGACATCCACATTTTTTCGTTGTACTTTGGGTACCACTACCAGTATCCTTGTGTTTCCCACCTTTATCACATCCAAATATTAATTTGTTACTTCTTTCTCTCTTGCCTGTTTCAATATTTGAACGAGTGATGATAATCGTTACTTTATTCTGGATTCCGATCTCTTTAATCCATCTTATCACCTCTTCTCGTGTACCAAATCTTTGAGTAGTTGAAAAAACATCAGACGTATCTACACATATCTGGTCTTTATCGCTTATTTGCAGAGGAATTTCTGTACCTACATAAAAATAAATAAAAATAAATAAAAATTAAGAATAACGAAAACAAACCGGAAGTCTCAGGAAAAGAGTTCCGGTATACAATGATTACAAACCTGAACTCTTAGGAAAAGTGTTCTGGTACACATTCCAAGTAAACCGGAAGACATGATGGAAAGTGTTCCAGAAGATTCATAAATATGTCTACGCACCGGAAGTCTTTTTGCAACACTTTCGATACGTACTTTGTAATAAACCGAAACTCTTAACAGAAGTCTTCCAGATTGAAAATTTGCATACCGGAAGTCATAGCGAAAGTGTTCCGGAACAAGTTGGATTGGGTGAAATTTTTGAAACTCTGACACATAGTCTGGCAGGAACAGTAAACAGTAAAAAAATAATAAAATAATAAAAAATAAACTGGGATAGAATTGGCATATTTTTAAAAATGTAGGGGTATGGGTATAACTGTAGGGGTATGGGGTAAAATTTTCTCAAAGGTTATTTGATTTAATTTTATGTGTTTTGAAGAAATCATTTAATTGGATATGTTTTGAAGGAAGATTTTGTTCAGTTTTATATATTCTAAGATTTTGCTGAAATTAATTTGTAAAGATATTGATTGAATATGTAATTATACAAATTTTCAATGAAGATATTTAATTGGATTTGTTTTAGTTACAAGATTTGAATTTGCACATAATTATTAGCCGCAATCGGTGGATGCCCAATACTACAATGCGGTTTCTATTCGGTAGGAATAACAAAATCCTTAAAGGTTTAGTATCATCCGGATCGAACATATCTTCTAATCTAATATTTCGGCGTCTCTCGAGTAAGAAACGCTCGATTTCGTCAACGAGCTCAATTAAGCTATCAATAGAACGAGTTCTACACATACAAGAGCAGCGAGAACCACAACAAACAAACACAATAAATTATGCAGAAAAATAAGTTCTAGTCTATACGTTGATCAAACAAAAATTCAATATCAAACGCAATTGGTCACCGACAACAGCGCCAAAAACTTAATGCAGCCGCTAGTGCACGGCTGTCGCGAAGTAATAAAATAGATATCAAACCACAAAGACCAATGATTTTAGTACCGAATTCTTATCTAATTGGTGTATATCTAAAGAAATCAAAAAGTGAGAATTTTGGTAAAAAGCTTGAAAGAAAAAGGAATTAAATAGAAACAACTTAACAAAAAAATCAATTAAATCTCATATTGGGGGTGAAGCTAGCAGGATTATACCTGAGTGAATCGCACACTCAAAGATACAAAAAAGTCGCCACCGAACTTTATTTAGTCCCAGAGGACAGGGAAAATATCGATAAAACCCAAGACGAAGAGAAACGGGTAAGGGGGTCGGTTATGCGAAAGGAAGGTACTAGCACCTTACGCATCTGTCGTACTCGACGGGAACCATTTCGCTTGCTTCTAGGCTTGGATGGGTTATCTATCTAAAGGCTTCTAGCTAAAAGAAGAGAGAGGAGAGACGAAGAAAGAGAGTGCTCACGGAGAATTAGGGCCCTCGTGCTTACGTACCCTCATGGTGCAATGAGGAAATCAGAGCTTCGTAGTTCATGGAACCAGGGGAAAGAAAGAAGACAGGTGGAAGAAGGTGGCTCGCCAAAATTTTGCAATCTCGTGCCTACTGTAATACCCTGTATTTTTATTTTGCTCTGGGTAATATTAGTTATGATCAACTGGGTTCCGGTGTGCTCTGGGAAATTATCTGTTAAGGTAATTAGAGTAACTGATGAGCTCAGAACAGATCAAATTAATATTATCTGACTCTGAGGTGTTAAACTTTTGGTGCTATAGAGATATTTTGGACATTTGGTAGTGTTACTAACTAATAAGCATTTCTCTATATCATTTCCTTTCCCCTCACTTGTGCCAAAATAGAAAGAGAAGCTAGTAAGAAGTAGAGAGAAGGAGGAGCAAGAGGAGAGAAAGAGAAAGAAACCTAGAAGAAGAAGAAGAAAGCTTGGATCTTCATCATCTCTTCTTCAAATCATCTCTCAATCTTCATCATCATCTTGCTTAGAGGTGGGTTCTAGTTAGAACTTAAGTTTTAGAAATTTTGGAAATGTTAGAGTTTAGGTTAGAAATGTTGGATTGTGAATAATGGTATAAAATCAATGGTTTGACGGTGCAAATCTGATAAAAATGTGTAACATGACTGATATATATGTGTATGTGATATGTGATAATTGATTTCATGATCCATTGAAGTTATATGAGTTTCTATGGGTTTTTATGTTGAAAATTACAGGTTTTAGGTTTCTAACTAGGTGGTAACCAGTTACTCACTTTGTGGTAACCGGTTACATGTAGGAAAAGTTGAGTTCTGCGTGGAAAATGAACTGAGTAACCGGTTACTCATTCTGAGGTAACCGGTTACCAAAATGTGCCTCTAACTGTGATTTTAGTTCTGTTTTGGACAATGAACTTGAGTAACCGGTTACTCATTATGAGGTAACCGGTTACCACTGTTGGTTGATGAAAAATATTTTAGAAAATTCATAACTTTTGAACCGTGATTTCGATCAAAGCGTTCTTGGTATCGATGGAAAGTTGTGGAAATATTCTACACGATGAAAGTGAAAAATATCGGTTTTGTTACCCGATTTAAATAATCAGAGGAAAACCCAAGAATGTATTAATTTTTATGAATTGAATTACTATGTGCAATTCTTGTTATACCATGTTATTGTGTTACATTTAACCTCTTATTGTGAAAAGAATGGAGTGATAACATGTTTAAAATGTGGAATAGGAAGAGTGAGGAAACTTTACCATAAACCTATAAATAGAACCTAGTAAGGTAACTAGGAATTGATAGATAATCTAGACAGTGAAGCTCGTGCATGTGATGTAGAAAGGTGCATCCTTGCCGAGTAATGGTCTAGAAGAGAGTGAAATACTAGTATGGAACATGTGTGAACCTTGTGTTGGTGAAAAGGAGAAAGGGCCTTAAGACGAATGTGGTCTTGTGATTGTCGAATACAATCATGTTTGTGTGTGAGATCACGTAATCGTAACCGTTTCCCTTGAGTTATCGTTTCATGAGCTTGGAGCTCCTCTGGAATGTACACATGATTACTTGGTAGGTTTGATTCTCGCGTGTAGTACGAATGGAGCCTATATGGTAAAGAGCTTGTGATGGTTAACAGACCATGAGAAGTGACGGTTCACGGTTAGCAGGCCGATGATCCCGAATCCATTTCGTATGCCAAGTAAGTTACAAGGATTCATGACTCGGGTCACCTTCTAGACGTATAAGCGGATGAGAAAAGAGGATGCCTTGGTAAGGTTATCGATTAGTGATATTTTGAGTTGGTGAACTCATGAACATGTTTCCATATAGTGTGAGATTGTGAACTCAATGTCACTTCCCTTCCCTTTGACTTGAGTTATGATGATAGAACCTTGTAAAGCCGAGAGAATCTATAAGATAGGGAACTCACTGGGATTTAATATCTCACCCCATGTTGTTGATTATATTACAGGTGCTACAGGTTCCGCGAAGGGTGAGGAAAAAGGTTGTTTGATTGTCCTTACTTGTCTTGGCTTTTTAGGATGGCATGGAATCCGTTGTGGAGATTTATTTTGGGGTTAAATACACAACCCCCATGTAATGTTAGTGAGTTCTCATTTTAGCCTCTGGTAAAGTTTTTTTTAAAAACCCCCTCGTAATACTCAGATTCCCTCACTTAGGCCCCTGATTGCTACATGGCAACAAAGATTCTTTCATATTGTCTGCGTGGCAGTCCACGTGACATTTTTTTATATATTTTTTTTAATTCCACGTGGCATTTTTTTTATTTTTTTATTTTTATTTTTTATTTTATATATTTTTTTAATATTTTTTTCTATTTTTTTTGTTTTTTTTTTAATATTATACTTTTATTTATATATATATATATATATATATATATATATATATATATATATATATATATATAATTATATAAATATATATATATATATAATATTAAATATTAAATAAAAAATAAAAAATAAAAGTATAATATTAAAAAAAAACAATCTAATAATATCCAATATTTAATTAAATAATCAATATTTAATAAATAATCAATAATTATTTAACGTTCACTAAATATTCAATATTTAATATAGATATTCAATATTAAATATAGTTTCATTTATTTAAACAAAATTCTATAATTAATGTAGCCAATATGAAGTATAAATTCTAATCCTACTAGCTTTAACTGTATTTGCGTAAAAACAATCTAATAGTAATTTTCTAATTTTTAGTGATGATTATTAAATAACAGCAGTAATGAATTAGTATTCTCTAATACACGTTTTATCACATCTATAATTAACTTAATTAAGTAATTATCCTACAACGTGCAAAAATGGCGTTGCAGGCATGAACATTTTTATTAATACACTTTCATTTGCCTATTAGAGGAAAAGAGTTCACATTAATTCCTCACAATTTCTACTCACTATTCATTCTTGCGCTACATGGCATAGATATATGTAATATTTCTCTTATAAACTATCAATTAAAGTTAAATAAGGTTCAACAAGATTATTACAAATGATAAGGGTCTGTATAGAAAAAAATGGGACAAATACTACCATATTACTTAAGCCATTGCATAAGTACTCGAAATTATCAGTCCATTATATACTTGTTAGAAATAAATATATATACTCACACTAATTATCCTATCTTTTGCTATTGTTAAAAAAAAAAATATATGTATATTCCAATTTCAAATGGGTTACTCCAATATTGAATGAGTCTATATAGTAAATATATATATAAATATATGAATAAATAAATATATACTAACGCTAATTTTTTTATTTATTTTTATATTTTTATATTTTTTTTTCATTTTTTTAATATTATACTTTTATTTATATATAAATATATATATATATATATATATATATATATATATATATATATATATATATAATATTAAATATTAAATAAAAATAAAAGATAAAAGTATAGTATTAAAAAAACAAAAAAAATATATAAAAAAAAAATTAAAAATAAAATTAAAAATAAAAATAAATAAAAAATAAAAATGCCACGTGGAATGTTAAAAAAAATAATAATAATAAAAAATACCATGTGGACTGCCACGCAGGCAATATGAAAGAATATTTGCTGCACTATAGCAATCAAGGGCCTAAGTGAGGGAATCTAAATATTACGAGGGGGGTTTTCAAAAAAAAATTACAGGGGCTAAAATTAGAACTCGCTAACATTACAGGGGGGTTGTGTATTTAACCCTTTATTTTGAGATCACTATGTTGATCTAGTTCTTAGTACATTGGAACATCTTGTATATATTTTATGCCATAGATGTTTAGTATTTTGTATTTGGGCATGTAATGTATACAATGTGTTAACTAGGAACTTATGGTATTTCAATACCAAAACTTGGATTCACATATAATATATATGTTTTGATGTATGTTACTATATATGGGTGTTATAGTTGGTATCAGAGCAGGTCGTATCCTCGACCTAGCCATGAAATAGTATAAGTGTGTCTTTCCGTTCATATGCGTTGTGTCGCCATTGGTCTTAAGTGTTATATTTATGGCATTGAGCCTGATCAACTTGATCCTGTTTGTATGACCCTTAGGAACATGACTGACGGACACAAAACTCGTGGTAGACCCGGAACTACTCCTGCTGGGACGAATCCGACAAGCGGCGAGGAATATGTCCCATGAACCCAGTTCTTACAACAGATGTAGCAGCAGCAGAACCAGTTCATGCAGCAGATGGTACAACAGATGAATGTGGGTTTTCATCCTCAGGTGGTTGTTCCAGATGTTGTAGGTGGAAGTTTTTGGGATTTCATCCGCATGAATCCTCCAGAATTTCATGGCGGATTAGACCCTGTGAAAGCTCATGAATTGGTGGCTGGCATAGAGAGAATCTTTCTGATAGTTCAGTGTAGTGAAGAGAACAAGGTGGTGTTTGCTTCTCACTCATTGAAAGGTCCTGCTATGAGGTGGTGGGATAGTGCTTCAGCTTTAATGACTATCCAAGAGGTGCCTAAGGTCTGAGAGCAATTTAAGATTACTTTTATGGAGAATTATTTCCCTAGTTCTTTGAGGACCCAAAAAGAGTTCGATTTCCAATAGTTGAGGCAAGGTACTTTGACTGTGGCTGCTTATGCTGAGAACTTTGGGATCATGGCTACTTACTCTAGGTAGGCCGTGTATGCTCCGGATGAAAAGTGGAAGATTGACCAATTCCTTTTTGGATTGAAAGCTGAGATTTCTCACAGTGTGTCTCAAAGAGAGTTTGTTAGATGATGGCTATGGATCTAGAAGGGGGTTTGAATAGATCCCAAGAGATTTACACGCAAATAGTTACCAAAAATTTGTTTTAAAAATTTTAAGCAGAAGCAGCCACCGAATCGCTCGTCTACAACGAACCTCTACTAAAATGATCGGATATGCACGACAATATTATAAATGGAATACGGATGAGAAAAATTCAGAACGATTCACACAATTGAAACGCAATCAACAAAGTTTACTTGCTTAATACTTAATCCAAACCAATGAGGTGAATCGATAAGCAATTAGAGACAAATGCGTTCGATTTTGCTTTGAAACAAATTATCAAACACTTGGTGTGCGTAAACACACTAAGTGCAGAATTTCTATGGAATGTAATGTAAAGCTACTCCAAGATACAATTCAAAGAATTGTATCAATTTAACAAAACAGTTTCTCAGCTCAAGATTACACTACGACAGAAATTTCGATAAATCGCGACTTCATAAATTCGAATAAACTGAAATGTAAAAGAGTTAAGGGAAAGAGAGAACAAATGAGATTTGATTAGGCAGTTCCCCAATCGTCCTCGCTTTGGGTACCTCTGCCCCCAATTCCACAAATTGGAATTGAGATATATATATACTGTTGTTGCAAATTATTTTATACAAGAGAAGAACTATGAACATCCAAACCCTCAAACATCTTTGATTGTTGATGCAGAGCCTTCTCTCCCCTTGATTCTAGATGAATCAAGTGCTTTGAATATGGTTGATCCAATTACCATCTCACGCTACTTGATTTCAAGAAACCTTGTTCTTCAAACCTTTTCACTTGATCAATTGCGATCTACCAAAAATTTGAACCCAAACCTCTCTTCTATGATCCTCCGATTATAGCTACTAAACCGAACGATTACTCCAATCTTTGGTTACCTTTGCCCGGCTGAATCCCTGTAGAACGAAACGGTTTGTGCAAAACCCCCCAAGAATCACCTTCCCACGCTACTAAACTAAGAGAAACCACCGTTCTTCAGTTACCTTCACTCGGCCGATTCTTGGAGGACAAAACCAACTGGTTTTATTCAAGAAACACCTACCAAGCTCTCAAACCAGAAAATGAAGATCATACACTTCCTAAATTTTGAACGTTATCACTTCGATCAATGGGCGACACAAACAAAGATGATTATGTGTGATTGTTTGTCTACTCAATGAAGAAGATGAAGATGAAGAGAGAATTGGTATATGTAAGTTCTTGTAATTGGCTGAAATTTTGTTAAAACAATGTTGATGTCATGGTTGATGTTGCAACATGAGCTTCTAGCATTATTGATATGCTTAGGTAACATTCAGGTCTGTTAAAGATATAAGGGTTACAGTTGTGTGCTGATGTTACACCCGATGTCGTAACATCGGTAGTGAACATCAGGTCTGAGATGTTTAGGGCTACACGTGGTTTGGTTGAATGAAACATTCTGCTGAAAAAAATCAGAGATTGCAGGCGAATATCATGGGAGATATATTCTGTTGCAATCATGTGTGAAGAAGATTAGAGTGTTGCGAATTTAATGCATAAATATATGGAGAATATTTAGAGTTAATTATTGAAGATTTGATTGAAGATCTATTTAGGAGCAGAATCTTTTGCAGATTTGGTACAGAAGATTTGATATGATTTGAAGGCCCAAATCCAGTTGGGAAAAGGTTATAAATAGAATGCTTGTAATCTAGAAGAGGTACGGGTCCAAGATGTAGATCATTAGGGCTTAGTCTAAGTGAACCACTCGGGTTGTGAGATGGTCACTGTGGTATTACTCAGAAACCTGTAAGTAATGAGTATTGTATTGTTCTTGGAGGAAGCTTTGAAGCAACTCAAATGTGTGTCATGGAAGTGTGTCTTCTAATTTTCTGTGGTTGAAAAGCTGTTGGTAATCAAGTTGTTGATGCAGTGGTGGATATGTTGACTGCTAAACATCATTGCGATGATTGGGAGTGAGATGGAGTCTCTTATTTAGGGAGGACTTAGATAGAAGGGTCATTGGGTAGTGATTGAATTAGGTAGATTGTCAACTGGTCTGTTGAGTCTGTAATTTGATACTACTAATAGTGGACTTCCTTCCTGGCTTGGTATGCCCCCAGATGTAGGTTGTTGGACCGAACTGGGTGAACAATCCTTGTGTTAATGTACTGTTACTATTATTACCTTGTTCATACAACAGATTGCGATGTTGTGACATTGCACTTGACATCACACATTTGTACCAGAATTTCAATTGGTATCAAAGCAGGCATCCTGACTGTTTCTGGATGAGATCTAGGGAAGATACTTTCTGGTTCATGGGCAAGGAAGATAGTTTTGCTGAGTTTTGGACTTGTTCAGTTGTATGATCCCTTGGAGTGAAGGATGGACTATTCATGATAGAGTATGTATTGGAGAACTGCTTGAGTTGTTGGCACTTGGTTTATGGATCATTGAGTAGTGCCTAAAGGTGGTTGAGGAGTTGGTGTGTGTTCCGCTGCTTGGTATCTGATGTAACCCTGGTTGGTTCTTGTATCTCTGGTGGTGAGATTCTAGGAAGGTATTCTCTTGGAAAGACATTAGGGTTTGGTCTCCTCAGCAGGATATTCTATGATGTTGTAGTTGATGCAAGACAACTTCAACCGTTTTGTTAGAGATACCAAAGGCACTTGAGGATTATCTCATATCGTTGTTTTGGGGAAAGAAGTGACAAAAAGATGAATGGATCTAATTGAAGACTGTATGACATGGAAGGTTCTGTTTCAAATCAGGCATTGAAGACCAATCTGTTCAGAACATTGATGAAAGTAGAGGGTGGAACCAAAGCAAGAGAGTGTCACTGTCAAATCTTTCATGCGGGAGTGAAAAACTTGATAAGTTATCTCTTAATAGTGGTGTCCTAATTAGGAGGATCTTTCTGGTTATGATATAGTTCTTGTATATTTGAAGATACATGAAGAAAGAAGCTGAGCTTGATTTGTTCTCATGTGTTCCCTCCAAGAGATATGTGTGGATATAGTCTCCAAAGCCATAGCAGTTGTTTAAGGTGATGTCGGAACTGATGTTGAAACATCATTTCAGTTCTTTGCTTTCTCAGCCAAAGAAAGTTATGTGTGCTCATGGTGAAGTATCAGAATCTGAAGTAATCAGTGGTTAGGATTAGCAAAAGAGGGATCAACTAGTGCCTCAAGTCTGCAGGAAAAGGATGATCAAATGGTGTTTCTTGTGATAAATAGCTTGACAATAGTTGAGTATTTGTCTGCTTTTGATAATGTCGTGCATTCAACTAACGATAATATACATTGACGGGAGACTATGTATATGTCTGAGGTAAAAGTGCAGGACTGCAGAAGTGTTGAGAATTTACTTTTCTCTATGCAGTTGTTTTGGAAGTATTTTCAAGGGTTAAGCACTTTGGAGTTGAATCAACTGGTGGGGTTGATTGGTTACTATGGAGTATCATCCAAATAGTCCGGGATGTATTTGGATTATGAGAGGCAGTTTGATTGTGGAATGTTGTTGACATCCAACATCTCAAGTCAGACAAGTTGCTGGCTTTAAGGCTGAAAGATATGCAGACATCACATCATGATGGTTACAGCTTGGATCAGGTTAGAGCATGGTGTTTTCTCTGTTTGTGAAGGTCGAGGATAAGTGGCAGTTATCTCTGGCTTTCTACTGACGGCTCTACTAAGGGAAGTGATTCTCTTTAGTATTGCTATGGGGTAGTCTTGAACTACTTACTTTCTGAAGATTCAGATGTGGTAGGTCTGAAGTCATTGGAGTTTCTAAGCAGGATGGAGGTCGTCTACTCAAACTTGATTGTTGATTCAAGTCTATGAGAGCATGGAATTCTGTTTCTACAAAGGGAGGAGGTTCTTCTGAGTGGCAGAAGGTAGAGCTGAATTCAACAGTTGGATGTTCTGACATCTAGCTTAACATCAGGAGTCTCAACTGGTGATGTGGCACATCAGCTAATGATAGGGTGATCTACAGGAATAAACAAAAGGATGCTTCAAAAAGATCATTCTCATGGAAGTTTGCGGGAGCTGCAGGAAGGAGAAGATGTTACATGACCATGGCTTAGGGAGTTTGAGTGTGTTTGCTTTTGAGCAAGTGGAACATGTGACTTGAAGATCAAGTTTCCTTGGTGGATCAAGATATCCTTGTGAGAGTTCTGACAAACGTGAAAAAGGTCAAAATGTGGCATATGACTGTTTTCATATGAGGATTCATGCGTGAGGTGATCAAACTGTGGCATTTGGTTGATCTCAGAAGTGGATTCGAAGAATCAAGATAATCAGAGTGTGGCAGCTGGTTATTATTGAGGAACAAGTTACTCTTGGGCAGAAGGGTGGTGAATTGAAGGCTCAAGGAGATTATTCTTCTTGAAGGTGGATGAGAGTTTTATTCTCTAGTTCCTTGGATTACTATGCAATAGTAAGTCCAGTTGGTGGAGCATATCAAGAATCATGGTGATGATTTCTTGGGGTGTGGCAGATGTTCTAACTTGTGTTGGGACATTATCAGATTGGATATCCTTGATAAAGGATGATTATGCTCTGATTCAGGAGCTTGGTGCCTACATTATGCCTAAGGAGCGTCTACATAGTCATACAGGAGAATGATGAAGTAGAAGGTCTGCCTTGGATGGAGAATATAGAGAAGACTGAAGTAGATCAGGTATTGATTGATTGAAAGTCTGAAGATGAAGAGCATGATAAGGAATGACTGCCTTTGGAGAAAGGGACAATGGTTCCAAAATGCATGTGCTCAGCAAGTGTGCTCAAATGTTCTAGAGCATTAGTAAAACATAACTGAGGGAGTACTTGTTTGTGGATTTTGCTGTAAAGGTACATATATTGTGAAGATTGCATGCTGATCAAGATTGTGAAGTTTGGTTGAATCTTGTGAGGACATAATGTCAGATAACATGTTATGACATTAGGCTGTTGAATGACATGTTGGTGTGGACATGAATAATTCTAGCCATGTGAAGCTAACTGTTTGATTCATATGCACACATGCTTCTGAGGAGGAGTCTGAAGGGCAGCTTTGCTTGTGTCTGGGAGAATGTGCTTTTCTCTACAATTTCTGGAAGAACTCAGTAGGGGTTTTTGTTAATGGGAGATGTCACACTTGTCTAGGTGTGTGTTTTTAATTCAAAGTAAGAGGACTCGACTTAAAGTGTAGTGGAAGGCAGTGTATTTGTGCCTCAGAACTTGTGGAGGCTTGTGTGAAGCATTCCTGACTGGATGAATGAAGTCTATGTCTGAATTTTCCAAATGTTATGATCAAGAAGTTCATTCTTGAGAGAAGTTGATCAGATGTGAGTTTTGGAGCATGAGAAGATAACCAACCAAGAGGAAATCATGTGATTTTTGGTATTTGGATTGTTTGAGGATTAAGCATTAAGTGAATGCGTTCAGCAGGTGAGTTGAACAGAGGGTGCGCTCTTGAAGACATGAAGATGAGTCTTATGTTTTCCATTCATTTAAGGTGTTCTTCTTGCAAAGGGGCACAGGTTATCTTAGATAGGGGGAGTTGATCTGTTTGTTGAAGAAGTTGTTTTTCTCTGCTGCTCTGAAGGAATCTAGAAGGGATTGTGTGTTGTGTGCAAAATATTATGAGGAGTCTTGGGTTGTTAATTTTGTAAGCCAGCAGACAATGTTTGATAAGATGTCAGAACATGGTATATGACATGTTTTTTTTAGCCAAACAAGGAAGTATTTTGGACGGTGGTGTAAGGATAAGGTGAAACACGTGGCTTCGACTGTGCATGGAACTGTTTTGGCACAATTTATGGTAAAAATCAGTTAGGAAACAATAAAAGTGGTCAAGATTATTTTGGATGATAGACATTAATTCCTAAGTAACTGATCAGCTATTTATAGGGGTTATTCTGTTCTCCTTCAGCCAGTGAGTGTTCTTGTCTCATAAGTCTTATGGCGTTTATTCGTGTTTGGGTGAGCACTACTTGGGTCTGGTTCTGTGAGGGCTTCCTTTGCCAATTTGTGGCTAAAAAGGGGGAGAAAGGAAAGTGTTTGGCTAAATGGTTTGCGCAGATGTTATGTCTGGAGTTTGT
Source organism: Lathyrus tuberosus (assembly GCA_022829125.1). Classification (NCBI taxonomy): domain Eukaryota; kingdom Viridiplantae; phylum Streptophyta; class Magnoliopsida; order Fabales; family Fabaceae; genus Lathyrus; species Lathyrus tuberosus. The sequence goes on along the minus strand of JALAZF010000653.1, from coordinate 1,983,350 downwards.
TGTTCCAGATGTTGCAGAGGATATCCTATCCTGCTGTTGGTGATTGAGTCTTTGTGACTTGTGTCCTGAGTTATGAACACAGTTGTGACTTGTGTTCTGAGTTACCTAGGTTGGCATAACGACACTTCTTAAGTTTCATCTTATGCTACGGATTAAACCCAGTGTTTGATCAATGAAGGTGTGCAGAATTATCTTATGCCACCATTGGTCTGTGATGTATAGACAAACATTTCTTTTCTGGAGGAGTCTTCTACATTTGTTCTGGGTCTGTTCTGGAAGGAAAAAGAAATGTGTTGTGTTGAGGGGGAGTGTCAGATATCTTCTTCCTCATGAGCACCAAATGGCTTCAGGACTGTCTACTACCTAGGTCCTGATGTGCTGCCAGAAGGTGTTGTAGTGATGTTGTGTCAAGCATGATGTTCTAACATCATTCAAAATTAGCCAAGAAGATGATTCTCCATGGATGCAGTACACAGTTGCTTCTGCTGACTACTGATGATTACTGATGATTATTGTTAAGATCAGATGACTTGTAACAGTAGTATAGGGTTGTTATTGCTGCTGTAATTTGAGCTGTAATGTTTATATATGTGTTTTAGCCAAAATTAGCCAAAGGGGGAGATTGTAAGTTCTTGTAATTGGCTGAAATTTTGTTAAAACAATGTTGATGTCATGGTTGATGTTGCAACATGAGCTTCTAGCATTATTGATATGCTTAGGTAACATTCAGGTCTGTTAAAGATATAAGGGTTGCAGCTGAGTGCTGATGTTACACCCGATGTCGTAACATCAGTAGTGAACATCAGGTCTGAGATGTTTAGGGCTACACGTGGTTTGGTTGAATGAAACGTTCTGCTGAAGAAAATCAGAGATTGCAGGCGAATATCATGGGAGATATATTCTGTTGCAATCATGTGTGAAGAAGATTAGTTTGTTGTGAATTTAATGCATAAATATATGGAGAATATTTAGAGTTAATTATTGAAGATCTATTTAGGAGCAGAATCTTTTGCAGATTTGGTACAGAAGATTTGATATGATTTGAAGGCCCAAATCCAGTTGGGAAAAGGTTATAAATAGAATGCTTGTAATCTATAAGAGGTACGGGTCTAAGATGTAGATCATTAGGGCTTAGTCTAAGTGAACCACTCGGGTTGTGAGATGGTCACTGTGGTATTACTCAGAAACCTGTAGGTAATGAGTATTGTATTGTTATTGGAGGAAGCTTTGAAGCAACTCAAATGTGTGTCATGGAAGTGTGTCTTCTACTTTTCTGTAGTTGAAAAGCTGTTGGTAATCAAGCTGTTGATGCAGTGGGGGATATGTTGACTGCTAGACATCATTGCGATGATTGGGAGTGAAATGGAGTCTCTTATCTAGGGAGGACTTAGATAGAAGGGTCATTGGGTAGTGATTGAATTAGGTAGATTGTCAACTGGTCTGTTGAGTCTGTAATTTGATACTACTAATAGTGGACTTCCTTCCTGGCTTGGTATGCCCCTAGATGTAGGTTGTTGGACCGAACTGGGTGAACAATCCTTGTGTTGATGTACTGTTACTATTATTGCCTTGTTCATACAGCAGATTGCGATGTTGTGACATTGCACTTGACATCACACATCTGTACCAGAATTTCAGTATATATTTTCACGTTTCTTGTTTTCCTAATGATGTTTTGATATGTGAGATGACCATACTATTTATAATGAATAATATGACCCACAAAAAGTTATAACAACAATAACAGAAAAAAATTTAAGCAGAAAAATCAGTTCAGACATGTTTGGGTCGACTCATACTTTAATAAAGGTCGGCGTGCACTGACTCATGGAAGTGTCTATGCAAAATAAGCGACCATGCGTCGACCCATCTTGACCATGCGTCGACTCATGAATTTCTGAAACTGCATAATTTCAAAATCCCAGCAGCATACGTCGACCCATGGTCGGCGTGCGCTAACCCGAACTTTTCACAAAATTTGTTCCAACTAGCATGAGTCGACTCATGCTTGCTATGCGTCGACTCATGAACCTGCAAAAAACCCAGAAATTCATTTTTTGCACATTTTGACCAACTAAGACTCGATTCATGCACACCAAACATTAATATCATGATCATGCACATGTAAAAAGTGTGTAGACCCTTCCTATATGTTTAGACACATGAAACTCGATGGTTAGATGCAATTTGCCCGACAATGAAGTGATACCGCTCAAATTACAATCTAATGCCTAGCTTATTTGTTGACATCATTAAAACCGAAATAGATGAAAGGCCTTAGCCCTCACATACTCCCCCTTTTTGATGATGGCAACACTGTTTAGCTTTCTCTTGATTTGTAATTTGAGGACGGACAAGCTCCCCCTGTCTTTAACACCTTAATGTCTGCTACTTTGGTAATTTCTGTTTGCTAGTATCCTTCTCCCCCTTTGACAACATCAAAAAGAAGAATAGAAGATGGTCACAAAGATATCAATATAACAAGTAAGGGTTCATTCACAAATTTGCAACACAACAACACTAACATGCATCCACATATGATATAGTTAATGTAATACTTGAAATGGATATATACGAAACATAAGAAGCAAACACGATTCATTCCATAATAGTGCAAAATAGTAACATAGTCCTAAATAAAAAGCAAAAGCAAAACATCATGCAAGAAAAGAACAAGTCATACAACATGCACCTTCTCTTGAAAAATTGGACCATTCTTGAGTCAACCCATGACATGCTTTGGTCAACTCAACCAAGTATAAAATGGAAAAATTCATGTTTTTGCATACAAAGGTTCCAAAATAAGATAAATAAACATGCACACACATAGAACAAACATCCACATGAACAATATGTGCTCAAAATGCAATAAACATCAAGTTTAAGGTACTTAACATGGCATAAAATATGTTAAACATCTATGAATCGGAACGATATTACCTTGATCACCATTGACGATAAGAGCCCTCACATATAGCTAAAAGTCTCTTTGCATTGTTAGGTAAAAGAATAAACAAGAATGTATATATGTGAAGATTACTATCTTAAAGGATTTACTAAACACGATCCGAGATATCGAGAATGCCAAGTTCCCTACGGATGTGAAAGAAAGGCTCTATAGCTAATGGTTTTGTAAAAATACCAGCAAGTTGATTCTTAGTGTCAACGTGCTCAAAAATCACATCACCTTTCTCTACATGATCCCTAAGAAAATGATGGCATATTTCGATATGCTTGGTGCGTGAATGCAATACAGGATTCTTAGTTAGATTAATCGCACTAGTGTTATCGCACAAAATTGGAATACGCTCAAGTTTTAAATTGAAATCAAGTAATTATTGTTTAAGCCATATGACTTGGGCACAAAAACTACCGACGGCAACGTATTCTGCCTCAGCTGTTGACAAAGCAACGGAAACTTGTTTCTTGCTATGCTAACTCACCAAGGAATTTGCGAAAAAGTGACACGTGCCACTAGTACTTTTCCTATCCAATTTGCACTCGACAAAGTCGAAATCGGAATAACCAACTAAGGAACAAACACTACCTTTGGAATACCACAACCCATACTTTGGAGTACCGGAAAGGTATCGAAGTATGCGCTTAACTGTTTTTAAGTGGGATTCCTTGGGACGTGCTTGATACCTCGCACACATGCATACACTGAACATAATGTCGGGTCGTGATGCGGTAAGATAAAGAAGAGATCCAATCATACCTCGATACTTCTTTACCTCTACATCCTTACCATTTTCGTCACTATCAAGATTGGCACAAGTAGGCATTGGAGTATCTATTGCTTTGCAGTTTAGCATGTCGAAACGTTTGAGAAGCTCAAGACAATATATCGTTTGACTCACGAATGTGCCCTCTTCGAGTTGTTTGATTTGCAATCCGAGGAAATAGTTAAGCTCCCCCATCATGCTCATTTCAAACTCCCCCTACATCAAACTAGAAAACTCCTTGACCAAGGTCATGTTAGTAGACCCAAAAATAATATCGTCAACATAAATTTGTACCAAAATTAAATGTTTTCCTTGACGTTTAATAAAGAGGGTTGTGTCAACTTTCCCTCTTGAATACCCTTTATCAAGTAAAAATTTGCTGAGACGTCCATATCAAGCCCTAGGGGCTTGTTTAAGTCCGTACAAAGCACGTTTAAGTTTGTATACATGATCAGGATATTCATGGGATTCAAAACCCGGAGGTTGGGCAACATAAACCTCTTCATTTATATATCCATTGAGGAAAGCACTTTTAACGTCCATTTGGAATAATTTAAAGTTCTTAGTGCAAGCATATGCAAGTAAAAGGCGTATAGCCTCGAGTCAGGCAAACGGCGCATAAGTTTCCTCATAGTTGATTCCTTCCTCTTTGTTATAGCCTTGCGCTACAAGTCGCGCTTTGTTATGTGTTATTACTCCATTTTCGTCAAGCTTGTTCCTAAACACCCATCAGGTGCCAATTACTCGATGACCTCGCGGAGGGGGGACAAGGTCCTAAACCTCATTTCTCCTGAATTGATTTAGTTCATCTTGCATTGATAAAAACCAATGCTCATCGAGTAATGCCTCCTTTGCGTTTTTAGGATCTACTTATGACACAAAAGCGGAGTAATAGCAAAAAATTACTAAGTTTAGAGCGAGTGGTTACTCCCTTAGAAATATCACCGAGAATGTTATCAATTGGATGGTCTTTGGAAGACTTCCAAGCTGGAGGAAGTTCATCTTAATTGGAGTGATGATCATCCTCACTTTTCAATGGTTGGCGATCCTTTTCCTCCTCAATTCGCACTGCTTCATGCTGATCAGTTCCCTTATCAGTGTTCTTGAGTATGTCTTCGAGGCTATACGCCTTTTACTTGCATATGCTTCTCCGACATTTCTCGGATAAGATTCATCAAAAGTAACATAAACTGACTCTTCAACTACTCGTAACCTTTTATTATAAACCCTCAAGCCTTTAAGCACATCATTTTTGTCATTATTCTCAATTATGTAACAATCCTTTGAAAAAGATACTTTATAGTTCTTGTCACATAGTTGACTAATGCTTAAAAGGTTATGTTTAAGGCCTTCCACAAGAAGCACATTAGAGATAGTAGTAGATGAGGGGTTACCTACACTACCTTTGCCAAGTGTTTGTCCCTTGTTGTTGTCTCTGTAGGTAACAAACCCCTTTTTCTTCACGACAAAGTCGATGAAAAGAGATATGTCTCCTGTCATATGTCTTGAGCAGCCACTATCCAGAACCCATCTTCTTTTGGTGGTCTCAAGACTTTATACCTACATAGTCAATCAAGGGAAATAGGTACCCAATTCTCATTGGGTCCTTGGTGGTGAGTGAAACCAGGATTGCATTTGGGCAATCATTGATAAATGCCTTTTGGAACAAGAAAGCTTCTAAAACGACATTTAGCAATAGTATGACCCCGTTTGCAATAATATAAGCAATTACGGTTCATTTGGAATTTACCTTTGTTATCTTTATCTCGAATCACATACGTATACTTTTGATACAGATTATTCATTGTTTCACGAAAATGTGATCGATCAATAGCAAACATAATTTTAGGCTTAAGAGCCTTCTCTAACTCGGCTTTGAGGGTTCTCACCTCTTCTTGCCAAATACGACAAGTATCACAGCCCTAAAACTTGAACCATGGAGACTTATTCTCATCAATCTTAGATTTTGATGCATCCACCATGGAGTTTTTAAGATCTTCTAATTTCCTTTCGGAATCGGCAACCTTTTTCTCCAAGTATTTGAAAATCTTTTTGTTAGAAGCTAAGCATTGAAATGCTTCCTAGCTTCGTGGTGCAACATATCAAAAGCTCTTTGCAATTCTAAATGAGACATAGTATTAGAGTGATCGTATTTAGAGTGTTTTACCTCTTTCTTCTTGTTTGGATGTGCCGTAAGACAAATATTGACGGATTCACTTTCGTCACTTGAGCTGTCATCTTTTTCTGACTCGCTATCGCTATCCCAAGCGATGTATGCTCGTCTAGATTTATTTGACTTTTTGTGTTGACGAATCTTATCCTTATCCTTGTATTTCTTGAGTGATGGACAATCCGGCTTGTAATGCCCTGACTTTCCACAGTTGAAACAAGACCCTCTTGACTTGCCACTCTTATTGCCTTCAATTTTTTATTGCCTTCTAAATTTGATGAGATTTTTATCCGAGTGGTGAATTTCATTCTTTTGAATGTACCTATTGTATCTTTTCACAAACAGCCTCATGTCATCATTCGAGTCATCATCTTCACCATTGTTGGTTTCACTGTCACTTTACTCTTGATATGTGGACTTTGAACAAGAAGCTTTAAGAGCAATCGACTTCTTCTCCGAATCTTTTGTCTTCTCCTTCTTTATGCTCTTTTCATGTTTTTCAAAGCCAGTGAGCACTTGCTCATGTTCATCGAGTTTACCAAAAAGTGTTGTGAGGTCTAATGTGGCTAGATTGTTGGCCTCCTTAATCGCGGTGACCTTCGGTTGCCATTCCCTGTTAAGACACCTCAGAGTTTTGTTAGTAACAACCTCATTTGGAATTAGCTTACCAAGCACATGCAATTGTTGATAATGTGAGTAAATCGTTTTTGCATATCCGCAATGGTTTCCCCTTGCTTCATGTAAAACAAATCAAACTCTTGCGTTAGTGTGTTAAAGCGGGCCATTTTAACATCATTAGTGCCTTCGTGGGCTACTTGTAAAGCATCCCACATGGCTTTGGCCGTCTCACAATGAGAGACACGATAATACTCATCAACTCCCAATGAGGAAATCAAAATATTACGAGCCTTTCAATCGTAACTGTAATTTTTCTCGTCCTCTTCATTCCATTGAGCTTCGGGTTTAGGAACGACAACGCCTTCCGCGTTAGTCATAGTAATTTCCATGGGACCGTTTAAAATAACGTTCCAAACCTTCCGATCTATGGAATTAATATGGACGCGCATACAATCCTTCCAGTAGCTGTAATTCTCACCTGTAAACACCGGAGCTCTATTATAAGCCCCTTTAGATTCGTTCGCCATGATCCAAGAAGTTTTACCGAAGCACCAGATAAACCGGAGCTCGTGATACCACTTGTTAGACGATGGCTATGGATCTAGAAGGGGGGTTGAATAGATCCCAAGAGATTTATACGCAAATGGTTACCAAAAATTTGTTTTAAAAACTTTAAGCAGAAGCAGCCACCGAATCACTCATCTACAACGAACCTCTACTAAAAGGATCGGATATGCACGACAATATTATAAATGGAATACGGATGAGAAAAATTCAGAACGATTCACACAATTGAAACGCAATCAACAAAGTTTACTTGCTTAATACTTAATCCAAACCAATGAGGTGAATCGATAAGCAATTAGAGACAAATGCGTTCGATTTTGCTTTGAAACAAATTATCAAACACTTGGTGTGCGTAAACACACTAAGTGCAGAATTTCTATGGAATGTAATGTAAAGCTGCTCTAAGATACAATTCAAGGAATTGTATCAATTTAATAAAAAAAGTTGCTCAGCTCAAGATTACACTACGACAGAAATTTTGATAAATTGCGACTTCACAAATTCGAATAAACTGAAATGTAAAAGAGTTAAGGGAAAAAGAGAACAAACGAGATTTGATTAGGCAGTTCCCCAATCGTCCTCGCTTTGGGTACCTCTGCCCCTAATTCCACAAATTGGAATTGAGATATATATATATATATACTGCTGTTGCAAATTGTTTTATACAAGAGAAGAACTATGAACATCCAAACCCTTAAACGTCTTTGATTGTTGATGCAGAGCCTTCTCTCCCCTTGATTCTAGATAAATCAAGTGCTTCGAATATGGTTGATCCAATTACCGTCTCACGCTACTTGATTTCAAGAAACCTTGTTCTTCAAACCTTTTCACTCGATCAATTGCGGTCTACCAAAAATTCGAACCCAAACCTCTCTTCTACGATCCTCCGATTACAGCTACTAAACCGAACAATTACTCCAATCTTCGGTTACCGTCGCCCGACTGAATCCCTGTAGAACGAAACGGTTTGTGCAAAAACCCCCAAGAATCACCTTCCCACGCTACTAAACTGAGAGAAACCACTGTTCTTCAGTTACCTTCACTCGGCCGATTCTTGGAGGACAAAACCAACTGGTTTTATTCAAGAAACACCTACCAAGCTCTCAACCCAGAAAATGAAGATCATACACTTCCTAAATTCTGAACGTTATCACTTCGATCAATGGGCGACACAAACAAAGATGATTATGTGTGATTGTTTGTTTACTCAATGAAGAAGATGAAGATGAAGAGAGAATTGGTATATATTTTCACGTTTCTTGTTTTCCTAATGATGTTTTGATATGTGAGATGACCAGACTATTTATAATGAATAATATGACCCACAAAAAGTTATAACAGCAATAACTAAAAAAATTTAAGCAGAAAAATCAGTTCAGGCATGTTTGGGTCGACTCATACTTTAATAAGGGTCGGTGTGCACTGACCCATGGAAGTGTCTATGCAAAATAAGCGACCATGCATCGACCCATCTTGACCATGCATCGACTCATAAATTTCTGAAACTGCATAATTTCAAAATCTCAACAGCATGCGTCGACCCATGGTCGGCGTGTGCTAACCCGAACTTTTCACAAAATTTGTTCCAACTAGCATGAGTCGACTCATGCTTGCTATGCGTCGACTCATGAACCTGCAAAAAACTCAAAAATTCATTTTTTGCACATTTTGACCAACTAAGACTCGATTCATGCACACCAAACATTAATATCATGATCATGCACATGTAGAAAGTGTGTAGACCCTTCCTATATGTTTAGACACATGAAACTCGATGGTTAGATGCAATTTGCCCGACAATGAAGTGATACCGCTTAAATTACAATCTAATGCCTAGCTTATTTGTTGACATCATTAAAACCGAAAGAGATGAAAGACCTTAGCCCTCACAGAGTTCACTACTTATACTAAGTTGCTAAGGCAATGTTATGTGGCTGAATACAGTTTAAAGAAAGTTCAAGCAGAGGGAGATTTGAGTAGGTCGAATCAGAATGATCGTGGGAGATCAAACCAATAGTTTAGGCCTAGACAACAAGCTTTCAAAGGGAAATAGGTTCAGAATTCTAGAGCAAGTGCACCTCCTATGTGTCATACTTGTGGTAAGAATCATCATGGTAGATGTGGCTTCGAAGGAATGAAGTGTTATCAGTCTCAGAAAGTGGGTCATATGGCAAGGGATTGTCCTCATAATAAGAATGAGACGCAAGGAAAAAGTACCGGTCGAGTTTATACGTTGGACACAAAGCAGGCAAAGGGTGATAACTCTTTGATTGTTGGTACATGTTTCATTAATGGGAATCCTTGTTTTGTATTATTTGATTGTAGAGCAACACATTCTTTTGTGTCAATACAGTGTTTGAAGCGACTTGGGTTGCACGTGATTCTGTTGTCTCCACCCATGGTGGTTACTACTGCCATGGATGAGATGGTTGAAACACCTTTAATGTGTGAAAACTGTGTTTTATTTTTGGATGGGAGAGTTTTTCAGATTGATCTTATTTGTTTGCCGCTTAAGAAAGTAGATGTTATTTTGGGAATGGATTGGCTTTCCGCTAATTCGGTATTTATTGGTTGTGAAGAGAAGCTAATCATCATTCCATCTGTTGAAGCTACTCCGAAGAACATGCTAACAACTATTTTAGAAGGTACGGTTGGAATGATAAATTTCTTATTCGAGAAGGAAAAATCTGTTCTTTTGGTTCTCACTAAGGAGGAGAGTAGCGACCTTCAAGTTCTGAATATTCCTGTAGTCTGTGAGTTTTCCGAAGTTTTCCCCGAGGATGTCACTTCTCTTCCTCCGGAAAGGGAAATGGAATTCTCTATTGACCTGATACCAGGAATGGCTCCTATATCCATTTCTCCGCATCAAATGACACCACTTGAGTTGAGATAATTGAAGGATCAATTGGAAGAATTAATGGCTAAGCATTTTGTTCGACCCAGTGTTTCGCCCTGGGGAGCTCCAGTGTTGTTAGTAAAGAAGAAGGATAGTGGAATGCGGCTATGTATTGATTACTGACAGTTAAATAAAGTCACCATCAAGAACAAATACCCATTACCCAGGATAGATGACTTGTTAGATCAATTAAAAGGAGCCTGTGTGTTCTGGAAGATTGATTTATGGTCGGGTTATCATCAGATCCGTATGAAGAGTTCGGATGTATCAAAGACCGCGTTTAGAACCTGTTATGGCCATTATGAATTCTTAGTGATGCCTTTCGGTGTGACGAATGCTCCGGCATTTTTTATGGATTATATGAATTGGATATTTCAAGCTTACTTGGACCAATTTGTAGTAAACTTCATTGATGACATTCTTATTTATTCTCGTACTTCTCAAGAGCACGAAGAGCATTTAAGAATCGTTTTATCGATCTTACAAGAGAGACAACTTTTTGCCAAGCTGAGCAAGTGTGAGTTTTGGATGTCGGAGGTTAGTTTTCTTGGTCATGTCATATCTCAGGGAGGTGTGACGGTAGATCCATCAAAAGTGGAAGCAGTGATTAATTGGGAGAGACCAAAGAATGTTTAAGAAGTTAGAAGTTTCTTGGGACTGGCAGGTTATTATAGAAGGTTTATCAGAGGCTTTTCCCAATTGGCTTTACCGATGACCAAACTTACTCGAAAGGATTGCCCTTATGAGTGGGATTCGGCTTGTGAGAAAAGTTTTATGAATTTGAAGGAAAGATTTACGACTGCTCCTGTTTTGATCATTCCTGATCCTAGCAAGTCGTATGAGGTATCCTGTGATGCATTAAAGATGGGATTAGGAGGTGTTTTAATGAAAGATAGTCACGTGGTAGCTTATGCTTCTCGACAATTAAAGGTTCATGAGAAGAATTATCCAACGCACGATTTGGAATTGGCGGCGGTTGTGTTTACACTAAAAGTATGGCGTCATTATTTGTATGGAGTACGTTTTGAGATGTTCAGCGACCATAAGAGTTTAAAGTATCTATTTGAATAGAAAGAGTTGAACATGCGTCAAAGGAGATGGATGGAATATTTAATGGATTATGACTTGGAACTAAAGTACCATCCGGGTAAAGGGAATAAAGTAGCGGATGCATTGAGTCGGAAAGTGTTGTATAATGTCGAGTTGATGATGTTAGAGTATGCCTTATTCGAAAAGTTTCGAGATCTTAATCTTCAATTTATTTGGACTCCTAATGGCGTGATTATGGGAAACTTTAATGTTAATTCTACTCTTAGAGAGGAAATTCAACAAGAGCAAGTGTTAGATGAGAAGTTACAAGAAGTGTTAGTTCAACCGGGTTTCGTGCGAGCTACCTACGGAATCATTTTGTTTAACCAAAGGATTTGTGTTCCGGACAATGCGATGTTGAAAAGAAGAATTTTGGAGGAAGCGCATAAGAGTGATTTTACTATACATCCTGGTTCTTCAAAAATGTATCAAGACTTAAAGAGGGACTATTGGTGGTCTGGTATGAAAAGAGATATTGCGGTGTATGTGTCGGAAATGTGCGGTATGCCAACAAGTAAAGATTGAACACCAAAGATCGGGTGGCTTATTGCAATCTTTAGAAATTCCTGTGTGGAAGTGGGATAGTATTTCTATGGACTTTGCAGTTGGATTACCCCGTGCACAAGGTGGTTATGATTCTATTTGGGTGATTGTAGATCGGTTGACGAAATCTGCGCATTTCTTAGCCGTAAAGACTCTTTACAAGGCAAGTCATCTTGCAAGTTTATTTATTTTGGAAATTGTGAGGTTACATGGTATTCCCTCTAGTATTGTGTCCGATAGAGATCCAAAGTTGACTTCAAGATTTTGGAGAGCTTTTCAGCAAGCTATGGGAACAAAGTTGTGTTTGAGTACGTTGAATCATCCTCAAATGGATGGTCAGACGGAACGGACGATAGAAACAATGGAAGATATGTTAAGGGATTGTGTACTTGGAAGTGGAGGAAATTGGATAGAACTTTTACCATTGATTGAGTTTTCATACAATAATAGTTATCATGCGAGTATTGGTATGGCTCCTTATGAAGCATTGTATGGAAGGAAATGTTGGACGCCTTTGTGTTGGGCGGAGGTTGGCGAAGATAGAATTTTGGGACCATAGATTATTCAAGAGACCACAGAAAAGATTAGAATGATCCGTGACAAAGTTAAGCAAGCGCAAGATCGTCAGAAAAGTTATGCAGATAACCGTATGAGACCTTTAGAATTCGATGAAGGTGATCACGTGTTTTTGAAGGTTACTCCGAGGTTGAGGTTGAAAGGACCGTTTAAGTCTCGAAAGTTAAGTTCGTGATACGTGGGACCGTATCAAATTTTAGAAAGGATTGGTGAAGTAGCTTACAGATTAGCCTTACCGCCTTCTCTGTCTGAGATGCACGATGTTTTTCATGTGTCTCAACTCCGAAAGTTTGTTCCAGATCCTCTTCAGCCAATTCTACCAGATACAATTGAGATAGAAGCAGATTTAAAGTTTGAACCTCAACCAAGTCATATCACAGGAAGAGAAACTAATGTACTAAGGAGTAAAGAGATTCCTCTTGTGAAAGTTCAGTGGGATGTGACGCATCCGGGTGATGCAACTTGGGAACTCGAATCGGAGATGCGAGATACTTACCCTCACCTTTTCAGGTAATCTTTGAATTCGTGGACGAATTTATATTTAAGGAGGGGAGGATGTAATACCCCATATTTTTATTTTGCTCTGGGTAATGTTAGTTATGATCAACTGGGTTCCGGTGTGCTCTGGGAAATCATCTATTAAGGTAATTAGAGTAACTAATGAGTGTCATACCCCAAATTTTGACCACTAAGATTTCCCATCATTGTGCAAATCATCACCACAATATGGATGTACCATTATGCCTCATCAGTCTCCTCAAGGATTGTTGAGCATTCACTACAAACAAGAATTAGGGTTTCAAGCCCTCTCAGAGCTCTTAGACAAAGGATTAATCAAGGAATGACATGATCTTTAACTTGTATAACCTCTCAAACATCCACAAAGGATCAATAGTACTCCCACAGCAAGAATCAGGCACAAGGTTGCAGCATTCTAAGTGGATCAAGCCTCAAGATCGCCAGTGTCACCAAATTAGGGTTTGGTCGACCAGGGCCTCCAGATGGAAACTTTCCTCTGGGCATGAGCCATTGCTTCAAAGCACAACTTTAATTACTCCAAGGGACCTCATGGGCCCAACCATCAAGCCAATTTATCCTCAGGGGATGCATTTATCAAAAATCAGGAATTAGGGTTTCTTGACATAATTCACCCCTAAGTTGACTTTTGGGACAAATCATGAGCCAAGACCTCAAGACATGATTTGAGGGTCTCCAACACACTACATAGATCCAATTACAACAATGGATTGATCCAAGAAGCTTGATCAACAAGTTTCAAATTCATCAGAACCACAATTAGGGTTTCGCTGAAAAAGTCAATTGTACCTTTGAATTTTGACCAAGACATGCTCCCAAACCTTGGGACATGATTCAATACACCCTATAACACCTATGGAATCAATCCATCAAGTTTGATTTAGGTTAAGGACTTGATTTCATAGAGGATCACACAGTTTGGAATTCATCTGACAAAAAGTCAACTGTGCACAAAAGTCAAAGTTTGACTTTTTGAGATTTTTCACAATTATGGTTTCTTAACCCTAAAATGATGTTAATGTGTGATTTGAATCAACATTCATCAAGAAAAATCAAGAAAAGCGGGATAACTTGTAAAAGGGGTAACCATAAAAAACTTATAAATTTTCTAAGTTATGGAACAAAGTGGCTAGGGTACCAACTTCCAAGGATCATAACTTGAGATCCAAGCAACCATTTGGGCTGATCCAAAGATGGATTTGTAGCTCTCATGGCATACTTTAAAAGTGTCAACTACACCTCATTCCAATTCTCCATGGATTTCAAGTTATGGAATGGCCAAAATCACAAGAAGTGAAAATGTCACTTTTTTCCAACACTTAGTGAAATTTTCACTAAGTCAGAATCTGCCTTCACTTTTTTCCAAATGTAGGGGCATTTTTCACTTGGGTCCAAAAGGTATCAAAACAAACCATGATCACACATATGTTGTATCATATGAGAGCTTTCCAAAATGGCCAAGAACTCTATGAAATTTCATTTGAGCCATGAGATATAACCATGCCAATATGCCTTGCTGCAAACTGTCAAGGCAAGGCAGATTTGTGCATTTTCCTCGATTTGCCAAATTTGTGCAAATGACAAACATGTTTATCCATCTGAACACCTCAGTGAGGGACCAAGGAGGGACAAACACTAATCCTAAGCCTCCCAAATCCTTGGAACTAGAAATAACATGCCAAACCTAGAAATCCCTAAAGAGGGGACAAGACTCCAATTTTGTTTTGGAGCATTCAATGGATGCACCAAGGTGGCATGGACTGAGCCATTTCCAACTAAATTCAGTCAAGACATATCCAAGAACTAGGGAACCAGCAGCCTGTGCTCTAACCTCTAGTCAATGGCTATAGGAGACTTCGATTCCCATTGATCAACATTGGCCAAACCTCTGCTGCAGTTGCCATTCACTATTGCTTTCAAAAAAAAACTTACTCTACTATAAATAGAGCTCAATTATGATCAGTTTGAGTACACCAAAGCCATCAAACTGATGCTTTCCTCAAAATCACCTTCTCACTTCCAATTCTGCCTTCCAAAGCAAGTCACTATCGGGTTTTGAGTTTGAGAGCAATTTCAACCAAACCAATCACACACACACCTCATAAACATCATATAAAAGTGATCCAAAACTTAAACAACATCTGTAACACTGATTTCTCAGAATCACCAGCCAACCGCTCAAGGTTTTAACCAAGTTGTAGTTGGGGTACCATCTTCAGTTTTAACTTGTTTCAAACCATTCCAAGCACTCAGGCACATCACTTGGCACCTAGGGAAGCTATCCCCATCATTAGAACCTAGCTGTAACACCTCCAACACAAAACACGATCACCAGTTGCAAGAGGTAAGCATGAGCTCTTCTAACTCTATGATCCATGCATTTTTAGCTGCACAATAATTTGGCCATATGTTCATAATTATGCATAGAGTGTTTACCCTCAATCAATTGCTTTGTTTGAATCGTGTATGGAATTTCTGAGCCTTCATGTAAATTTTAGGGTTCTTGAGGTTTCTCTTTGATTTCTTATTCCATGCTTAAAATAAATGAAATTAAAGACCATAGACATGATCGTGAGGTGAAAACGAGCAGATTGATATGTAGATTGCATGATGTAATCAAGTATTCAGTGAGATTTGATAGAAAATGCAAATCTGCAGAAACAGAGGGTGGCACGTGTTCTTGCCATGTTCTTGGTGCCCTTTTTGAAAATTTAATTATTTGAATTTTGTGATTTTTATTTAATTGATTCAAAAATTAATTTCTCTCTGAGTTTTAATGATTTTGAGTTGATTCTTTTTTTAATAATTCACAAAAATGTTAAAATATTTTATTTTACCAAAAAATCTCAAAAATATTATTTATTTCATATATTTGATATTTTTGCAAAGAATTAATGTTTTATTTGTTTTTAACATTTGAAATATTTGTTCTCTCTTGATTTTCCAAACTTAATTGATTTCCAATCATTTTGTGGATATAAACATGATTTTTGAAATATTAATCCAATATCACAATTTGTTTTTCACACATGATTAACAATTTTGATCATTTTAATTGAATTTTTATTCAATTAAGATATATTTTGAAAACAAATTAGGGTTTTGATTAATTCAACCCTCATCAAACTTTTTTCAAACACTTTGGGCCTCTATTAGAGTGTAAGACCCATCCCTTTTTGTAAATACACCACCTTTTGGGCCTCAGTCATTGTATAAGTCCCACTGTATTTTCAAAAACAACAGCGCGATCGTCGCCTTTTTAAAATCAAAACTTGGTCCTCTCCTTGAGCTATAAGACCCATTCCTTTTCTTAAAATCTCATGGGCCTCTTGGTAGAGTGTAAGACCTAATCCTTTTTAAATACACCACCTTTTAGGCCTCAGTCATTGTATAAGTCTCACTGTATTTTCAAAATCACGGCGCGATCGTCGCCATTTAAAACAAAACCTTGGGCCTCTCCTTGAGTTATAAGACCCATTCCTTTTCTTAAAATAAACACCTTTGGGCCTCTATTAGAGTGTAAGACCCAACCCCCTTTGTACATAAAACAATTTTGGGCCTCACATATTGTATAAGTCCCTCTGTATAGTTTTCAAAACAGCGGTGCGATCATCGTCAAAACCTTGGGCCTCTCCTTGAGCTGTAAGCCCCAAAAATCTTTTCAAAGCACTTTCTCCTTTGATTTTGAATATAATATTGTTATCAAAGTTTTATTTGTTGAACAACTAACCAAACAGCATGGAAGCTCTACAACCGAGTAAATGTTTACCTGCTTTCTTTATCGCTTTCGTATGTATATAACTGTATTGTGGGGCTGCGTCACTGTAAGTCTTCTTTCACATCCCTTTATATACTTGTCAAATATCAACTGTGTAATACTAGTATAGTTATTTAGAGTTTTCCCCGACAACTACGTCTAGCACTAGGTAAAGCCTTGTTGGTCACTCTTAAATACAGTCAAAACTAGATCCCCCATAGGATTACCAGATACAGTCTTCCCTTCTCTTGGGGTTAAACAATATGGAACAAAGAGAAAGGCAGCATTCTCGGTGAACCCTTTCTCAGACTGTCACTCTTAGAAATCGTCAAAGAGACTCTACTCCCCAGAGTTGATCTATTCTCCGTGAATAGCATCTCTTGAGTTTCTTCCAAATTCAAGAACTTTCCTGGCTTGATCTATTCTCAGTGAATAACATGTCTTGAATTTCTCTTGGTTTGGGGACCCACAGGCTTCCTAAAAGCATCCCCGCCTCCTCTTGGGCGTTGTACAAGGACCCTTCGGCTTCTTAGAAGTTCTCATGCCTTCTCTTGGGCTTAATACAAGGACCCTGACGACCTCTTAAAGGTATAAGACAGAACTTAGTCATCCTTTGCTAGTGCAGTCTTTCTGGCGTCAAAACTCCGGTCGTTGTAAGGTTGATACTCATCCCTTAATACCCATGCCCCCTCTTGGGTATTGTATAAAAGATAAAACTATAGACTTGGACAGTCCAAGACCCTTGAGTCTCAAAGACATTCTCAAGTTCCCTTCAAACATAGGTAGAAACCCGATCTCTCTCATGAGAGTTCCCCACACTTGGACTCGCTTCCGGATCTCCAGAATCCACGGCGGTAAGATAGGCTTCTCTTGGGCTTTGTACAATGATTCTCCCTAGTGGAGATACCAAATCACTCTCTTGTTGAGTATAAAAGACTCTCTTGTTGAGTCAATCCCTTTTAGCCTCTATCTCGGGCTTCGTACGAGATACTAAAACACTCTCTTATTAAGTATAAAAGACTCTCTTGTTGAGTCAATTCCTTTTTTAGCCTCTATCTCGGGCGTTGTACGAGACAGAAAATCACTCTCTTGTTGAGTATAAAAGACTCTCTTGTTGAGTCAAATCCCTTTTTAGCCTCCGTCTTAGGCTTCATATAAGACAGCTAAAAATCACTCTCTTGTTGAGTATAAAAGACTCTCTTGTTGAGTCAATTCCCTTTTAGCCTCCATCTCGGGCTTCGTACGAGACATCAAAACACTCTCTTGTTGAGTATAAAAGACTCTTTTATTGAGTCACTTCCCTTTTAGCCTCCATCTCGGTCTTCGTACGAGATACTAAAACACTCTCTTGTTGAGTATAAAAGACTCTCTTACAGAGTCAAACCTTTTCAGCCTCCGTCTTAGGCTTCATATAAGACAGATAAAAGACTCTCTTGTTGAGTCAAACCTTTTCAGCCTCCGTCTTAGGCTTCATATAAGACAGATAAAAGATTCTCTTGTTGAGTCAAACCTTTTAGCCTCCGTCTTGGGCTTCGTACAAGACACATATAAAATCACTCTCTTGTTGAGTCAGTCACTTGTTAGTACTCTCTTGTTGAGTCAACCCTTTTAGTCTCAATCTCGGACTTCGTACGAGACAACAAATAAAAGACACCCTCTTGTTGGGTCAATCGCCTCCTCTTAAGCTTTGTATAAGGAAACCTGGGTTGAGTCAATTAACCTTTTAGCATCAAATTTGTGCCTTGCTCACAGCATGCAAACATCAATAACTCCTCTTTAGAGATGACAAGTTCTCTCTCAGTCAAACTTTTAGCTTCACATCTTGGGCTTTGAACAAGATACAAATCACCTTTAGCTTCATGTCTTGGGCTTTGAACAAGACACCAAAACAACCTTATTCCTCCCTTAGAATAGGAGGAACTACGATCACTCTGATTTCCCTGTTTCGTTAAACGGGAATACGTAGGCATAAGATTGAAAAATCTTAGCGAGCATACTAATCAAAAACCCAAAATCCAGTATCTCCATCAAATCAACCCCAAAAGCATCAAGTCTAAACACATTACCCAAAACCTCACAAATGATCCGAACTTTGTGTTCTTAACAAAATAAACCGAAGTTGGGCCCACGTCTTAATAGCATCTGTAAACTAACAGTTTTGACTGTTTAACCTCAGTTTACGAGCAGGTTTAATTGGAGACATCTATTTCCCTTCCTTAATCAGCTTAACAGGATAAAAAATGAATCGAACTGTAGTACCCGAGCGATAGTGCTTCAAGACCACAAAAATCGCACTACAATGAGCTCAGAACAAATCAAATTAATATTATCTGACTCTGAGGTGTTAAGCTTTTGGTGCTATAGAGATATTTTGGACATTTGGTAGTGTTACTAACTAATAAACATTTCTCTATATCATTCCATTTCCCCTCACTTGTGCCAAAATAGAAACAGAAGCTAGTAAGAAGTAGAGAGAAGGAGAAGCAAGAGGAGAAAAAGAGAAAGAAACCTAGAAGAAGAAGAAGAAAGCTTGGATCTTCATCATCTCTTCTTCAAATCATCTCTCAATCTTCATCATCATCTTGCTTAGAGGTGGGTTCTAGTTAGAACTTAAGTTTTAGAAATTTTGGAAATGTTAGAGTTTAGGTTAGAAATGTTGGATTGTGAATAATGGTATAAAATCAATGGTTTGAAGGTGTAAATCCGATAAAAATGTGTAGCATGACTGATATATGTGTGTATGTGATGTGTGATAATTGATTTCATGATCCATTGAAGTTATATGCGTTTCTATGGGTTTTTATGTTGAAAATTACAGGTTTTAGGTTTCTAACTCGGTGGTAACCGGTTACTCACTTTGTGGTAACCGGTTACATGCAGGAAAAGTTGAGTTCTGCGTGGAAAATGAACTGAGTAATCGGTTACTCATTCTGAGGTAACCGGTTACCAAAATGTGCCTCTAACTGTGATTTTGGTTCTATTTTGGACAATGAACTTGAGTAACCGGTTACTCACTCTGAGGTAACCGGTTACCACTATTGGTTGATGAAAAATATTTTAGAAAATTCATAACTTTTGAACCGTGATTCCGATCAAAGCGTTCTTGGTATCGATGGAAAGTTGTGGAAATATTCTACACGATGAAAGTGAAAAATATCGGTTTTGTTACCTGATTTAAATAATCGGAGGAAAACCCAAGAATGTATTAATTTTTATGAATTGAATTACTATGTGCAATTCTTGCTATACTATGGTATTGTGTTACATTTAACCTCTTATTGTGAAAAGAATGGAGTGATAACATGTTTAAAATGTGGAATAGGAAGAGTGAGGAAACTTTACCATAAACCTATAAATAGAACCTAGTAAGGTAACTAGGAATTGATAGATAATCTAGATGGCGAAGCTCGTGCATGCGATGTAGAAAGGTGCATCCTTGCCGAGTAATGGTCTAGAAGAGAGTGAAACACTAGTATGGAACATGTGTGAACCTTGTGTTGGTGAAAAGGCGAAAGGGCTTTAAGACGAATGTGACCTTGTGATTGTTGAATACAATCACGTTTGTGTGTGAGATCACGTAATCGTAACCATTTCCCTTGAGTTGTCGTTTCATGAGCTTGGAGCTCCTCTGGAATGTACACATGATTACTTCGTAGGTTTGATTCCCGCGTGTAGTACGAATGAAGCCTATATGGTAAAGAGACTTGTGATGGTTAACAGGCCATGAGAAGTGACGGTTCACGGTTAGCAGGTCGATGATCCCGAATCCATTTCGTATGCCAAGTAAGTTACAAGGATCCATGACTCGGGTCGCCTTCTAGATGTAGAAGCGGACGAGAAAAGCGGATGCCTTGGTAAGGTTATCGATTAGTGATATTTTGAGTTAGTGAACTAATGAACATGTTTCCATATAGTGTGAGATTGTGAACTCAAGGTCACTTCCCTTCCCTTTGACTTGAGTTAGGATGATAGAACCTTGTAAAGCCGAGAGAATCTATAAGATATGGAACTCACTGGGATTTAATATCTCACCCCATGTTGTTGATTATATTACAGGTGCTACAGGTTCCGCGAAGGGTAAGGAAAAGGCTGTTTGATTGTCCTTACTTGTCTTGGCTTTTTGGGATGGCATGGAATCCGTTGTGGAGATTTATTTTGAGATCACTATGTTGATCTAGTTCTTAGTACATTGGAACATCTTGTATATATTTTATGTCGTAGATTTTTAGTATTTTGTATTTGGGAATGTAATGTATACAATGTGTTAACTAGGAACTTATGGTATTTCATTACCAAAACTTTGATTCACGTATAATTTATATGCTTTGATGTATGTTATTATATATGGGTGTTATACCTACGTATCCTCATAGTGCAATAAGGAAATCAGAGCGTCGTAGTTTGGGGAACCAGGGAAAAGAGAATAAGAAGGTGCCTCGCCAAGATTTCGCAATCTCGTGCCTACGTATCCTTATTGTGGAATAAGGAATTCAGAGCCTACGTAGTTCGGGGAACAAAGACTGAAAAGGAAAAGAAAATGGTGTCAAAACCAAGAGAAAAAGAGGTAGAATGACTCCACTGGGGATGCCAAAGAATTGGTGTCAAAACCAAGAAAGAAGGGCAAAGGAATAGTAGTAACTCTGTTGAGGATAAGATAAAGAGATGGTGTCAAAACCAAAAGGATAAAGGAGCAAAAGAATAATAATGACTATGTTGGGAACCAGAGGGTTGGTGACCCTACTGGGGACTAAACAAAGGTGATGGTGTCGAAACAAAGAGAATAAGTGAGCAAAGGATGTTGAATCGATACAAAGTAAGATTTGTTGAGGATTCAGTATATTAACTGGCAAGCAGTGGTTAATAGAAGAGAAAGAGATTAGGACTTTGTGGGGGAAAAAGGGTTGGTGTCAACAGACAGGCTGTGATGAACAAAAAGAGAGAGTACTAACTAAGAGAAGGTGTTTGACTATGAGGAGATTTTGGTATATCAACTAATAAACAGTGTTAACCGAAAGAACGGGTATAGAACCAAGTGAAGGTTGTAACCCAAAGGACGGGTGTAGAACCAAGCGAAGGTTGTGACCTAAAGGACGGGTGTGGAACCAAGCGAAGGTTGTGACCCAAAGGACGAGTGTGGAACCAAGCGAAGGTTATGACCCAAAGGACGGGTGTAGAACCAAGCGAAGGTTGTGACCCAAAGGACGGGTCTGGAACTAAGCGAAGGTTATGACCCAAAGGACGAGTGTGGAACCAAGCGAAGGTTGTGACCTAAAGGGGTTCGGTAGACTGACTGGACAAGCAGTATCTGACCGAAGAAAGGGTATTTGAACCAAAAGAAGGTTATTAACCCAAAGGCACGAGTATTTGAACCAAAAGAAGGTTACTAACTCACAGGGTATTGGTTTTAACAGAAGGATTGTGATTAACAAAAAAAGAATGAGTGATTAACCAAGAGAAGGTGATTTACTCAAAAAGTTCAGTATGTTAACAGAAGGACTGTGGTTAATTGAGAAGAAGTGCAAATTGGTGTTTTAACTGATAGACAGTGGTTAACCAATCAAAGGGAGAGAAACAAAAGAAGGTTGTGAGCTCCGCTAGGGATTCGGTGTTAAATAGGAAGACTGTGGTTAACCGAAGAAAAGACACGTGACTTCGTCGGGGAAGAAGAGAATCAGTTTTAACAGAAGGACTGTGATTAACCAAAGAAAGAATGGTTACGACTCTTCTAGGAAACCAATGAACAGTGATTGACCAACAGAAAGGGCGTTGAACTAAGAGGAAGTTGTTAACCTAAAGTGACAAAGATCTTTAACCAAGGAAATGGTGATTGATCAAAAGAGAGATTGAAAGGGGCAAAAGTGATCAAGGATTGACTCGAATGGGGATTGAGAAACACTACAGTCAAAAGATAGAGATGATTATTCCAGGCATGGGGTCATTCGTCCCCTACCCAAAATAATCAAGATGAGTTTCGGAATTCTCCATTCTCATCCCTTCTCTAGCACCAAAGTATAGTGCGAAGTTTGAAACCGACAGAGTAACAGCGCCAATTGGTACAGTGCTCCTGTGCATCGTGTAGACCTCCGACTCAGCAAGGGATAAATAAAAACAAGGCTCTAAAGAACCCTAAAGAGAGAAAAAAGAGGGAGATTGACTAATCGAAATAAGGTTTCGATCAATCGATCGAGGGAAATGATCAAGACAACAATCTTCCAAAAGGATCAGAAGATCGTCAAAGCAAACATGCGGATTATTGATTGTACAATATTAAATTTGCTCAATGAAGAACAAACTTAATGTGACCAAAAATTAAATTACAAAGGCAGTACCAAATGTCAATTATCATGCATCACAAATCATGTTATCATGTAAGCAAAAGTGTGCAAGAATCAACATGTTCATACAATGTCAAGAATGCAAACAATTCCAAGAATCGACAAATCGTGCATCGAAAGTTTGCATACATGCTTCAATCATAAGTTAAATAACTCATAAGACATCCACAAATATCAAGCATATCAAGCCATGGAAGTTAAATGAGGAAAGAATGTCAAACAAGCTTAAAAACGCACAAAAATAGTCTTCTGTCATAGTGGTAATCGATTACCACATGCAGGTAATCGATTACCTGCTTGAAAACAGCAGAATTTGTGGAAAAAGGGCAGGGTAATCGATTACCCACATATAGGTAATCGATTACCGCTGTGACAGTGGCAAAAAATAGTTTTTCAAAAAGCGCTTCCAGCAACTAATCACTTATCCAATCCACCACATGTTATGGCATGCATTTGTGCACGAAAATTACATCAAATAGGAGCAATTAATCATCAATTGAAAGCATCAAACATGAAGATCCAAGAGCAAACAATCACATGATGAATCAAATACTGAAAAGTTATCGAAACTACATCGTAAACGCGTGAAAGTGATCGAAACAGTAGATTGAGTAAGAGTTACCAACCTACAAGGCGGAGAATTGCTTTGGTTATTATTGTGAGTACAATGTAGTGAGAATAAGCCAAGAAAACTAGAGGATTCCAAGCTTGTGATCCAAATCGTAGCGAAACCGATAAAAAATGCGATAAAAGCTCCAAAATCGAATTTGCACCGAAACGATTGAATCGATCACTTGAATTAAAGTAGAAGTTGTTGTAATTATAGAGATCCAAGAAGAAATGCAATGTGATAGAGGTTTAAGCTCAAGGGAAATCAATTTCAATGTGAAATTTGCTACTCTTCAATGGTGGAATTGAGCTCTAGTGTGGTTTGGGGAAGAAGATGAAGATGAATGTTAAAAGGTTGTAGAAAATGCAGAGAGAATTGAGAGAAATGAGAGAGTGAAGAGTGAAGAATTGTGAAAATGATTGAAGGTTCAAGGATCCTTTGTGAAATGGTGGAGGTTTGTTTATATAGAGGCTAGCTTTTGAGTAGGCTAGGTTTGGAATGTACTTTGGAGTTTGCTTTGGAGCTAGCTTTAGAGTTAGCTACACTTAACTCACTAGTTAGAAGTTGACTCAGTTAGTTAAGTGGTTAACTCAGTGGAGAAATCCCAATGCAAGTCCAAATCAAATGGTTTTCATGCTTGGAAGTGAAGTCACATGGTATTCTTGATTCAAAGTGATGTATTGGAAAGTGTCTTGAAAGGTCTTGAACTGTCTAGAACATTCCACACAATGCTAGAACCAAGTAGACCACAAGAGAATGGGGAGTGAAAAGTTGTTGTCATGAAAATGCAGCAGAAACTGTCTTTTTACACAGGGTAATCGATTACCCTAATTTTCCTAGCAAAGTGGTAATCGATTACCACAGGCAAAACTTGCCCAAATTGCTTAAAAACAAGTGTTATGACCTTGGTTCCTATTTTCGCCCTCTTACTTTGATAAATAGGCATGAAAACCTTTATATATTGCTTGTGTTGATGATGTGATGACTTTGTGAGGATGTGATTAACCGGGCTTTGAAAACCTGAATATTCCTGCAACAAAACCACAGAGAAAAAAATGCTAATGCGTATGCCGAAGATGCGGATGCTCATGCTTATGCAAAAGGCAAAAGGGGCGGTCAAATTTCGAGTTACGACAAGGGGCAGATAGGACTTGGGGTTTCAGTTCATATTTCTAACACAATCATGTGATCCATGTCACATCTATTTCGAGTCTTTTGCATATGTTATAGAAAATAGATAAAATTGGGCACTACCTGCTTTCGTCAGCACATTACCCCAATCATCGACGAATATTCTGTTGACTTTTACCCATATTATTCAGTGAGTCATTACTTTTGCTTAGCTATATGTTTTCTCAAATTCATCATTCGACTTTCGCATCGTCCGAATTAGGTTATTTAAATATCTACACTTCGGTATCGACACATATTCTTTCAGACTATGGTCGATACATGAGAACCACTTAATTACGTAACGAAGTTGGAATGCATGCACTCAGTACATAAAATAAGTTTAATTAAAATTCTCGCTATCAATAATAACGGATTATACGATAGGTCATGAAATAATCCCCTTAACCCCTAGTCCCTAGGAAACTACTCACTCATGGTGAGGGCAAACACAATCACAAAGGTACTCATCAACAAACTCATATCAATCAAACAAAGCAGATGAACAATATATATAGTGAATAGAAAACCTTAATTATGAAATAACCTTGTTCCACAAATTGCTCCCTTGAAGACTTGAGTTACAAAGAAAAGTAGAAAAATAGAAACATGGAACTACGAATGAAAATACAAAAGTTGAGAACCCCAAACTCATAACAGACTATGAGTTTTATAGGGAAATAATAAAAGTGCTAAAAAAATTGGTTCAATGCAAAATATTCAGATTTGATACAGATCCAAAATGCCTAGGAGCCACAATTAAGAAAAGATCTTTCTATTTATGGAAGCAAAACAAATATTGGACTTTTCTCTCGCCTCCCTGCTACAGCCTGTAGCAGCTACTACAGGTGGCCGTAGTAGGTCATTCCAATCACTACTAGGAAGCAATAAATGAGGGGGCTAGGGCACCATGCTGCTACGGATGGCCGTAGCAGCCCTCTAATTTTTGTATGGGAGAAAATGTCTTTTTTCTGTTTTTGCTTCGTTTCGCTTGCCTTTGATTCCTATTGTCTTGGATGCTCATTAGCCCCTAAAATTCACAAGAAAACATAAACCAAAGCATAAAACATGACAAATGAAAGGAAATTAAACAAAATGCGATAAAATACTAAAGGAAACAAGTAGAAAGAACGATGTAAATGCCGTTTATCAATGGTTCACAATGTCGAGGTTCGCAACCATCTGGTTATACTTCTCGTTGTTGTCTGTTCAGACCTATACTTCACAGGGCCCAAGTCCCTATATGAAGAAGTAACACCTGAAGCCCAGGAGGAACCAAATGTTGATGCCCTTATTGAGAATTATCCAGGAGGCCCATTGGACACCTCCTTACTTCATCTTTATACAGACCATGCTGCTAGGCCTGTCTGGGAATGAGAGGTATATTTATTTACTTTTACATTACATATGTTTTAAACTAATTAAATCTCGACTAATGGTAATATTTTTTATAGGAGCGTTCGTATTTGAAATTGGTAAACCACGAACGAAATATATTGGAGTTGAAACAACCCACTGATGATTGGTTCAATGATGTTATCTGATATTCCGGTCTTGTTGGCTTACGTGTTGTTGTGTACATGACGATAAATCATGCATAGAGGCATCATTTGCATAAAGATAACATTTAGAGACATCATCTTTACACTTTCCTATTGGCGAGATGACCATCATCCTGGATGACGTCTCATTCCTCTTGCATCTTTCTATAAAGGGAAAATTACTGCGCCACAGAAGGATCTGTCGAGAGGAAGACATCGAGATGATGGTCACCTGTTTAGGGGCTAACCCAAATAAGGCATAAAATGATGTAACTGACACAAGAGGTTCTCATGCTAGATTTAGTTTTTTAGAACAACTTTATAAATACCACATGTAGTGGGTTGAGGATATTGAAGGTGATGATATGCAAGTTGAGTACCATCGGACTTGTGCATTGAGATGTTACCTCTTGTTCTTGGTTGACACGTTCATTTGTGTGGAAAAAAGTGCAACCTACGTCGATGTGGTCTACCTTCTGTAATTCATCGACTTGACGATAAATCACAAGTACAATTGGGGGCGCCTGTTTTGTCTACCTGTACTCGAAGTTGGGCGAGGGTTATCTTTGGAAGATAAAGCAGATGACAAGCTACACATTACTTAAGGTAATTTACAATTAGTAATATTTCATAATTCATTTATTACACTTGTTATTAATATTGTATCTAAACCATTTTAAGGGATGAATCATCTTCTACTTCCCTCTCATCAACAAGTGGAAAGTTGTGCTTGCCTACACTAAGGATTGGCCACGTGCTGTCTCTTTTACCCCGTACAAGGGGAATAATGCGATCGAGCCATTCAGAGTGTGTGTCTTGACCATCATATACTAGATGACATTTCCTTATGCCCATACGGGGTCACTGTGAGACGCGTCTGCTGGACGTCATTTCCTTATACTCCAGATGGTTGGCATGTATGTCATCTTTTGTTTATCCTTATCTTCCCGAACGAGTGATTCACCAGTTTGTCTATTTGTAGATTATTCCGAGACCTTCCACCCCCCCCCCCACACACACAGAGTCTACTCCTTCCACCGTCTACCTAGAGATCTTGATGTGATACTGGAGGATTTCGAGAGTCACTTCAGAGGAGTATCACAGGGTGCCAGCTCTTTTACAATGGGTTTATGTTGAGGGCTACGTGACATAGTTCTATAGGGTGTTACACCTTATCATGACATCAGACGCTTTTGGAAGACTACCTAGATCATTTAATTAGGAGGTACTTAAGGCTAGGGATGACAACACCAATGACGTGTCGACAGTCTGTCGCGTATTGTGGAGATAGGGAGATTAGGTATAGAGGCAACACCTTTTTAGGACGGTTGTCTCTAGTTAGTCCTCGTAGAAGGCATGATTGTCGAGACACTGAATGTCTTGCATTACAGGTGGAAGAGAAGGCGAGAAGGGGGGAGGGGGGGGGGGGGGGGGTAGACATACTCAGTAGGTTTTTGTTTGGTTGTACTATTTTGTATTTTCTGAACAACTTATATATAGTCGGTACATTTTCATAATTATATGACATTTTTCATACTTATATACTATGTTTGCATCAATTAATGTATGCATTTTCCTTCTAATTCATGGCCTGAAATGACCGAAAATACACTGGCCTAAAATATGTGTGCCTAAAAAATATCAAATTTAGTGAATAAAAACAAAACAATGCTTGAGATGCATCTTCGAATCATATTTTGTTCATGATGGAATGGATATCAGTAAGACGATGGCAGGTGTGATTTTACTTCGAACGCAGGATGAGTAATTTCGGATTTTCAAAGGTGTGAGACACACCTCTAAAATGGAAAGAGCATTCCCCCTATTAGAGATGACTTGATTAAGAATAGGCTAGGGACCATTTAATTTGATTTTAAAATATTTTTTTTCTTTTAATTTTCAAAAATAATTTTTATAAAAATGTTAAAAAAACAAATTTAGTTCATCTTTTATAAATCATTAATAACATATATACATTAAAATATGAATTTTTAAAAAAGTAACCAAATTTTTCAAATAAAATACTCAAATAACCAACATTCCAAATTATTTATCAAAGTAACCATGTTTCAAACAAAAAAATCGTCACAAAGAGGATGCGCTAATGCTATTGGCGCATGCACTATATTTTTAACCCATGCTCCATGGCCTCTGGCGCATGCACTAGTGTCATGCCAATGTCTCTGCCGCATGCTTTTGGGACTTAAGAGGAGGCGTCATTCTCTCCTGCGCATGCATTTTGGCCTTAAGAGAAGGCGTAGCCCTTGGCGCCTATGTTGTATTTTTTTTTTTATAAATATGTCATTCCCTCCCCACCATTTGTCACCTATCTTCGCATTGTCTCCTTAAATTTTTCTTCAAAATGTCTTATATCATTAAAAGAAATGCCAATATGTTTTGTTCGGCAGTAAAGCCTCCGATGAAGATCCTAAGACTTTCATAATATGCTAATATTATTTGGAGCACTAAGACTTTCGCGCATCTTGAGAGGAGATTTATTTGTTGGTTAGAAGGAGACGTTGAAGACAGTTAAAAGCTCAGAAGAGTTGAAAGACTTGTTATAGTGTTCAACAATAATGAAGAACATTGTGTTTGGGAGTCAGTTAAAACTGACAGTGATTGTCATGTTATATAATACATAGTTCATATGATATTATCCTAATGGTTGTAATCTCCTAGACATGTTGTGTTTAGTCATTTTATTTGTTTTTTCGTGTCGTTGTTTTATGTGTGCTCGTGTTCGTTTTGTTGTAACCGAAAGGCGTAATCAATATGAAATAAATGTTGTATTCAAAAGCATATCAAAAGTGAATATATGTTGTGAAACTTACTCTAATAGTGTTATAATATTAAGACAATTTTTACAATTGTGTCAGAGCTTTCGACATATACTACATTTTTCAAATATATTTATCTCAAATATAATTTTTATAAAAACTATTTAAAATAACTTCAAATAATTTAAGTGATTTTTAAAAATATAAAAAAAATTATTTGAAATAACTCCAAACAACATTTTGTGAATAAATCAATTTTTTATTTGCTTTTTTTTTAAATCCTTTGTAAGATGGATTAGGGTTGCTAACTCAATGGGAGAGTACTCGGCTTTTAAGTGCGACTCCATTTTTTACACATTTTTATGAACTAATTAATGTGTTCATCCGTATCATTGGTAAGGTTTGTAAGACCACGACTGATCTAGAAATGAATGAATAGAAAAAATGGCATGTCGTATCTAGAAAGGAATGAATAGAAAAAGCGGCATGTCGTATTAACAGTTAATTCTAAAAAAATTTCATCCGTATTGGATCCGACCAATATTTTTTTTTTAATTGTTGCTTCGGAACAAATGAATTCTAAATATTTTTCTAAAAGCTTAAAATAACTTCAAATAATTTAAATAATTTTTAAAAATTTATATAAAAAATTATTTGAAATAACTCCAAACAACATTTTGTGAATAAATCAATTTTTTATTTGCTTTTTTTTTTAAATCCTTTGTAAGTTTAAATAAAATAAAAAACTAGGTTTTTCCTTTATTACGGCTTTTTTTTTTTTTTGAGAGATTTGGTTTTTGTCCTCCCTCTTGTATGCTTGCTTCTTTTTAATATAACTCTGTTATTTTAAAAAAATTGTCGAAATCATCAACACAAGTGCCACTCGTGTTCGTGTGAAAGTTGATTTGGCATTGTAGTGCAAGGAAGGAAATTTTTATAGAAAAGTTGACATCAACCAAACCCATTAATCATAACAACAACAATAATAAATAAATAAAAGTCCAGAAATTTCGTTAGGGGAGTGTGGATATTCAACAATTTATAAGCAACACACATTCATTCAAAAACAATTCTAAAGCTGAACTAGAAGATTCAGAAGACAAGAACACTTTTGTTAATCGAAAATAGAAATACATTCACATTGCAGAGCTGCAAAGTTATGCAGGTTAGATGAAGAGAGCCAGTAAAAAAAAGCTTATACAGGAGAAGTGGCAAGGCTCCTGATCCTACTCGAACGCCTAACCGGTGTAACTATCTCGTCATCACCGCGTCCCTGTAAAAACAATATGATGAAACCTATGAGAAACAATTCACATGTCATAACAGTTAACAATGATATTGTCATATATTAACAACAGCAGACAAACAATACTAACCTTTGGAATTTTCTCAAACACTGTTAGGCTTCCATAGGATGATGAATCCATGGAGTTAGAAGAAACCAAAGACTCTCTCCTGTTATTATTCCTGCGCTTTTTATCAATGCTGGTGGTAGCTTCATTTAATTGACTAACTCTGTAGGATGAACTCTTCTCAAAGCTGCTCAATTCTTCTGAAGGGCATGATTCTCCAACCATTTCAGAAGGGCTTGATTCTCCAACATCGTCCATTTCTACGGGTGCATTCCTTCCAGATGGTTTATCGGGGGTAGTCTGATTGATCTCAGATTCAATAATAGGTTTTCTGCTTACACTTTTAACTTTCCTTGACCAGTTAAAAGTTGCACCTGCAATAATAATTGTACCTGCACATAGCAGCAGGTATAGCACCATGTTTTGAGGAATGTGACTAGCTTCTAATAGCTGTTCATTTCTTCTAATTGCTGCAGCATCTGTGCGTGCTGATTCTCCCACTTCTTTGTCATCCGTGTGAATTTCAGCAGCTTCTGAATCTGAAACTGGTGAATGCTTGAGATCTGCAACACTTTCTTTGCCAATTAATTTACCATAACTTTCTTGTGCTAGCCTTGTATCTACACTGACTTCTCCGTACTCTTCATTATGGATTTCAGTAGCCTCAGAATTCAAATTTGGCTTATATTGACTATCACCATCAACATCTCTTGGTGTTTGGTTTTCTTCCATTTGCAAAGCCTGCTCTAGTTCTACCAAAGTGACAGATTTGAATGCTTCCTCGGATTCTGGAGTATCTTCAATATCAACTACATGAACCAACTCTGCATTGCTTGGTGTTTGATTTTGTTCCTTTGCTGCTTCTACCAGCTGCAAAGCCTGCTCTGGTTCCACCAAAGTGACAGATTGGCCCTTGAATACTTCCACCAGTGCTTCCTCGGAATCAAGAACACCTTCAACACCAACTTCTGGTGCCAACTTTTCATCTAAATGTACAATTTCAGATAGTTGCAAAGCCTGCTCTTCTGATTCAAATATAGTGGTCGGTTGGCCCTTGTGCACCTCCTCAGATTCAAGAGCATCCAAAGCATTTTCAAATCCAGTGGCCATTTCTATATCATGGTGAAGTTGTTGTTCATATACTTCATAATTCTCTGCTGAAATATCACCAAAATTCTCATCCACAGCAATCTCTGAGGCAACAGGTTGTTCTTGAGCATGAAGGTTAGTGATACCTATTTCATTTTCACGGCACCCACAGATAGGATACTGATTAACTACAGTATAGTCATTCAGCAAAGTCAAGTTAAAATACTGCAACTCGACCAAATTGCCTGCTCCTCTAACATCTGAAATCAACTCAGTTATCGAATTCAGTGACTTGGTAAACCAAATATGCAAATTACGAGCTAAACTGCCATAATTTGCTTTTGAAAACTGGGAGAATTGGTCAAAGTTAGCCCTTGCAAACTCTGAAATTTCAGACAATTTATAAGCCTCATAAAATTCTCCAAACACAGCATGATCAATCCCTGGAGAATTTGTGACTGAGATTGATACAAAAGCAATTGCCAGCAGCAAAATTAGAGCAACCGCCGTTGATCTCAAGGAGAAACGCGACTTCGGCAAGCCCTTTACTTCAACAGTTTCCTCTGGCAAGAGAGTCCTAACAGGACTTGGTTCTGAAATTTGATCCTCTTCTTGCTTCACCGTTTCATCCGAAGAAGCATCCTCAGACTCCTTCAGTGATTCTTCAGACTGAGTATCCTCGGTAACTTCTGAGTCTGAAAAGCTTGCAGATATGATGAATCTGTCTTCTAATTCTATTTGAGGTTTTGGTCTGTAATGAAGGAATTGTGGCCTAGGGGAGAGGTAGTTCGTTTTAGGATCATAAGGTGCTGTTGATGGATCTGCATCAAGAGGATCTACTACAGTATGTGTGTATGAAACAGGAGGAGTGGCGGCCGGTGGGCTAAGCTTAAAAGTAGGGTCAAGGTTTACAAAATCAGGCTCTCTGGAAACGTTTTCAAATGAGGATTCAATGTGAATCTCATTCTGTGGAATCAAAGGCTCTGTGGAAACTTTTTCAAACGAGCAATCAGTGTGAATGTGAATCTCATTCTGTGGAACCAAAGGACTATTCATAGGCATATTTTCAAACAACAAATCATCACTCGGAATCAAAGAAACAGAATCGGAATCAGACAAATTCTCACTACTCCTATCATCAGACTCAAAACTTGGGAAAGGGTTTTCATTTCCATCAATTGAAGCATCAAGCCTTTTCTGTTCTAAAGGATCAGCAAAAGTTACCTTCCGAACATGAATTTTGTGGTCAGATGAATGAGCAGTCTCGTTCCTCTCGGCGAGGATTTTCCTTCTGGGAGACTCCGCGATCTTGATAGAAGCAGAGATCGTCGGAGACATGAAATTCTTCGACGATTTCGACGTAGCAGCTGGTGACGGCGATCGAATCTTCCCAGGTTTCATCAACATCTGATCCTTCACATTCTCCTTTTCATATTCAAAGCTTTTCCTTTGAAAATCTGCATATAACAATACCAAAATCCGAATCAAAATCAATAAAAACTCATCAGAAATTTGAAATTTGAATAAGTGATTAAAATCAAAATCAATTAATTACCTATGGGACTATTGGCAGGGGTGTGAGAGAAACTGGATCTAGGGTTTGCCGTGAGGGAAGAAGGTTTAGAGAAAGGATTTCCGGTGAAACTTCTTCTGAGGTGATTACTGGATTCTGAATTTCTTGGATGATTAGGGTTCGATGATTTGTTGTTGTGTTTGGAAGGCATTGCGACGAAATTGAAATGAAATGTAAATGAAAATGCAAATTGAAATGGAAATGGAAATTTGGAGTTGAAGTGAGAAGATAAGTAGCAGAAATAAAAGAATGTAACTCGATGTTTTGATTTGAGAGATTCTTAAAGATTTGAAATCTGAAAAGAATGTGTTATGTAACGGCTATATTTCGAAATGGTAAGATAAATAGAGCCGTTAGATTAACTTATCTGGAGAACTAGCCGTTGGTCAAAGGGGTGCTTGCGTCATTTAATTAAAAGTTGCATGCATTCATTTCCTCATGCACCCTACAGATTTTTTTTTTTTTTTTTAATCGTAACAGTTTTAAATATTCGAAGGTAGAAGGTGATTTTTTTAATCTAAATTTTAAACTATCCCATTTTCTAAATTAAACTTCTTTTATTTCTTTCTAAAAGCCATTTTCTAAATTTCAAACCAACACCAATAAAAAAAAAACACTTAATTGCAATTATAGTTCCCATATTTTGTATTTTTTTGGGGTTTTGATTCTTCTATTTTAAAAGCTATGATTTTGGTTTCTTTTTATAAGTTTTGAGTTTGATTTTAGTCTCCTCTATAATTTTTGACTTATTTTTAAGATGACATGTCAATGTCAGGTCATTTTAAAAAAAAATAATTTGAGACTTTTTTAATTGACTAGGATAATTAATTTATTAATATTAATTGAATTAATAAATAAATCAATTATTAATATTTTATTATTAATTTTTATAATAATTAATTAATCAAAATTTGAAATGAAACACTTTGCGCCTAGCATTATTGGCCTATGTCTTTGGTCAATCTTTCTAACGCACAATTGACTTGTTGTGTTTGTGTAAGATATATAAACACTAAAAACATTTGAAATATAAACAATGTGGGACTACTATGAAACACCGTCTACTAATATGGTATGATATCCATCTCATCTTTTCACATGTTATTGCTCTAAATTCTCATCTGGTTTTTATGTTGAATGTTTTATATATATAAACCTGAGTTTTCCCTTGATCTACTCTATCTCTAAATTATGTTCCGCCTCGATTTTCCCATTACATATACTAGTTTAAAATTCCCGATACATCATACATACCTCAAGATGTTGGAAATGATTGGTTTGTTGGCTAAATACTTAAAGGGTTTGTATCACGCTGTGACTACTGCAAGAAATGTTCATTCTTCAAGATGTTGTTGGTACTGAATTTTTGCCAAAACGTAGCCCTATGGCACCATAGATTATGATTCCCATAACAAAATATATTTTTCAGTTCAACATGAGTTTCCTTCTGTGAATGTTGATGAGAACTTAAATTAAGACACATATTCAGACTATTCTTCATTCACTCACTGCATAAATGATAATTCCACTATCTCTTGATGCGATACTTGTTAGAAATTCATTTAATGAGTTCAGTCGCATAGTCTTAGACTTATCTTTCTAAGCCGGTAAATACTCCACTGGATGCATCCATTAAAATGCATAAAAACACAACTTTATCTGACTATAGCCAGACACAACTTTTGCTTCATATTTTGATGGTTATTTGGAACATAACAAATTGTGGTTTCCTTCCAGAATATTCATTTAGCAACACTCTTATTAGTATATAGTTTACTTTATGTTTCAAATAAGTCAAGTGTGTCAATCTTGGAATAGGGAAATTATTCAAATTCATGATCACTTTCATTAGAAGTTATCCTCTTGTTTACTAATAAGTG
This sequence comes from Lathyrus tuberosus, assembly GCA_022829125.1. Lineage (NCBI taxonomy): Eukaryota > Viridiplantae > Streptophyta > Magnoliopsida > Fabales > Fabaceae > Lathyrus > Lathyrus tuberosus. Next base: position 1,948,545 of record JALAZF010000653.1, on the reverse strand, counting down.
TGTTAGCCTTTGATATATCTTACTGTAGCATAGCAGTAGATGGAAAACTTAGCAGTAAACATGTGAAAAGATGAAATGGATATCATACCAAAGCAATAGATGATGTTTCATAGTAATCCCACGTTATTTACATTGCAAATGTTTTTAGTGTTTATATATCTTACACAAACACAACAAGACAAGTGTGAGTTATAAAGATAGACCAATGACATGGGCCAATACTGTTAAGCCCAAAGTGTTTCATTTAAAATTTTGATTAATTAATTAATTATAAAAATTAATAATAAAATATTAATAATTTATTAATTTATTAATTAAAATAATATTAATAAATTAACTATCTTAGTCAATATAAAAAAGTCTCAAATGAATTCTTTTAAAAATGACTTGGCATTGACACATCATTAAAAAAAAGTCCACTACTAAAAAATTCGCTTTCAGTGACCGAATTAGAGACCGAAAAAACTTAAAAATCGGTCACTATAACGTTTTGCAACCAATTTAGAGACCATCGTTTTTCGGTTGTAAAAGTGCTGGTCGCTAAGTTTTTACGACAAATTTAGTGACCGAAATTAAGAGACAGATTTTAGTGTTTTTTTTTTCAAAAAATAAAATAAAAAGGTCACTAACTTGAAAATTGAACCTATTACCTCCAGCTATTTCAGTTAGGTCTTACCACTAGACCACCTAATAACATTTGTTATGTTCTCTATATTTAAATATATATACATATAAAAAAATCTAAATAATATATAGAAAATTGCAAATTATTATTTAATTTAATTGGATCTAATGAAAATAAAATTTGATTTTATTAATGTAATTTTATTATGCACATATAAAAATTGCATATAATAAAAGAAAAATTCACTTTTATACATATATAAAAATAAAATAGCATAATTGTTTATATAATTATATATTTTATTTGTTAAAATAATAAAAAGTGTATTTTTTATTAAAAAATTTTTAAAAAAAATTAAAAAAGATGAAAATGTTTAAAAAAATTGGGAGAGAAATAATAACATAATAAAGAGGATTAAAAAATAAGGAAAAAAGAAACAACAAAAATATTGGTGACCGAAATTTCGGTCTCTAAATTTTTTATATAAACTAACTATTGTATAAAAACGTTTTTTTGAGACCGGATAGGTGGTCGGTCACAAACTTTTGGTCGCTAAATCGGTGACTAATTTTAATTAGTGACCAATTTAGTGACCTCTAAAAATTTACTTACGGATATCAAATTTTGATGGCTAATTCAGTGGCTACAGTGACCAAAATTTTTTGGTCACTAAATCGGTTACTAAAAGCGAATTTTTTAGTAGTGGTCTAAAATTGAAGAGGGGACTAAAATTAAACTCAAAACTTAAAAAAGTGACAAAAATCGTAGTTTTTAAAATAGGGGGTCAAAATCCAAAAAAATGCAAAATAGGGAGATAATTGTTGCAATTAAGCCAAAAAGAAAATTCCCTACCAACTCAAATCTACCTTAATTTTCCTACAAAGTCCATACAAAAGGACTGAAAATCGGAGTTGGAATAGGAAATTTTGCCTACACTAGACCATTTCCAATAAAAAATTTTAATTGTCTAACATAAATCATCCAAATTGAAAATCCCATTATTAAAAATAATGTTGTTCCTAACCCTCAAAATGCACCAAACAGTGGTTAACCAAACATAACCTAGTTTAAGATTGGCTTATTTGCAGGCACCCAAGTCGCACCAATCAACAAAAAAGTCGCAAATGTTTCCTACAAAATTGCTCCCAATACCGCACTAGTCCCCTATCCTTTCCCACAATGCCAAAACAAAAGAACAATCAAAGAATGAATGTTGAATATTTTCATGTGCGATGTGGCAGAACACAAAAACAATATCTAACTCTGAAATCCTCTCTTCACAAGTTCTACTTTTGTTGCAATTCTATTCCAAAGAAACTTCCATCCAAAATAGATAATTTTTGTCAGCAGCTTGATCTTCCACAGCGCACCAAACGCTTTACTTTGGTAGTTGAGCAAAGCATCTACTGGACTGTCACCAAGCATTAACTGATACGTCGTCTTTCTTCCCCAAGATAGGTCTTGATTCGCACAGCAAACACAGAAGCTCAAACACCTTATCTGCCTTCTCCAACTGGTCCTAAAAATATAACCCAAATTTACCCCAGATCCATCTCTCTTGCTCCTAATAACCCATTAACTCAATAGATTCTATATTGAGTCAATGGGTTTAAGATTTAAGCCACTTTGCTGGCCAAAACGAAATTGTATTTCCAGTTCCTAATTCAAATTGAACTGAATCTGCAAAACAAAAACCACGGTTAAATGTAAAAACTCTGCTCTTGAGAAGCTCTTTCCACCAAAAAGAAGACGAGATCCTCAACGGAAGCATGTCGGTAATAACTTGCTGCTTCATGAAACTGTTAGTTCTTGTTATTGGCTAGAATTTTGGTAAAACAATGTTGTTGTTGAAGATGTCATATGTCTGATGTCTTAACATGAGTTACTAACATTAAGTTTGTTAGGGTTGCAATTTTTGTGCTGATGTCAAACACGATGTCTTGACATCTGTTGACAGAACATCAGTCTGCTGTGTTATTAGGGTTGCGCGTGTTTTAGTTGTTGGTAAGATTTTTTGCTTAAGTGAGTGAGAGATTGCAGGTGAATATCTTGGTAAAGATATATTCTGGTGCAATCATATGTGGAGCAGATCTTGTTGCTATTTTTAGGGCTGAATGATATGAAAAGATTTGAAGATAAAATCTGTTTTAAATTCAAATCAAATCAGATATTTTCAAGGAGTCCAAGCCCAAGTCTGAGTTTCTATATAAAGCAGCCACAACCCTACTTGAAGAATACGAAGACTATAGAGTGTATACTGAGTATCAGTTGTTATAGTTTTCGTTTGTGTTTTGTAAGCCATTCATGCTTGAATTGGTATAGTTTGTTTGAGTTGTAATTGTCCTCTCTAAAGCTTTTAAGCAAGAGAGTATTGTTCTTGATCAAAGCTTTTAAGCAAGATCAAGTTGTGAACTTTGTAATCTTTGAGTTGTATCACAGAGGTGATTAAGGGGGTAGTGAGTGGTATCTCATGTCTAAGAGGTTCTTAGGTAGAAGTGTCATTGGGTAGTGATTAAGTTAGGAGATTGTCAACTGGGATTGTTGAGTCTGTAATTTAATACTAATAATAGTGAATTTCCTCCCTGGCTTGGTAGCCCCCAGACGTAGGTAGTTAGACCGAACTGGGTGAACAATTCATTGTGTTGATTGACTGTTTTATTGTCTTGTTCATTTAGCAGATTGTGTTGTTGTGACATCACACTTAACATCACACATCTGATACCAGAATTTCAATTGGTATCAGAGCAGGCATCATGCTCTGCATCTGAGTGAGATCTAGGGTTATTACTTTCTGGTACTATAGACAAGGAGAGTGGTGGATTTGTGAATAGATCCCCTATTCTAGATGGCTCAAGTTATGATTATTGGAAACCTCGCATGGTTACCTTCTTGAAGTCCTTGGACAGCAGGGCTTGGAAGGATGTTTTAAAAGAATGGAAATATCCTGTTATTGTTGAAAAAGATGGAACATCAAAGCTGAAACCTGAGGAAGAGTGGACCAAGGAAGAAGATGAACTTGCGCTTGGAAATTCTAAGGCTTTGAATGCCATTTTTAATGGTATTGACAAGAACATCTTTAGGCTGGTCAACACTTGTGAAGTGGCTAAGGAAGCTTGGGATGTCTTGAAAACTACTCATGAAGGAACCTCCAAAGTCAAGATGTCAAGACTTCAACTGCTGACAACAAAGTTTGAAAATCTGAAGATGAAGGATGATGAGACCATTCATGATTTTCACATGAATATTATTGAGCTGTCAAATGCTTCTAGTGCCCTTGGAGAGAAAATGACTGAAGAGAAGCTGGTAAGGAAGATTCTTAGATCCCTTCCCAAGAGATATAAAATGAAGGTGACTGCTATAGAAGAAGCTCAAGACATCAGCAAGATGAAGGTGGATGAGTTGATTGGTTCTCTTTAAACTTTTGAATTAGGGATGAATGAGGAACCTGAAAAGAAGACCAAAAGCATAGCTTTGGTATCTAGTTCCGAAGATGCTAAGAAAGAGAATAGTCCTGAGTCTCAGGAGGAGTTGTCCCATGCCATTGTTCTTCTAGGAAGATAGTTTAATAAGGTGTTAAAAAGAATGGACAGGAACTATAGACCAAATGTTAAGAACATCTCGTCTGACACCAACAAGAGAACTACAACTGAGGAGAAGCCTAATCTTGACAAAGGAGTCCAATGCTATGAGTGTGAAGGTTATGGTCATGTCAGAAAAGAATGTCCTACATATCTCAAGAAGCAGAAAAAGGGGTTATCTGTTTCCTGGTCTGATACTGAGAGTGAGAGTGATGAAGAGACTGCCAAGCATGTTAGGGCATTGACTGGAATATGTGCTTCTGATGGAGAGTCTAGTGATGATGATCTGACCTTTGAAGAGCTAGCAACCTCCTATAAAGAGTTGTGTCTGAAAAGTGAAGAGGTTTGTCAAGAAAGGGAGAAGCAGAAGAAAATTATAATCCAGCTTAAGGCTGATAAAGCTGAACTTGAGAATGAAGTTCTGTTGTTAAAATCCTAGCTTGATCAAATGTCCAAATCCATCAGAATGTTGAATAGTGGAACTGACACTCTGGATGAAATCCTTCAGGATGGAAAAAGAGCAAGTGATAAGACTGGTCTAGGATTTAATGGTGAAAAGAAATCTTCTTCAGATTCTAGTTCTTTTGGTACCAAACAGAACTTGTCCCATCAGATGTCTCAACATCAAGGGAAAGCTCCTGTGTCAGGACCTAAGTAATATGTACCTCATCAGAAGACTCAACACCATGGGAAAGGTTATGCATCTAGACCTAAACATAACATGTCCCAACCTATGTCTCAACATCATGGGAAAATGTATGGGCCTAATAATACTGTGCCTCACTATTATGGCAGAAGAAAGCTCCATCATCATCGGAAAAGACAACCTAATCATCATTATAGAAGATAACCTCATTATCATAGGAGACAGTCCCAATACTATGGAAGGAGACAGTCTCAATACTATGGGAGAAGGCAGCCTCAACAGTATAACAGAAAACATCCTCAAGAGAAAAGGCATGTTAATCACTTCAGAGAAGAGTTTCAAAGCTGGAGATGTCACTATTGTGGAAGATTTGGTCACTTGAAATCTTTCTGTTTCAAGCTCTATGGATATCCTCAACCTAATCCCCAACCTAGACAGAATCAGGATAGTCCTACTGTTGTTAAACAATGGGTTCCCAAGGATGGTGCCACTTGTTTATTAGCTCAGATGTCCTTAACTGGTTCTGCCAAAGAGGACTGGTATTTTGATAGTGGTTGCTCTAGGCACATGACAAGTATGAAGAGTTTGTTGTTGAATGTTGAACATTATTCCAGCTGTGTAACTTTTGGAGATAGTTTCAAAGGAGAAATCAAGGGCGTGGGAAGACTGAACTGTGCATGTGCTCCTAGACTAGATGATGTGTTATTGGTCAAAGGATTGAAGGCCAACTTGATCAGTATTAGTCAACTATGTGAGCAAGGACTTAATGTTCATTTTACTAAAGCTGAATGTATTATCACTAATGAGAAAGGTGAAGTTGTCATGAATGGTGCTAAGTCCAAAGACAACTGCTATCTATGGGATAAAAAGGGAGAACATCTAGAGGTGAAACAAAGTCTGATTGATCGCAATGTCAAGCATGATGTCATGACATCCTACTGTGATATTCCAAGGATCACCAAACACTCTAGTGTTAGTCTTAGGGAAAGTAAGATCATTGAGGTTGACCATACAGGAAGGAGGTGTAATGACAGTTTCTCTAAGGATATATGTGATGAACATTGTGATGTCGTAAGAGGAAAACTGGGTATGTGTAAAAGTTAACAGATGTTAATGACTTGTGTTGAACATTTATTAAAATTCAAAAATTTGAAATGTTATACATTTTGGTGGGGGAATTACATTCATTGGCTTTTAAGTGCTCAACAAAAGCAACCCTCATACCCTATGCAATCATTTCCTCACTTTGCATCCACACGCTACATCAATCCTTGTTCACATAGTCTGTTCATCTTCTCTCCAAAGAATAGAAGTCTCAACACATTTTTGTTCATCAGTTGCTACAGAGGAACAATGTCTCAACAAATGTCGTCTCCCTCCAAGAAGTCTGCATCCAAGAGTCCCTCACATACAAAACCTAGGGTTTCGACGAAAGGGGTTTCTGAGGATGAAGCTTTGGATATAGCCCCTCTCTCAATGATTCCAGTTTCTAAGACAAGACCTGACAAGCTGCAAACAAAAAGGCCTTCTCATGATACATCAGGTAAATCTTCTGATCATTTTGCTGGTAAAAAATTTGATGATAGGAAAAGTAGAGAGTTTGTTACTAGCATTCTGTTTGGAGATAAATCTGCTCCTATGACCTCCACTCCTCAAGCTGTTGGAAATCAGAATGAGGAAGAGACTGTAGATGTTGATAAAAGTATAGGTCAGATTGTCACTAAGATTTTTGAGAAGGGATTCCTGTGGCTGGAATATCAAGACCTTTGGCTCAAATGGTTGTTGTGCACTCTGAAGGTAAAAAGGATGACATGCAACCAGCTGAAACCAATCTTCACAGGTTGGCTGTTTCTGTCATTGAAGATGCTGAAACTGAAGCTGAAGCTGATGTTGATCCTAATGTTGGAGCTAGGGTTGATGTTGAACCTGATGTTAGAACATCACCTGCTAGGGAAGTTTCTTCTAGCCCCAAAGGAAAGAAGCCTGTTGAGGTTGTGAATGTTGAGGATTTGTCAGACAATGAGGTTATTGGCAATGCAATTCCAGGTATTGCAAAAATATTGAAGTCTATAAAAGGGAAGACTGTTGATTCATCTCCTAAGGTGAGAACTGAAAGCAAAAAGAAGAAGACTCCTGTTGTTGGCCCTGCAAAGTCTTGGAGCAAGGTTTCTGGCTCATCCAAAAAGAGGAAGGTAAGGGAAGATTCTGACTCTGAGTTTGATGTTGATGAGGATGTTCAAGACATCACTCCAGTGAGAAGGTCCATTTTGAAGAGGATTGCTGATAAGGTTCCTGATCTACCTGTGGACAACATCTCTATTCACTATGCTGGAAGTGCTCACATGTGGAAGTTTGTGTGTCAAAGAAGATTGGCTCTGGAAAGAGAGCTTGGCAAAGATGCTCTGGAGATTAAGGAAGTTATGGAGCTGATTAAGTTTGCTGGGTTGATGAAAACTGTTTCTGGGTTCTCCAAATGTTATGATGGGCTAGTTAAGGAGTTTGTTGTAAACATTCCTGTGGACATTACTAACAGAAGGAGTGTGAACTTTAGAAAAGTATATGTGAGAGGTAAGTGTATTGATTTTTCTCCTGAGGTTATCAACACCTACCTAGGAAGAAATGAGCAAGATTATAGAGAGCTGGAAGTTACTGACAATGAGGTGTGCAAGGAGATCACTGCAACTCAAGTGAAGGTTTGGCCTTTGAAAGGAAAGTTGTCTACTAGTCTTCTTAGTGTCAAATATGATGTCCTGCACAGGATAGGTGCTGCAAATTGGGTCCCCACTAATCACAAAACTACTATCTCTGTTGGCTTGGGGAAGATGATTTATGTTGTTGGGACAAAGAAAAACTTTGATTATGGGTCCTACATTTTTTATCAGACAGTGAAACATGCTTTAACAAATGCTATTAAAATGCCTATAGCATTTCCTTCTCTCATTTGTGGAGTAATCCTGAAGCAACATCCTGGAATATTGACTACTTCAGATACTGCTTGCAAGAGGGAGTCTGCATTATCCTTGCATCCCAAGTTATTTGTAGAGAATCATGTCCCAGATATTTTCTCAACATCAGGTTCTGGTGTCAAGAAGACATGTACCAAAGCTGATATGATAGAAGAATTGAAGTCTGCCTGCAAGGATCTAGATGTGGTGATCAGCACCAGCACTGCCAGGAAGATGAAACTTGAGCAGTTGATCAAGTCTTTGGAACAGGATGGAGATGATGAGGATGTCAACACAAATGTCAATGCTGAAGGTTCAGGTTCTGAGAAAGGTGATTCAACAACTGAGAATGAGGATGATGAAGATGTTTCTACTGATGATTCTGATGAAGATTGATTAAGCTAGCTGTGCTGTTTCAATTTGTTTGTTTTATCTTTTTCTGCACCTTGAGTGCCTATTTTGTATCTTGGATAATGGTATTGTTATGTTTATCTGGTTTTTGTTCTATGATTTGTCTTGTCATGTGATGACTTTTTTTGACAGACAAGGAGAGCTAGCCTAGGACTAACTGGTAGATTTTGACAGTAGTGAGAGGGAATAACTGTTTGATGGTTGGCCAATTGTGGCTAAAAAGGAGGAGAGTTACCTAGCTGTTTGATGTGGTTCTAGGTTTGAGGGGGAGTTTGTAGTTTGTGCAGCTGTTATGCTGTTTGAGTTTGTTTTTGGTGCAGCTGTTGGATGTTGCTGATGCTGGTTGTTTAGTGAATGTTAGTAGTTGTTTGGAGTTTGGTGTTTATCCGCTGCAAGTTTTTCTGATGTTGGCTGAGATTGTTTTAGCCAAAATTAGCCAAAGGGGGAGATTGTTAGTTCTTGTTATTGGCTAGAATTTTGGTAAAACAATGTTGTTGTTGAAGATGTCATATGTCTGATGTCTTAACATGAGTTACTAACATTAAGTTTATTAGGGTTGCAGTTTTTGTACTGATGTCAAACACGATGTCTTGACATCTGTTGACAGAACATCAGTCTGCTGTGTTATTAGGGTTGCGCGTGTTTTAGTTGTTGGTAAGATTTTTTTGCTTAAGTGAGTGAGAGATTGCAGGCGAATATCTTGGTAAATATATATTCTGGTGCAATCATATGTGGAGCAGATCTTGTTGCTATTTTTAGGGCTGAATGATATGAAGAGATTTGAAGATAAAATATGTTTTAAATTCAAATCAAATCAGATATTTTCAAGGAGTCCAAGCCCAAGTTTGAGTTTCTATATAAAGTAGCCACAACCCTACTTGAAGAATATGAAGACTAGAGAGTGTATACTGAGTATCAGTTGTTAGAGTTTTCGTTTGTGTTTTGTAAGCCATTCATGCTTGAATTGGTATAGTTTGTTTGAGTTGTAATTGTCCTCTCTAAAGCTTTTAAGCAAGAGAGTATTGTTCTTGATCAAAGCTTTTAAGCAAGATCAAGTTGTGAACTTTGTAATCTTTGAGTTGTATCACTGAGGTGATTAAGGGGGAGTGAGTGGTATCTCATATCTAAGAGGTTCTTAGGTAGAAGTGTCATTGGGTAGTGATTAAGTTAGGAGATTGTCAACTGGGATTGTTGAGTCTGTAATTTAATACTACTAATAGTGAATTTCCTCCCTGGCTTGGTATCCCCCAGACGTAGGTAGTTAGACCGAACTGGGTGAACAATTCATTGTGTTGATTGACTATTTTATTGTCTTGTTCATTTAGCAGATTGTGTTGTTGTGACATCACACTTAACATCACACATCTGATACCAGAATTTCAGAAACCATATCTAACTTTAAGGGTATCCTTCCAAAGAGAGCTATGATCTTCTAAAATCCTCCATTTCCATTTAGAAAAAAGAGCAAAATTGAATTCCTAAATTCTTATAATTCCTAACCCTCCATTTTAATTTCCTTCGGCAATCACACTTTATTCCACTTAATCCAATGTATTTTAACTTTCTCTTTTGATCCGCCCAAAGAAACATGCTTTTGATTTTATCTATCGACTTTAAAACTGTCATCGAAGCCTTATAGAAGGAGAGCCAAATAATTGGCAAGCTAGTTAACACCGAGTTAATAAGAGTAAGTCTTCCCGCCAATGTTAACATTCTAACTTTCCAAATATCCAACTTTGCTTTAAACTTCTCTAAGATCGCTTTCCATCCAATAATTCTTCTTGGATTAAAACTAATAGGGACTCCTAGAAATCTAAAAGGCCTCTTCAACCTTATAAGCTAAAAAAGTAGACGCTGCCAAGAGGAAGTGAGAACTAACGTTAATGTCGATTAACCTACTCTTGTTAAAATTCACCTTCAGCCCCAAAATAAGCTTGAAACCCCTGAGAATCGCTTTTATGCTCCAAATGTTTTTCCAACCCCCTTCTCCTATAATTAATGTATCATCGGCAAACTGAATCAATTCTAATGAATTTCCTTCCTCCATACTAAAGCCTTTGAATTTTCCCGTTTCCACTGCCTTGTTCATCAATCCAGTAAGCCCTTCTGTTACTATGACAAAAAGAAAGGGAGAAAGTGGATCTCCCTGTCTTAACCCTCTTTCCACTGCAAAGTATTTCGTAGGGCTTCCGTTTACCATAATGGATAGATGACATTTGAAAATAGATGCCTCAATCCACTTCATTCATCTTCTCGTGAATCCCATTTTAACCATCATAAAACAAATAAAGTTCTAGCTTACACGGTCGTAAGCCTTTTCGAATTTGACCTTAAAGAGGACATAATCCTTCTTATATATAGTTACGTTATCCATAATTTCATTTGGTATTACAACTTCATCCAAAAGTCGCCTCCCCAGAACAAAAGCTGACTGACAAGGTGAAATAAGCTTCCCAATACCTTTTTTAATCTCGCCGCCAATAGTTTCGCCACAACCTTATAAAGACTCCCTACAATACAAATAGGTTTATACTCTCCTAGATTCAACGAATTCTTAACTTTTGGGATAAGGGTTAGAAAAGACGATATAACCACTTTAGGAAGATAAACAAGATCATGAAAGTCTTTAACAAACCGCACAATATCATCCTTCAGAATTGACCAACAATTCTTAATGAACACGAAATTGTGTCCGTCCGATCCTGGGATTTTTGTCCCTCACAACTCCACATCGCATTCTTGATCTCTTCTTGTGTAAACGGCAGCTCCAAGAAAGCTACATCCTCTCCTGGTAGCTTATTGAACTGACAACCATCCAACACAGGACTTTTATCATCCTGCTATACAAATCTCTATAAGAAAAAACTTCTAACTGCATCCTTCACTCCTTCCACAGATTCAACTGTTCCCTATTCCGTTTCCACCCTACCTATATACTTCCTCCTCATGCTACGCCTGATCCAATTGTGATAGAATTTAGAATTGATATCATCTTGCTTAATCCATCTGACCCTTGCTTTCTGACAAATCATGTTGTCCTTAATGTAGATATTTTTCCAAAATGACCTACGCACATTAGCTCTTTTTTCTACTAACTCTTTAACATCTAAGTCCCCTTCAGCAGCTAACTGCAAATCAGCCTAATTCAATATCTTCTCTTCCATTTTGAGGTCATGTTATCCGAATACTTCTGCACTCCACTTCTTAATGTTATTTTTCAAGACTTTAAATTTTTCTTTTACAACAAATCCCTCATACCCTGGATGTCCATCTCTTTCCATTCATTCTCCACAAACTTTAGGAAACCAGGGTTGTCAAACCAACAATTGTTGGTTTTAAAAGATTTATGCCCCCAATTTATTGAACAAATCTTTACCTATATCGAGAAATGATCCGATATATTTCTCTTTCCAATCAACTGATTTACAACACCCCCTTTTTGAACGACAGATTCCTCAACTAAAATTCTATCCAACCTGCTCATTGAATTTCCATCTCCACTGAACCAAGAATTTTTTTTGCCTGCAACTGGTAAATCAACAAGGTTCTGAACTAAAATGAAGACCTTGAATTCTCTCTGTTCTGAATTCCTACCAACAGAACTCTGTCCCGTTCTTTCTGATGAAGTCGAAGTTGCGTTGAAGTCTTCACCTAGGATTCAAAAATCGTCAACCCACTTACTCTTTAAATTAACTAGGTCACTCCAAAGCTTCCTCTTTGTGTTCAAACCACAAGCAGAATAAACATTTATTACATAATAGAAATCCTTCTTCCTAACCAATTTTAGACCAAAGAGCCCATCACCTTTAAAAGAAAAGATAATTTTGACTGTTTCCTCATTCCACAATGATATAATTCCTCCAGATTGTCCTTGAGCTCCACTGTAGGACCAACCAACTTCACCATGGCTCTAGAAACCATTAATAGTTGCATCATCCACCTTCCTTAATTTCAATTCTTGGATAAAAAATATGTTAGCTCTCCCATTTTTGATGATATCATTGACTCTTCTGCGTTTGGAGAAAATTCCTCCCCCTCTAATATTCAATGATCCTAGAATCATTGAACACCTTTATTAAGCTCCTTCTGACCAATGAATCTAGTTTGATCCAATGCCTCTATTTCTGCAATTTACCTTTGATAGTCTTTTTCTTTATCGTTCACCACCACCCCAAGGTTTGAAATAACACTCCAAATCTTCTCGTCTACCTTTGATTCTAAATTGTTCCAGAACTTATGATTACAACTTCTCACATCTAAATCATAAGTTTGATCACAACAGAAAATAACACCAGTTGAGAAATTATATGATTCCTCTTCCACCTCTTTCGAAATAGAAGGGAGACGAGAGACGAAAGAGGAATTAAGGATTTTGTTTAACACTTTAAAATAAGAGGGCTGCGAATATTCTTCAATCGAATCCTCCGAAACTCCAGGCCTATTTAGATTGTCAAGGCCCAACGTCCTTTTAGCTTTCCTATTAGATTTTCTACTAACTGGCCCAATCACTTCAGCAATGCTCCTTAATTTCACCTTTTTAATTTTAACATCCTTCCCCACTATCCAAGGATCTAACTAAGTTAACTTTAAAACATGGGGTCAGACGATCAGAAACATCCTCTCCTACATTTGTGATAACGTCTATATCATTCCTGGCTACAAACCCCACACAACCAGATAGAGTTGCTTTTGCCACCATGATAGCCGCATTAAAATCAAGATCTCAATCTATAGAGTCATCTATTCTCTGCTCAGAAAAATGAGATGTCTTTTCTGAATCTTCACACCTCCCGAAAACTAATGATAACTTGTCCGCCGTCGAAATTCTAGTTGGAGCTGAGCAAAGCTCTTCCCCAAAGTCACCATTCTTCCTAATCTCATTTAGAACACAAACTGCACCCTCCTCCTCCTTTACTCCTAAATGACTCAAATTACAATCAAAATCTGAAGAAGAGGAAAGGACAACCTCTTTCCTATTTGTAAGATTGGTAACAATATATAGAGGCCCATGGTAATCTTCACACATCTTAATGCTGAAAACTTCATTGTTGATCTGAACCTTAAACGTTTCATTAAGCACAACCACACAATTTGTCCTAACCATGATTTTTTAGCGACGTCTATGCACCCCTTCAACGTATTATCATAAACGCACACATATTTTCCTACCGTTTTAGCTAACAATTCAAAGAAAGAAAAGTTCCACACTTGACATGGAATGCCATAACATTTCAACCAAGTAACCTTTTCTTTGTCCACCACATCTTCCTTCCATTCTCTTATCTCCGAAAACCACTATTTCCACCAAGATCCAGTTTCCCTAATAATATATCAAATTTCTCCAGGTTCCATTTTCTCCAACAAGCACAAATTCGCTCCAAGAGGTGTAACCTTAATAGAGAAATATCCCTCAATCTCAAAACTCGTTTGAATCTAGCAAGGTCCTCTTCAGCAGCTGTGTACTTCAGGTGAACTTGCGTCTTCTTGGTCTGATCACAATTAGAATTAGTCTTAACATTGTTGACTACTTCTACAAACGATCAGTTACCAATTCTAGCTTCATCAACTCCAACCTTCCTTTTACTTGAATCTGACTTATCATTTAAACGATGTCTTTTGCGAGCTCTATTTCCATCTCCCACTTGCGCCCTAACCTCTCTAGAAAACCTTGGAATATTTGCATGAATTTTTATGTTATCGATGAACATGTTATCCAACTTGACCGCAAGCACCCTGGTATCTTCAACATCTACAAATCTGGTGAAACCAAAATGTTTTCCAAACTTATTCCTTCTAGGTGGGATAACCACTTCAATCACCTTACCAAACTCACTGAATAACTTGAACATCTTTAATTTACGTTTTTTTTTAATTACAACAATGCATTTAAATGAATTGAGGTTAACATATGTTGGTAAATGAATTGCAGTTGCACCCCCGGGTTATTTGAAAATACCTCAATTAGTCTATTTTATGATAGTTTGAAAATTTTATCTCATACCCCTATCATTATCCATCTATCCCTACATTTTTTAAAATATTTCAATTTTATCATTTTTATTTATTAAATAATTTTATTATTTAATATTTATTATTTGTTGGTATGTATTTTTTTCCTCACCAAATACATATCGGAAAACTTGATTACAAGTTCTTTGGTGAAGAAAAAAGACATACCAAAAAAGTTGATTGCAAATTATTTGATGAAGAAAAAATACATACTAGAAAACTTAATTGCAGATTATTTGATAAAGAAAAAATACATGCCAGAAAATTTGATAACAAATTATTTGATGAAGAAAAAATATATACCGAAAAATTTAATTGCAAATTATTTGATTAATAAAAAATATATACCGAAAAACTTGATTCCAAATGATTTGGTAAAGAAAAAATATATATAAAAAAATAATAAATTATTTTATAATTAAAAAAAATAGAATTGGAATATTTTAAAAGAGGTCGGGATAGAAGAATAATGGCATGGAGATGAGGTAAAATTAAAAAAAAAAAAATCGTAGGGTTTTTTAATTGGGCCCGGTTATCTTCATAGTCCGCGACCCGAATCCGATAATTCAACCTCTACCATCTTCTCTACTCTTCTTCCTCTCTGCAACAGTTCACCAGTTCAGAAGATTTTTGCAGGGTTTTCAAACAATGGAGTTCGAAAAGCGAAAATCATCAACACTAGCTTCATTGAACTCCACAGAATCCGATAAATCACCAAAAGGTTCATTAGATACACCAATTATCCCTCTCATCAACACTCTCAACCAAAACCCTAATTACTTCACCACAAGCTCTTGCTCCGGTAGAATTTCCATCCTCTCTCAACCCCTCTCTCCGGTTCCGTCTCTCCAAACAAAGAAAAAAGCCAAAGGTGGAACTTGGCTCTTCGTTTCTCACCACCCCGCCGAACCTGAGTCGCTCGTTTCACTTCTCTTCTCATCCGACTCAACTCACTCTACCGAATCCCTAAAATCCGAACTCGTTTTCAGATTCGAACCTCTCATAATCGCGATTGAGTGCAGAGATCTTTCTTCTGCTCATTCGTTAGTTTCTCTTGCGATTTCTTCTGGTTTCAGAGAATCTGGGATTACTAATGCTAACAAACGTGTAATTATTGCGATTCGTTGTTCGATACGCATGGAAGTTCCTTTGGGGGATACGCATAAGATTATGGTTACGCCTGAGTATGTTCGTTTCCTTGTTCAAGTTGCAAATGAAAAAATGGAAGCGAATAGGAATAGAACTGAGAGGTTTCTTCGATTGTTGCAGTCTAATGGATCAATGCTCGAGGATAGAAGTATCCAATTGTCGCTGACTAATGGGGTAGAGCTTGTTTGCAATCATCTTCAATTCGAAAATGAATCTCAGTTAACAAATGGCAATGCTTCGGAAACCTCTTCAGGTATTTCGATGGGTGATATGATTTTTCTTTAGTCAAACATTTTTCAATTGTAAAATTTAATTTAATTTGATTATTGAACCATCCCCATTGGCGCCATTTGATTAGAGCACTATTATTCACACCATATTGGCCGACTATAATTTGTGTATTTGGCTTCCCTGAAGTGGTTACCTAGTAAAACGAGAAAATATGTCGCGATCAGCTTTTATTTGTTATGAAAAGAACATTTTGGATAGAAGCATGACCCTGTATAGAACATTATGGCGAAAGTTTATCCATGTAGCCGACCCCACTTAGTGAGATAAGGCTCGATTGTTATTGTTGTTGTTGCATGATTTGTTATGATACTTGCATAATATCCACCATTTTTTGTTTCATTATCAATGGTTGAAATTACACACTTTACTTTCTAAAATGAACTACTAACTTTAGAGGAGCCTTGTCCATAATTTTTAGTATCAAATTAGCAAATATAGGAGTGTATGTTATGTATGTCAGTGTCACTGTTAGAATGAATATGCTTGAGTCATTAAAATTCAAATCAGTACTGATATATATCCATATGCATCTGGTTGCAGGACAAATTTCCTTTTAATATCAATCAAAAAGTCTGAATATTTGAATGGTTGGCAGGGTATTTGGGTTCTCCTGGGTTTAACTTGCCAATTGCCCATATTGAAATTGTTGGTGAACCGGTGGAAAAACTTTTTCTATGGGGTCACTCTGCATGTGCTTTGGATAATGTCAAACACAAGAAAGTCATTGTATGTGGTGGCTTTGGAGGGCCAGGGAGACATGCTAGAAGAAATGATTTGTTACTGCTTGATCCATATTCTGGCAATCTTGAAGCAATTGACACTTTTGGGAGTGCCTGTCCATCTCCACGATTAGGCCATACAGCTTCCTTGGTTGGAGATTCAATGTTTGTGATTGGAGGTCGAACCGGTCCTGATAAAATTCTGAGTGACGTATGGAGCCTTGATACAACTAAGAATTCTTGGAAGCTACTGCAATGTGGTGGCAGTGTCTTTCCTCCCAGGTAATACTTTGCAACACTCTTTTGTTATAGCATGAACCAGTTCAATGAAAGGCACTTATGAAGTGTTATATATACAAACACAACTTGTTAGGTTAACAGTATGTTAATTCATGTGCATACACCTTATTGAACGGTATATTGTAACTTTGATAAGGTGTGGTAATTTTCTGTGCTTGATTCAGCTATATTATCTTCACAGTTCACAGTTAAGTTTAATATTTTAATCTTGGTTAGGCATCGCCATGCTGCAGCTGTAATGGGGTCAGATATTTATGTATTTGGAGGGCTTGATAATGATGTTATCTTTCCCTCCTTTTATGTTCTTGACACAATTAGTTTACAATGGAAAGAAATTCCAGTATCTGGGGACTGGCCATATGCACGTCATTCTCATGCAATGGTAGTAGCATCTGACTCTCAGATTTTTATGTTTGGAGGATATGATGGCCGGAAAGCACTTGGGGATCTGTATAGCTTTGATGTTCAGACGGGTCAGTGGAAGAAGGAAATAACAGCTGGAAGGAATCCACATGCCAGGTTCTCCCACTCGATTTTTGTCTATAGGTATTATCTTGGAGTTCTTGGTGGCTGTCCAGTAACACAGCATTATCATGAGTTGGCTTTACTTGATTTGAAGCTTCGTACGTGGAAACATGTTACCCTTAATTCTGTTGGTAAAGATTTATTTGTGCGTAGTACATCAAATGTCGTTGGTGATGATCTTGTCATAGTTGGGGGTGGTGCATCATGCTAT
Source organism: Lathyrus tuberosus (assembly GCA_022829125.1). NCBI lineage: Eukaryota > Viridiplantae > Streptophyta > Magnoliopsida > Fabales > Fabaceae > Lathyrus > Lathyrus tuberosus. The sequence continues at coordinate 1,931,136 of JALAZF010000653.1, read as the reverse complement.
GCGTTTGGAACCAAGTTCAGTGAGCCAGCAAAAGTCAGCTTGCTCCATTTAATTCATTCACATGACGATTTCATGCCTTTTGAAAACCAAAGACAGCATATGATTGGCCAAAATGGAGTGATGAAAGGGAATAAGGTTGAAAATTCTCAAGGACTCCTACACGAACATCTACCAAATATATCTAAAATTGAAAGTTTATGTTTTAATGATAACGTGCCTCACATCAATGGTCAAAGTCAGATGATTCCATTGCATTATGTTTTGCAACTAGAAAAAAAATACGCAAAACAGGGTAAGGATATATTGAAGAAATTTGGATGGTTAGACTTAGGAAGGAAGGCATACTCTGAAGAGGGTGGAGTACACATATGTTTTCCCATCTGTAAAGAGCTTTTTGCTGTATTTCATGAAAGGAGTTGTCATTCAGGAGATGATGCAATTGACCGGGAAAATGAAATTCCACTTTCAAAACCACTTACACAAGATGGATACTTGTTAAATAATCTGTCATGCTCTGAAGCATTGACTCTTCTCCATGAATATAGTGCTATTCTGCTGGAAGATAAGGTTGTTGAAACAAAAAAAGCTGCAATGTCTCCTTTGAAAGTAATGACTGAAGCAGTAACATCTTTGATTGAGAAAAAAGGCCTACCGACTGAGCTTCTAGACGAACTGCCAGCAAGGTATTTTTTTTATTAAGAATAAGATTGCTTCTATGGTGCCTTCTTTTCAAGTGTTGTGTTTTTTCCATTCATTTAGGATTTACTTATATTCTTACATGAAATCCCTTTAGTGTTGTGTTTTATAGTAAGGAATAATTAATGTTTTCCAGGTGGGATCGGATCGGTGATATTGTTATACTTCCAACTACTTCATTCAAGAATGTATTGTGGAATTCTATTGCAGAAGAGCTCTGGCTAATTGTTGCCAAATCACTCAAGGCTCACCGTCTTGCTCGCCAAGTAATCATAAGTACATAAAACATAAATTTGCTTTTGTGCTTTTCCTGCCAAGGTTTCATCATACTGTTTCACTTTCTTTCCTCAATAATACTGGTATTAATAATAAAATTTTCTTATTGAAGATGCATCATATATAAAATTTATGTGAAAGACAAGAAAATATCTAATGATGACATTTGATAAATATATGAAATACTTAAGTCACCAATTATGAATGAATTGAAAAAGTTAAAAAATATATTTCTCTATTAAATGTACACCTATAAATTCTTCTAGGTCAGAATCTAGTTTTAAAATGTTTTTTCAAAATAAGAGTAATCAGTGTCTAGATAAATTATAATTTATAAAGGCTAAAATTACAAGAGAACTTAATTGTTAGTTCTTTTAATATGCAACTAAGAATGCAATGTGTTGATCTTCAGAAGAAAACAATCTTCAAGTAATACTTCATGACTGATACAATTGTCTTAGAGCTTAGTTTATCAAACAAAATGTTGCTTTACTTATGCTTGCAATAGCTTTACGGCGAATACATTGATTTATGACACAAGTTAGCTGGTTTATTATAGGGCCCAGTTGCTGCAACTGGTACAAGAGATAGTACATTAGAGATTCTTGTTGGAGATGATGGTTGGGTCAACCATCGAGAAAATGGACTACTCTATTCTTTTGATGCTACAAAATGCATGTTCTCATGGGGTAATCTTTCTGAGAAGCTCCGGATGGCCAAGTTGGATTGCAAAGACGAGGTTATAGTAGATCTGTTTGCGGGCATTGGCTACTTTGTGTTACCTTTTCTTGTCAGGTATTGTCAGTTCGAACAAGCAGGGTGTACATTATACCTAATCTTTAATTATATTATACTGTCTTAAAATTTCTTAGGAAACTTTTGTCAAAATTATTGATTTAACTTTTCAAGATACATTCTGTATCTGAATATCAACATTTGTTGACGGCGATGAGACTTCATTCCTGAAATTATTAAACTAGGATTAAGAATTGGATTTTTTTTCCTAGCATCAAAATTATCAGGTTTGCTTGCTTTTGAGGTTGTTTTTAATTTACTATGGATATTAATCTCTATTTATTCCTATTGTTTTTACATGATCTTGAGAAGGGCCCAGGCAAAACTTGTATATGCATGTGAGTGGAATCCTCATGCTATTGAAGCACTCCGACATAATCTACAATCAAATTCTGTGGCTGACCGTTGTATCCTGCTTGAAGGAGATAATCGAAATACAGCTCCTAAGGTATACTAGTATGTTGTGTATTTATTCACCTATAAATCTTATCATACCTCCCATAACTCAGCAAGAAAACTCACCATAGTACTCTTGTCATGGAGGAGTAGATCAAAGAGAGAAGAGTCAAACAACTAGAGGTAGAGGAAGACTTAGAAAAACTATAAGAGAAATTATTAAGAAAGATCTCGAGAATTGAGATTAACAAATTGGATAGGAAAATGGTCTTGGATAGAACAATATGGCGGAATTTGGTCCATGTAGCCGACCCCACTTAGTGAAATACGATTTGATTGTTGTTGTTGTTGGCTTTACCCTGCAGTTTACCTTTTTCAAAATTCACTTTGCTAACTGACTATAAACGGTCATGATACTTAAACAGGCCTATCGATTTCTAGTACCCATTGATATATGCAGGATGAAGTAATATCACTTAGTATATTGATTTTTTCATTTACAGGGTGTGGCTGATAGAGTCTGTCTTGGTCTCATTCCATCTAGTGAATGTAGCTGGGTCACAGCTGTGAGGGCTTTAAGGTAATTGTGATACTAATTTCTCAACCTTTCAATTCAACAGACTTAACTGGTGTTACTTTTTTGTCAGCATTTAGCCATTATTGATGGTGATATCTTGCGTCCACACTGATATTAAGTTAAACTCACATGCTTATTTAAGATTTGACACCATTAAAATTAATTTTTACCTGTACTTCTCATCAATGGTAATAATATTGTTGTTTACCGCAGTTTTGTCCAGAAAAATTATTCTTTGCTTTTGTTCTCAGTAGCCAAGTATCCCTGGTGATTGACATTGAAAAAGCTGTGGCGCTGAGTTCTTGAACTTATTTTATTTCATCTCTAAAAATATTGTGACTTTAAGAATAAAATTGGAGACAAACTGTCTTATTTGGTGCTAGGTCTTTTATTGTAGAAGTGTTTTTAAACTGGCTTATCTGATTTAAGAGTGCGCATATTTCACTGACTTTTATTGTGTTGATCCTGAAGTTATGGTTCAAATCTTATCCATTAGCTTGCCTGATTGAAAACTATGTATCTATATATCACTAAACTAAACGCCTACATTATGACTGATTTACTTCTTTTGATGGTAACGGAATCTTCCAAATTTGAATTGAAATACAAAGCATGTGCTTCACAAGATGGAACATTGTAGAAAATTCTATGTGGATATTATTACTAGCTTAATTTTTTATTCATGTTCATGTAAACAACATTGCAGGGGAGAAGGTGGAGTATTACATGTTCATGGAAATACGAAAGACTCAGAAGAGTGTCAGTGGGCTGATCATGTATCAAAGTCAATATCTGAAATTGCTAGATCTGAAGGTATCAGCATCATTTAATTCCTGATTTTTAAAATCACACATTTTGACCATTTCTCACTGTAAATATGAAGATCTAGTTTCCAAGATAGTTATTGATTAGTTCTTTGTGATTCCTTCAGGATATTATTGGGAGGTTTCTATAGAGCATGTTGAAAGGGTTAAGTGGTATGCTCCACACATTCGCCACGTTGTTGCAGATGTAAGATGCAGACAGATCCAGAGGTAGTAACAATCGGGCTGACATTTGAGGTTAAGAATTGGCTTCAGTATGTAATCAATGATAACATCATTAAGAATGTTAATGTGCAATGCAAAGCTTCTAATTGGCCAACCTTTGAATTGCCGATTCTATGTGTTAAAAATCCTATTCAACCTTCGGTGGAAGTGATCAAATATTGCAGATGGGAGCGACGGCGAGCTGGATGATATTTACATTAAAGGATGCATATTAGTTATTGCATTGTTATTGATATATTGTGGTTTCACAGTATAATTTTGTTTATTTATAAATTGTTAGGGTGTGTTAATGTCTAAGTGACTATTTAGAACCAAACTATCTCTAAAAAAGCTGTATTTTATAATGATTTACTAACTGAATTGTGTTTTAATACATGTTCAATTGTCTTTATCAAATTGAAATAGGATACGTTGTGATTGTTAAATCCGTGGCTATGGTTAGCATCAAAATTAAGTTCTATCAAATAATACAGTTAGAAAGTGTACCTAAGACGTAACTATGGATTTGACAAATTTTCCATTTTGGGTTGTTCCATTTGCTCAACTTTACCGTTTTGGTATTGCACTTTTTCCATCTTATTGTGTTGTATTCCTAGTTCGTTTTTGGTTTGTACTTTCACTGCAACCAGTGAGTTGAGTGGGTTCACAACTTTTACTTCTTTTTGAATAATAGCCTTCATTGATATCATTTGGAGCTACATCCTAATTGGAGAGCTGATAAGTTAGTTCTATATATGAATGGTAAAGTTATTTAACTATGAAATTGGTTTTCCACCTTACACTTAGAGCCACATTAATTAACCTTTATTATCTAATTAACTTTTATAACTTTTTTAAAGCGTAAACAGTCACACTTCCAAAATAATTAAAAAACATATTCTGCTATAGATCCAATTCATGTTCGCTCTCTCCGAGTTGTTTACAAATAGTAAAATAAAATAATTCATGGTCGTCAAATATAATATTCCTTACATAGAAAGATAAAAAATGCAAAACAAAATATAAAAATACAATAAAATATTGGTGAGATAGAATATAATAATATTTGTGGATATGTCACTGAGTACACTTTGGCGTTTATGCCGATATTAAGTGATGACTCATACCCCAGGGGCCACGGGCTGTCGGTGGTCACAACGGCTTAGATGAGCAAGCCACCAAGCCACACTCCTGCTTCACTCACTCACTATCTCAAGGACTTGTCAGTCCATTTTTTGTTTTTGTGAGCAAGCAAAGAATAGTGCTAATTATAAAATTTTGGCAAAATCATATTTGGTGACTGATAGTGATATATTTTATTTATATAATGAAGTACTCTGAGTCTTACTTACAAAAATAAATGAAATATAATCAAAAACCAATTTCACTAGAAGTGTATGATTTTTTCTTAGGATTAAATCCAATTACAAGTGCTCTTGATTTTTCTCTTATTGGTTACTTCTGCCGTCTTAAGGTGGAGAAATAACACATAAAAATATAATTTAATTTTTAAAAATTTGAAAATACACCACACATTCTTATTTTGTGAAAAAATAATATAGAAATATACTTTCGTAAATTTACTTCCAAATTTATTCTCTTAGCTTTTTATCTAAAGGAGATTCCCACCCATAGTTTTTTATCCTTATGATAACCATTTCGTCATACTAGCAACACAGTCTCCAAAATGTGAATCTTTTTGTCTTAAATTCTGTTAGAAGATATAATTCAGTGTTTTAGAAAAGCTGTATTAGACATAGTTGTGTTAGTCGAATACAACATATGTGTCGAAGTGTGTATGCAAGTATTCGACAAAGTCGAACACTGTAGGTTATAAATTATATGTTTTGTTGCGTATATATACAGGTGACGTTGTAAATCCAAAAACAACAATTTTACTTCACAAAATCCCCTTTTCACAATATAATTTATCTCTCTTTTTCTCCTCTTCTTCTTCTTCTTCTTAAAATCCCTAATTGTTCTAACAAATTGATATCAACGAGTCCGATTGCAATTCAAAGAGAATCTGTAATGGCAAACGATAACACAACATCAACACAATTTCCAGCGAATCTACCAGTGTTCAAAGGTGAGAACTACGAGAGGTGGGTTGCGCAAATGAATGTCATCTTCAAGTTTCAAGATGTGACTGAAATCGTGAGTGATGGAGTACCTGTATTGGAAGCGAATGCAAATGATGTTCAGAAGACCGCACACAAGGAATAAAAAAAGAAAAATGAAAAAGCTTTGTTCTTGATTCATCAATGTGTAGATCCTAACGTGTTTGAGAAGATCATTGAAGAAGAAACATCCAAAGGAGCGTGGGACAAGTTAAAGAACCTGTACCACAGAGATGTAAAACTGAAAAGGGTAAAGTTGCAAACTGCGTATAATGATACAACTATAAGGATTTGGTCATTGTGCTCGAGATTGTCGAAAAAATAAGGAATCAACAGCAAAAGATAACGACAAAATGCAATATGCACATGATGGAGTAAACAACTCTAATGATATGCTAATCATGGAAAATACTCAGCCGAATGATGATCAAACCAATTGTGGCACATGGATTCAGGATGCAATAACCACATGATTGATAATAAGAACTGGTTCACCAAGTTAGATGAATTGGTTAAGAAAGTGATACAGTTTACAGATGGAATATATGCCACATCAAGTGGAAAAGGAAACATCGTTGTGATGAGAAAAGATGGTAAGAGGGCCAGTATTACTGACGTATTGTACGTACCATCAATGACAAATAATTTGATAAGCATATGTCAATTATTTGCCAAAGGGTATAACATGAAGTTGGAAGAAAATTTGACGAAGGTGTATAATGGTGAAGGAAAAATGATCTTGAAGGCACCATTGTCATACAACAAAACCTTCAAAGTAGAGATTAACATGGTTAATCATCAATGTCTTGCTTCAACTGGTGTTGAAGATAAGAACTGGATATGGAATCATATGTATGGACACCTAAATTTTAGATGTCTAAGTATGCTCAACCAAAAGAAGATTGTGTATGGCTTACCTCAAGTGAAGGAATCAAGTCAGGAATGTGAGGAATGCTACAAAGAAAAGCAGGCTAGGAAATCAATCAAACATAACTTATCCATGAAGTCGAGAGTAAAGCTGGAGCTTGTTCACTCTGATGTGTATGGACCTTTTGAGGTAAGATCAAATGAAGGTAATTGATATTTCCTAACTTTTATAGATGAATTCATTAGATATATGTGAATTTACCTTATTGAAAGTAAGAGTGAGATATTCACACAATTCTAGAAGTTTACGTTGCATGTCGAGAAACAAAATGGATGATAATTAAAGAAACCGAGAACTGATGGTGGACGTGAATACACCTCTAATGAATTTTCAAAATTTTACAATGAGGAAGGTATAGAGCATGGGGCCATTGTACCTTATACACCTCAAAATAATGGTATAACTGAGAGCAGAAACAGAAGTATACTGAACATGACCAAGAGTATGTTGAAAGCTAAAAAAATGCCAAAGAAATTTAGGGGTGAAACAACTTCGACATCAATATACATTCTAAACATATGTACAACCAAGAAGATACTCGAGAAGACACCTTATGAGGCTTGAACATGACTGAATCCAAATGTTAGTCATCTTAGAGTATTTGGATCAATGTGTTTCAGGCATATACCTGAGCAATTGAGGAAGAAGCTAGATGATCGAAGTTAGGCCATTGTGCTCATAAGTAATCATTTGATTGATACATATAAGTTGTACTCACCAAACGATGATAAACTAGTGATCAGTAGGGATATTTTGGTAGAAAAAAGCAAATGGTTGAATTGGACTCAGGGGTCAATTCGAGATGAGCAAGATACAATAAAAACTCTGCTTGAAAAAGACCAACAAACTGAAGTCACAACCAATCAAAATGAAGAACCACCTGAGTAAAATGTTATAAGATCGACTAGAATGAGGACTAAGTCGACAAGGCTAGATGGATATGAGAGATTTCTAGATCAAGCAATCGATGCAGACGATGACTTTATAGAAGAAGTGATGATGATGGCTGAATCTGAACCAATTAATTTTGATTAAGCCATGAAGGATTCAAATTGGTTGGAAGCCATGCAAGAATAACTTAGGGCAATTGATAAGAACAAGATCCGAGAGCTTGTAAAAAATTAAATTAATAAGGCAATTAATGTTAAATGGGCCTACAAGTTGAAGCTAAGGTCAAATGGTGAAATTGCCAAGCATAAGGAAAATTGATGGCAAGAGGATTCCTGCAAAAACCTAGTATCAACTTCGACGAAGTCTATGTACCTGTTGCAAGGTTGAAAACCATCATAATTGTTGTGTCAAATCTAACATACAAAGGATGGAAGATACATCACTTAGATGAAAAGTCAGTATTTTTGAATGGGCCATTAGAAGAGGAGTGAAGGTGCGAGAAAGACACAAGAAATTGGGGGTTTGAATTGTGTATTCACTCTTAAAACTTTTCGCCTCTTATCATTATAGTGCTAAGAGAACATCAGAGTTCGTTGAGAGACTCTAACTTACGAAGTAGCATTCAGACTTGGCAATGCGTAAAGCATATATGACAGGGAGAGTCTGAATAAGATATGCATCATTCAGAACTTACAGTGCGGAAGCTTATCATAGTCAGGATGCAAGGTTCTGATAATTTAGAGTAAGACATAAACAACAAATCAAAGCATAAGCAAGAGTAAAGAACACACGATATATCCTGGTTAACTTGAGCAACTCTCAAGCTAATCCAGTCCACCCTCCTCAGGTGATTTCGCCTTGAACACAAGGACTTAATCCACTATAACCAAATCCGATTACAGATGCACGGGCAGCAGCCGGTGACTAACATCCTGCACAACCGCAGCTGTGACTAACACACAATGAAACGTTCAAGGATTCAACTTAATGAATATAACGAACATTGACCCAAAAGGTTCCAATCTCGCAAGATCTACTATTAGGATTTCACAGCTAAACGTTCAGGGATTCGACTTAACGAATATAAAGTTTACTGACCATTCTTTCAGGATTTTCCACAACGACACCAAGCCATTGTCTTCTCAAGTCTCCGATCACACTGATCACTTGAGGAATCCTAATTCACATAGAATTAGTTTGTTGGAGGTTACAAGAATGCTTCATAATAAGCAGAGTTCTCCTAAGTTTAAGTACAAAAGAACACACAAGTGTTCTAGCAAGATATGAGCAACAGCTCCTTGCAAACTACATGATTCTAACAAGATGTATATGATTTAACAGTTGAGTAACATCTTGAGAATTCTTCATCTTCTTCGTTGAGCAAGCTTCGAGCAACAACTTCCTTGCTTTTGATCTTTGATTGCAGAGATGATGTAGTTGGTTGATGACTTGACTGATTTGTAATGTTGTCTTGTTCATCAACAACTTCTGTTCCAATTGATTGTTGTTGTGTTGAATGATGATCTTTGAGCTTCAACAACAATGGTCGTGTGTTAATGGTGATATCTTTTAATATTTAGCTTAACAACGATAACTGATCGTTGTGACTATCACCACATCGACACCTTCAGAAGCGCATACTTCTTTCCTTTAAATAGCCAAGTAAAATATAGCCGTTGGAGAGCTTTTGGCTGTTTGAAAATAGTCTTTATGCAATGATTAAAGTTGTACTGTCATATATTCTTTTTACTATAAATGTGATGGGATTGGTCTTTTAGAATGGTGTGCAGTCATTGCTAACGGTAACATTTGTCTTCAAATCTTCAGAGGCTTCTGATGGTAATTAATTGAAGCATGAGTAGAGACTTTATAACAGGGTCTTCAGATCTTTCAAGTCTTCCGTCTTCAGAGCTTTTCCATTAGGAATCTGTCTTCAGAACTTCAACACTTGTCTTGAAACCCGTTATCTTCACTGCTTCAAGTCTTCAGAGTCTTCAGAACTTGTCCATTAGGAATCTGTCATCAGAGTCTTCAGCACTTGACCTTTAGAACTGTAATCTTGAGAACACTTCAGTCTTCAGAGTCTTTTTACACTTGGTCTTCAGAGCCTTCAGCCTTCAGAACTTCAAGTCATGAGAATCTTCAGCACTTCGGTTCTCTAGAAGATTATCTCTTCAGAAGCTTCGCTATCTTCAGAATTATAACCACTCTCAGAGAGCATCCACAAGAGCATTGCAACAGCAATATCGACATCCTTGGATCTGACTGATTATGATCAGATACAGAAGCATACTTGCTTCGTGCGACTTGTGTCATATATAGTAACTTCGTATATAATCAATTACGCACGCCTGGCTGGTGCTTGTTGGATCTGATATCTTCTATGATTATGATCTGCACACAACACACATTAGAACATAAAATAGTTCTTTCACAAATACCATTGTTACCATCAAAACATAGAGATGACTTGCAGAGACAACTCTTGCTCTAACAATCTCCCCCTTTTTGATGATGACAAAACCATGTATTTTGATTGAATATTTTATACAAGGTAATCACCAAAACTAAACATATTCAGAGTCCAAAACAACAGCTCCCCCTGAATGTGTTATCCCTAAAATTTTATCTGTGATCATCTAGAATCTCATATGATCCAAAGACTCACAGAATAACAATTTGAGTTGTCAGAACAAAGAATAGAAAAGGAATACTTCTCTATCTTGTCTTTAAGGAGACAAAAGTCTTTATCATCTGGACTAGTTCATCAAAACTTCCGTCTTCAGACCTTTAGAACTTAGTTCCTTTGTACGTCGTATCAGAGCTCATAATCTTCAGAGACGTCTGAAGCATTTTCTACTTTTCAGCAGATACATTTTAGCATTGAGAAAAAACAGTTCTTTTCTAATAACATAGCCTCGCTATTTATCAGAGACAAACACTGTCTTTAAGAAACTCCCCCTGAGTTTCGGACTTGATGAAGATTATAGATTTTAACATTTGAATCTTCTGGGTAGTCTCCCCTTAGTTTCCATAAGTCAGATATTGGGATCTTCAGAATCATAATTAAGATATATTAATTTTAAATCACCAATAAGATAATGACTTTTCAGAGTTTGACTTTGAACACAGACCTTCATCTCAGAACCTTGTTACTCTCACAACTCAGTGGTTCATCAAAGCTTGATTCTTGATCTGATACTGATGTTAATCAAGATTCTTAGTTTGATACCAAAGTAGGCTGAGTTTGATACCAATTGAAAGGTATTTTCGTAGTATGCTGAAATTAATACCAATGAAGGTATTTGAAAACATTTCACAGCTTAGCTCTGATTGATATCACTACCGACTGAGTCTGATACCAATCTTTATATATCGAGTCTGATTATCAAGTGTAGATTTAGTCTGATACCAAATCATTTTCTTCTCAATTGGATTCTTGGTGAAAATCAGAACTTCTTCTTCTTGGATCTTTAATCCAGATCTTCAGACAGTCTTCGACTTCTGATTTGCTTAGTTTTTTTGAAGAGCATCTTGAGATGTAGACTTTGTCTTGACTGCTTTCAGAGCTTTCCTTCTTCTGATTCTTATGTTCTGAATATCATATTCTTAGACAACTTACAGCTTCTGAACAAAATGAAACGAGAATCACGATAGCTTTGACTTTCAGAAAGTTCTCAACTTCTGAACAATACTGGGTCAATCTGATTCTGAACACATGTTCACGAAATGTACAACTTTGATAATATGAATAAACATTTCATAAGAACTTTTATCAGAGTTCTTTCAGTCTAACCTGTTCTAAGAATGCCTAGTGAACTTGTTCAGAGTTCCTCGGTTAAACATCAAACATTCGTTAGTGGTAAATGCATTTTATATCATTGATTTACTTGTTTGAGTTTTGCATGCTATCAAAATCATATTTCTAGAGTTCCTCGGTTAAACATCAAACATTCGTTAGTGGTAAATGCATTTTATATCATTGATTTACTTGTTTGAGTTTTGCATGCTATCAAAATCATATTTCTATTTCTCCCCCTTTTTTACATCATCAAAAAGTTTGAGCATATAAGCATTTAGAACATAGCCAATATGATAATGAATAGTCTAACATAAAATAGATTCAAAAGATATTTCATTCAGCAAAACATAGATTAATCATTAATCCTAAGTAGTTCAGAGCGATCAAAACATAGAACTAATGAAAGTAGGTTCCTATGGGTTAGTCTAAGAGGTGCCTAATGATAAGGAGGAGGTTGAGGACGAGCTTTCAGACTCATTAGTTTCTGAAGCATGCAACTGTTTGTCTTCAGCTTGTGTGATTGCCAACCTCTTGTTCTTCACAATTTCTTCTGAGATCCATCCATGGAATTCAGTCCAGATATTTCCCATTTCCGTGGGATCCATGATCGAACTGGATATATATATTGAGCTTTGGATTTTGTTGATGTCATTATCCTTGAAGGATATTAATGCATCATTGACAATCCTTGATCTTTTTGAAGAGGGTTCTTCATTATCATCACTTTTCTGCTTCTTTCCTTTTCTCTTCCATTCTGAGAGTTCTTGAAGCACATCTGTAATGTTCTTCATATCAATCCATACACCAATGTCTTCATCCTTGAATTGTTGCAGATAGTTTGCCACTTCTACCTGATTATGTGTTGTAAAGTTTGGAAATCCTTCAACAGGAACCCTTGTGGCCAACGTCAATTCCCTTAGTGACGTATCATCAAGAATGGTATCTTTTGTTTTTAGATTCTTAAATCTGAGAATCTTTCTTGCGTTTTTAAGAAGCTTGTTTGACTCTCCTTCGTTGATCAAAATATCACCGACTATTCCTGATTCCACCAAAATATCAGAAATGAGTCTTCCATACGGAACATGTCTGACTTCCGTGTCAGAACCTGTTCTAGAGTTTCTTATAGCTTCCTTCAGAAGTTTGAAGAGGATTGCAGGAAGATGTATCTTGATTTCTTTAAGAAGAAGGAATATGACACATTTTTTAGTGTCATTGAGTTGATCGGAGGGAAGATGGTGAAACACACTTCCTTGCAGGATTCTAAACCACACTTGTAGGGAATCCTTCAGATTTGAGAAAATTGGGTTCTCCGTATCAACTACAGTTTCTTCTTTGAAAATAAAAGCCATAACCTTTGCCTCTCTTTCCCCATTCAGTTGATCCTTAGTGATTCTTACTTTGTTATTGTCATGCATCAGTAAATCTGCAATTGTTTTCTCAGATATGATGATTTGCCTTCCAAATACCGAAGAAATAATGATAGTTGTGCATGCATTAGCATGAATCCAGAAATTTTTAACCAGACAACCATAGGTTGGTCATTCCAACCTCTTGAGATAGTTACTCCATCCTTGAGCTTCCATCGAGTGAGTAACATCACATCCGTTTGCTTTCAAACTTTTGAAGTTCACAATCGTTTCAGATTTAACGATGAGGTTTTCAACTGGTGTATTTGTGGTGATGAGGCATGAAGCAATTTGACAGAGGGAAGCTATAGAGTGATGAAGGTGAAACGCACTTGGCAGAGTTTACTCAAGATTTAGATGGTATGAGGGATGTGACGAATGATTTTAAGGTTGAGCTTATTTATAAGGTAATTTGGAGAGTATAATCTTGAGAATTTGAGAGGATACCGATTGATCTTTCCTAGATAGGTTAAAGAGTGTGGGAAAGATAGTTAATGATTGATTTCTTAAATGAGGGAAGTTTATTCGATCAAGAACCATAACTGATATCTTATGAGTGGCGATAGTAACCGTCGCACAATTATGATCTAAGGAGGTATTGTGGTTTCTAGATAATCTTAAGACTTTTCGTGTTACTAATAATGATAAATGCATGTAATTGATTATAATACTTAATTATTTTATTCCAATTTATAGTCAATTTATAAAGTGCATCGTGAACATAGGATTAGTCATTTAAACGGATAGGTATTTCACGATTAGGATTACTTCATTAATTGATCAGGAACATACACATTGAGTTTAAAACACAAGGATGACAGATAAGAACCTTGAATAAACTATGACCTTAAGAGAAACTAACTTCCTAAAAATGCCATGGATTGACAAAACTCAGGAAGGATTTTCTCAGTCATTCCATTTCTCCTGCAATGACTAACTATTCCTTGAAGATCAAGAATATGAGAGATAACTCTGCAATAGGGAACTTAATAGACTGTGTTTTCCCTAGACAGACTAATTTCTTCCTTTAGATGATTGTACATGGATTGAGGTAGGTTTACTTTGATCCTAGATACTAAGAAGAAAATAAATAATCTTTCTTTGTCAGATAACCATCCTGCTCCTCTTTCTCTTGGTCTTAAATTAGTTACCATTAGCTTGTACCAATCTTTAGCAATGGGAGTGAGGGTACATGGTTGAGTGGGACGACCTTTAGTTTAAAAAATGACATGCATATGTCTGTCGAAGCCGTGACTGTTAATGTTTCTTTCCACAGTCACACCATCTTCAACACACCTAATGGCTTTAGCTATGATGGTAGGGTTGATCAAGACTGGACAACCAGCAACCCCAAACAAAATAGCATTTTTTCCATAGTTATATTCTAGTACTCAAGCATTTACCCAGAACTCAGTTACAAGCGCAGGAAAGATTGGTCCAACAAACATGTTGAAGTAGTTTTCCCAATTTTGAAATTCAATTCTAGAGAGAATACTTGTTTTGTTGAGTTGAGGCAGAAGGTTTACATTCAGAGTAAATTCCTTCAGGAGTTCGAGATCAGAGATTTCTCCTCTGATGTTGTGGGAAGTCATTTTAGACATGAGTGATTTTGTTTGAGAGAGAAGGAAATTAAACTATGAGATAGTTTAAGGAGTAATTCTTCTTTGAATAGAGGAAATGAGATGGGAAGGACTTAGGATCAAAACTATTTAATGAACTGGAACAGGCAGGGTTCATCATTTTCGAGAATAGCTATGAGTAGCTATGGAGGTCAGCTTGACAAGACACGTTATAGACTCTATATAGAGTTTGTCAGAGCGGATCATAAATAAGGATACGAAAAGATGCATACTTATGAGTCGAAAGGGAGTGGCTGACACAAGATAATCACAACTGCATATTTTAATCTTAGTATTCGTCGACACATAACTTCATGAGAATCTTTTTCAATAAATCTTACGAGACCTAATGTGTTAGTGGTTATGACGAGATTCAAAATATTGCTACTGTTTTAATTTAGAAGATAAGGATAATCATGAATGAAGAATAACGTACCTTTGAGATTTTGAAATCTTTTTTGCAGGGATTCTTTATCTGAGTGCTTTCCATCCTGACTCTGAGCTTCTGACCATCATCTTTCAGCTTCTGCTTTCTTCGGAGTGATCTGACATTTGAAGAATATCGATGTCTTCTGACTCGGATCTCTAGTCTGAGACTAGAATCAATTTTTCTCCTCAGATGACCACTTCGTTTGCTTGTTCAAAAATATCATCTGATTTCTGAAGGTAATCCTCAGAGTGTAGAGGTACTAATTATCAGATGGTCACTAATTATTTAGCTTAAACATAAACTTCTGAAAAGTTATGTACTATAGAGAATTAGTTAATATCTCAAAACATCTTCTGACTTTATTTCTTTGAACAAATGCGAAGCCTGTTCAAAACCAAGTATCATCAAACATGTCTGAAACATATGACATAGTTTGCATGACAGTCTTGTTCTTGCAATGCTGATCTAACTCGTTTAGATTTTAGTCTATCAAAGGATTTACAGCTTATCTGCATCTGAAAAGAATGTCAGCTGATTTCTTCATTCTGAACAACATCAGAGACTTATATTTTTTTTGGCTTCGAGTAGATGACTTCTGTCTTTGCATCTAGTCGAGCATCTTCTGATTCCAGGATTTATGAAATTTTAAAAGAAATATCAGATAACATTCTGACAAATTACAGTTGGTTCAACTGAGATAGAATCTCAAGGTAACAGAACTCAATCGTCTATGTTGCTTCAACCATGACTCAGAATTTAATCAGATTCCTGATGAATCTCTAGATTTCCCTTTTCTGAATGTTCTTCAGTTTTCTGCAAGATTTCTTCTGCAGACTTCATCCTGAAGTTCAAAATCATAGAACAACAATCTTTCTTATTTACATGAAGAGATTCTTAATGAGCTCTAAATGAGAAAGTCAAGGGTGGACCTAATCCGTTTCTAGAAAACATCTCAAAAACTCATAAAGAAATAATCTTCAGCAATTAAGATATCTTGTTTTCTGATGATTCAATCTTGAGCAAATACGTTGTTTATCCAAGCGTATCTTCTAAGATAAACATTCAACAGATACTACTACTTATCTGATGAGTCTATCTTATCAGCTGATTCTTCACTCTTCTTCAAAGCTTTTAGTGAGGAAGATTCAGTTGTTGACAACTGTAAAAACTTCCTGAATCAGTGACTTGCTCAAGTAATCCAGTTGATTATAATTTTGTACACAGTCATCTTCTGAAATGTTACAGAAATTGTAAGTGGATTGAAATCTCACCCAGAGTATTTCTACACACCATATCTGGATCTTTTTCTGACACTGTTAAATGTTTGATATCCATCAATAACAGAACCGGAGCTCTGATACCAATTGAAGGTGCGAGAAAGACACAAGAAATGAGGGGTTTGAATTGTGTATTCACTCTTAAAACTTTTCGCCTCTTATTATTAAAGCACTAAGAGAACATCAGAGTTCGTTGATAGACTCTGACTTGTGAAGTAGCACTCAGACTTGGCAATGCGTAAAGCATATATGATAGGGAGAGTCTGAATAAGATATGCATCATTCAGAACTTGCAGTGCGGAAGCTTATCAAAGTTAAGATGCAAGGTTCTGATTTATTTATGTGTCTGATAATTTAGAGTAAGACATAAACAATAAATCAAAGCATAAGCAAGAGTAAAGAACACACGATATATCCTGGTTCACTTGAGCAACTCTCAAGCTAATCCAGTCCACCCTCCTCAGGTGATTTTGCCTTGAATACAAGGACTTAATCCACTATAACCAAATCCGATTACAGATGCACGGGCAGCAGCCGGTGACTAACATCCTGCACAACCACAGCTGTGACTAACACACAATGAAACGTTCAGGGATTCAACTTAATGAATATAACAAACATTGACCCAAAAGGTTCCAATCTCGCGAGATCTACTATCAGGATTTCACAGCTAAACGTTCAGGGATTCGACTTAACGATTATAACGTTTACTGACCATTCTTTCAGGATTTTCCACAACGACACCAAGCCATTGTCTTCTCAAGTCTCCGATCACACTGATCACTTGAGGAACCCTAATTCACATAGAACTAGTTTGTTGGAGGTTACAAGAATGCTTCTTAACAGGCAGAGTTCTCCTAAGTTTAAGAACAAAAGAACACACAAGTGTTCTAGCAAGATATGAGCAACAACTCTTTGCAAACTACATGATTCTAACAAGATGTATATGATTTGACAGTTGAATAACATCTTGAGAATTCTTCATCTTCTTCGTTGAGCAAGCTTCGAGCAACAAATCCCTTGCTTTTGATCTTTGATTGCAGAGATGATGTAGTTGGTTGATGACTTGACTGATTTGTAATGTTGTCTTGTTCATCAACAACTTCTATTCCAATTGATTGTTGTTGTATTGAATGATGATCTTTGAGCTTCAACAACAATGGTCGTGTGTTAATGGTGATAGCTTTTAATATTTAGCTTAACAACGATAACTGATCGTTGCGACTATCATCATATCGACACCTTCAGAAGCGCATACTCCTTTCCTTTAAATAGCCAAGTAAAATATAGCCGTTGAAGAGCTTTTGGCCATTTGAAAAGAGTCGTTATGCAATGATTAAAGTTGTACTGCCATATCTTCTTTTTACTGTAGAAGTGATGGGATTGGTCTTTTAGAACTGTGTACAGTCATTGCTAACGGTAACATTTGTCTTCAAATCTTCAGAGGCTTCTGATGGTAATTAATTGAAGCATGAGTAGAGACTTTATAACAGGGTCTTCAGATCTTTCAAGTCTTCCATCTTCAGAGCTTGTCCATTAGGAATCTGTCTTCAGAACTTCAACACTTGTCTTGAAACCCGTTATCTTCACTGCTTCAAGTCTGCAGAGTCTTCAGAACTTGTCCATTAGGAATCTGTCATCAGAGTCTTCAGCACTTGACCTTTAGAACTGTAATCTTGAGAACACTTCAGTCTTCAGAGTCTTTTTGCACTTGGTCTTCAGAGCCTTCAGCCTTCAGAACTTCAAGTCATGTGAATCTTCAGCACTTCGGTTCTCTAGAAGATTATCTCTTCAGAAGCTTCGCTATCTTCAGAATTATAACCACTCTCAGAGAGCATCCACAAGAGCATTGCAACAGCAATATCGACATCCTTGGATCTGACTGATTATGATCAGATACAGAAGCATACTTGCTTCGTGCGACTTGTGTCATATATAGTAACTTCGTATATAATCAATTACGCACGCCTGGCTGGTGCTTGTTGGATCTGATATCTTCTATGATTATGATCTGCACACAACACACATTAGAACATAAAATAGTTCTTTCACAAATACCATTGTTACCATCAAAATATAGAGATGACTTGCAGAGACAACTCTTGCTCTAACAAGGAGGTCTACGTCAGTCAACCTCTAGGATTCAAAATCAAAGGGCAGGAACAAAAGGTGTACAAATTAAGGAAAATTTTATCTGGTTTGAAGCAAGCCCCAAGAGTTTGGAACAAAAGAATATATAACTTCTTGATCGAGGTAGGTTTCTCAAAATGCGTCTCAGAACATGGAGTGGTCAACAATACAAGCCGACTCACTCGAGTTATTATATGCTTTTATGTGGATGACTTGCTGATTACAAGTGCAGATGAAGCAGAAATAAAAGGGGTAAAGTCGAAACTAATGTAGGAATTTGAAATGTCTAACCTAGGGAACTTGTAGTATTTCTTAGGGATCAAGTTTAAAGACCCAAGTGAAGGAGTGTCTCTGCACCAGATGAAGTATGCCCAAGATATCTTGAAAAGGTTCAAGATGAGTAACTGTAATGCAACTGTCACACAATTGGAGACTAGAGCAAAATTGAGAAAGGATATAAATGATGAGTTTGTAAGTGCAACATTGTACAAGCAAATCATCAGATCCTTAAGGTATCTGTGAAACACAAGGCCAGATATTTGTTAAAGTGTTGGGTTGTTAAGCAGATTCACAGAGAAGCCACAAGAATGTCATCTCACTGCTGTCAAGAATGTGTTGAGACACATAAAAGGTATAATTGATCTTGGTGCGCCGATTCCAAGGATAAAGAATACCAACACAAATGCAAAGGTACATGACTATGATGATTCAGATTTCAGTGGAGATCAAAACGAGAAGAAGAGTACTGCAGGTTACATATTCATAATTGGAGGCGCTCTAATCTATTGGAGCTCAAGAAAACTAAGCATTTTGACTTTGTCATGTTGTGAAGCTGAATACGTGGCTGCATCGTATGTAGCATGTAAAGCAACATGGATAGAGATGCTGCTCGAAGAGCTCAAGATCATGGAACCTAAGAAAACGAAGTTGTTTTTCGACAACAATTCAGCTATAAACCTGAAAAATCATTCTGTGTGTCATGGTCGAAGTAAGCACATAGAAAGCAGGTATAATTTCTTTAGGGATCAAGTAAATAAAGAAAAACTTGAACTTGAGTATTGCAAGTCAAAACGATAAGTAACTGATATACTCACCAAGCCCCTGAAGAAAGTCAGGTTTGATGAGTTAAAAAGAAGCATTGGGATGAGAAGTCTTGAAAACATGAGTTAAAAGGTATGTTAGAAGATATAATTCAGTGTTTTAGGAAAGTTGTATTCGACATAGTTGTGTTAGTCCAATACAACATGTCTGTCGAAGTGTGTAATAAAGTATTCGACAGATTCAAACACTTCAGGTTGTAAATTGTATGTTTTGTTGCCTATATATAAAGGCGACATTGTAAATAAAAAAAAACAACAATTTTACTTCACAAAATTCCCTTTTCACAATATGGTTTCTCTCTCTTATTCTCTCGTCTTCTTCTTCAGTCTTCTTGAAAACGCTAATTGTTCCAAAAAAATCTCCTTAAACTCATTAGAATTCTAAGAGGATGAGATTCAATACAAGATAATAAGAGCAACACAAGTACAAAACACATATAGAACCATGCTACAGAAAGGTTGTCTCAAATTCAAAACAAAACACAAAGTTATTTAACCCTCCATTAACTAGTTATTTTGTCGTTTCATTACTAGATTAATTTTATGATTTGCATGTTCCAAAGGCAAATCTTTGTTTTATTTTCAATTGTATAGCGTAATTTAAAACTAAAGTAATGTATTGCCTAAAAAAAATTCTAAGGAAGTATACTTTCAGACTATTTTTTTTATATAATAAGGATGTAGCTCACTTACGAAGGAATGTAGTATGGATAAGGTGTGTCAGGACATCAATATAGACTTCCAGGTTGCGTTTTATATGTTTTGAGAACACCGTGTTCATGAGTCTCTGATAGGTGGTGCATGCGTTCTTTAGCCCAAAAGGCATGACATTGCAATAATAGTTTTAATGATTGGACATGAAATCTGTCTTGGGCGCGCCCACATGATCCCCCTTGACGTGGTTATAAACAGAATAGGCGTCTATGAAACTCAACATTTTATAACCCAAAAACATGTTAATCAAGCTATTTATGTCAAGTAAGGGATATGGATCTTTGGGGCATGCAACATTAAGGTCAGCAAAGCCGACATACATACACCATTTGTATGATAACTTCCTTACCAACACTTCATTAGCCATCCAAGATAGATATTTTACCTCAGTTATAAAACTGATGCTTAACACCTTCCCCACATCTTCATAAATTGTTTCTTTCTTCTCCTCGCCTACCTTGCGTTTCCTCTGAGATAAAAGTTTCAGGGCGGGATCAATGGCGATCTGATGGTATACCACTCTTATATCTATGCATGACATGTCATAGGGTGCCCAAGAAAACAAATCAATGTTCCTCCTAAGTAGGACAACCAATTATTCCTATTCACATTAAAATAAAGAGGTGTCCAACTTGGTGACTTGGTGGTCCAAGGGCTTAATCTGGACTTCTTCACGTCCTATGTAGGACTGAACCTTTAATTTTTGGTCCCTAGTCTAGGGTCCCAGATTTCCACATTTGTGTCTCGTGCTTTTGAATGAAAGGAGGTGCCGGAGGCATTGTGCTCCATTCTAATTTCTAGGTTATTCTGATAGCATTCCTATGCAACCTCATGACCCCTAAACTAATCCAACTCGCCCCTCAGGTAATAAGTACTTTAGGCTCAAATGGGTAGGTGAACAAGACCACCCATAGTAAGTTAAAAGGGGGGGGGGGGGGCTCCCTAGGATGACGTTGTATAGAAACAAGGCGTCCACCATGATATACTTTACTTTAATTGTTTTTAAGCTAGATTTTGAGCCAAATGTTGTTTCGAGCTTTACATGGTCTTTTACTCGTACCTATTTTCTTAACAGACCAACCAAAAACCTTAGATTACTCTGATGCTGGCTGAGTCAAGTTGAAGCCTTTGGAAGGCCCTCTAGATAAAACATATGTTGAGCTTCTAGGGTTAATTAACACTTGCTTTATATCTCAATCATCATATTTCATAGTGATGACAATGAGATCCTTGTTGCGGGGGAGTACACCAATGAAGTATTTATTTTAGAAGGTGATTATAGGTTATCATTTTCTCCCCAGGATTTTGGTGATGTTAGTGAGTATGATGTTTGCTGTCAAAAGCTCTATGGAATACTTTCCTCGAGAGGAACTGGATTCTCCTCCGTCGGCAAAGCCCTTGGTAATGGTCTTGACAATGTTCTCGAAGCTTTGAATAAAAATCCTCGTGGAAAAATGACAAGAAAAAATAACGGGTAACAATGAGCGTGACCCAAGTTAGTTTTATTGGGCCCTACGGTGGACGTCAATTATACTTGCTAAAATGACAATACATGACAACTCTTAATGATTAAGGACTGTTAGAGGTTTTTAGGATTTTTTATGAGGTTAAGAGATAGCTCACGCAGAGAGGTGAGAAGACCTGTACGTGGTATTTTTTAATCCGCTTGGATCCTTTCTCAACTCAAGGATTGATACATTTATAGAAGTTCCTAAGCCTAGATCTCATACTCCTAGAAAATAGAAACTGATTCTAGGAGAGCATGGAAAAGGGGGAAATAATCCCCTATTGTTCAGGAGAGCATGATTAATTTCACCCCGACTCCTTCTCCGCACTGTTGTGGACTTGGGACATGTCACACCCCATGTTCTCATGCCTCGTGCGGGTTATCTGGGGAGTGAGCGATGTATTTGAGGAATGGACATCACATCCAGTAAACGAGCATTGATCTAGTAAAAGGGTGACCAAGAAGATGGTATGGGCGTCGTTCACCTTCCATGACACCCCTTGTGAGCCCATTGAAAATATATCAATACAAATACTTTTGGCAATACATGGAGCAAAATGTTGGTTTTTACAACAGCTTGATTTGAATAACACCTTTTTACATGGTGATTTAACTGAATAAATCCACATGTATATTCCTTCTGGCTTCTCTTCTCCTACCTTTGTTTTGTTTGAGAAAAAATGATGACCGCATAATTCCTTATATGGCCTCAAGCAGGCTAGTAGGTAATGGAATTATAATCTGACATACAAACATTCTTGTCACTTAGATACAAATGAATAACACCTTTTTACATGGTGATTTAACTGAATACATCCACATGTATATTCCTTCTGGCTTCTCTTCTCCTACCTTTGTTTTGTTTGAGAAAAAATGATGACCGCATAATTCCTTATATGGCCTCAAGCAGGCTAGTAGGTAATGGAATTATAATCTGACATACAAACATTCTTGTCACTTAGATACAAAAAATCCTTTGCTGATCACTATATATTTACCAAAATAAAAAATATTTCTTTATTGACCCACGTTGATGATATTGTGTTGGTAGGAAATTCCATGTCTAAAATTACATTTGTTAAGTCCATTTTGGATAAGAAATTTTGCATCAAAGACCTGGGTGCCCTTTGATTATTCCCTTATCTTGAAATTTCCAAATCTAGCCATGGTATTTCACCGAATCAAAGAAAGTACCCATTATATTTACTTGAGGTCTTCTTTCAGTCAAACTTGCTCTTATTCCTTGTGGCCCTACTTTCTAATTCAACAACACGGGTAATGATGTTTTTCCTGAAAAAAAAATTATGCATAAGACTCATTGGAAGATTGATTTATTTGTCCATTAATTTGGGTTATCTCTACTTGAATCTCTGTTATTGAAATGGATCTCAGTTACCATATCTGTTGCATGTATAACACTAGCTCTTCTTAAAAATCTAAAAATCTTTGTACAATAGAGACATCAATGTATTAGACATTACTTGAGTTTCCGTTTATGTTAACATTATGTTAATGTCATGCTAGTTTATGTTTCCAAATCAGGTTAACATGTTGTTTGTAGAATTACAATCTCATGCTAGTTTATGTTTCCAAATCAGATTAACATGATAATATACATATTGACTTGTATTTATGGCTCACAAATTATTTGTGTTGCAGTGAAGAAAAAATACAAGGAGGACGAAGTTATTGCGAAAGCGACATACTTGTGTGAAAGACCCAGATCATGGGCACAAGTTTGTCGCTCCCACTTTAACTTCATCCTCCTTTCATTGTGGATTCCATCCTGAGACAAGTAGATCATTTCTTCGTCTTTATTTCCAGCGAATCTTTTCAATAAAAGGTACGTCTGTGAAACATTTTATGAGTTGATATATTGTTGTTTTTCAAAATGTTTGTCTCGTTTTATAATTCCAATTGAGTTTATTATATCGTATGTAGATTGCTTGTTTCACTAACCCCTTACTAAACATGCATTCATTTAAATTGATTTAGAAAATGATAATATGAAAATTAGGTTATATTTTAAAACTAACTTAGATCAATTAATATTTTTGGAATTGCATGTATCTTATAATTTATCTATGGTTCTTTATAATAAATTCATATATATACCACTACGGTTGGAATATATAAGAGTTTAAAGGTAGTGCACGGTCGGTGTAAAGAAATATTACACAGAAATTTAATCAGATTATTTTAAAGTGACAAATCATAACAGTATTTTAAAAATAAAAACGTACTGTGGCGGGATACGCGTCTGTCATTGGTCAACAGTGTAAAAATATTTTAACTATATTGTATACTCTTTTTTCGTAATATATAATTGTGGTAAAATATTAATTTTATTAATGGTTTAATTAAGTTGTTACAAGTGTGTTTCGAACCCATAACCCATATATATCACAACAATTAGTTAATATAACCGTTAACGATTTGTCATAAGCTAATCATGTATTTACACATCCTCTGCAACTGTACTTATACGTAAGTTGCTTTTCAATTTATGAATGGAGAAAGCCTCCTTCCTCAAGTTTTGATTTTGACGCAAAGTTTGGGTGTAATCTTGCGCTGTGATTTCTTGTCGGTTTATTGATTAAGCAAGTCTCTTAAAGATTTTTTATTGATGAACAGTTTCTTAATTAAGTAAGATCATCGATATTGGGAATTATTTAAACTAGTAATCAACATGGCTTAGAAAATTGATTGAGTTAATCTGAAAAGGACTGGAAAATGAAACATAGACATGTCTTTAATATAGTGTCCCGTTGAATCTTTGTGCATGCACTGAGCACTCAGCACTCAGCACGTGGTACATCAATTATTGAATATTTGAACACTTCTTCCAAAGCCAGTGTCTCCAACTTAACGTCCAGATAGATCAATCTTGGACAAATTTACATATTTACAATTTATTTTATTTTTATGTAAATATGTGTACAATTTTATAACCGTAGAGCAGCATAGTAGTTCTTAGTATCTTCCTTATTTTGTTTCCGTTGTATTCCATTGCACTATTTTCCTCTTCTTAGTGACTTTACATTTATCAAAGAAGATATATATATATATATATATATATATATATATATATATAAGGTAACTTGGATAGCAAGCAATGTAATATAAGCAATGTAACTAATTTTGTTTTTTAAATAGAAGGAGAAACGTCCTTAATTACCATATAACAGAAATAAAAATACAACGTAATACATCATCTCAAGCTGGAGCAAAGTCAATTAAGATGTCAAGCTTGGAAAGTATAAGAGTAAAGGGAGATGATTCAAGTGGTTTGGTAAAGATGTCGGCATGCTGCGTAGAGCTGGAGATATGTAGGAGTTGGAAGAGTTTTGTAAGCAATTTTTTGCGTACGACATGACAATCAATCTCTATGTGCTTCGTGCGTTCGTGAAAAATGGCGTTGGCACCAATATGTTGAGCAGATTGGTTGTTGCAATACAATACAACAGGAGAAACGAAGGCAACATGCAGATCGTGAAGAAGATAAGTTAACCATTGTATTTCGCAGACTGTGGATGCGATAACACGGTATTCAACTTCCGATGAAGAGCGAGAAACAGTTTGTTGCTTCTTGGATTTCCAGGAGATGAGAGAATCTCCAAGAAAAATGAAAAAACTTGTGATGGATTGTCTCGTATCACTGCAAGAAGCCCAACCAGAGTCACTAAAAGCTTTGAGGTGCAGTGCAAATGAGGAGGAAAAGAACAGTCCTTGGGATGGTGAATATTTGAGATATCGTAGAACTCTATATGTAGCTTGAAGATGAAAAGAAGAGGGAGAGGACAAGAACTTGCTGAGTTGTTGAATGCTGAAACTTATGTAAGGTCGAGTGGTGCACAAGTAAATTAACCAACCCAATGAGCCTTCGATAGGCAGTATCATTAGTGGGATGCGAGTCTTCAACAATGGAATATTTGTGTGTTTTTGTCATAGGAGTTAGAGAGGGTTTTGCAGCAAGGAGGCCCTTTTCATAAAGTAGTTAGAGATCATATTTACGTTGACAAATGGAGATACCACTAGAAGAACGTAAAACCTCAATGCCAAGGAAAAAACGAAGGTGACCAAGGTCTTTGATTTTGACATGTGTGTTAAGGATTGTTTTAAGTTGATGTATGCCATTGATGTCGTTGCCAGAAATGATGAGATCATCAACGTAAATCAGAAGAATAATGTAGTGGCCACCATTAAATTGAGTGAAGAAAGAGTGGTCAGAGGTAAATTGCTTGTAATGCAAGGAAATAAGTAATGAGGAATGTTTAGTGAACCATTGTCGACCGGTCTGTTTTAATATATAAAGAGACTTCTGAAATTTACATACAAGGGGGGGGGGGGGGATTGGAGGGATTTAATCCAGGGGTAGGTTTCATGTAGACTTTTTCATTAAGGTCTCAATGAAAAAAAAACGTTAACGTCAAGTTGAATAAGGTGCTAGTTTTGAGATGCTACTATGTCCAAAAGAAGTCGGACATTTGTCATTTTTGCAACTGGTGAGAAGGTGTCCAAGTAATCTATGCCTTCAGTTTGTGTATAGCCTTTTGTAATGAGTCGTGTTTTGTACCGTTCGATGGATCCATCAACATTACATTTAATTTTGTAGATCCACTTGCATCAAATAGTTTTCTTGTTAGGAGGTAAAAGAGCCATGATCCAAGTGTGATTGTGTTGGAGAGCTTGAAGTTCAACAAGCATAGCATGATTCCAACAATCATGTTGTGAGGTTTGTTTGAATGTGGTGGATTCGATTTCAGAGATAATAGAATGAAGGTATTGAGTTGAGTTGGGGGGGATATGGTTAATGGTTGTGTAATGTTGAATAGGGTAGAAAATGTTGGGTATAGGTTAGGAGTGAGATGAAGTGAGGGTGTTGCAGACAAAGTTTGCAAGGTGTTTGGGTTTTTGAATGATTCGGTTTGAGACACGAGATACAACAGGTGGTGTAGAGACACATATGTCGTTGTCAGAAGATTGAGAAGCACTGGTTGTGGGTGTGTCAAAGGTAGGGGTATAATAAGATGAAATGGTAGGTTTTAAATGGTTTATAGGAGGAGGATGCGGTGATGTGATAACAGCGGGTGTGGGAGATATGGTATCTTCGGGGATATAAAAAAAGGAAGAGTATAACCAAGGATTTTGGAATGTTGGATAGGAACAATGGCTGAAGATGGGAGAAACGGAAAGACATTTTCATAAAATGAGACATTTCTGTTGATGGAGATCTCACGTGTGGAAAGATTCATGACAATAAATCCTTTGATGCCTTATTTGTAACCAAGAAACATGCATTTAGTAGCACGAGGGTCGAGTTTTTGGCGTCCTTGCATGATTGTGAAGGCATATACAAGACAACCAAATACCTTTATATTGTTATACTCAGGTGGAGTGCCATGTAAGATTTCATAAGGAAACTTGGCATTGGTAACAGGAGAAGGAAGTTTGCTGATGAGAAAAACAACATGGTTTACTGTGAAATTCCAAAAAAATCTTTGGGAGATGAGATTGAAACATGATAGCTCGAGCCAAATTCAATATGTGTCTGTGTTTTCTCTCAGCAATAACAGTTTGTTGTGGTGTTTTGATTCAAGTTTTTTGATGTAGGATACCCTTGTTTTTGTAGTAGTCATGCATGAGGAATTCTTTGCCATTATTAGATCTGATTTGTTTGACACATGTGTTGTATTGAGTTTGAACCATGTTGATGGATTGCATAATTAGTGATCTGGCTTTAGCTTTGGATTTCATGAGAAAAATCCAAGTGTGCCTCGAATAGTCATCTACAATGGTTAAAGAATAAGCATGACCATGGATAGATGAAGGTGCAAAGGGCCCCCATACGTCCATGTGGTTTAGCTCAAATGTTGAAGTAGTTTTAATGGTTCTTAAAGGAAAAAATAATTTAGTTTGTTTAGCAAAAATGACAACAATCACATATAGAATCGGAGTTATCATAAAGATAAGGAACATTTTGTTGTATAACTTTCAATACATTGTGTGAAGATAAAACATTACTATTACATTTAGCAAAAAAAAAGTATCAGCATGATAACACAGAGGTATATAAGGATCCTGAGTCAA
Source organism: Lathyrus tuberosus (assembly GCA_022829125.1). Lineage (NCBI taxonomy): Eukaryota > Viridiplantae > Streptophyta > Magnoliopsida > Fabales > Fabaceae > Lathyrus > Lathyrus tuberosus. The sequence continues at coordinate 1,903,354 of JALAZF010000653.1, read as the reverse complement.
AAATATATAAGTGATTATGCACTTTAGCAAGCCCAATCATCTTCAGCGAAGGTAGTGCATAAATGGTGCAAGAACAATGATAAAAAACAAGTTTGCATCTTTTGTTAGGAGATAATTGAGAAACAGATATTAGCTTACAATTAAAAGTTAGAACATATAAAACACGATGAAGGGTTAAATGTTCATTTAATGTAATAATACCACAAATTGTTGAAACAATGTTAGTGTCACTAGGTAATTTTATGTCGAAAGGATTCATGGAGTGATATAAGTAAAAAAGATGGAGGGAAAAGCATATATGATCTGTAGCACCTGTGTCAAGGATCCTACTATAGTTTGGGGAACTTACATCAGTGTTAATGAAATATTGGTGCAAACCGGATGAACATGTATTGATGATGTAATGATCAGAAGAATTCAAAGTATCAGAGTGATGAAGAAGTGCTACAAGTTGGTTGTACATTGAGGAAAAAATCTCTATTTTGTCTTCTTGATTGTTGGCATCAGGTGAGGAATAGTGTTATTGTTCAGCATCAGTGGCAATGTTACTGGTGGAACATGCTTTGTCTTTGAAGCGAAAGTCTGGAGGAAAGCCATGCTTGAAATAACATGTATCAATGACATGCCCAGTCTTGCCACAAAAAGAGCATACTTTAGAGTTGTTGGAGTATCTGGTTTGAGAAGGAGGTTTACCACGACCTTTGCTTTGTTTAGGAATGAATCTGTTGTAAGAAGGATTTTGGGATTGAGGCAAGAGGATGTTGTCGTCTTCATTATCACTAACCATGATTGAAGATGGTGAAGAAGCTCAAGAATGGAACGAGGAAGAAGGTGAATAATGAAGTTAATATTTACTCATGCTACTGATACCATAATAGGATTTGTATTTTGTGCATTATTGAGCTTGACTTTACATTGATCAAATAAGTAATATATACAAGAGGTATCTTGGATAGCAAACAACATAACTAATTTGCTTAAATAGAAGGAGAAACACTAACTACCTTAACTACCATATTTCAGAAATAGAAATACAACTTAATATCCCAAGCTTCCTCTTGTTTATTATTTTATTTGAATAAATTTTCAGAGTATTGCTAATGAAAGATTATAGGGTTTTAAAAAATATTCGCGGTCACGTATGTGATCACATAAAAGTTTTTAAGATTTTGATTTCACTACAAGAAAATTGGTAGATTACGACGGTTATTTTGGCAGATTACGACGGTTAAAACCGCCGTAATTTACAAATCGGGACGATTGCTGCACTGTCGTAGAAACGTGTGTCGCGAGGCCGTATCACGTCGGTTGTCAAAACCGCCATGCCAACCGTCGTTAACTCTCACGACGGGGAAGGAGCTGACGTAATCTGCATATTGCGATGGTTACAACTAACGAGAAGGAGCATATGTAGTATACCTTGATTTGTCCACTAACGAGAAGGAGTCGTGTCTCAGCTTTTAGAATATTGAGATTGTCAAACTATCCTAAAATTCTGGGTCGATGGCACTCATCAATTATTATTGCTTCCCATTGAATGTATCTCAATGCATGTAAGTCATGCATATCGCATTAAAACATAATGACCACAAAAAGAATATCAATGTTACATGGAAACATTTTGTAGAATATGAGAGGAAAGAAACTCAAATTGTTTCTGAAAGTAACTTATAAGGCGAAACTGTAGGATTAGATATATGAATATACCTTAATGATGATATCAGATGATGATAGTAATATTTGAAATGAACAACCACCATCTTCATTATAAAACTCTAATGCTCTGATGCTATCGCGTACATATTTTATTCCCTTGTAAACTACAAGATTGGCAGATGATATCATATTTTTTTCCACCTATCGCGTACTGAAGCTTCAACTTCAATCTGGGAATTTACAGAGAAAACACAAGTTTTGATTGAAAGGAGAACGATTGAGGAAAAGAACAGAGTCACGGTTCCAAGATAAGGACCGTGTGAAAGAGCAGGTCCATCATAAATGGAATAAGCACCTGTAATTAAAAGACAAAAATAAACCAACATCAAAATTAATAATAACCACATGAATTTTTATTATTATTTCTTTCTACACATTCTATCCATGGAATTCATTCAATGTGATTACCAGATAATGACAAGATTTTAAAAGACGGTACGCGACCGCAAAAATGGCAGCGACAAAATGACATTGACAGTTGCCGACAATACCGATACCCTTATCACTGTCTTTATATTAATTCACAACAACCCCAATCTATGTCGTGACATCTCTACCGACCAAAATCGAGAAAACCTTCCCAACTGCGACTGCTTTTTAAAACCTTAAAAATAAATACTTCAATTTTATATATATATATATATATATATATATATATATATATATATATATATATATATATATATATATATATATATATATATATATATATATATAAATATATAGGCTTAAATAGTGTTTTAGTCCCTGTAAGTTAGCGATATTTTGGTTTTAGTCCCTGTATCTTTTTTTTTTCGGTCCAAGTCCCCACATGTTCATTTCCTTTTGGTTATAGTCCCTGCCGTCAATGAAACGTTTAAAAAAAGCTGAGTTGGTAGACGGTGCTGAGGTGGAATATTGTTTTATCAGTTCTTATTTAATTTTCTTTACACACGTGGATTTAATCAATTGACCGTTAAATAAAGAGGGACCAAATACAAAAAACATTACAAATTTGTTTTGCTTCTTCTTCCTTCTACATTGGCACTGTTTTCTTCTTCTTTCTTCTACATTGGCTCTGTTATCTTCTTCTTATACCTTCAACATCCATGGCCTCGTTTTCTTCTGCGAACTCTCATCATAGTCAAGCACCGGTTTGTGGTTGCAATAGAAGCATGAAAATGTTTATGTCAAATTCATTTGAAAACCCTAAGAGACGATTTTGGAAGTGTCAAAATTCAGGATTAATGTCTGGTTGCAAGTTGTTTATTTGGGACGATGAGCTTGAAAGAAATCCAGCAAGTGATGTTAGATGTTTAGGTGGTTGCAACTGCTCTGAAGTGTTGAAGGATTTGGGGTTCATGGTCAAGGAGATTGAAAATGGTAAAAAAACAAAGATGAAGATTAAGCTGGAGAAGGAGAAGAGAAAAGTGAATCTGTTGAAGCTATTGTTGGTTGTTTCATGGGGGATGTTCTTTGGTTATCTGAAATGGTGAATCCAATTGTTTGTGTTGTTGTTCAGTTTTTTTGTCTTTAAGTCCTTGTAACATTATTGTATTTTGGAATTGGTCCCTGTACCATATGATGAATGAAAAACATGTTTTAGTTTGGTTCAGTATATGTATGCAATTATATTGTTCAGTATATGAATTCAATTAAGTTGATCATTGTGCTTGCAGTTGTACTTAAACCATATCTTGATAATTTTCATACTTAAAGTCATACTTAAAGTCATAACAAAATAAATACTTAAGTCATAATACATTGTTGGGAACGAAATACATAAATGCTTTAACTACAAGGCTAAAGCCAAAGCAGTGTTGTAGTCATAATAGTTAACAAAAAACTTCTATATGGAATCAAAAGTACAACATAATTCAAAACATGCCATTGTCTACATAGTCCATGGTTGGTCTTGGCTACTTCCTTCTCCCTTAAGCTTTTTGCATCTTAGTACCCTTGTTCTTTCACTTCTCCTCAATTCCAACTTCCTTGCCACCTTTTGTCTGGGTTGTTTGGCCTACAAAGTCACATAAAAAACATACAGAATTAGAGAAAGATCAGCAGACCAAACATCATAGACATTAACTCAGTATTAGACTCAACTGGTTTAGGATCATATTGCTTTGGTGGAGCTACATGAACAGGTTGGTCATTACCAACTTCAACAGTTGGCTGTGAGTCACCACCTTCTTTGATAGGTGCAGACAAAATGTAATTTGGCTGAGAGTCACCAACTCCTTGTGAAGCATGTACAGGTTGTTCATTTGCAACTTCCACATTAGCAACTTGGGGATTAGCTGGAATTTTGGTAGTGATGTCATTGATATTGGGTTGGGCTTGTGTTGCTTCAAAAGCTGCACAGAGATCTGTTGCAAGCATTTCAAATTCTGGATCCTCATAACATTGTGTTCCCTGCTATTGTTCAGTTAGAGCCTCAATATCAGCATTACTTGGATTCTGTTGTTGTTCAGTTGGTTGGTCATTTTGTTGTTGTTGTTGTTCATTTGATGCCTCATCTTCAGTTGGCTGTGTTGTCTGTGTAGCAGTTTTCTTAGGTTTTCTCTGCACAAATAAATATCAGCAATCAATATCAATGATAACAATAACACAATTTGTAAACATAACTGATTTTAAATGATACCTTTCTTTTCTGAGCTTCAGGGCCAGGCACTTGAACCAAACAACTCCTGGCATTATGTCCCTGCACTCCACATTTGGTACAACAATAAGTAGTCTGTGTCCTTGTTTTGTTAGGATCTTCATCAGGTTCCCTTCTCCTTAACTTCTTTGGCATACCAGGGCCTCTCTTGTATGATGGAGGCAACATTTCCTCAGTGTCAACTTCAGGCCACATGTCTTGGCCATTAATTGGGCTAATGTTGAAGTCATAGCATGCCACATATGTTTCTTTGGAGTAGCAATCATCTACATAGTCTTTTGGTTTTTGATTCCTAAACCCTAAGGCACCAACTGCATGTCTACATGGTATGCCTACCAACTCCCAAAAGTTACAAGTGCAAGTTCTCTTAGATGTGTCAACTATGAACATTTGTTTGTTATGAATATGTTCAACTTGCCAAATACTGTCACCAGACCAAGTAGGAATCTAATTGCCAGCATGTTCTACTTCTTTATCTAACCTAATTCTAGGTCTTGGCATTATCCTATGTTCCCACCTATCAACTTTTTCTCTTAATGTAGAATTTCTATTCATCAGATAGTTCCTTATCCATTCATACATTGTCAATATTGGTTTATCGCTAGCCACTAGTATTGTGCTATTGAAAGCCTCAGATACATTATTCATTAACACATCACATTTGGGATAGAATGAGAAAGCATGCTTACACCATAATTTTGTTGGTATTTTGGCCAACCACTCCCAAGCCTTAGGATTAAATGCCTTTAGCTCTTTCATCTTTGCCTCCCATGCTTGTATATATGTTGACTTTGCTGCAGACATCATGAAGTCTCTGATTTTGGTGCCACCACCAAACTTCTTTTTGAAATTGGCATATAGATGCCTAAGACAAATCCTATGCTCCATCCTCTCAAACATATCCTCAAATACTAGAATTAAGCCCTTGACAGCAAAACAAACAATAAAATAAAGGACCTAATTCTAAACAACAAGACATTTTCAGGGACCAAATCAAAAACATAATCAAAATATAGATCTGATGAAATGTACCTTTTGTTGGTCTGAGATGAATACCCATCTTTTTTCTTGTCCAATGTCTTCCAAAAGCAATGTCAAGAACCACCTCCATGACTCCTTTGTCTCAGTCTCACATACACCAAAGGCCAATGGATAATATTGGTCGTTAGGATCCCTTCCAACAGCCACAAGCAAAGTTCCTCCATATTTTGTCTTTAGATGACAACCATCAACACCAATGAATGGTCTACATGCAGTGGTGAATCCCTTTTTGATTCCATCAAAGCAGAAGTAAAAACAACCAAATCTGGGTTGAATTGTGGGTGAAATTCTTGTGACATTAATTTTACAAGTGTTGCCTGCATTGACCCTCCTTAATTCAGCAGACCTCCACAAAAGTGTATATTGCTTTGTGGCATCACCTTCAACCAAAGCCTTTGCTATTTTCTTAGCCTTCCATGCCCTGTTCATACTAATACCTACAGAATAACTTGTCCTAATATCAGTCACAATATCGCGAAGTTTGATTCCATCAGATGAAGCCATCCTAGCCGCTACAGTCTTAGCAATCCACTTGGAGTTAGCAATAGTGTTATTTAAAACCCTACCACACGTGTGAGTACCAAACCATTTCTTCATTCGATACGTGTGTTTATTTCCCACTTTACTAACCAAAGCCAAAAAACCACATTTGCCCTTGCACACCACTCTCACTCTAACTTTGTCATTTTTTCAGATACTTTTATCTCTCTTCCATTCAAGACTGACCATTCAGTTATTGCCTCCTTAAACTCCTGCAGAGAAACAAACTCCAACCCAACTTTGAACTGGTAATCCTTGTCTAATTCCTCCATCTTAAATCTAGGATATGCTGGTCCTTTCTTTTCATCTGATGCATCTGGATCACTACTCCCTAGATAATCACTTAAATAATTAGTTTCAAGCCCTTCATTACCAACTATATTCCAACTAGATGAACCCCCAGCTGATTCAATATTTCTTATCTTTGATGGAGTTTTCCTATGTTTCTTTGCTATCTGCTTAACCCTTACAGGGGTTTTTTCTACAACATCAAATCCATCATCCAAACCAAGGGCTCTTTCATCCTCACTGTCCTCAAATGATAAACCATTGTAATCACTGTCATCACTATCATCACTATCAAAACTATCACTTTCAACATTACTTACATTATCAGCACCAACTGTGTCACCTTCAACATGAGGAACACCATCATCCATAACTGTCACAGCTTCAACATTACTTACACTATCCTCACCAACTGTGTCAGCTTCTACATTGTCAGCTTCTACATTGTCAGCTTCTACATTGCCGGCTTCAACATCATTCTCAAGAACATCATCTTCGATAACATTGTCAGTTTCCACATCATTAACACCATCTTCCATAACTCTATGCTCAACAAAAAGGTCTACACTACAACTATTTTCAACATAGTGTTCATAAATCTTAGCAGCATTAACATGACTAACTACCCTTGCATGTTTACCCGATACAATGTTATACCACCATAGCCAATAATCATTGATTTCAAGTTTGCAAATATCTTTAACAATACCGGTTGCTTCAAAGAAGCTCCACCTATCAGGGTCAATGTCTACTTCTACCTTATCCTCACCTAGGTAGTACACTACACCATGCCTAACAAACTTTCCTCCGTAATGCAAATTCACAGTGAAAACCATACCTGGATGATTCAATTTGGAAGCTCACTCGTATTTGTACAAGCACCCTTCACCTTCCCTACGCTATGACTGAGGTGGAAAAGAGAAAGATGGAAATGGAAAGACAAACCCTAGTTTACAGGGACTTAAAGGAAAATAGGGAAACTACATTTGATGAAATGTTATGGGGGTAAACATTTAAATCCACGTGTGTAAAGAAAATTAAACAAGAAATGATAAAACAATATTCCACTTCAGCATCATCTGCCAACTCAGCTTTTTTTAAACGTTTCATTGACGGCAAGGACGATAACCAAAAGGAAATGAACATGTGGGGACTTGGATCGAAAAAAAAAAAGATACAGGGACTAAAACCAAAATCTCGCCAACTTACAGGGACTAAAACACTATTTAAGCCATATATATATATATATATATATATATACATATATAAATTTTTTTTCAACAATTAATGAAAAATAAACAAGAATCTAACACTTAGACAACTGAACAAGTGAGATTAAAAGTTAGAAACGTGAACACAAAAGAGAAAGAGGCATACATATAATGCTGAAGGATATGATCGAATGAGTGAAACAAGAGGAATATCCTTAAATGAAATATTGTCATCGAATCTAACACTTTGATGCTTAAATGTCTGAGGTTTGAACGATCAAGCTATAGTTTGAGTGCTTTGAACAATTAGGCTGTAATTTGAGCTATTCGAATGATTTCAACAATTTTGCCAAAAATGATATTGAAATCAAAGTGAATGATGGAGAATGAAATGAGACGAAATATGAAACGAGATATTAAACAATTGAAATTTGGGAAAATATTTAGGGTTTTGGTTTCAAATATGGGAAATCTCAGGATTTAGGATTTTTAAGGGTTCATGGGTTCTGAGTTGAGAACAAACAGAAGAAAAAGATTAGTTTTTTTTAGAGTTTTGAGTAATTTTATTTTGGTACTTAAAATAAAAATAATAATTTCATAAAAATATAATAAGATAAGTTCTTTTTATTTCACTGATAAAAATATAAGTTTCTTTTACTTCTTTTTTTTAAATTTGATTAAAAAATATTAAGTAAAAAAATAATAAGATAAGGGTTTTTTATGAACAGAGGGAACAAATTTTCCCTTTTCATTTACTGTTCAATAAAATAAATTATTTTATAAAATAAAAAATTAAGTTAAAAACATAATAAGGACGATTTTGTGATAACTGTCATGAAAACCGTCGCAGTCCAGTTTTTAACTGTTGTGATAACCGTCGTAGTCCAGAAATAAGGACAGTTTTGTGATAACTGTCGCAAAAAATTTGTGACAGTTGACCCTAACTGTCGTGACAACCGTCGCGGTTTAGGAATAAGGACGGTTTTGTGATAACTGTCGCAACTCAAGTGTCGTAAAACTCCTTTTTTCTTGTAGTGTTTGTATATGTGTCACGAAACTAATTGCAGTAAATGTGAATTAATAAGTACTATAACATAAAAGTTTTTAAGATTTTGATTTGAAGACGATGCACATCTGTTTCTCAATTGCCCTAAAGCAAGACTGGTATGGTTAAAAGTCTATGGCTGGTTTGGTATGGAAGGCATAGCTGAGGAGTCAATTTGCGATCACTCATTGAGGGGGTTCCTAAGATTTATTGTGAGGTAATTAAAACTTGTGTATTATTGGCAATTATTATTAGTGGATGGTTAAAATTCATTTAACTATAATTAGGCAATGGTAAATTCACGCGTTACCATTAGTTTAATTTTGTCTAAGTGTTATAAATACGCATTGTAATAAGTCAATTAAAATGTGAATGGAACAGTGATTCATTCATTCATTGTCTCTCTCTCTGCATAATTGTTTACGTGAAAATATTGTTACTTTCATTTCCTCTCATTTCCTCTTATTTCCTTGGCATGGAATTTGTGTCATGTGAAAAGGGAATTTTTCTGCATCAGAAGAAGTACATTACCGATGTACTCAAAAGGTTTAAAATGCTTGACTGCAAGCCTGTATCTACACCAGTTGATACTACTGTGAAATTGCAGGAAAAATGCCACTGATGAAGGTGTTGATTCTACATTGTTTAGACAGTTGATTGACTCACTTAGATATGTCTGTCACTCAAGGTCAGACATAGTCTATAGTGTTGGAGTGGCAAGTAGATACATGGAAGTGCCTAAGAGAACTCATATGGTGGCTGCAAAGAGAATACTAAGATATCTCAAGGGCACAATTGATTGGGGAATTCTATTTCCTAGTACAGAGGGACCTGCAACTACTGAGTTAATAGGATACACTGATGCTGATTGGAGAGGAGATGCAGAAGACATGAAGAGTACTTCTGGTTACATTTTCATGATGGGTAAGGCTCCAATAGCATGGTGTTCGAAGAAGCAAAATGTTGTAGCTTTGTCAAGCTGTGAAGCTGAGTATATTGCGGCAGCTTTTGGTGCTAGTCAGGCACAGTGGTTACAAATGCTACTACATGAACTGAAGGTGAAGTGTGAAAGTACTATGAGGTTGAAAGTGGATAACAAGTCAGCTATTGATTTAGCAAAACATCCAATTGCTCATGGAAGGAGCAAGCATATAGAGATCAAGTATCATTTCCTAAGAGATCAAATGGCCAAAGAGAAACTTGCAATAGAACACTGCAGTACAGAAGACCAATTAGCAGATATGTTTACAAAGGGCTTGAAGACTAGTAAGTTTGAAGATATGAGAAACAAGATAGGAATGCTAAGCCTTGCAAGTTTGAATTAAGGAAGAGTATTGTGTGGTAATTAAAACTTGTGTATTATTGGCAATTATTATTAGTGGATGGTTAAAATTCATTTAACTATAATTAGGCAATGGTAAATTCACACGTTACCATTAGTTTAATTTTGTCTAAGTGTTATAAATACGCATTGTAATAAGTCAATTAAAATGTGAATGGAACAGTGATTCATTCATTCATTCATTGTCTCTCTCTCTCTGCATAATTGTTTACGTGAAAATACTGTTACTTTCATTTCCTCTCATTTCCAAGAACCGATAACAACAACAGTGAATCAATAGAATAATAAATTTTCATTCCAACAAGATTGAGTGGTTTGTGCAAAGTAGAGAATGTGAATGCAATTTGGTATATAACTTGCTGGTGCATATGGAAGATGAGGAATGATATCATTTTCAAAGATGAGATTTGCAACACAGATGCAATATTCCATTCCATCCTTATTCTATCTTGGCGATGGATGCCGATTTTGTTAAATTTCAGAGGAACCTGTAATCTGTACGAATGGTCAAAATATCTTCTAGCTTTTCTATAATTACGTAAGAATTTTGTGGGTTTAATATACTGTAAATGGTGATGTATTTTGAGATGGAGAACCTTTTATTCTCCTTGAATACAAATTTGCATATTTAAAAAAAAAAACAAGTTCTTTAACATAAAACGGTGAATAAAAATATTGATATTGATAATTGTCAACACTGTTTTGTCGTGATCATTCTCGCCGTCATAGACTATTTTTTAAAACCATGATAATCCTGAGGTACCACCATAGTTCCCATGTCATGGTAATCATGTGATTCCTTCACTTATTGGGATAATACAAGAAGGAGTTGAAATAAAATGGGTTTCACTAGGGCAGCTGCCATTGCCAAGCCAGCTGAAACTAGTCGACTGACTCTTTCAGCCACCCCTCTTTGCATTTGCCACGCAACTCTAACCATTTAATACCACCTAAAACATGCAACCGATGTGACTTTTCACCCTTATTTCTTACAAACTCGGACGTCAAATTTATAAAACTACAACACCACAATTTATAAAGGTTACGAACACTGTTAACTCATTTAACAAAATTAATAATTTATTAGTAGAATATTTATTTAGCTTTGTTGTTATATAAGTACTAGCAAGCACTTCACTGAACTTCACTCCACTCAACCATGTCTCCAAGCAAAGCCTTCATCTTCTTAGCTCTCTTATCCTTTTCACCCCAACTCTTCCTAACAATCTCTTCTGCAGTAGAAGATAATGGCCTCCTCTTAAACTACTACAAAGAATCATGTCCACAAGCTGAAGAAATCATCAAAGAACAAGTCAAACTTCTCTACAAACGCCACAAGAACACCGCTTTCTCATGGCTCAGAAACATTTTCCATGACTGCGCTGTTCAGGTAATTAACATAATAACACAACTTTCCTTTTCATTCTAACAATTTTTTTGGCTTATTTTAATCACTTCTAAAATGTTTTTTTTTATTCAGAGTTGTGATGCTTCTTTGTTGCTGACATCCACTAGAAGAAGCCTGTCTGAACAAGAACATGACAGAAGCTTCGGTTTGAGGAATTTTCGGTACATTGATACCATCAAAGAAGCTGTTGAAAGAGAGTGTCCTGGTGTTGTTTCTTGTTCTGATATCCTTGTCCTTTCAGCTAGAGATGGAATTGTTTCGGTATATTTTCTCTTTCTGTTTTTTTCCTTTTAAAGAAAAAACATGCTTTTTTAAGGATAAGGTTATGCAGGTTCTAATCTAGTCCAGATTTGTTTTGACTTATGTTTTATTTTTTAATTAATTATTACTAATTATGAGATTAATTAGTGTTTAATTGAATTAATTTGGTGTTTGCAGCTAGGAGGTCCTTATATTCCATTGAAAACCGGAAGAAGAGATGGTAGAAAGAGCAGAGTGGATCTGTTGGAGGCGTACCTTCCTGACCACAATGAATCAATTTCTTCGGTTCTTGACAAGTTCGGTGCCATGGGAATCGACACTCCTGGAGTTGTTTCTTTGCTTGGTATAACAAAATTCTAACCCAAGGGTCCTACCGTCTGCGATGCTGTCTGTCTGTTAGCATTGCAGACGGTATTATCTGAATCTAAATCTAACATATATCTTAGATTTAGATTTAAGATTCTACCGTATGTGATATCATATAAATTTTATTAGTGATTGATTATGATTGTCTTGAACATGCAGGAGCACACAGTGTTGGTAGAACTCATTGCACAAAACTAGTGCACCGTTTATATCCAGAAGTTGATCCAGCTTTGAATCCGGATCACGTTCCACACATGCTAAAGAAGTGTCCAGATTCAATCCCTGACCCTAAGGCAGTACAATACGTGAGAAATGACCGTGGTACCCCTATGATTCTTGATAATAATTACTATAGAAATATTCTTGACAACAAGGGTCTTTTACTAGTGGATCATCAACTAGCACATGACAAAAGAACAAAACCTTATGTGAAGAAAATGGCAAAAAGTCAAGAATATTTCTTCAAGGAGTTTTCTAAAGCTATTACATTACTTTCTGAGAATAATCCTCTAACCGGTACTAAAGGTGAGATTAGAAAACAGTGCAGTGTTGCTAACAAACAGCACCATGATGAGCCTTGAATGAAAATTTCATGGTGGAAGAAAGAAGAAAGAAGTGATGTGTAAGATATAATGAAGAAATAAAAGTGTTCATGGAGATTGGAGAACTTAAATGCTTTAATTATTAATCTTTCTTTGAGAGATGTAACTTTGTTTTTTATTTATTTAATATTAGTTGTATGGTAGCTCAATGTTGAGCATGTTGATGATGTGATGTATGGTATTTTATGTGGTCCATGGATGGCATGTAATGACAATGTTTATGATATTCATGCTCATCAAATTTGTGTCTTTTATATATGCACTAATAATAATTAACACCATGTGCATGGAATAGTATAATGCAAAGTGTGCAAAGTGAAAACACTAAGACTATTATAGATAGCAGTGAGGATAAAGACTTGAGGAATAATTAAATGGTTAAAGGAAGAAATTTCAAAATAATTAAGTAATAACTAGGGTAGGTAAGATGTACAAATAATTTAGAAAAAAAATTAAGAAATAAACAAGAAGTTCCCACTTATTATTAAAAAATAAATAAATTTGAATCTCATTGAACAAGTGGTTCATTAGATAATGTATGTGGGCCAAAATTCTTATCTTGGATAGATGAGAAGACAGAATCAATTTGTCAAAAGAAGAAAAAAAAACAAAGAGAGAATATGATATGAGGACAGAGGAAACTTTGAAATGAATAAGATTCGGCTGTACAAGTACAACTATGTTCATCTAAATGCCCACTTTCAGCTACAATGTACAAACAAGACAAAAATGAAACTAACCTTGTCAATCAAAGCAAATCCTTTAACTGTAATTGTGCAGTTTCACAAATGGTAAAGGAAATTGCCCTGGTCGTGGAAGTGGGCTCAAAATTTGCAGCTATATTGTCATAAACAAGGCCAAACTATTGACTCAAGAAATATCACATTCACTCTTGATCAACAAAAGGCATTACTTGCATTGCTCCAACATTCACCTCAACAATCTTCTTCTAATGTTCATCACTTACATATATTTCTGTTTGTCTTAATTCTTTTCCCCTTAATGGAAATGATAATTGGATCCTTAGCACATGAGCTATTCATATGTATATTGTTCTAAACATTTTTTTTCAAACCTTAATTCAAATCAAAACCTAATGGTTCCATTATCACCACCCATTACTATGGCATCACTACTCATGATTTCTACCTACGTTATTTATATCCATGAATTTTATATTAATTTGATATCTATTTCTAAACTTGGTAAACTTGTTTCTTCTTTTAACTATCTCTTGAGTTTGGCTCATAGGTAATGTCAAGTGGATAAGACCACAACTCTGGTTCTTGCGCTTGCGTTTGACCCAAGTGTTTGTTGAGAGGAGGTTCGCCCCCGCATTAAGGTTCTTTTAATGTTATATTATTGTAATTTAAATTATTAGTATCTCTATATATATTTGTAACACTGAAACCCTAATGCATGAAATTCAGTGGATGATATTTCTTCTACCCTTTTGCAATATGCACAACGTCCCCAAAATGTAGACGAATGTGAGAAAGTTCTAGTGAATGTTTTTTTTGTGAAGTGAGGTCAAGACCATGGCAGAGGGAAAGATAAAACAGTGGATTCAGGAAAGATAAAGATGTTCAAATCCAAGGATAGAAAAACAACAGAATGATATGGTTGAAAGAAAATTGACTATTGGAGAAGGGAATGTCCAAACATGTCATGCATCAGTAGTTCAACAAATGCAGTTCATAATGATGGTTCTTACAGTGAAGACGATTTACTTTGTGTTTCTTATACAAAATGCACTGATTCATGGATCCTTGATTCTTGAGGCTCCTACCATATTACGTCGCATAGGAGTGGTTCAACTCTTTTAAATCAGGCGATTTTGGTTTTGTCTATTTAGGTGATGATAATGTTGGGGTTGGTTGAAAATATACATGTTGATACTTTTTATGGTGGGGTATGATTGTCGGTGAAGACAATGAAAGCTTATGTATTATTTTCAATCAAGGTGGAGATTGTTGGGGTTGGTTGAAAATATACATGTTGAAGAAGTCCCACTTCGGTTAGTTTTGTGAATGAAAAGGAGTCCAAGACTATATATAAGATACAAATTTTTTGAAGTCCCAAATCTCTTAGTTTTGTGAAGGAAGAGGAAGTCTAAGACTATATTTAGGATTCAAGTTCTTCATTCCAAGATGTACCGGTTAAGATGTAGTTAAATATTAGTTTTGGAGGGTGTGAGTGTACTGGGGGTCTGGGTTAGTTAAGGGTATATTATGTGTTGTAACAATTTTCACATAGTGTTATTCTCTAGTTGTCTATTGACAACGACCGTGATTTTTTCTCCCGTTTTAGAGTTTCCACGTTATGTTCTTGTGTTGTGATTGCGTTCCTCCTTTTTTTATCTATGCTTTGTTTGTTTGTTTTCCAACAGATAATACTTGTACCATTGCTGAAAATGTGATTTTGATTTTGTTTATTTAGGTGAGGAAGAATTTGATTTCTCTATTTACTCTTCAATCTAATGGTTATCCATTATGGTCAGATGGAGATAGAGACATCACGAGGGTTAGCAAGGGTGAAATGGAAATGATGAGGGCAAGGAGGGCTGCAGGCAACATTTATAAGTTGTTGGGGAGCATAGTTATGAGTGATGTAATATTGTTAAAACTAATAATGATGGAATAAAACTGAGGCACATGCGCTTGGATTATCTTAGTGAATGCGAGATGATGGAACTATGTAAGAGTTTGCTTTCACTTGACCAATTGGAATGGCAAGAGGAAGTAGTGGTAGCAACAATTGGAGATCCAACATTAATTTGATAGTCACAGAATCTAGGATTTGATGTTGTCTTCTCGTCTTCTCTTCTCCTTGCATTGTTTGTATTTGATAACCAAATGAAACGAAATGCGAAAGATACTAGGGTTCAGATATCAACATCAATTGTTTTAGAAAAAAATAATAACTTTAAAAAAAGAATAAAGGATTCAATCATGATTCAATGACTAATAACGCTCTTACTGTGTAAATGCAGTTTTTTGTCGATCTTAGAAGGATTTAATTTCTTTTACTTTAGTGCGAGGTACTCTAAAATCTATAATAGTATGAAAGTTTAGACTTCGGACTCTTAGAGCACCCACATTGGTGTGTACTACACTAATATCCATAAAATTGTGTTAGAAATTTCAGATTATATGCAAATATGGAATGCATTATTTTTTTCAAATGTTGCTTTGCAGGCACCGTGGTAGTATGGCCACGTAAGAAATTTTGAAACAAAAATTATAATAAAAAATTAATATTAATAATAGATGTAATAGTTAATAAATGTAACAATTTTATTTTTTTTAACATTAAATTTAACAACTTCATTCTTCAACGGGAAAAATCTAATAGCTGTCATTTTTTTTTCCTATATATGCTTGTATATTTTTTTTTTAAAACTTACATACTTAAATTCAAAATTTATTTCATTTCATACAAGAAAATTTCATCTTTTTTTTTCATTGAACCTCAACCATCATAATTTTTGGCCCAATTTTATACAAAATGGTGGCAATCCTCCTTCTATCCTAAATCTATAAAAACATCACATATTTTGAAAATGCATCTCATGATCTAAATTCACACCATAATTCAAATTTTCAAAATTCTATGTTTATCCTAAATCACCAATATTTTAGAAATTCCACATCATATGTCACATTTTAGAAGTGAGACCCATTTTGAAATTTTATTATGAATGGTATAAATATTTGAAAATGTAGTTGAGTGGTTTAATTAATTAAGAAATGTGAAATAATATATTATATTTGGTAGAGTTCATTTATACCATCAAGTTGAATGACATGGATATGGATGTTGTTAGAATCTTACTACTTGTTGTAAGATCAATGTATAGATTAATATCATTTTTATCCTCCTCTTATATGTGCAATTTTTGCTTTATTTTTGGCAATTTCTTAATGCACCACCCAAGTTTCTTAGGCACCACGTGAAATTATTTTTTTCCCCTATATTCCGGATGTGCACATCCGGACGCACCAAATTTTTAAAAAACGCTGAAGTGTTCCGGATATGCATATCCGGAAACAATTCTGATGTGCACATCCGAAAGTATTTCTTATTAGTTCGCGCCAGACGTTCTTCCCCCCTCATTATTCACCTTTCCATTTCCAAAATCTCTCAAACTCTCTCAAACTCTCAAATTTTCAATCACCACAAATCTCGATTTTTTCCACTCGAGTTCGGCGCAGAGCAACTGCTACAACGATCAACACACTCCAAATCCTCCGTATTACATTTTAATCGGTAAGTTTTCAAATTTTAGAGTTTCGGAGTAATTTTCGAGTAATCGATTTAGAGTAGACATTTAGGTGTAGAAATTGTTAGGTTGTATGAATAACATAGGTTAGAGACAATGTAGGTCATTTTTACTGCTTCAAACGGACGATCAGGGCATAAAAATGCCCTTTTGGTTGTTACAGTGGCCATGGCTGCCGTTTTTAAACTTTAAAATACGTACCGGATGTACAGATCCGAAAATATTGAAACGTTTAGTGTTTCCGGATGTGCACATCCGGAAATACCCAACGTTTAAAATTCTGCGTCCTTCCGGATGTGCACATCCGGAAATACCTAACGTTTAAAATTCTGAGTCCTTCCGGATATGCACATCCGGAAGACTATTTTTTTTTCCTTTTTTAATTTTGCTTGTTTGTTTGTTTTTGTTTAATTATTTTTAAACAAAATTTAATTTATTTATTATGCTTTGCAGATTAGATGGCTGACAGAGACGATCGTACCATACATGGACGGACAGCTCAGCACGCATCTGTCCGACGTGAGCGGATGTAGTCTACAGCCGAGGCTTCCGACGCAGAGGGAGTTGGGGTAGCCCCTACAGCTGAGGGATATCCTACACCACATCCTACACCACAGCCATCCACATCTCGGAGGCGTCGGGATTCTACTGCTAGTTCATCAGGGTCCCAGCCCGCACACAGGCGTCGTCGGGAGACTACAGCTCCATCAGCTGCTCCTCCTCGTTCCCCTGTTGCTGTTCCTATTCCAGAGGGTGATCACCCAACAGATGAGGGTGTTGACGATGATGACGATTTCGATGAGCTGGGCAGTTACCTCGAGGGACCGTCTAATATGTCCCTACTCGCGGGGTACTCTGAGCATACTGCCAGATTTGTCTGGCTAGGACAGGTAACCTTTCTCGGTTTATTTATAGAATTGTATTCGTTGAAAATATGTTCATTTGTAACATTGTTTTATTTGGAAATTTTCAGGATAAGGATTCACAGAAGTTCTATAACCATGGGGGCAAGGTTATGGACACGATTGAGATGCTGCCAGAGGCTGAGTGGTTCACGTCTGCACTTGCGGAGTCTGGTCTTGGAGGCCTGTCTAGGATTGGGTATTCCCAGATCTAGTACGGTATCCTGATGGCATTTGTTGAGAGATTGCACCCTGAGACATCCTCATTCCATCTACCGTACGACGAGATCACGATCACGCTAGACGACATCTCGTGCCTCTTACATCTACTAATCACGGGTACCCTTCTGAGTCACGGTAGGATGACGAAGGCGGACGACATAGAGTTGTTGGTTACAGAGCTTGGGGCTAGCCCAGAGAAGGCACATGCAGAGGTGAACCAGTTGAGGGGCGCACACGTCCGGTTCTCATTTTTGATGGATAGATTTACTGAGGCGTTTGCAGAGGCAGGACGGGCAGATGGTGATCCAGTTGAGGTGGCGATCCACAGGACGCGTGCCCTAAGGTGCTACTACTTGTTTTTGCTAGGAACGCAGGTGTTTGTGGACACCAGCGCCTATTATGTTGATATCGTCTACCTCAGGTACCTTTCGGATCAGACAGAGATCCATCGGTACAACTGGGGGGCGGCTGCGCTGGCATTCACCTATTCCAGGCTCTCTGATGGTTGCCGCTGGGCAGCCAAGACTGTGGCAGGCAGCTGTACGCTATACGTGGTAACAATCTAATATTCTAAGTGATTTTTTCATTTCTTTTCTTTCTGTATTCATTATAATGTTTGACACCCATGTTATGTTTTCCATTTCGGGCGTGGATTTTACAGCACTTTCCCTATATTACTGGTTGGGGGAGTGCCCAGGGGTACACTGAGGATATGCCACGTGCTGCTGCATTTGTCCTGCTCAGAGGGAACCAGGCGCCGGACCCCTTCAGAGTGTATCTAGATCGGATGGCTGCTGAGGACGTTTTGTATTGCCCCTATGCCGCTCACCGTGTGACGCGCCCGTTCGATGAGGTTTGTTTGTTCTCAGGATGGTTGGCATGCAGTTCGACCGTTATTGTCCGATACCTACCAGAGCGCGTCTTGCGTCCGTTCGGTTACACGCAGACGATCCCCAGGATGCCTCATGAGTATGCTCCTCTAGGCTTGACCCGCAGGCAGATAGATGAGCTATATGCTGACTATCAGTCCCACTTGGTACCGGAGGAGGCTCGGGAGACCAAAGCGGAGACAGACTGGAGTGTTGCTGCCGGGTACATCGTGTGGTTCTACACCGTCTCACACCCATGCATGGTGCCCACTGCTGAGGGATCGCCACCCAGACCTGCTCATCAGGAGATATTAGAGGAGCGACAGTCTCAGCTGGACCACACTCAGGATGTCCTACCACGCTGTCGTCAGATAGAGCAGATAGCGCATCAGGCCATTGCGGACGGTCACCTCCCTGAGGGCTCTGGTGCCAGACTTGCCGTGGACAGGATTATTGCGATTGCTCAGGGGGCACTTCAGTACCGCAGACATCGATCCAGGATGGCGGGTAGGGGCAGAGGAGCAGGGGAGCCAGGAGAGATCCTTCACCATACGCAGTAGTTTTTTGTTTGATGTATTATATTTATATTAGATGTATGCACTGTATTTTGATAGAGATTTTTAATATATATATATATATATATATATATATATATATATATATATATATATATCATTTTATTTTATATATGGATGTTGTCAAATGTATATTAAATTGCGACGATTTATTAACATATGCGACCAAGCAAAAAAACCGATTTTTAAAAAAAAAATAATGTTCTGCCTTTTTCCGGATCTGCAGATCAGGAATGTTTCCGGATGTGCACTTCCAGAAAGAATCAGCGTTTTTAAAAAAATTGGTGCGTCCGGATGTGCACATCCGGAATAGGGGGCAAAACCGGAAATTCAGATGGTGCCTAAGAAACAAGGGTGGTGTGATAAGAAATTGCCTTATTTTTTATAAAAGAAAATCAAATTTTAACCTTGTTACGAACATTATGTTGTTTTGCATCTTATGGGAATATGATTAGACAAAAACGTTTACGTGTTGATTGCGCATTTTTTTTTTGTTTTTTTTTTAAATATTAGCTAAACTGGCATGAATATATTATTTGTTATTTTCAATTATTTAAATTTTTTTTAATGTTTATTTATTTATTAATTATTTTAATTTTACACAATTATTAAAATTACAAAAATTTAGAAAAGAAAAAGAAATTTGTCACCACCAAAATTTGAACCAAGACTACCTTGGTTGCTAAACATATTTAGTTAGCCATCAAAGCTAATACATTTT
Organism: Lathyrus tuberosus; assembly: GCA_022829125.1. Taxonomy (NCBI): domain Eukaryota; kingdom Viridiplantae; phylum Streptophyta; class Magnoliopsida; order Fabales; family Fabaceae; genus Lathyrus; species Lathyrus tuberosus. Next base: position 1,883,322 of record JALAZF010000653.1, on the reverse strand, counting down.
TGTTATACCATATATATATATATATATATCTATATATATATATATATATATATATATATATATAGATATATATATATATATATATATATATATATATATATATATATATATATATGAGACATATCTAGTGAAAATGAGTAAAATATATGAGAATGTGAGAATTAATAAGAACCATCAAATTTAAAAAGGAAAGGTTCTCATGTTCTATATCTATATTTATATGAAAATATATGAGAATTATATATATACCAGAAGCCTCTGAAGAACAGAAGATAAAGATTACCGTTTGTGAGGGAATAGTACATAGTACAAATGCGTCCATTCCACTACCCTTATTTTGTGGAGAAAAAGGACAAACAAGATGTACGATTTTTATCCCTGCACAACAACATTCCTCAAATAGCCAAGCACGTTCAAGAATAACTGATCTGCCCTCCAAGGGATCTTTTATTGGCTATATAAGGATGTGATACTTGAAAAAAAAACAAGAACTTTACACAGTGATACAATACAAAAGTGATATTCAAATTATGTATAGTTTTTCTTTAGGTTTTGGTTTGAATAGTTTTTACTTTGCTTGTGTAGAAGCACCATTATTGTAAACAAACCTTTGTAAACAAATAGTTGTTTGTTATTCCTAAAGGACCGGTTAGGTCTGAAGCTTTAGGAAGTTTTGTATTCTTCTAAAGGACCAGTTGGGTCGAAAGCTTTAGAGAGAATAGTGTTCCCTAAAAGACCGGGTAGGTCTGAAGCTTTAGGAAGACTAGGACAGTGAGTTCTAGTGGTTGTTAGTCACAACTGTTGCGTGTGCAGATTGTAATCAGTTTGGTTATAGTGGATTAAGTCCTTGTGTATAAGGCGAAATCACCCGGGTAGGGTGGACTGGATTAGCTTGATAGTTTTCAAGTGAACCAGGATATATCGTGTGTCTTTTTCTCTTGATTATTTTTATGATCTTTGCTTGAGTTTCGTAAAAAGCTTTCAATTTTGAAAACCCAATTCAAACCCCCATTTCTTGTGTTTTTCTCACACCTTCAATGTGAACACCGTCCAAAAGAGCCAAGTACTGAACAATGTCCTGACATTCAATCAAACATTGTTACTTTCTCTTGTTTCAAAAGAACCAGCATTTTCAACATTCAGTCATAAATTCTTCAGACAAAGATCACAAAGATGTTGCAACCAGATGACTCATGGAAAAGCATGACCACTCTTCCTTTCACAGACTTGAAATCTAAACAAACTCATGTTATCTTCAAAAACACCACCAGAAGATTCCCAATGACGCTAGCTTCAGTCTGTAGAGAAAAATAAATTCTCCCAGACCAGATCAATGATTCTCAGTCCACTCCTAAGAAGCACATACCACTTTGATTCAATCCATTGACTTCCCAATGATAGAACCAAACCAAACTGCCAAGTCCCCCACAACATGCATCAGCAGTATAATGTCAAGACATCTTTCTTGACATCTTATCCTCACAAGAGAAAAATAATCACAGCTTGTTTGACCCCTAAACAACCTTGATAAAGAACTGCACTCCTGCAGTGATTGATAACACTACTTTAGTGTGTCACAATGATCTATTTCCATTAATATTTTAGTTTAGTTTTTAATTAAATTAGTTTGAATTTCTTATTTTAGCATGTTTTTATCTTAAGCACACTAGGTGCTTCTTTTATGGTTTTCAATATGTTTTGGTTTGAAAGGAAGCCCATTTAAGGCAAGCTGAGGCGTGACTCCCCAAGACAGAGTCTGGAGCATGATAAATTTTTAAGAAAAGAAGTTGTTAATGTGGCAACCAGCTATTTTACCAAGAGAGTGGGAGAATGCAATTATTAGGGCTCACGTGGCAGTTAATTGAAGAGCAAAAGATCTAGAGAAAAAGGATAAGATCAAGCAAGCTAGAGGACAAATGGTAGTACGGTGGGGACCACGCCTGCAAAAGCGCGCCCTGCACCAGCCACCAACCGTCCGCGCTGCTCCACCTTCTGCCACAGCAGCCTGCAAAAGCAACTTTGTCTCCCACAATTGTCTGTACCATATAACTTGCTAAAGAAGGGTTAATGGACAGCTGGACGCATTTGTGATTTGATATGGACTTGACCTTAGTTTTATCAAAAGAACCATGATCCAAGAACGCTTCAACTTCTACTTGTTCACTCAACTCTATATAAAGGGAAGTCTTGCACATTGAAGAGAGAGCTGGAGATTTTCACACAATTACACTTTTATTTTCAGTCTTAGTTTATTTTAGTTTGAGGGTTAGGATAGAAGTAGGGAGTTTTCTTCTTCTCATCTAATCCTGTATTTTCTGCTGAGAGTTGTCACTACTGAAGAGGTATGTTGTTGTCTATCCAACACAAGAGATCTTCAAGTTACCATTAGGTTGCATTTCTTTACTTAACTTTGTAAGAATATGTTTTCCTATAAATTCACTCCAGTAGCTTGTACTCGTCTCATCATGAGCTAAACTCTTGTTTGATGAGCACAATGAAGTTAATATAATGTTATTTTCATGTTGAAATGATGTGTAGAATAATGTCTTATTTTGCTATGTGTTTTTATGCTATGCAATTGCTTCTTAGAATGATCAACTAGGAAAAAGGTAAAAGCTTGTTGTTGAGAGAGATCCAGCAAACAAGTGGATTTCATAACAAAAGTGGTTAATAAAGTAGGATAGAGATATTCACTTAATTTAACTTGCTTAGAGATAAGAAGTTAAGACCATAAATAATTCCAGAATTAAAACTAGACGTATTTTAGGGTTACAAGTGAGGCTTAGAGATTTGTTCCCTTGCCCTAGTTATGCATGTTTCTGATGTTGTAGAGATACACCACGAGATCACGTTCTGACCTTTTGAGGCACGACACTTCACATCATGGAAACATTTCAGCAACAACATATTAATGGATTTTATCTCATCAATCACTCTCTCTGATATCTTAATCCTTTTTATTTAGCATTCTTAGTCAGTTATTGTGTGTTACTCTTGCTACTTATCAATATTATTTTGTTACCTTGCTCATACTTTATTTTAAACAAAGAAGTAATACTTATAGTTCAAAGTCTCAAGTTTTCACTTCATGTGGGTTCGACCTTTACTTTATCACTTGCTGCATTTCAAAAGCATGTATACTTGCATGTGACAACATTTGCTTTAAATTAATATTAAAAAAGTAAACACGTAAGAAAACAACAAGTTTTTGGCGCCGTTGCCGGGGAAGTGTTAAAAACTACTTTGAACTACTGTATTTGTTATTTTTTGTTTAAAAAATTTTATTTGAGCCTTTAACGTTTTTGTTGTGATTTGGTGTCACGACAGGCTTAAGCTGTTGCATGCGCAGGTCGTTACAACCAGTTTACAGTGGTTATCCTGAACCTGAAAGAATTCTCAACGCACGAAGGAGGTTCTTGCGTTCTCAATAAATATCTGGAAATCCTTCAACATCAGCTGTGGCTGAGTCAGAGGGAGTGGTGCACGAAATCCATTCAGACGAAGAAACTTCATCATCATCTTCAGAAGAGTCATTGCACGAAGCAGTCATGGCTGAGCAAGACATCATTGGCATTGCCAATGACAGTGCGTGCAACATTAGGGACTATGTTGTCTTTGATCCTACTGCTATGAGTACTGGTATTGTTAGATCAGCAATCACTGCACCATAGTTTGAGTTCAAGCCTATGATGTTCCAAATGTTGCAAGGTGCCGGTCAATACTCAGGATCTCCTCATAAAGATCCCCATTTGCACTTAAAACAATTTCTGGATGTTGCTGACAATTTCAAGATTCTTGGCGTGACTGATGATGCCTTTAGGTTGAGGCTATTCCTATATTCTCTAAGGGATAGAGCCAAGAGCTAGCTTAATTCTTTGGAGCCCAATTACATTTCTACATGGAACACTTTGGCAGAAAATTTTCTGGCCAAATACTTTCCTCCTTCCAAGAATGCAAAAATGAGAAATGAGATCACTTCATTTATGCAAGGAGACGATGAATCGTTGTTTGATGCATGGGAGAGATTTAAGGAGCTGTTAAGACAATGTCCTCACCATGGGATTCCCATCTGCATACAACTTGAGACTTTCTATAATGGATTAATTCCATCCTCAAGGAATATGTTAGATGCGTCCAGTGGTGGATCACTTTTATCCAAATCCTATGAAGAAGACTACAAACTGATTAAGAGCATTACGACCAACACTTATTAATGGCCTGTCACTAGGGCTACTGCAAATTCAACTCAAAAGAAGCCTGCTGGAGTTCATGAAGTCACTGAGACATCAGCCCTTGCTGCTCAAGTGGCCCAGATCCACCAGATGATGAAGAACATGATGAATCCTGAAGTGACAAAACTTGAACCAGTTAAGGTGGTTGTTGACGCGACTGAGGTTGCCTGTGTCTACTGTGGTGGGCCACACTTATATGAAGAATGTTCTGCTTATCCAGTTGCAGTCAACTATGTTGGCAATAACAACAGCAGATACAACAACCCTTACAACAACACTTACAACCCAGGGTGGCGCAACCATCCAAATTTCTCATGTTCAGAGGCAAAGAACAAAGAGTCAAGCACTGAAATTCCTGTGCTAGACAATTCTGGGACACGAAAGTAATTTGATAAGGAACCGTCCTCATCTGGGCACCAGAAGCATAAAGATATTGTCACTACTACATACCTCACTCCTCAAGAGAATCAAGAAGTCATGCCTGGCTTCAACAAGAAGTCAAAGTTTATTCAAGAAAGGCCACCACCTCCTTTCCCACAAAGGATTAAAAAGGCCAAGGAAGAGCAACAATTTGCAAAGTTTTATGGAGATCTTGAAGCAGATTCACATCAACATACCATTGATTGAAGCCATTCAGCAGATGCCAAACTACTCAAAGTTCATGAAGGATGTGCTCACTAAGAGGAAAAGGGTGGGAGAATTTGTCACGGTTGCACTCACTCAAGAGTGTAGCTAATTGGTTCAAGGCAAACTCCCTCCCAAGCTAAAGGATCCTGGGAGTTTTACTATTCCATGCACTATTGGAGACACTTTCTGTGGAAAGGCACTATGTGATTTGGGGGCCAACATTAACCTAATGCCCTTATCTATCTTCAAGAAGTTAGGGATAGGTGCTGCCAGGCCTACAACCATCACTTTGTAGTTGACAGATAGAAGTATTTGCTACCCCCAAGGAAAAATAGAAGATGTGTTAGTTAGGGTTGACAAATTTGTCTTCCCTACTGATTTCATCATTATGGACTTTGATGCTGATGAGGAGACACCTATATTGTTGGGAAGACCCTTCCTGTCAACGGGTAGAACCTTAATTGATGTAGAAAGAGGAGAGCTCACAATGAGGGTAAATGGTCAACAAGTGGTGTTCAATGTACTCAATGCCTTGCAATACCCTGACGAGGAGATAGCTGATTGTTCCATGATATCTAGTTTGGAATATTTAATTCACAAAAGCCTACTAAAAGCTAGTGATGTATTGAAACGGGAGCTAGGAAAGTTAGAAGATGAAATACCAAAAGAAGGAATCATTTGTGTTCCAATGAAGAAACAAGAAGAAGAATCTGTAGAATTGATAGAGTCAACAACTGTTGCTCACCAGCAGCAATTACCTTCTATAGAAGAACCCCTAGAGCTGGAACTTAAGTAACTGCCCGAGCATTTGCAGTATGCTTATCTAGAGGCATGACAAAAGTTTCTAGTTATCATTGCTACAGATCTAGCTGAAGAACAAAAGGAGCAGTTAATTTCACTTTTGAAGAGGCATAAGAAAGCAATTGCTTGGCAGATCTCTGATATTAAAGGGATCAGCCCAACGGTTTGCATGCCCATAATTCTGTTGGAAGAAAATGCTAAGAATAACATTGAGAGTCAAAGGAAATTAAACCCAATCATGAAGGAAGTGGTTAAGAAGGATATTATCAAGTGGTTGGATGCTGGAATTATTTACCCCATCTCTGATAGTGTGTGGGTAAGTCCCATCCAATGTGTTCCGAAGAAGGGAGGCATGACTGTTATTGTCAATGAGAAGAATGAGCTAATCTCTACTAGGACAGTTTCTGGTTGGAGGATTTGCATGGATTATAGAAAGTTGAACAAGGCAACAAGGAAGGATCACTTCCCTCTGCCTTTCATTGATCAAATGTTGGATAGATTGGCTGGAAAAGAGTACTATTGTTTCTTAGATAGGTACTCGGGCTACAACCAAATTGCAATAGCCTAGGAGGATCAAAAGAAGACAACATTCACTTGTCCTTATGACACCTTTGCCTTTAGAAGGATGCCATTTGGATTGTGTAATGCTCCAACCACTTTCCAACGTTGCATGATGGCTATATTTTCTGATATCATTGAGAATTCCATGGAAGTCTTCATGGATGACTTTTCTGTATTTGGAGAGTCATTCAAGAATTGTTTGGAAAATTTGGATTTGGTGCTGGCAAGATGTGAAGAGAACAACCTAGTCCTTAATTGGGAAAAATGTCGTTTTATGGCGAAGGAAGGGATTGTTCTTGGTCATAGAATTTCAAAGAAAGGTTTGGAGGTAGATCAAGCAAAAGTGGAGGTGATTGAAAAATTACCACCACCAATCAACATCAAGGGGATTAGGAGTTTTCTAGGGCATGCTGGATTCTATAGGAGGTTCATAAAAGATTTTTCAAAGATCACCAAAACTCTGTGCCAGCTGCTGCAGCATGACGTACCATTTATCTTCAGTAAGGACTGCTTGGAGTCTTTCAATCTGTTAAAAGAGGCCCTCATTTCTGCACCTATAGTGAAGACTCCTGATTGGTCTAAGCCATTTAAATTGATATGCGATGCAAGTGACTTTGCCATTGGTGCTGTTTTAGGCCAAAGGCACAACAAAGTTTTTCACACCATTTATTATGCTAGGAAGACCTTGATTGAGGCGCAAATCAACTACACCACAACAGAGAAGGAGCTGCTGGCTGTAGTGTTTGTTTTTGACAAGTTCATAACTTATTTGGTTGGAACTAAGGTCATTGTATACATGGACCATGCAGCCATCAAGTATTTGATGGCCAAAAAGGATGCTAAACCGAGGCTCATAAGATGGGTCCTCTTGTTGCAAGAGTTTGACTTAGAGATTTGGGACAAAAAGGGAGTGGAAAATTCTGTTGCTGATCACCTTTCAAGATTACTTGAAGAGGTCTAAGACCCCAACAGTGGGGATATTCAAGAATTTTTTCCGGATAAGAAGCTATTGTTGATAACTTCTGGCGTGACTCCATGGTATGCTGACATTGTCAACTACTTGGTCAACAGATGTGTACCACCTGATTTCAATTACCAATAAAGGAAAAGGTTCTTTCATACAGCCAAAAGTTATTTTTGGGATGAACTGTTCCTATATAAGTGGTGTGTTGACCAGCTGTTAAGAAGATGCATTGACTATCCAGAGGCACGACAGATCTTGTCTGCCTGCCATGAAGCTCCATATGGAGGGCATTTTGGAGGAGTCAAAACTGCAGCAAAAGTGCTGCAATCAGGTTATTTCTGGCCCTCTATCTTTAAAGATGCTCATGAGTTAGTTAAAAGATGTGATAGATGTCAGAAGGTAGGGAATGTGTCCATGAGGCAAGAAATGCCACTCACCAACATACTTGAAATAAATTTTTTTGATGTGTGGGGCATTGACTTCATGAGACCATTTCTACATCTTTTGGAAACCTTTATATTCTTGTAGCTGTGGATTATGTTTCCAAGTGGATAGAGGCAGTAACAACACCCACTAATGATGCCAAGGTTGTGACCAAATTTTTACTTAAGAACATTCTGACAAGACATGGCACGCTTAGGGCAATCATTAGTGATGGTGGATCTCATTTTTGTAACAAACTTTTTGAAAATTTAATGGAAAAATATGGGATCAAACATAAGGTTTCTACAGCCTATCATCCTCAAACAAGTGGTAAAGTAGAGCTTTCAAATAGAGAAATTAAAAGAATTTTGGAAAAAGTGGTTAACCCCACTAGGAAGGATTGGTCCAAGCATTTGGACGAGGCTCTTTGGGCATACAAGACTGCCTACAAGACCCCTCTAGACATGTCTCCATATAGACTTGTCTATGGGAAGACTTTTCATCTACCCATTGAATTGTAGAACAAAGCTTTTTGGGCCATGAAACACTTAAATTTTAATCTTCACAATGCTGGCCAAGCTAGGATGCTTCAACTCAATGAGTTAGATGAGCATAGGTTGTTTTCGTATGAGAGTGGTGAGCTATATAAGGAAAAGACCAATAAGTGGCATGACAGGAAGTTCCAGAAGAGGTAACTAGTGGAAGGTCAACGAGTTTTACTTTTTAACTCTAGATTAAAGCTATTCCCTAGAAAACTAAAGTCAAGATGGTCTGGACCTTTCAAGTTGGTAAAGATTTACCCCAATGGAGCTGTAGAATTGTTGAATGAGAAAAATAAAGAGAAATTCAAAGTGAATGGCCAAAGGGTAAAGACTTATTTTGGGGAACCCTCGAACAACACAAGGGGAACCCTTCATTTTAATGATTAATGATATTTGTTTTGGTCAAGCTATAAGACCTTAAAATAGCGCTACTGGGAGGCAGCCCAGCTTGATGCCTTTTTATTTTTAGTTTGAACAGGATCATTGAGCTTTTCGTATCAGCCAGTGACAAGAAGTGTCACGACAGTGGTGCGAGGCAGTCAAGGAGAAGGAAAATTAGAGAAAACTAAAGGGAAAAATTCTAAGTCCTTAGGAATTTATTATATGCTGATCTGGCATTATTATTTTCCTTGGATAAAAGAAAACAAAGCATTTTGCAAAGAAGAAGAGAGAGAAGTTGGGAAATTGGAAACACGCGCCTAGAGCCTTGTACGCTATAGGGTAATAATGATGCAGTCTGCCACGTCAGACTGTGTTGTCCCCTCATACACGCCATGTCACTTTAGTACAAGAAATTCAAAAAATCTCTTCTTTTTCTCGGTCAAATAAAAAATCCTTTCAACTTTTGCCCTAATTATCACCAAAAAGGAAGTATTTCTCTCTCCTTCTCCCAAAACCGTCCCTCTCCCATTGTTGTTTCACTTACCCACTACCCCTCTCTCTCCAAATTACCAAACAAACAACTTTCATCCGTTACTCTCCCACTTCTTTCTTCTCTGAACCCTAAACTTCCAAAAATCTTCTCTCATCTCCACAAAGAAAATGACTAAGGATACCATCACTGGATGCCGTTACAAGACCACTGCGAAGAAAAACGCAACCCCCTATGTTCATTTTTTAGAAGATGATCAAGATCATGAGCCTACATTCATGAACAGTGAAGCACACAAACTCTTCACTGAACACTTCAACGAAATGGGTGTATTCGCAGAAAGGGGTTTTATCTTGGACAACCAAGAGGATAATCTGGGACTTGCTGGAGAGCTGGGAACTACCATTAGGAAACTAAACTGGATCAATGTTTGCAAACAGCCTGGTCCATATAACACAACGCTGGTGAAAGAGTTCTATGCAAACCTCACTGACCCAAGGCACCAGAGGTTAGAGGTATTGGTAAGAGGAACTAAGGTTGTTTATAACAAGTCCACTATCAACTTTGTCTTCAAACTAGATGGTAAGACATATGAGTACCAGAATCTGTTGCTGAGTTCAGGAGAAGATGAGTTTAAAGCTTATATGGAGTCAATATGCGTCCCTGGTACAACATGGATTAAATCTGGTTCAGAAAAAACGGTTTGAAAGATGGATCTGAGGCCGAAGGTAAAAGTCTGGTACCAATTTGTTAAGCATACCATCAAGCCTACTACCCACAATGAGACCGTTTCTAGGGCAAGGCTTGTGTTACTGCCCTACATCACCGCGCTGAGAGATATCAACCTAGGCAAGATCATCGTCTAGGAAATCTAAGATTGTTCTCAGAAGAAAGAGGGGATGGTCTATTTACCTTGTCTGATTACCAACCTCTGTAGAAGACATGGTGTGACAGAGCGTGACACTGATGACATTGGTTCTCCACAGCAAGCACTGGATAAAACAGTGATCATGACTTTAATGAAACCAAAGGGGAAGAAGAGACCTGCAGTGGCAAGCCAGTCCTTATCTGGAGTGGTTGGAGAGCAAGATCCTATGATGGACGTCCATCTGCAAATGCAGAAGAACCAGAGGAACTTTTATATATTACAAAAGCCGCAGTTCAATTGGCAAGAAAAGGTGTTAGCTTTACAAACCCCATCCAATCTGTTGGAACCACCGGTGTTCCCAAATCACATCCTAGGAAGTTTTGAAACCAATGTTAAAGATGCCGCTGTCCAAGTGGAAGAGAAGAGGTTGTCGAAAAAGGAATAATTGAAGAAAAAGAAGAAGGAAAGAGAAGAGAAGAAGAAGAAAAGGAGGCAGAAGAGGCAAGTAGGGTCATGTCTGTGGAAACCAGTCAGTGCCAATCGAAGAAAAATAAGAAAATGAAGACTTCAATGAAGGCTAAGGTGGCACCACCAAAGGAACCAATGAACTCACCAAAAAAGAAGAAGCAGAAAGCAGAATGGAGGAAAAATGAGACTCTAGTAGCCCCAACTCCACCAAATAGCCCAGTCAAGAAGTTTGATCTCAATAAATCTGATCCGGAAGGAAGCATGGAAAACAGAGATGTAGAAATTGATAAGTTGTTAGAAGAAGTCAACAAGGATGCTGAAGATCTAGATATGAGCAAAGAGGAAGTGGCAGAAGAAGAAAAAGAGGCGAGCAAAGCAACTGAGGAAGAAGATCCCGAAGAGGAGACTCAACAGCCTGAGGAGGACAATGTCGACACTGAAAACAATAGCCTGCCTAGGTACTACTCCTCTACGGAGACTTCTGAAAAAGAGATTGATGCTGAAGGCAACAAGCCGGAGGAGGATGAAGCGGAAAGCAATGAAGAACCAGCGCCAGTGATCACTGAACCAACGCCTATCCCTGTCAAGGAATTTTCAGTCCAGTTGTAGAGGAGCAGTCAATCAGCCCAGAGAAAAAGGGAAAAAGCCCAAAGAAAGCTTCTAGGAGAAAAGAAAGTGCTGGCGTGACTGAAGCTGTTAATGAAGAAGTCAAAGAAAAGGAGAAACCAGAAGAAAAAGCTGTTGCTGCTAAGAAGGAGGGAAGGAAAAAGAAGAGGCAAGATGTGCCTCCACCAAGGAAGAGCTCCAGGCTTAATGCCTAGTTTGGTAATAGTGAAGAGGCGAGCCCTAGCATGCCTCTCCTTTTCGCTTAATAGTGAGGACACTGTCCTTACTTTAAGTTTAGGGAAGGAAGCCAAAGGCTTAACCTTCACTCTTCTAACCATCACCCTCTGTTATGCCTTGATGTTTTGCTGTTGGATTGGGATAATTTATTTGCTGTTACTAAGAACTCTTGGAGGAAATTCTGGATAATGTTTGGTTTGTGTATGGCTGGCCTAATTTTTGAGCCATGATTTTAAATGTTTTGTGGGGCTGTTTTGGATGCCCAAGCACTTTATGACCTGTTTATGACAATCTGCATGTTGTTTCAGTTTCATTGAGTTTATTTTAGTATTTAGTTAGTTTAAATTGCATGATATAGTTAGATTTGAGTTTGCGTTTGCATGATAATTTCGTTCTGATGACATGATAATATAGGAATGATTAAATAACAACAAAAAGGCAGGGAATCACAATTTTTGTGTGCTCAGAATAGTTAGGATAGTCAATATGTTGATAAGCAAGATAAGCAAGGCCAAATGTTTAACAAGTGTGTTGTGGCAAAGGTCGCTGACATTCGCTGTCCCGACACCACTAGTCTTCTGAACCAGCCTTATGTTTTAAAAAAGAAACTGATTTGTTGGAAATTGAGAATAGAGTAGAAGCCTTAAAAGAATCATCATGGGAAGGACAAAAAGACTCTATCAAAGATTAAGATTTTCACAAAAAAAAGAGACACTCCATATTTATCAATAAAAGACACAAAAGTGTGCAAGAAGTGGCAAAGACCACCAATGGAAAAGTTCCTGTGCCCGAAACTGGAGGAACATCAAGCACTTCATCACAATAACCAGTTGGACTCATTATAAGTGAGATCCCATTGAGTGAAAAGGTGGAGTGTTTTGCCAAAAAAAGAGAAAGAAAAGATAGCAATAATAAGTGGAAAAGTCTGGTCCCAATTGTGGAAGTCAAAAGTCAGTAATAGAGTCAGAAAAGAATTGCCTAGTGAATCCAAAAGGAAGAAGATCCACTCACAAAAGTACTAAAAAAGGAATCACAAAAGAAAAATTGGCTTGTTCTACAAAAGAGTAGTGTCGTGACAAGAGATGTCTGGTCGCTTCAACACATAACACCACTTTGACTAATACGAGGATGAGCAAGATTCACTTTGTACAGATTGATTGCTATATAAAAAACTGAGCCACCTCATTTTAAGCCTGGCCAAGCATGTTATTTTTGAAAGATTTCCTTTGTCATTCACTGTCGCATCACCTGAGGACAAGTGATAGTTCAAGTTTGGGGGAGTGATAACACTACTTTAGTGTGTCACAATGATCCACTTCCATTAATATTTTAGTTTAGTTTTTAATTAAATTAGTTTGAATTTTCTTATTTTAGCATGTTTTTACCTTAAGCACACTAGGTGCTTATTTTATGGTTTTCATTGTGTTTTTGTTTGAAAGGAAGCCCATTTGAGGCAAGCTGAGGCGTGACTCCCCAAGACAGAGTCTGGAGTATGATAAAGTTTAATGAAAAGAAGTTGTTAATGTGGCAACCAGCTATTTTACCAAGAGAGTAGGAGAATGCAATTATTAGGGCTCACATGGCAGTTAATTGAAGAGCAAAAGAGCTAGAGAAAAAGGATAAGATCAAGCAAGCTAGAGGACAAATGGTAGTACAGTGGGGACCACACCTGCAAAAGCGCGCCCTGTACCAGCCACCAGCCGTCCGCGCTGCTCCATCTTCTGCCACAGCAGCCTGCAAAAGCAACTTTGTCTCCCACAATTGTCTGTACCATATAACTTGCTAAAGAAGGGGTAATGGATAGCTGGACGCATTTGTGATTTGATATGCGCTTAACCTTAGTTTTATCAAAAGGCCCATGATTCAAGAATGCTTCAACTTCTACTTGTTCACTCAACTCTATATAAAGAGAAGTCTTGCGCATTGAAGAGAGAGCTGGAGATTTTGACACAATTACACTTTTATTTTCAGTTTTATTTTATTTTAGTTTGAGGGTTAGGATAGAAGTAGGGAGTTTTCTTCTTCTCATCCAATCCTACATTTTCTGCTGAGAGTTGTCATGACTGAAGAGGTCTGTCGCTGTCTATCCAACACAAGAGATCTTCAAGTTACCATTAGGTTACATTTCTTTACTTAACTTTGTAAGAATATGTTTTCCTATAAATTCACTCCAGTAGCTTATACTCAGCTGATCATGAGCTAAACTCTTGTTTGATGAGCATAATGAAGTTAATATAATGTTGTTTTCATGTTGAAATGATGTGTAGAATAATGTCTTAATTTGTTATGTGTTTTTATGCTATACACTTGCTTCTTAGAATGATCAACTAGGAAAAAGGTAAAAGCTTGTTGTTGAGAGAGATCCAACAAACAAGTGGATTTCATAACAAAAGTGGTTAATAAAGTAGGATAGATATATTCACTTAATTTAACTTGCTTAGAGATAAGAATTTAAGACCATAAAGAATTTCAGAATTAAAACTAGACGTATTTTAGGGTTACAAGTGAGGCTTAGAGATTTGTTCCCTTGCCCTAGTTATGCTTGTTTCTGATGTTGTAGAGATACACCACGAGATTACATTCTGACCTTTTTAGGCACGACACTTCACATCATGGAAACATTTCAGCAACAACATATTAATGGATTTTAGCTCATCAATCACTCTCTCTGATATCTTAATCCCTTTTATTTAACATTCTTAGTCAGTTATTGTGTGTTACTCTTGCTACTTATTCGTATTATTTTGTTACCTTGCTCATACTTTATTTTAAACAAAGAAGTAATACTTATAGTTCAAAGTCTCAAGTTTTCACTTCTTGTGGGTTCGACCTTTACTTTATCACTTGCTACATTCAAAAGCATGTATACTTGCATGTGACGACCTTTGCTTTAAATTAATATTAAAGAAGTAAACACGTAAGAAAGCAACAGTGATCCAACCTAGACAGAAGCTCAACTCCCCCTGTCATAGATAACCTGTGCTCCTTTGTAAGAACACTTTAAGGATGAATGGAAAACACAAGAATCATCTTCATGTTTTCAAGAGCTCACTCTTTGTTCAATACACTTGCTGAACGCATTCTGTAACACCCTTCTAACCCCACAGAATATGCGCAATAAATATAAAAATTAAATCAGAGTAAAGCACCAACAAGGGCGTCACATCGTCATAAAACAACATAAAAACATCCTGCTCCGTAACACGGGTTTTCAAAACATTTATAATAATAATTTCTTTGGTAACATCAACAATTAAATTCAGACTTCGCAGCGGAATCATAATCTCAAAATCACTTTATATATTTCATCAAGACATCAAAACCCTTTTGGTCATTGTCAAAAGCCGTCATCAAATAAAATCAACATATAAAAAACTCATAAAATAGGTTTAACAAAACAGCACAACTTCAACTCAAGCATTCCCCCATCCGATGTTACTTATCAGAGTAAGACACCTATATTATCAACGGAAATAGAGCAAAATAACTCCAAAACTAAGTCTCCACGAATCTACGAGCTAATCTTGATCACCTGCAAGTTACCCACGTATAGAGGCAACATTTCCAAGCAGGCAGGGTGAGTAATCACGAATCATTATAAAATATATAAAGAAAAGATATAGAAGAATAACAATCATCAATCAACATAATATCATGTAAGTCACCATATCATCGACGTCAATTACACACAACCATGCAATGCCACTTAGTATGAGATACAATGTCATAGAATCATGCATGTGGTACCGAACATCATGGATGAACACTGGGTCATCACCCTCCGAAATGGAGCACATCATAATTATCTCAATCCACACAATGGGATTGAAGCCAACACTGGACCGAAGTCCCAACATCATCACTGGACCGAAGTTCCCAACATATGTTATGAATGCATGATGCAAAATGTCATAATAATCACCATCACAGCTCGTCAAAGTTGCATCATCATTCATAAAAATTCATTATAATATTTCACATAGCATGTATGACATCAACATGCATATCATTAATTTAATTCATCATAGCATCATAGTCTAACATCATTAACACACGTCAATGATCATCACAATGACTTCCTTCACATGATCATCATCACATAAGCATCAATACATAATCATCATCACATAACCATCAACTCACAGTTATCATCACACAATCATCAAAACATAATCGTCATATTCGTCACATAGCATAAATGACACATCAATTATGCGCATCATCAACTTACTTCATCATAACAACATCATAAACATCATAGTATAACATCACAACTTCCTTTCAACGCATCATAAAGCATTTATTATAACATGTCGTCACAAATAACTAATTAAAAATTCCCTAATTTGACACTGGAAAACTACACCACACTGATAATTTTATTATACTAAAATATAGTTCATCACGTCAGCTTTCCGACGCTTCGAACGACGGTCAAAACAGACTTACAGACCAAAAGTTATGGCCAAAATCGCCGGAACGAAAATTTTACAAATACACGGCATGCGTCGACCTCTAGCGATGGATGCGTCGATGCATAGCAGGCAGAAGCAATCAAAAGAAAATGTACTCAGTATGCGTCGACCGCTGCAACGGATGCACCGACGCATACAGCACAAAATGCAGAATTTTCTACGTTTTTCAGCGTTGGAGGCCTTCCGGACCTCCGATTTCAATTCCGTAAGAAGCTCCAGTTCCAGAATTCGAAATACTACCATTATATGACAATTATAACAACCTACAACACATATTTAATGATCCTACCATCATATTATATGTCATAAACATCATCTCATGGCCTCACAACATCAATTTATCCCCAATTTCTTCATAAACCTTCTCAAATCAAAAACCCAATCTACAAAACCCCAACATACCTAGATTATATATCAATTATAATGAAAATCATACTCCTCATACCTTAGATTCTTGGTTCTGATCTTCCTCTTGAATTCGACAGAGATTTGTTCTGAACCCTAGCCTCCTTCACTTTCTTTCTTCAGAGCGTTCTCTCCAAAACTGGTCGTTATACCAAAATGAACTTCTCAATTCTATTTCCCTTATGTCAAACTTGCCCCTAGGACCCCTAATATGTCTTTCCCAACCTTGTACTCACTTAACCTGTTACAAATGACCACTTTGCCCTTAATGTTTCTCTTCTAATTTTTAAATAATAATAATAATCCAAATGATATTATCTTACTATTATTATTACTAAAATTATTCCAGATAATCACTTAACTCATCAAATCCCACGACACGCAACATAAACACATCATGCATCATAATATCTCACCAAAATTTATCGATAATCCCGAATCTTTATAATAAATCAATTAAATAAATATTCTAAATATTTTGGGGTGTTACAACTCTCTCCCACTTAAAGAATTTTCTTCCTCGAAAATTACCTGAAGGAAACATAGTCGGATACGACTCCCTCATCTGATCTTCATGCTCTCAAGTCCAACTTTCACCAGCTGGTCCACCCCACAATACCTTCACTAAGGCAATTTCTTTACCCCACAACTGTTTCATTTCTCGGCCATCTATCCGCACGGGTGATGCTTTAACAGTCAGGTTATCTTTCACCTGTACGTCATCCATCTTGATCACATGCGACAGATCTGTAATATACTTCCTCAGTTGCGATATATGAAACACATCATGTAAATTAGCAAGCGATGGCGGTAAAGCAATCTTATAGGCTAATTCTCTTATTCTCTGCATAATCTGATACAGGCCAACAAAACGCGGAGTGAGCTTTTTAGACTCCAAGGCTCGTCCCACACCAGTTACTAGAGTAACCCTCAAAAACACGTGTTCTCCTTCTTGAAATTCAAGTGTTTTCCGTCTCTTATCATGGTAACTCTTTTGACGACTCTGCGAAGCTTTCATCCTCTCTTGTATCATTTTAATCTTCCTAGTCGTCTCTTGCACAATCTCAGGTCCGAGTATAGCACTCTCACCCGACTCATACCAGCACAATGGAGTTCTACACCTCATACCATACAACGCTTCATACGGTGCCATTCCAATACTAGCATGAAAATTGTTGTTGTATGTGAACTCAATCAACGGTAAGTTGCTATCCCAAGATCCTCCTTGGTCCAACACACAAGCCCTCAACAAATCTTCTAAAGACTAGATAGTCCTTTCTATATGACCTTCCGTCTGCGGATGATATGTAGAACTCATCCTCAACTTAGTACCCAAAGCATCTTGCAAACTCTTCCAAAACCTCGACGTAAACCTCGGGTCTCTATCCGACACTATACTTGAAGGTATTTCATGCAACTTCACGGAATATTCAATGTTTGCATCATACCCAAAGGCTTCTGATGTTCAATCTTCGACTTATGACAAGTAAAACACGCATACACAAATTCAGCAATATCCTTCTTCCTACCCGGCCACCAAAACAGCTTCTGCAAATCCTGATACATTTTCGTTGCACCGGGGTAAATACTCAATCTACTCTGATGTCCTTCTTCAAGAATATTCTTTTTAATTACAGGAGCATCTGAACTACACACTCTATCTCTGAATCTCATCACACCTTTCTCATCAATTCGGAACTCACCTTCGTAACCTTGGTTAATTATAATCAACTGATCAACCAACCTCAAATTAGATTTCTGACCACCTTTAATTTCTTCCAGGATGGTAACTCAAATCAAAGTCATAATCTTTCAATAATTCCAGCCACCTCCTCTGCCTCATATTAAACTTCTTTTGATCAAACAAATACTTCAGACTCTTATGATCATTGAACACCTCAAATTTAGAGCCAAAAAGATAGTGTCACCAAATTTTTAATACGAACACCACAACTGTCAATTCTAGATCATGCGTAGGATAATTCCTTTCATGAACTCTTAGTTGTTTGGAAGCATAAGCAACAAATTGACCATTATGCATCAACACTCCACCAAGACCCATCTTCGACGCATCACAATATACTACAAAAGACTCACTCGGATTAGGCAAGATTAATACCGGAGCAGTCATGAAAACCACATCAAACTTATCCACATACTCATGAAAATCCGATTCATCTACTCCATGGACACACCTGGTGCATTGGATACACCAAATGACATCACATTGTATTCATAGTGACCATACCTCGTCCTGAAAGCTGTCCTCGGAATATCATATGGTTTAACCTGAATCTGATGGTAACCGAACCTCAAATCAATCTTGCTAAACACATAAGCACCTACTAATTGATCCATCAAATCTTCGATTCTCAGAAGTGGATATTTATTCTTGATAATCTCTCTATCCAACTGCCTATAACCGTCTTTCTTCCTAACTAACAACACATGAGCACCGCACGGAGAAACACTCGGTCGGACAACTTCTTCTCAAGCAATTCTTCCAATTGTTTCTTCAATTCACCTAACTCAGAAACATACATTCTGCATGGAGTCACTAATATCAGACTTGTATCCAGTACAAGGTCGATAGCAATTTCTACTCCACACTATGGTGGTAAATCACTGATATCATATGGGAACACATCCAAAAGTCATACACCATAGATAGATCACCAACCACTTCATTTCCTTATGCCTTCAAAGTAACTAACATCATAAACACTTTTGCACCATCTTTCACAGACTTATCTACTTGCTTAACAAAACAAACAACTCTTTCGTCGAACTTAGATTCATGCTCTAGAGACAAGTCGCAGATATCTTGAAGAAAAACAGCAGGAATTACACACCACTAGCATATCACTAGCTGCCACATTGCTCTCTATCCCCCGATGAGTAACATCAATAATACTTGATTGTTCTACGTCTATTCCATCCAACATGACCCCGTCTACTATCAACAAGAGATTGAGGGTGATCAGTTCCTCAATTTGTCAATAGATAGCCAATAATCATGATGGGGCATAAACCATATTTACCAACTACAATAGCGTTCCTTGCATCATGTGCACGAAGCTACCTAAGGCACAAATTCTTAGTTGCCATAAACCTTATCTCCATATTTCCTTCAGTTTCGGAAACAACACAACTTCCACAATGCTTGCACCCTTGAAATCAGCAGTACACCGAACTAACATTCCACAACCAAAACATCTCAGAGAAGCAAAAGCTTCCCCCCTACTTGTTTCAAACCAACACCTGCAGACAACGGTTAAAAAATAAGCAAGTACCGACAGTGTTTCACACACATGTCGTGTACTAAGGAACAAACAACATTAGACAACCTGGTCAGACGGACCGACCTGCTCTGATACCATTAATGTAACACCCTTTTAACCCCACAGAATATTCGTGATAAATATAAAAATTAAATCAGAGTAAAGCACCAACAAGGGTGTCACATCGTCATAAAACAACATAAAAACATCCTGCTCCGTAACACGGGTTTTCAAAACATTTATAATAATAATTTCTTTGGTAACATCAACAATTAAATTCAGACTTCGCAGCAGAATTATAATCTCAAAATAACTTCATTTATTTCATCAAAACATCAAAACCCTTTTGGTCATTGTCAAAAGTCGTCATCAAATAAAATCAACATATAGAAAACTAATAAAATAGGTTTAACAAAGCAACACAACTTCAAATCAAGCGTTCCCCCACCCAATGTTACATATCAGAGCAAGATACATATATTATCAACGGAAATAGAGCAAAACAACTCCAAAGCTAAGTCTCCATGCATCTACGAGCTAATCTTGATCACCTGCAAGTTACCCACGTATAGAGGCAATATTTCCAAGCGGGCAGGGTGAGTAATCACGAATCATTATAAAAGATATAAAGAAAAGATATAGAAGAATAAAAATCATCAATTACCATAACATCATGTAAGTCACCATATCATCGACGTCAATTACACACAACCATGCAATGCCACTTAGTATGAGATGCAACGTCATAGAATCATGCACGTGGTACCGAACATCATGGATGGACACTGGGCCATCACCCTCCGAATTAGAGCACATCATAATTACCTCAATCCACACAATGGGATTGAAGCCAACACCGGACTGAAGTCCCAACATCATCACTGGACCGAAGTCCCCAACATATGCTATGAATGCATGATGCAAAACGTCCTGATAATCACCATCACGGCTCGTCAAATTTGCATCATCTTTCATAAAAAATCATCATAATACTTCACATAGCATGTATAACATCAACATGCGTATCATCAATTTAATTCATCATAGCATCATAGTCTAACATCATTAACACACGTCAATGATCATCACAATAATTCCTCACATGATCATCATCACATAAGCATCAATAGATAATCATCATCATATAATCATAAACACACAATTATCATCACACAATCATCAAAACCTAATTGTCATATTCGTCACATAACATAAATGACACATCAATTATGCACATCATCAACTTACTTCATCGTAACAACATCATAAACATCATAGTATAGCATCACAACTTCATTTCAACACTAAATCATCATAAAGCATTTATTATAACATGTCGTCACAAAGAACTAATAAAAAATTCAATAAATTGACACTGGAAACTACACCACACTGCTCATTTTATTTTACTAAAATATAGTTCATCACGTCAGCTTTTCGACGCTTCGAACGGTGGTCAAAACGGACTCACGAATCAAAAGTTATGGCCAAAATCGGCGGAATGAAAATTTTACAAATACACAGCATGCGCGACCTCTAGCAACGGATGCGTCGACGCATAGCAGGCAGAAGCAATCAAAAGAAAATGCACTCAGTATGCGTCAACCGCTGCGACAGATGCCCCAACGCATACATCACAAAATGCATAATTTTCTGCGTTTTTCATCGTTGGAGGCCTTCCGGACCTCCGATTTCAATTGCGTTAAAAGCCCTAGTTCCAAAATTCGAAATACTACCATTATATGACAATTATAACAACCTAAAACACATATTTAAGGATCCTACCATCATATTATACGTCATAAACATCATCTCATGGCCTCACAACAATAATTTATCCCCAATTTCTCCATAAACCTTCTCAAATCAAAAACTCCATCTACAAAACCCTAACATACCTGTAGCTCGATTTTTATGGTTTCGAATCACTATCGCATTGGTGCTACTTTCTGATTTCAATTTTTATCCTGGTAAAGCTGGTTAAGGAAGGGAAATAGATATCTTAAACTAACCCTGCTTTGCAAATGTTGATTGACGGATGCCAAAAAGTGGTGGGAACAACCTTAGGTTTTTTTTTAGAAATTAGGAATTCATACTGCTTATGTGATCTTGTTGTTACTTGAAATTGGGATTGGAGAGTAAAGGTGAGAGTGATTGATGTGAGAGAGTACTGTTTTGTTGTTTTGGTATTTTCTGATGTTTTTGGCAAGTCTAAGGACCTAATTGTTTTTATTTTGTGTGCTCGCAAAGATCTTACGATCTCATACCCACGTTCCCTCTAAAAGAGAGTTGGGAGATCAGAGCGATCATAGTTCCTCCTAAATATATGGTAGGAGGGTTTGTTTGTATCTTGTTCAAAGCCCATGATGATGAAGCTAAAAGGTGATTTGTGTCTAGTTCAAAGCCCAAGAGATGAAGCTAAAAGGTTGATTTGTATCTTGTTCAAAGCCTAAGATATGAAGCTGAAAGGTTATCTATATCTTGTTCAAAGCCTAAGATATGAAGCTGAAAGGTTTCTTGATTTGAGTCCAAGAGGAAACTTTGTGAGGTGTCTTGATTGAAAGCTCAAGAGAAGGTTGTTTGATGTCTTGATTGAAAGCTCAAGAGAAGCCTGTTTGGTGATTGATCATAAGAGAGGGAGCTTTAACTCAGTGTTGAGCAATGCCACTATCATCTTGAAGAAGTTTTGACATAAGAGAGGGAGCTTTAACTCTTTTGTTCGAGCAATGCCATTATCATCTTGATGTAAAACATAAGATAGGGAGCTTTAACTCATTGTTTGAGCAATGCCACTATCATCTTAGATGTGAAATAGTTTGATTGTGTTTGAGTGTCTTAGTTATAGTCCAAGAGTATGACTTAATTGATTGTATTTGACTGAGAGATGTGAGAATTTGTCATATCTTAAGTGTTTTATATGTGCCTTGATTGAATCCCAAGGTGGAAGCTAAACAAAGAAAACTGACTCTATTGAGAAAAGTTTATTTGAGTATCTTGTTTTGTAAGCCCAAGATGATGAAGCTTTGAATTATTTGTGAGAGACTGACTCATGAATTTTACCTGTCTTGTATGAAGCCCAAGATAAAGGCTAAAAGAGTTCAAGAAAAGGTTTCACCGGGAAATAATCTTTTCTTGGGAACAAGCATTATACAAAGCCCAAGGGGAGGCTGAATAGTTGGAGACAGTAAGTATGAATTGGACCACAGAGCAGTTTAAAAGGATGTTTACTCTGGCTGAGGTTTGAAGAGGTTTAAATACTTGAATGCTTGTGATTGGAACTTTCATTCCTTGGTTTTGAATTTACAAGTGGAGATCACCACAGTGGAAGATAGGGTTTATATCCTATGCTCATAGCAGTCTGAGGGTTATGCCACAGAGGGAGAGGTTGTTTTTGTATAAAGCCCAAGAGGAGGTTATCTTAACCAAGGATATGAGGGTGACTACCCTAGGCTTTTGATCTATGATTGATTGGATGACTAAGATCTGTTCCTATGCTTGTAGGAAGCCTTAGTGGGTCCTTGTATGAAACCCAAGAGGCTAGGTTACCTTTAAGAGGCCCATTGGTCTTTGTATGAAGCCCAAGAGGAGGCTAAGGTACTTCTAAGAAGCCTGTGGGTCCTTGTACGAAGCCCAAGAGGAGGCTGAGAATAGTTCCAGAAAAGGGCTTCACATGGAAGCTTTTCATTTCTGTATGAATTGTCCAGGGATACCTTTAGGAGGCCCATGGGTCCTTATATAAAGCCTAATTAGCAGGCTGTGAACAGTTCCAGAAAAGGGCTTCACAAGGAAGCTTTTCATTTCTGTATGTTGAACTGTTCAAGGGGGAACTTCCTAGATATTGTTGTATCTAAAAATGTTGAAAAAAAGAAAATCCTAAGCTTTATTTGAAAGGGTTTATCTGTTTGGATCTGGTCCTAAACTGAAGATAACCTAGTTGCTTAGAGAACTTCTAACAGAGATGCACACACACAAACACACACACACACACACACACACACACACATATATATATATATATATATATATATATATATATGTACATAAATGTAAAGATGCATGCTGTGAGTTGAAAGTGTTGCTAGGAGTTACACTGAGGAGCAGAGGCCTATGTGAATGTTGTGCAAGGACTTTGTGTTTTTTATGATTTGATGATTGTTTGATATGCTTAAATGATTTGAAGAAATGTTTTAATTATCTTTGAATTTGATTTGAAAATGAGAAAGATAATTTTTATTAATGATTAATGACTGATGATTTCTGTTAAGGTTTTTAACTCAGACAGCAGTTTTGAAAACAACGAGAGATTTGAAAACAGAAAGATTGGCTTTAAAACCGAGTTATGGCTCAAAAACCAATAATAGGGCTTAAACATAAGGATGCCTATGGAAGATGTTTTATTATCTTGATGATTTTCATACACATGGTAGGACTTCCACTGAAAAACTGCCTACAGTCTAGAAAGTAGTTTCACCAGGGTGAAAGTCAGTCTAGTAACGGTGTATTAGAATCTTTTAATTTTAAAAGAAAAGAAAAAGGAATGGGACTTAAACTCAAGGAGAGGCCCATGAATCTTTGTTTCAAAGATTGATAAGAGTTTTGGGCTCAGAGGCCCAAGATGATTTGTTTTTGAAAAGGCGATCGCGCCGAGATTTTTGAAAATAGCGGAGGGAATAAACATAAACCCTAATGGCTTATTTACAAAAGGAATGGGTCTTACACTCTAATAGAGGCCCAAGTGAGTGTGTGATTTGAAATTTGAGGGTGAAAACAATAAAAACCCTAATTTTGATTTAAAAACATTTTATTTTGAATAAAAATCAATTAAAATGATAAAAAATATCAAACATTTATGAAAAACAAGTTATGACCTTGGATAAATGTTTGAAAATTTATGTTTTATCCATGGAATAATTTGAACATTCATTTATGTTTGAAAAATCAAGAAAAAGAAATATTTTTAAATGCTTAAAACAATAAAAAATTAATTCTTTATGGAAATTAAAAATATATTAAATAAATAATATTTTTTTGATTTTTTCATGGAATAAAATATTTAAACATACTTGGGAATTTTTGCAAAAAGAACCAATAATAAATGTTTAAAATTCAGAGAGAAATTAATTTTTGAAATCATTTGAAATAAATATCAAAACATTTAAAAATCCAAATTTTGAAAAAAAGGCGCGAAGAACACCAAGATGAACACGCACACACCTGGCTTGCCCAGATTTGCAAAATTCCTCCTATCTCACTGATTACCGAATGAAATTGAATGAAACCAGCCCCAAACTTGTTATATATTCACTCACAAGCATGATGTTGGTGTTTAATTTCATTTATTTTAAGTGTGGAGTGAGAAATTAAGGATGAACACAGAAACCATAGAATTTGCAAAAACCATAGTGAAATCCTATACACGATTGTTTTAATGCAATTGATTGAGGGTTATCACTCTATAGACTACCAGAAACATGTTGGTAACTTGCAAATAGATTTATGATGCATGCAATATAGATATTGAAAGTTTCAAGCTTACTTGAACTTGCTTGTGCAAGAGACTTTTGAATTTGGAGTTGGAGGTGTTCCAGATGTGTTGTAATGACTTGAACAGCTTCACTATACCTTATGGAGTATGTTGAGATGCCTGGACTTGCTTGGAGATGGATGGATCTACTTGTGGTACTTCAACTGATTATAGGCCTCAAGTGGATTTTGAGGTCTATGATTCTGGTGTTCCAGATGAGGGATGAGTGCTTGGATCACTCCTATAGGTTATATATGAGGTGTGTGAACCATTGGTTTGAGTTGTATTGGCCTACAACTCAAAACCTGATAGTGACTTCTCAAAAAATGGAGTTTTTATGCTAAAGAAGGAAATGAGAGAAAGCTTTTTTATAAGTGGCTTTGGTGTGTTCTGAATGATCAGTTAGAGGCTCTATTTATAGGAGAAGAGTTGTGTTGAAGTTGCTCACTTGAGGCTCGAAAGATAAGGACTTGGTTCAATGGTCTTTGCTAGCCATAATAGCTTCTTACACAAGGCATTATGACTGCTCCAAATAGCTCAGCTATGTCTTGACCAATTCCACATTCTGCAGTCCTTTTAAAGTTTTTTTATTAGAGCATCTTGACTACAAGTGATAAGAATCTTGAATATGCACTATTTGCTCATAATTGCCTTTGAATTCCAAGTCTTTATACAAATACTCATCATGCCTAATGATCAATTTTGAAGCATCTTGGCCTAATTCTGCAGGTTGGATCAGAGTTGTGATGATCATGTAGAATGTATTTGGCTCACTTGATCATTGCTCCTTGACCAAAATCGTGGCCAACAAGTTATTGGCCAAACTATTTTTGAAAACAGTTGTTGCAATGCCTCTTGTGGCAGCCATAACTCTTGGCTCAAGTTGAGTTGTTTCATGCCAATGAACTCCTTGGATTGTTGGCAACATGTACAACAACTTTGATGTTTACATTTGGAATTGATTCAGCTTGTAACTAGGTGTAAACATCTCTCAAGTTTTAGTGTTTTGCATGAAATCTGTTTTGGACAGATTTTTTCTAAGTGTTGGACAAATCCTTATGAACCATGAACTTTAAGCCTTCATATCTTTCAATCCATGAACTTTTTGAGATAAGAACCTCAAGGACAAATTTGTGGTATGGAATGTGCTTTATCATGTAGGTTTTGGAGCAAAAATTTTAGATGTGTGGATCAAAAGTTATGACATTTCAAAGTTAGGTACTTGACATCCATTTTTAGTAACTTAGTGAAATTTTTGAATTTCTCAAGATTGCTTCTTTTGCAAGTTACTCTCATTTCTTGATCAAATCTTGTCCAAATGCATCAATGGATGATATTTTCTTGAATTATAGGTCATGATGATAATTTTTGGCCAAAAGTCAAAGTTTGACTTTTTGGACTGCAGAGGAATTTTACACTGTGAAACCCTAATTCTTGATTTTTGACATATGCATCCATTGAGCTTGTTTTAAACTTATGGATGGATTTTTAGGGTTCCCTTGAGCATATTGAGTCATGTGGGGAGGCCTTGGTCCATTCTCAGATGAAAATTCCTTCCTGAGGGCCTCAGTCGATCAAAACCCTAATCTAAGGGCACTGGGGGTCTTGAGGGTTGATCACTTGAGATTTGTGCAATCCTAAGACCAATTCTTGTTGTTGATGATCCCTTGATCCCTTAGGGATGATTGAAGAGACTTTATGGATCAAAGATCATGTGGATTCATGATTGTTCCTTTGCCTGAATCCTTTGAGGGGCTCAAAACCCTAACCCATCGTGGGTTTGATCTTTAGAGTAAACTTGACATTGTTTAATGGGTTGATGATATCCCTGATGATGTTAGTATTGTTCTAGCCAAAAATGGTTAGTCCACCAAAGGTGCTAGCTCCCCTCCCTTTGAGCAAGGAGAGCTACGCCGTCTGTATTGAGTAATATGTTTGGGGATTCGAGAGCAGTGTTAAGGTAGCAAGTCTCAAGATGACTGTGTCTTGCTTAACCCTCTGGCGGGAGCCCCTTATATCGTAGTCTTCCAGTCTACATTAAGAGAGGCCATTTAAGAGAAGTATTTAGACCTTCTACCATTGCAGATCATGGAAGATCGTAACTTCCCTCATAATTTCCTGTCTTGAAGGCTCGGTTAACGGTGGCTTTGATGCGTCAGGACCGTTACGACCTTTAGGCTTCCTGATGAGCAAGTACCCGAGTTCCGGGTTATGGGGATGTATACTCGGCCTCATATTAGGCGGTTTGGACATCATGGCCGGCTCGGGTTATGGTGCAGCATAAGACCAACCCGGGTTATAATAAGTGCTCTTCTTATCCTTGTGTTAGTTCATTCGCTTCCTTTGTGGTGACTTAGTTTATGTCGTTGCCCGGTCCGGCTATAGAACCCGACCCCTAAATATATATGGTATGAACATAAGCCCCCCGAGCTCTGTTCCCGTTTTATGGGTATAGTGCTTGGTAGTACTCTAAACCCGTATATATTTAAGTTTTGCCGGCTTTATGACCTGGCCGCTACGTGTCAAAATTCCTTTGGAGGGTCGTGCCCTTTCATTTTTTCTAGCTTAATGATGGATGTTAATGGCTACTATCTAGCTTCCTTGGGATACTGCACTTTTATAAATCCTCTTTCTTTCTCTTCTCTTCCTTATTCCTCTTTTCATTTCCGCATTCATTTTCATCAGCAAACAACAACTTCTCCGTCCTTCCAAGATCTCTCTCATACCCAGGTAAAAAGTTCTACCGCTTTATCTCTATTTCTTCGTAGTGTTTTTACCTTCTTTAGACGCCACGATAGATTATAGCGTACGGGTAGTAAGAGTAGAAGTAGGTTTATTTTTTATGAATGCCTCGAAGAGGAAAAAGTCGTGGGATGAATGCATGTGGGAGATGGAGAATGCTTTAGGACCAGAAGAGTTTGGGCAAGTTATAAGAGAATTTTACGGTGACATTCTCACACCCGAGGGTAATTTTATTTCTGGCTCATCTTTCTCAGGTCTTGTAGATGTTCAGATGTCTACCGCCACTACCTTCGATCGCGATGTTATGAGCAATAATCATAGCATCTTTGATGATAAGGAGATTTCCGAACTCCGGTCAAAGAAGAGGATATCCTCCACCGACTCAGAGGAGGACGTTCTTTTAGATTCGTGCGTTTTCGGAGAGTCGGCCTGTCTTCTTCACCCTAAAGGGGTCAAAGAGGATTCTTTTTATTTTTATGTGGGGGTTCTGGAAGACTTCGACATAAAAGTACCCTTTTCTGGCTTTGAGGCGGAGGTTTTAAAGACTACCAATGTGGCTCCCTCACAGCTTCGTCCCAACAACTGGGGCTTTATAAAAGCCTTTGAGAGAATTTGTAAGGTGTTGTATATTACCCCCACCACCGGCTTGTTCTTTTCCTTTTTCGAAGTGAAGAACACAGACAAGAACAACTGGGTGCAGTTTAGTGGGATACCTGGCCGTAGCTTCCTCCAACCGTATTCCTCAAACTACAAACACTATAAGAACTGGTTTTTAAGGGTGATGGGTGGTCCGAGATGTCCCAGAGTGCTTTACGCGCAGGACGGACAACCTCGTTTCCCCTTCTACTGGGTTGAAAAACCACAACCCATCACCGGGTTTAACTTCCAAAAGTTAAATGTTTTGGAATCTCTAACGTTAGAGGTTCTTGGCTCTTTTAGTATGCTAAAGGTCAAGGAACTACTACCTTTATCTGACGAGCAACTGCTCGCCCTCCTGGGTAATCATTCGTCCTTTACTTCGTATACTTGAACATATTCACTTTTTAATATTCGTTTAATTTTGCAGATAAGATGACTCAACTATCGTTAGCCGAGAAGAAAAGGGTGATGCAAGAGGCTCGTGCTGCACGGATAGGATCCGGGGCCACCGCACCTACCAATTCGAATTCTGCCAGGTTGGAGTTTTGTCAGACAAAGCGGACCAGGGCGGCGAGCTCTATGACCGCTCCCAGTGGAAGCGAGGCTCAGATTCCACCCCCTACGGCCTCGGAAGAGCCTTCTCAAGGTGCTCCCAAGAAGCCAAAAACTGTGATGCCCAGTGAAGTGTGTCGAGCTGACATGGAGATTACCTCGCTTCTAGGTGTTCCTGAGGACAAGTCGGTGTCCGGGGAGTTTTAATTCTGGTCCAACAACTTTGATGGGCTCAAGTTTTTGAACGACCATCTTAACGTAACCGAGGACGTCAACAAGGTCAAGACGATAGGCCAACAGAAGATCACGCAGAACTTGAGTTCTTATCTCATGCATTGTACCGTGCTTGCCTGGGGCCTGTTTGAATCGGGTATTGACTCAGAGCAGGCGGAGTCAAGGCTAAAGAAGGATGTCACCCAGCTTCGAGAAAAGCTCTCCGGCTTAGACAAGGACCTGGCCGATGAGAAGAAGGCCAAGGTGTCCTTGGAATCTGAGCATGAGCGGGCTTTGTCAAAACTGGGCGATGAGTTAAAACTTGTCAAGTCTTCGAACCAGGAGCTTCAAGATAAGACTGACGTGCTTACCGAGGATCTCAGGAAGTCCTAGATTGAAGTTCTCACTGCTGGCGACAAGGCATTTGACAAGGCTAAAGAGCAAACTCTCTGTCTTTATCCCGAGCTAGATTTGTCGCAGTTGGACTATTTCAAGGTGGTGCAGGATGGCCGCCTTGTGGATGCTGAAGATCTTGGGAAAGACAACTCGGAGAAGCCGCCTTCTGCTAATTATACTGCAGATCGGAATAAGGACCCGGAGACTGCTGAAACCAATGAAAACCGGCTGCCAATTGATTTTGCTTTGTTCTGTTTAGTCGTCCTTTTATGGATGTTTATTTTGATCTCTCCTTTGTAACTTTCTGGCCTTTGGGATTTTTTAAATTGTAACGCACAATCTCTTGGCCCTTCTGAGGCTTTATATTATATTTTTGTTTGCGTAAAAGTTTTTCATTTTTCATTTCGCAAAATAATGTTGTATGTATATGCTAGCCCCTTGGGTACTTAAGTCAAGATGGCTTAAAGTGGCCGATCTTGAAGTACCGGGCATTATTTTCGTCCTTTTTATACTTTGCTTAGTTTAATTTCTATGTCTTTGTACTAGCTCAGTGATCGGCAGTGCATAAGAAGCCCCGTGCGTAAAGCTCTGTGGGATACTTGAATGCTTTGAGCCTTTATGGCCAAGATTGTCGAGTATGTACCTGGGCATGTTAGAGACTTGATGCTCGTTTTTCATGAACGTTTTGCATCTTCTTGTTGATGGTCTAGAAGCCCCAAGTTTCCCTTAGTAGGCTTTAGACATTTCTAAATTGCCGTTGAGGCTTTTGTAGGTAAACCGAATACTAACTCAGAAATGGGTAACCTATGTATGCGGAGCAAGTTCTCGCTTTTATAGGAGTTTTTTCCACTGCCCGCTAAACAACTCAACATTTTTGTGGTTTTCCAAGTACTATTTTCAAAGCCCCAAGCTTCTCAGCCTCTGAGTGGGCTATTTTGAGCCAAGCCTTTCTAGGTTCTTATTAATTCCCTTAGGGATGATTAAATCGACCCGTTTTATGGTCGACTACTTATTAGTGGCGGACAGAGGCCCAGAGGCGTAACCGACTTGGTGGTTCAGAGCCCCTTTTACCCGAGGGCGAGGTTGACCGAGTTGCCCGAGGCGTTAAGTGCTCTTGGACTTTAGTTTTGGGCTCAGCCTTGATTTCTAAGACTTAGTGATAGCTTGGCTACTTACAATAAGCCCCGCGCGTAAAACCTTTTTGGGGTCTTTGTAAGTCCTGAATCTCCAAGTTGGCCGGCTATGAGCTCGGGCGTGTTTGCCTCAGAGATTTAACTCTTGACTTTCCCAAGCATTTTGGTTGTGCTTTTACAAGCCCCGATTCTCTTTTAGGGAATAACAAGTTTGAATATTCCATCCCTTTCGACGTGACCTTTGAGGCCTTTGAATATTCAACCTGCCGTGGGTGACCTACGTACGCGGATGTAATCAACGCGTTTGTAGGGGTTTTTCCTACCCTACGCGGAGCTAGTCGACACGTTTGTGGGCGACCTATGTACACGGATGTAATCAACGTGTTTATAGGAGTTTTGCCAACCCTACGCGAATTTAATCAACACGTTTGTGGGCGACCTATGTACACGGATTTAATCAACATGTTTATAGGGGTTTTTCCTACCCTACGCGGAGCTAGTCGACACGTTTGTGGGCGACCTATGTACATGGATGTAA
The DNA here is from genome assembly GCA_022829125.1 of Lathyrus tuberosus. Classification (NCBI taxonomy): domain Eukaryota; kingdom Viridiplantae; phylum Streptophyta; class Magnoliopsida; order Fabales; family Fabaceae; genus Lathyrus; species Lathyrus tuberosus. The sequence continues at coordinate 1,852,224 of JALAZF010000653.1, read as the reverse complement.
TCAACGTGTTTATAGGGGTTTTTCCTACCCTACGCGGAGCTAGTCGACACGTTTGTGGGCGACCTATGTACACGGATGTATTCAACGTGTTTATAGGAGTTTTTCCTACCCAACACAGAGCAAATCATGACGTTTACGGGTGACCTATGTATGCGGAGCAAGTCGACACATTTATAGGAGTTTAATACACCCAAGTACACGGAGCAAGTCAACACGTTTAGGGGTGACCTATGTATGCGAAGCTAGTCAACACATTTATATGGGTTTAATACACCCAGGTACGCGGAGCAAGTCAACACGTTTAGGGGTAACCTATGTACGCGGAGCTAGTCAACACATTTATAGGGTTTTTTAAAATCGAGTTATAACTTCTCAAAGCCGGATACCTGTAATCGAAGTGTAAATATTTGGTTAAGTTCGGGTGCCTCATTAAAAACCCTTGCCCTTGCAAGGGAAAAGAGTGTAATCCCGGATCCTTTTTATTTATCAAAAGATTACATGATATTCTTAACTAAAATACAATCTAAGACTGGATATGTTCCAAGTCCTCGGTACTATTACACCCTCTAGGGTTTCTAGTTTGTATGCTCCATTGTTTAACTTCCGCAGTATTCTGAATGGGCCTTCCCAATTGGGAGCGAGCTTTCCTTTGTTCTTGGGGTCAGTGATTATTTTCAAGACCAAATCACCCTCCTGGAACTCTCTTTGCCTAACCTTCAGATTGTATCTCCTCGCCAGTCTCCGTTTTGCAGCGACTTCCTGGATCCGCGCTATTTCCTGGATCTTATCTACCTGGCCGGCCGAGATGTTTAAGTTATCTCCATTGGTTGTCTCCTCAAAGTGAACACGCCTCCACGTGGGGGTATTGATTTCTACTATAATCATCACATCAGCCCCATATACCATCCTGAAAGGAGTCTCTTTGGTGGTGGAATGTGGGGTTGTGTGATAAGACCATAAAATCTCTGGTAGGAGCTCGGCCCACGTCCCTTTCGCCTCTTTTAATTTCTTTTTTATTCCTCCCAGGATCACTTTGTTATCCACTTCAGCTTGACCGTTCGTCTGGGGATGTTCTACGGAGGTGAACCGATTCTCTATTCCATAATCCTTGCAGAACTGAGCCCCATTATCCGTGACTATAACTCCCGGCAAACCAAATTGGCAGATGATGTTTTTCCAATATAATTTCCCCACCTTCTCGGCCGAGATCCGTGCCACGGCCTCGACTCGACCCATTTTGTAAAATAGTCTACAGCAACAATTATAAATTTGAGTTGTCCCGTAGCCATCAGAAATGGTCCCAGGATATCTGCTCCCCACTGGTGAAACGGCCAGGGAGAAGAAATGGAGTGGAGGGCCTCGGACGGCAAATGCTTGCCTGGAGCAAATGTTTGACATTTTTCGCATTTGTTGACAAATGTTATGCAGTCCTGGATCATCGTTGGCCAGTAGTACCCGACTCTTAGGATTTTTACGGACAAGGTTCTTGCATCGATGTCGCTGCCACAAGCTCCTTCGTGGACTTCTTTGATTACTAACCCGGCCTCAGATTCTGACATGCATCTTAGCATGGGTGTTAAACGTCCCATTTTATATAACGTGCTCCCGACGATTGTATATCGAGAAGCAATCCTTCTGATCTTTCGAGCTTCACTGTTGTCCTCAGGTAAGGCGTCCTGGTCAAGTAAGAGATGATAGGCTTCATCCTCCCCTAAACACCCTCTATTGTGAATACCTCCTCTGTTTGTATACTAGGCATTTCAAGCACTTCTTGAATCATCGTTTTGTTTATTCCCGAGCTTTTGGAACTGGCTAGGCGAGCTGAAAGGTCGGTCCGAGCATTCTCTTCCCTCGGGATGTGTACTACCTCAAACTCGAAAAAGGATGTGGACATTAACGACGCCTTCTGGAAGTATTTCATCAAGGTGGGATCCTTTGCTTGGAACTCGTTTGTCATTTGTCCGACCACTAGCTGAGAGTCCGTCTTCACTAGGAGTCGGGTTGCTCCGACTTCCCTTGCTAGATGCATCCTGATGATCAGGGCTTCGTACTCTGCTTGATTGTTACTGGCCTGAAAAATTAAAACACAGAGTATTCCAAGGTTAGTCCACATGTAAGATCCATCTGTCCGGGGTATCTTTCTCAGCCGGTGCGCTCAATTCCACCACGAAGTCAGCTAACATCTGGGACTTGATGCTGGTTCTCGGCGTGAAGTCAATGTCATATTCAGAGAGTTCTATAGCCCACTTAACCGTTCAACCCCTCCAGGTCAGGCTTCTTCAAGATCTGTTTGATAGGATAGTTGGTTCTGATGGTGACGGGATGTCCCTGGAAGTAATGTCTGAGTTTCCGAGCTGTCACGACAACCGCCAATGCTAGCCATTATATCTTCTGATACTTAAGCTCTGCTCCCTTCAAAACCTTGCTTACAAAGTATACAGGTCGTTCACCGTTTTTCCCGTCTTGAACCAGGACTGAACTCAGCACCTTGTCCGTGACCGATAAGTACAGAATCAGCGGGGCATTTTCGCTGGATCTCACCAGGATAGGAGGTGAGGATAGGAAGTGTTTGACTGCCTGGAAAGCCTCTTCGTAGGGTGCGTTCCATTCGAAGTCTTTGGATTTCCTTATCGCTGCAAAGAAATGTATGGACTTGTCTCCCGCGCATGACAGGAAACGAGACAAAGCTGCTAGTCTCCCTGTCAATTGCTGGACCTCTTTCTTTGTCGTCGAGATCCTCATATCTATCACAGCTTGGCACTTATCCGGGTTCACCTCTATTCCCCGGTTTGTGAGCATAAACTCGAGAAACTTCCCGGCTTGTACTCCAAAGGTACACTTGTCCGGGTTTAGCCTCATATTATAACTTCTGATGGATGCGAAGCTCTCATTCAAATCCTTCATGTGCGAACGATTATCACCTATCTTAATTACCATGTCATCTACATACACTTCAAGGTTTCGCCCAATTTGGGTAGCGAACACCTTATCCATCAGCCTTTGATAAGTAGCTCCTGCATTTTTGAGGCCGAACGACATGACTTCGTAATAATAGTTACTTTGGTGAGTCATGAAGGCGGTTTTTGGTGCATCTATAGGATTCATGCAGATCAGGTTATACTCGGAGTATGCATCCATGAAGTTGAGTAATCTGAATCCAGAAGTTGCATCAATAAGCCGATCAATGTTGGGTAGTGGATACGGATCCTTAGGGCATGGCTTGTTAAGATCCGTGAAATCAACACACATTCTCCACTTCCCAGACTTCTTTTTCACCATTACCACGTTTGACAGCCAGGTTAGGTATTTGATTTCTTTAATGAACCCGGCCTGTAGCAACTTCTCCACCTCGTCGATAATGGCTTTCCTCTTTTTGTCGCCTCCTTTTCTTTTCCTTTGGGAAACGGGCTTGACGCCCGGGTTGATTGCCAGATGCTGACACATGAAGTTGGGGTCTATTCCTGGCATGTCAGAAGGCTTCCAGGCGAATAAATCCACGCTCTCCTTTAGTGTTCGGACAATCTCAGCTTCCTCCTCGGGGGACAAGTTCACCCCGATGTGTGTAACCTGGGACGACAACTGACCAATCTAGACTTGCTTTGTTTCCTCATTAGGCACTATGTTTTCTTCCACTGAGTCATCGCAGGGATCGATATCGTTCATATGGACCTTGAGATCTGCTTTGAGACATGCTTTTCCGAATGGTTCTTTTTTTCTTTTTAATTTCAAGTTATCCTTGTAGCACATTCTTGCCAGCCCCTGGTCGCCTTTGATAATACCAACCCGCCCTCACCTAGTGGGAACTTCATAGTGAGGTATAAGGTGGGTAACAAAGCTTCCAAGGCATTGAATGAGGATCTTCCTATAATGATGTTGTAAGGAGACACGACATTGATGATGAGATATCTTACCGAAACCGTCCTTGCATTGGCCGGGTTACCGAAGGTGGTTAGTAATGCAAGGTATCCGAGTACCTGTACCTGCTCCCCGGAGAACCCTACCAGGCTACCCTTGAAGGGTAACAACTCGGCGGGATCGAGCACCATCCCGAGGAAAGCATCCCAGTATAATACATCTGCAGAACTTCCAAGGTCTATCAGCACCCACTTTACGCTCCAATCTCCTATTAGCACTTTTATGACCATAGGGTCATCCTCATGAGCTAATACGCCCAGGGCGTCTTGTTTGGAGAATGTCACTGCACCAGAGTCAGCATCTGTCTTTCCTGGAAGTGTCTGGTCGATGTGCATGACCATCCTTGCATACCTCTTCCTGGCAGAGTTCGTTTCTCCTTCGCCAGCAAATCCTTCGGCGATGGTGTTCAACGAGTGTTGGAAGGTCTTTGTCAGCCCCTGGGGCTCCGTATTCTCCTCGTAGGACACTAGCGATAACGCTTCGAAGTTAACTGGAACATGATCATCCCGTATTTCTAGGGACAGAGGTTGAGGTTCAAATACCTCCTCCTTTGCTTTCTTGACTTGGAGTCGTTGCTGAAGGATTTTGCTCTGTTGACGTATATCCTCCAGCATGGACAAAAGTTGTGCCATGGTTGGAGGAGGATTAGTTCCGCCATCAGCCATGTTGATAGTAAGAAGGTGTGACCTGGGAAAAGTTTTACCTAGGCCCCACGGTGGGCGCCAAATGTGAAGAAACGAAAAAACACAAGAAGAGGGGTTGAATTGGAGTTTTAAAAAATTAATGCAAAGGACACAATGGTTATCCTGGTTCGATTGAACTCAATCTACTCCAGTCCACCCGCCAAGGTGATTTCCCCTCTCTCTTGAGGACTTAATCCACTAATCAGTTACGATTACACAATTTCAGTAACAACCGTCACTCTTCTTGAGGTTTAACCACAACTTGGTTTTCTCAAGGAAAAAAAATAATAACAAGTGCTTCTAGTAAGCTTTATCACAACCGTGATTTTTACACACTGTTTTATCAAAATGTAAATCAAAATACAAGAGCAAGTGAAATTGAAGAATTGTGGACAGTATGAGCTCACAAAGGTGCATTGGTCATCTGCAGGGACTCCTTTAAATAGATGAGAAGATTTGATCTGTTGGAGACGCGTGAACTATTTTTGGAGAGGATAATAATGCTAATTAATGCTCTTTCCAAAAATACAGATTCAATCCGTTACTTTGAGATTCTCATAAACGAGAAGGATAGCGTATCAGAGTCTACGTTGAATCATCAGAGTTTCTGGCTTGATACAGCTTTGGTGCTGAAGCGCTAGACATCCGTCATCAAAACTTAGGCTGATGCTTCCAAATCAGAGCTTCGCTTTGATTAGAACTTCGCTTTAAACTTCGCTCAGATTGAATCTTCTGATACTACTGTTTCAGAACTTCTTTGAGATACTTCTATATCAGAACTCTTTGTATTAGAACTTTCCTACATATCATAAACAATGAAATTAGGAGCATCAAGTTCTAAAATATCAAGTTCTAAAATAACAAGTGTTTGTTATCATCAAAACCATTAGGAATGTAGAATCAATTCTTGTTCTAACAATCTCCCCCTTTTTGATGATGACAAAAACTCATATTTTGATAAATAATTTTAAAGGGTATTGAGGTTAGAAGACTCCCCCTGGGTTGAACATTTCCTTGAAAAATAGTTTAATTTAAGATATCCAAGAGATTCTGATTTCCAGTTACCTGCTTGCTTAACACAGTAGAAACAGAAATTAAAATGTTCAAAATGTTCGAGACAAAGTCCTGGTGCACTGTTATGGTTCAAAATATTCTACGTTCTCCCCCTTTGTCATTAATCAAAAAGCGAAAAGATACAAGAGAACAATTAAAAGAAGATAATGACAGAAGAAAAAATGCAACAAAACAGAAAAAAAATTAAGGTTGAGGAGCAGGAGGAAGTCTTGTGAACAATGCTTCCAGTAGGCCTTTGATCTGATTAGCGGATTCTTCTTACTTGCCAAGCATTCCTTTAATTTCTGCATTTGTCTCATCCTGTTTGTCCAATCTCTTTCTAACTTCTTCATTCTCTTTCTTCAACTCATCCAGAGTTTTCAGCATAAGAACAGATGAAGAAGGTTCTTCAGAAGTTACCAAATCCTCAGAGCTTTTTGCAGACACTTCCTTTGGAGGGGCTTCAGGTGATTTATCTTCCACTTCAGTAATAACCAGAGTTTGATGCTCAGAGTTTTGTGCATGAGGTTCTGAATCCATAGGAGCTTTCCAGCCTAGAGGAAGAATGGGTTTCTTTTCCCAGAATCTTAGAACCTGCTCATGGAAGATCTTCAGATGGTCACAGAAGTTCTGTTGGGCTATGTCATAGCTCAGTTCCTTCATTTTCTGAGATTCAGAGTTAAACCACTTTCTGAATTGGGTCCAAAGATAGTCAGAGGCAGCTGGATTCAGATTTTCCGAACAACCCTGCTTAAGAAATTTGATCCATTCCTGCATTTCTGCCTCGAATGCCAATAAAGAGTTATCAACATCTGATTTGGATAGAGATGGGTTTGGTTTGGGAATGGCTTTTTTATGAGAGGTTGAGGCGAGCTTGTCTAGAGCTTCTAGGTCAATTATGGTTCTGAGAGGATGATCTGTGATATTTGTTGGAGGAGAGTCAGAGATGAGGATAGGTGAGTTAGGTGATGTAAATTCTGGAGAGGTTTGTGGGGGACTGGTGAAATTTGGTGGAGGTTGAAAGAAGTTGAGAGGGCAGTTGATACCAGGTGTAGAAGTGTCAGGATGTTGAGTTTGATGTTCTGGTTCTGGTTGGGAAAAAGTGAAAAGAGGTTCATGACCAATGTCTGACAGAACTTGAGCAAGTTCTGGTTGTGGTTCAATAAAATCGGAAGGAGTGGGGTCAATGTCAATGTCAAAATCCTCAAGAGTTTGTGGTGATGGTGGTGGATTTTGGGTTTGAGATGATGGTGGTGAATTTCAGAGGGTTTAGGAGACGATGGGTTTTCAGATGTTGATACCATTATGGATTCGACGATAGAAATGAAAGCGGAGTTACCTTTCTTCTTAGCAGCTTTAGCAACTTTTGGAGTTTTTTGAGGAGTTCCTTCAGAGGTTTTCCTTTTTCTTGAGGTTCTGGGGGCAACTTCTAGAGGTGCTTGCCTGAGCTGTTGCAGAGAAACTTCTGGTAGGGTACCATCAGCTTTACATGCATCCAAATATCTGAGGACAATTTCTGGATGAGTATCTGATGAGAAAAGAGGAAAATCTTTCAGAGGAATTTTTCTGGTGGTGATGACTTCCTTAGAGATTAGAGTTGGATCCTTCTTGATGGTATCAATGATTTTCATCTTCTTGAGATTCTTTGCATTGAGAGGTCTTCCGGCAATAGTTTCTAGATCAGAGATTTCCTGAGCTTCAGTTAAGTGATCTATCAGCTTATTCTCTGTAAGAATATCTGATATAAGTCTACCTAGAGGAATCCAATCTCTCTTGGTTCTTTCATCTTCTCTAGTTTCTTTGACACTATTCTTCAGATGATTGAATAAGCAGTAGGGAAGATTCGCTTTGGTAAAAGTGGAGATGAGGTACAGGAGATACTGTTGATCGTTGTTGATGTAGTCAGACGAGCTTGAAGGTTTCCTGTGATAGATGCACCCAAGAATGATTCTGGCCCAAATTCTGTGACGATCTTTTAGGTCTTTGATTTTGTTGGAGTGTTGACCGGAGGTGAAGATTTCTTTTGAGATAGTATTAAGATCAGTGCCCTTTTCCATCTCACTGCATCTGATTCCTGATCCATCATGATCAATCAGCTTACCAATAAGATCTTCAGTGATGACAACTTTCTTTCCCATAACATACGAGATTACTTGATGTTTTGAGACCGATGCAAAAATCCAGAATTCCTTAACAAGTTGGGGAAAAACTGGACCCATTAAGCGATTGAAGTATTTGTTCCATCCTTGAAACTCAATCTCAGGAGTAAGGTCATACCCATTGTCTTTCATGCTTTCAAAATCGACGATGAGCTCACAGAGAACTTCAAGAGAGGCAAAAGGGGTGAGGAGAGTTCTTGAGGGCTCAACGTACCTTTCTCCAATGACTTGGTCAGCTGATTCTTGAGACATTGCTTGTTGAGAGCTGGAGGCCATTGTTCACAGACTTAGGGTTTTGGGAACACAGAAACAAGAAATGTAAATAATATGGAGAAGACGAAAGAGAGCAAATGAGTGATAGTGAGCGTGTGAGGGTGTTAGAAGTGGCATTTATATATAAGAGAGACCAAGACTTAAATAGCAATTAAAAACAATAACATCATGATTAATAGCCGTAATGATTTCTGACAAGGGAGATAGCGTGAGAAATTTTTGGAACAGTTACCGATGTGACTTGGCGCCTCAATATGTCAACACAGACGTTTCAGTTTTCCAGAGTTTGACACGCGTTCATCATCAAAGAAAATCTTGAGCGTAGGTTGACACGTGTTTGCTAGAGTGAACTTAATGATCTATCCTTGAAATGAAAAGTTCAGTTCTTCTGAATAGATTCTGATGCAATTTTCTTCTCACTTCTGAAGAATTATTGGTCAGATGTTCACAAAAGAAAAGAAGTTCTGAGAGTTAAAAATATAGAAATTACGTTTTCATTCTGGACATAATTCCATACAGAGATTTTTCAGAATGAAATTAAATCTATCTTCAGCAAGGGGTTTGGTGAAAACATCAGCCCATTGATGGTCTGTGTCTATAAATTTTAAACAAAGAATTCCCTTATGAGTATAGTCCCTAATGAAATGATGTTTGATTTCTATATGTTTAGCCCTAGAATGCAGAATAGGATTTTTTGAAAGACAAATGGCAGAAGTATTGTCACAGAGGATAGGGATGTTACTCTCGTAAATGTGAAAGTTTTCAAGCTGATTCTTCATCCAGAGCATCTGAGTACTGCATCCAGCTGCAGCTATGTATTCAGCTTCAGCAGTTGATAGTGCAATGGTGGATTGTCTTTTGCTGGACCAAGAGATTAGGTTGTCTCCCAGAAACTGGCAGCTTCCAGAGGTACTTTTTCTTTCTATTCTGTCTCCAGCAAAGTCAGCGTCATAGTATCCTACCAATTTGTATTCTCTGGACTTTCTATAGTAAAGACCAAGATTAGTAGTACCTTTCAGATATCTGAAAATTCGCTTAACAGCTGTTAAGTGAGATTCTCTAGGATCTGACTGAAATCTAGCACAAAGGCAAACACTATAGAGAATATCAGGTCTTGAAGCAGTTAAATAAAGGAGAGAACCAATCATACCTCTGTAGATCTTCTGTTCTACTTTCTTACTTACCTCATCTTTTTCCAGAATACATGTGGGATGCATAGGAGTTTTTGAAGGCTTACTTTCTGACATTTCAAATTTCTTCAGAAGGTCTCTGACATACTTGCTTTGATGTATGTAAGTTCCTTCTGGAGTTTGGTTGATTTGAATTCCCAAGAAGAACTTGAGTTCTCCCATTAAGCTCATTTCAAACTCTGCCTGCATAGTCTTAGCAAATTCTTGCCCCAAGGAGCTTTTAGTGGATCCAAAAATTATATCGTCTACGTATATCTGACAGATCAGAATGTGATTTTTAAATGACTTACAGAATAAAGTTGTGTCCACCTTCCCTCTGGTAAAATCATTTTCTAAGAGAAAGTTACTTAGTCTCTCATACCAAGCTCTGGGAGCTTGTTTTAGACCGTATAACGATTTCTTAAGTTTATAAACATATTCTGGATGTTTTGTGTTTTCAAAGCCAGGTGGTTGATGCACGTAAACTTCTTCATCAATGTAACCATTTAAAAACGCACTTTTGACATCCATCTGATAGAGAGTGATGTCATTATTTACAGCATATGAAATTAAAAGTCTGATAGATTCTAACCTTGCGACTGGAGCAAAGGTTTCTGTATAGTCTATCCCTTCTTGCTGACTATAACCTTGTGCAACCAGTCGTGCTTTGTTTCTGACAACTTCTCCCTGTTCATTTAGTTTGTTTCTGAAGACCCATTTGGTTCCAATGATGTTGAAGCCTTTGGGTTTAGGAACTAGATCCCAAACGTCGTTTCTGGTGAACTGATTCAGTTCTTCCTGCATTGCGAGGATCCAGTCATTGTCTGTGAGTGCTTCGTCAATTGTAGTGGGTTCTATCAGAGAGACTAATCCCACTAGAGATTCTTCCGTCTTTTTGAATGAGGATCTTGTTCTGATTGGGTCATCCTTCTTTCCCAGAATTTTGTCTTCGGGATGAGTTAGAGAACTTCTGGACAGTCTTTTCTGGATGGGTTCTTCAGAATTAGAGTTTCCTTCTGTTTTGCTCGCCAGTTTTTCTGATGATCTGGTTTCAGTGCCTGTTATTTAAACTTCTATTTCTGCAAGAGATTCATCATGCTTTGGCTTTTGAAGGCCAAGCTTATCATCAAATCTGACACAAATGGATTCTACCACACTTCGTGTTTCTGTGTTATATACTCTGTATCCTTTTGAACGTTCAGAGTATCCTAACATGAAACATTTTTGTGCCTTGGAATCAAACTTGTTTAGAGGATCATTAGTGTTTAAGATAAAGCATTTACATCCAAAAGGATGGAAGTAAGAAATGTTGGGCTTTCTGTTCTTCCACAACTCATATGGAGTGTTTTCCAGAATAGGTCTTATAGAGATTCTATTCTGAATGTAACACGCTGTATTAACTGCTTCTGCCCAAAAGTGTTTAGCCATGTTAGTCTCATTGATCATGGTTCTGGCCATTTCTTGTAGAGTTCTATTCTTGCGCTCTACAACTCCATTTTGTTGTGGAGTTCTAGGACAAGAGAAATCATGAGAAATGCCATTTTCATTAAAAAATGTTTCTAGATTTTTGTTTTCAAATTCCCCACAATGATCACTTCTGACTTTTACAATTCTAAACTCTTTTTCATTCTGAATTTGGTTGCAGAAAGTAGAGAATACAGAGTGTGACTCGTCCTTGTGTTTTAAGAACTTTACCCATGTCCATCTGCTATAGTCATCTACGATCACTAATCCATACTTCTTGCCACTGATGGATGCAGTTTTTACTGGTCCAAACAGATCTATATGAAGAAGTTCTAATGGTCGGGAGGTAGAAACAACATTTTTTGGTTTGAAAGAGGGTTTTGAAAACTTGCCTTTTTGACATGCTTCACACAGAACGTCTGAGCTGAACTTCAGATTAGGAAGTCCTCTGACCAGATTGAGTTTGTTAATCTGAGATATTCTTCTCATACTAACATGCCCCAATCTTCTGTGCCAGACCCATTGCTCGTCGTCAGCAGACAGAAGACATTTTACATTCTGACTTTTTAGTTCAGAAAGTTTTATTTTGTAAATGTTGTTCTTTCTCTTTCCATTAAAGAGGATTGTTCCATCTTTCTGACTAACTGCCTTGCAGGACTTTTGATTGAAGATTATATCATAACCGTTATCACTTAATTGACTTATGGATAACAAGTTATGCATTAATCCTTCTACTAATAAGACATTAGATATAGAGGGTAAAGTACCATTACCTATGGTTCCAGAGCCAATGATTTTACCTTTCTGATTGCCTCCGAAACCTACATATCCTCCAGCTTTAAGTTCCAGGCTTTGGAACATATGCTTTCTTCCCGTCATGTGTCGCGAGCATCCAGAGTCCAGGTACCATGACTGGTGTTTCAATCTTGCTGTCAAAGACATCTGCAACATATAGGATTTTATCCTTAGGTACCCACATCTCTTTGGGTCCTTGTTTGTTAGTGTTCACAGAGTTCTGATTGAGTTTTGGTTTCTCAATAGAATTTGAATAAGATTCACTAGTGTATTTAATATCATGTGTGTGTCCATATGTGAAGTGAGAGTTCAAAGGAGCATATTTTATGATCATATCATCAACACGTTTGGGTTTATACGGAGCTTCTCCTCTAGGATTGACATAACCTATGCCCTTTCTCCCATTTCTACTAACTCCATAGATCATTGAAGCCATTTTGCTTCTGTCTATGTTTTTAGCTAGAAATTTTTGAAAGTTATAGTCGTAATGTTTTAAAATATTATCAGAACTACTGGAAACTTCTGAATCAGATTGTTTCTGAGATTTTTCAAAAGAGTTGAGTTTTGAAACAGTTTCTTTTAATTCAGAATTTTCTGCTTTTAGCTTTATGTTCTCTTCAGACTCAGATACCAGATCATGTTTCAGATTCTTATATTTGAGCTGAAGTTTCTGATAGTTTTCAAGAATTTCTGACAGACTTTCTTCTAATTGAGATCTAGAAAAGTTAGAGAATACCTCTTTAGTTTCTGACTCAGAGTCTGATTCTGATAAGTTTGAATCATCTGATATGTTGGCCATTAGGGCAATGTTCGCGTGTTCATTTTCTGATTTGGATTCTGCTTCAGAGGATTCCGAGTCATCCCAGGTAGCCATAAGACTTTTCTTTCTTTCCTTGTTAAACTTTTTATTTGGCTTTTCTTTCTGCAGCTTAGGACAGTCACTTTTGTAGTGTCCAGGTTCCTTGCATTCGTAACACACTACCTCTTTGTTTCTAGACTTTTTGTGTCCAGAGGATGGTTCAGAATGACTGCTTGATCTTCTAGAGTTTCTGAATTTTTGTTGCCTATTTTTCCATAGTTGTTGTATTCTTCTGGAAAGGAGTGATAGTTCATCTTCTTCTGAGGAGCCACCAGAGCTTTCTTCTTCTGCCTGAAAAGCTTTAGTTTCAGATTTATATTTAGATTTAAGAGCAATAGACTTACCTTTCTTCTGGGGTTCATCTTCTTCTAGTTCTATCTCGTGACTTCTTAAAGAGCTGATCAGTTCTTCAAGAGATATTTCGTTGAGGTTCTTGGAGAGTTTTATTGCTGTGACCATGGGTCTCCATACTTTTGGTAAGCTCCTGATGATTTTCTTGACATGATCTGATGTTGAGTACCCTTTATTCAGAACTTTTAGTCCAGCAACTAGAATTTGAAACCTTGAGAACATTTTCTCAATTGTTTCATCTTCTTCCATTTTGAAGGCTTCATACTTCTGGATGAGTGCCAGAGCTTTAGTCTCTTTGACTTGAGAGTTGCCTTCATGCGTCATTCTCAGAGAATCAAATATGTGTTTGGCTGATTCTCGGTTAGTGATCTTCTCATATTCTGTGTGGGAGATTGCGCTGAGGAGAATCGTTCTGGCCTTGTGATGATTTCTGAAATCTTTCTTCTGTTGATCAGTCATGGTTTTCCTTTCAATCTTCTGACCGTCTTTTCCGACAGGGTGAGTGTAACCATCTGTTACCATATCCCAGAGATCACCGTCATGAGCCAGAAAGAAACTTTCGATTAGATCTTTCCAGTAATCAAAGTTTTCTCCGTCAAACACCGGTGGTTTGCCACTGATTTTGTCGTTGTAGTTCTGAACGGATTCCGCCATAGTGCTTTTTCGTGAAGGATCTTTTATCTGACACGGTTAAGTGTTAGCACCCAGAACCAGGCGCTCTGATGCCAATTGAAGAAACGAAAAAACACAAGAAGGGGGGTTGAATTGGAGTTTTTAAAAATTAATGCAAAGGACACAATGGTTATCCTGGTTCGATTGAACTCAATCTACTCCAGTCCACTCGCCAAGGTGATTTCGCCTCTCTCTTGAGGACTTAATCCACTAATCAGTTACGATTACACAATTTCAGTAACAACCGTCACTCTTCTTGAGGTTTAACCACAACTTGGTTTTCTCAAGGAAAAAAAATAATAACAAGTGCTTCTAGTAAGCTTTATCACAACCGTGATTTTTACACACTGTTTTATCAAAATGTAAATCAAAATACAAGAGCAAGTGAAATTGAAGAATTGTGGACAGTATGAGCTCACAAAGGTGCATTGGTCATCTGCAGGGACTCCTTTAAATAGATGAGAAGATTTGATCCGTTGGAGACGCGTGAACTATTTTTGGAGAGGATAATAATGCTAATTAATGCTCTTTCCAAAAATACAGATTCAATCCGTTACTTTGAGATTCTCATAAACGAGAAGGATAGCGTATCAGAGTCTACGTTGAATCATCAGAGTTTCTGGCTTGATACAGCTTTGGTGCTGAAGCGCTAGACATCCGTCATCAGAACTTAGGCTGATGCTTCCAAATCAGAGCTTCGCTTTGATTAGAACTTCGCTTTAAACTTTGCTCAGATTGAATCTTCTGATACTACTGTTTCAGAACTTTTTGAGATACTTCTATATCAGAACTCTTTGTATTAGAACTTTCCTACATATCATAAACAATGAAATTAGGAGCATCAAGTTCTAAAATAACAAGTGTTTGTTATCATCAAAACTATTAGGAATGTAGAATCAATTCTTGTTCTAACAAAATGTTCTAGCCAAAAATGGTTAGACCACTAAAGGTGTTAGCTCCCATCCCTTTGAGCAAGGAGAGCTACGCCGTCTGTATTGAGTAATACATTTGGGGATTTGAGAGCAGTACTAAGGTAGCAAGTCTCAAGATGAATGTGTCTTGCTTAACCCTCTGGCGGGAGCCCCTTATATTGTAGTCTTTTAGTCTGCATTAAGAGAGGCCATTTAAGAGAAGTCTTTAGACCTTCTACCGTTGCAGAGCTTGGAAGATCGTAACTTCCCCCATGATTTCCTGTCTTGAAGGCTCGGTAACGGTGGCTTTGATGCGCCGGAACCGTTACGACCTTTAGGCTGCCTGATGAGCAAGTACTCGGATGCCGGGTTATGGGGATGTATACTCGGCCTCATATGAGGCAGTTTGGACATCATGGCCTGCCCGGGTTATGGTGCAGCATAAGACCAACCTGAGTTATAATAAGTGCTCTTCTTATCCTTGTGTTAGTTCATTCGCTTCCTTTGTGGTGACTTAGTTTATGTCTTTGCCCGGTCTGGCTACAGAACCCGACCCTTAAATATATATGGTATGAACAAGTATCTTAGGGTAAAAAATTAGGGTATGACAGATTCCCCTATTTAATCTTCTTGGACCCGAAGATATGAATGGTGAAAGCATTGGAAGATTCGAGGTACAAGAGGATTAAATATCAGAATACCCGAATTTTGGATCCTAAGATGCTCGGTTAGCTGCGAGATTCGTGGTACCAATACCACATATGCTTCTTTGAAGGAGTATATTTTGCAAAGATTTCACAAGCGTCTCTCTTCACAATTTCAAGTTACCAAAATGATCTGACAACCAATTTCAATCCAGGGAAAAAAATGGAGAGAAGATACTTAAGGATGACTGTGCTTATGCAATATGAATGTGAAAGTGCATGTATGTATGAGTGCTTATGCTGAGAAAACAGACATGATACATAGGACGGCTTATACAATACAGAGAATACTGGGCCAATCTGGAGACGGGAGTATCACTGTAGATTTTGAAGCGTGGCTTGTTGTAAAAGGGGAGCTCCTGTTCTTGTTTTGAATTCTAGAGATGCAAATTTGTTCGAAGAAAGAAATCTGTTCTTTTGTGATCTTCTAGAAGTTCGGTTGCTTTCGGAGCAACTGTTTAATTTTCCCTTTTTCATTCACAAATCAAAGGAAATTGCCTTCTTTATTTTAAAAGTGAAAGTAAAAATTCATTTTTTATTTCAAGAATGCAAATCAAATAAAAACAATTATTTGGTAAAGCAGAACAAAATGAGAATTGCAAACAAATGGGCAAAGACTCAAATTTTCATATATAGCATGGTAATCAGCCGAAGGCGTGATTCCATAGAGCATTACAAAGTTATAAAAATGGTAATTTACAAGTAAAAGGGCTACGTTGAAACATAGTGACCACTATCCTTCTACCAATTGTGAATTCAGAGTCTTCTTGAGCTTCCGTTGAAGATGACTTCGATTGGGGATTCCTTTGTTGAATGACGTTTCTTCTGATGATCCAATCTGGTCAGATGCAGTTACTTGCCATGAATCCCTAACTTTGCCTAGATTTTTCTAGCAGGATGATTTTTTTTATGATGTCTCTAATTTTTTCCTGGATCGCCCTTTCGGGTTTTCAATTCACCGAGACTATTTTTTATTTTATTTTTAGGCGAAGTATTTCTTGACTGCATCAACATTTATGGGATAAGTGAATTCCTCACCGTCCATGGTTGTGAGTATCAAGGCACCGCCTGAGAAGGCTTTCTTAACCATGTAAGGGCCGTCATAATTTGGAGTCCATTTGTCTCTAGAGTCAGTGAGGAATGATTGGATCTTCTTGATCACAATATCTCCTTCTTTGAAGACACGAGGTCAGACCTTTTTGTCAATTGCTTTCTTCATCCTTTGTTGGTATAACTGTCCATGACATAGAGCAGTCATTCTCTTTTCTTCGATTAGATTCAATTCATCATATCGGTTTTGGCACCACTCAGCTTCTGTGAGTTTGGCCTCCATCAATATCCTTAGTGATGGGATCTCAACTTCTATGGGGAGCACTACTTCCATGCCATATACTAGTGAGAAAGTGGTTGCCCCTGTTGAAGTGCGGACGGATGTGCGATAACCATCAAGAGCGAAATGGAGTATCTTGTGCCAGTCCTTATAAGTCACGACCATCTTCTGAATGATCTTCTTGATATTCTTGTTGGCGGCTTCCACTGCGCCATTCATCTCTGGTCGATAAGGAAAAGAGTTATGGTGTTCAATCTTGAACTCAGCGCATAATTCCTTCATCATTTTGTTGTTCAAATTGGACCTATTATCAGTAATGAGTTGACTTGGAACACCATAACGGCAGATGATATTGTTCTTGATGAATCAGACCACTACTTGTCGGGTTACATTGGCGTATAATGCTGCTTCGACCCATTTTGTGAAGTAATCAATGGCTACCAGAATGAACCGATGTCCGTTTGAAGCCTTGGGTTTAATCATTCCGATCATGTCGATTCCTCATATTGAAAAGGGCCATGGCGAAGAGAGCGCCTTAAGAAGCGTCGAAGGCGTATGAATCTTGTCAGCGTATATCTGACATTTATGACATTTCTTCTCATGTCTGCGGCAATCTGCTCCATTGTGAGCCAGTAGTACCCTGCTCTCATTATCTTTCTTGCCATTGTCTGTTCGTTGGTATGAGTACCAAAGGATCCTTCATGAATTTCTTTCATGAGCATTTATGCTTCGCGTTCGTCTACGCATCTGAGTAGAACCATGTCGAAGTTTCTTTTGTATAACACATCTTGGTTTAGGAAGAAACTGCCTGCCAATCTTCGGAGAGTCTTCCTATCCTTTCTTGATGCCCCTGGTGGGTATTCCCGTCTTTGGAGGAACTGTTGAATGTCATGTTACCAGGGTCTGCCGTCAGTAGCAGTTTCGATTGCGAATATGTAAGCTGGCCTATCCAGGCGCCTTACATCAATTCTTGGTATGTCATTCCATTGATTTACTGAAATCATGGAAGAGAGAGTAGCAATTGCGCCGGCCATGTGATTTTCTTCATGAGGAATGTGATGAAATTCAACTTTGTTGAAGAATGGCAGCAATCTTCTTATGTATTCTTTGTAAGGGATCAATCCCTGTTGGCGTGTATCCCATTCTCCTTTGATCTAATTAATAACTAAGGCAGAATCTCCGTACACGTGTAAATTCTTTATCCTGAGATCAATTGCTTCTTCGAGACCCATGATGCAAGCTTTATACTCGGCCTCATTATTCGTGCATTTGAATACCAATCTGGCAGTAAATGGAATGTGAGTCCCTTGAGGAGTAACAATGACTGCCCCAATTCCATTTCCATAAGCGTTGACTGCTCCGTCGAATATTAGTTCCCATCGGGATCCGGGCTCTGGCCCTTCATCTGGTAGCGGTTCGTCATAGTCTTTCATTTTGAGATTCATGACATCTTCGTCAGAGAAGTCATATTGAACTGATTCCTGATCGTTAATCAGGTGATGAGCCAAATGATCGACTATAATACTTCCTTTAACGACTTTTTGAGTGTGGTACTCGATGTCGTATTCTGATAATAACATCTGCCAACGGGAGATTCTTCCCATTAAGGCAGGCTTTTCGAAGACGTATTTGATCGGATCCATTTCCGAGATTAGCCAAGTAGTGTGACAAATCATGTATTGGCGAAGACGTTTAGCTGCCCAAGCTAAAGCGTAGCAAGTTTTCTCAAGCATTGTGTACCGAGTTTCACAATCGGTGAATTTCTTGCTTAAGTAGTAAATGGCATATTCCTTTCTTTTTGTTTCATCTTGCTGGCCAAGTACACATCCCATGGAGTCTTCCAAGACCGTGAGGTACATGATCAATGGTTTTCTTTCAACAGGGGGAGACAAAATTGGTGGCTTTAGCAAGTATTCTTTGATGCTATCAAAAGCTTTCTGGCAGTTTTCTGTCCAGACATGGCTTTGATCCTTTCGCAGCAATTTGAAAATTGGCGCGCATGTCGCGGTCATGAGGAAGATAAACCTTGAGATGTAATTCAGACGTCCCATGAATCCCCGTACTTGTTTCTCAGTTTTCGGAGAAGGCATTTCTTGAATAGACTTGACTTTGTCAGGATCAACTTCAATTCCTTTTTGGCTGACGATGAGTCCCAAGAGCTTTCCCGAGAGGACACCAAAGGTGCATTTGTTAGGATTCAAGAGGAGCTTGTATTTCCTTAGACGTTGGAACAATTTTGACAGATGTTCCACGTGTTTTTCTTCTGTTTTTGACTTGGCAATCATATCATCGACGTACACTTCAACTTATTTATACATCATGTCGTGGAAGAGAGTTGTCATTTCCCTTTGATAGGTTGCACCTGCGTTCTTTAATCCAAACGACATTACCTTGTAACAAAAGGTACCCCATGGGGGGATGATTGAAGTTTTCTCCATGTCTTCGGGTGCCAATTTGATATAGTTATAGCCCGAGAATCCATCCATGAAGGAGAATACTTTGTACTTTGCTGTGCTGTCAACCAGCATGTCAATGTGAGATAAGGGGAAGTCTTCCTTTGGACTTGCTTTGTTGAGATCCCTATAGTCTACACACATTCTTACTTTTCCATCTTTCTTTGGTACGGGCACTATGTTGGCCAACCATTGAGGATATTCTGAGGTAGCGAGGAAGCCGACATCAATCTGTTTCTACACTTCTTCCTTGATCTTGATAGCCATATCTGGATGAGTTCACCTCAACCTCTGCTTGACTGGCGAGAATTATGGCTTCAATGGTAAATGATGTTCCATGATGTCGGTATCCAACCCTGGCATGTCTTGGTATGACCAAGCAAATACATTTGGAAATTCTTTGAGTAATTTGACCAGGTTTTCCTTTTCAGCCGAACTGAACAGTGCTCCGATCTTGACTTCTTTCCTTTCTTCGTCTGAACCTAAGTTTACCATTTCCAACGGTTCTTTATAAGGTTGAATGGACTGTTCCTCATGTCTGAGTAGTGAGGAGATCTCATCTGGAATTTCTTCGTCATCTTCTTCTTCAGCTTCGAATACCAGGAACTCAAAGTTGGGAGAAGGCATTGGATCACGTGTTTCAACGGGGTTTAAAACAGTTAATTTGCGCGATAATGATATTTTAGAAAACACACAGAGAGAATGCAAAGAAATTTATGCAGATTAATTTTGAAAAACATTTTTTTTGTCATTTTTAGGGATTACCATTTTCTGAAAAAGCAAAAAGAGAAAACAACAATAAATGCGGAAGTACAGAATGACATTCTTATTTATGATTTGTCGATTCTTGAAACACACAAGCCCTATAAAACAAAACTCTGTCACTTTGGGCAAAGTGAAGATGGTCATTTACATCAAGTAAGCCCTATAAAACATCCTTTTCATTCAAGCAAGATTAAAGGTCAAAATAAAGACTTAGGTAATTACTTTGGTATGTGAACGATATTTGGGACATCAATGGAGACCCAATCGTAACGAACTCCGTTGGAGATGCAAAATTCTGGAACTTTTCTTCCTGGAGTATTCTTGATGATAACATTGATTTCTGGCAGAGGAGGATCGGTAGCGTCTTCTTTCCACGCAGTCTGACCATATGAGAAATTATCCGTCATTTCTTCATCGGTATTTGTATTTTCAGGAGAGTCTTCCCATCCAGTGGACTGGATGTCTTCCATCTTGATACGAGAACTTTCAGGAGCACTGTACTTCACTATAAAGTCGTATTTTCCGCTTGGTTGTCCCAAGGTGTCCTAAGTCTCAGTGGGAGTTGATGAGTCATCTTCAGTAATGACGTTGACTTCTGGTAGTGCAAAGTTTATGAACTCATGTCCAACACCTCTTGCAATTTCCATTTGATGATGCTTGAAGTCTTCTTCATCTTCTTGATAAGGTCTCCATAACTCGGGGAGAAATGGTGAATCTTTCTCAGGGTCATTCAGCAGATATTCATTCTCTGGCTGATTCTTATACCCTGATTTTTCCTCGTAAGGTTCCCAAATTGGCAGATCATCCGTGGGATCATGCAAAGTGTAATCAAAGTTGTCTGTCATCAGAGTATTTTCTTCCAATGAGTTGGGAGGAGTACGGTATCCTTCAGGATCGTAGTCTCCATAGATTATTTTGACTTCAGATCTGGTTATATATCTAGGACTGTAGATGGGAAAGCAGAATGGTCTGTACATTTCCTCTTGAGATATATATCCTTCCTCGTTAAAATACGTCTTCCGTTCTTCATCTGAATCGTCGGAATTATCCGAGTTGTTTTCTTCAATGGTATGAACCTCTTGAGAGATTGGTTGGAGGAAGCCTCCACTGTGGAAGAAATCCTAGATAGGTCAAACATCTTTGTCCTTCTTGGTAGGCCTGGCTGCCGCAGGGGAGAAACAAAGTCCTTTTCCTGTTTTATTGTCAATGGGAACCACGACTTGCCCCCAGCCTTTGACATCTTTGCTTTCCATGACTTGGAGAGCATCTTTGTAGGAAGTAATTGACGTTCCTTTTTCTGAATAATTCTCATTGCTCACAGAGAGTGCTTGAAACTGAGTTCCAATGACTTCTTCTGGTTCTAAGTAAGAGAATGATGATAAATTACTGACGATTAGAGCTTTGTCTCCATAGATTGTCACCAATTTGTTGTTCTTCACAAACTTCAGCTTCTGGTGAAGTGTTAAAGTGACTGCTCCTGCTTCATGGTGTAGCGCGATTTTTTTGGTCCTGAGGCACGATCGCTTAGGTACTACAGTTTGATTCATTTTTTATCCTATTGAGCTGATTAAGGAAGGGAAATAGATGTATCCAATTAACCCTGCTTGCATACTGAGTTTTAACAGCGGTCTGTTAGGTTACATATGCTATGTGGGAGTGGGGCCCAATCTTTGGTTATTTTGCCTGAGAACACAGTGTCTGGACTATTGGTGAGGTTTTTTGTAAGGTGTTAAGACTTGGTGCTTTTGGGTTGATTTGGCGGAGATGCTGGATTTTTTATTAGTGTGCTCGCTAAGATTTTTTCCAATCTTATGCCTACGTATTCCCATTTAACGAAATAGGGAAATCAGAGCGATCGTAGTTCCTCCTATTCTACAGGAGGAAAGAGGTGTTTTGGTGTCTTGTTCGAAGCCCAAAACGTGAAGCTAAAGGTAATTTGTATCTTGTTCAAAGCCCAAGATGTGAAGCTAAAGGTTTTGAATTAGAGAGAATTTGTCATCTCTAAAGGGAGATATTTGGTCTGTTTATCACAACTGTTGGGTGATTGATTATAAAGGAGAATTACTTTAACTGGGATATGTAAATCCAGTAATGCCATAAGTTCCTTTATAGGGGGTTTTTAACCTGAAGGAGAAGACTTTAACTCAGTGTAGAGCAATGCGATCTTTCCTTAGGAATTTCTCATGCTAAAAGAGGGACATTGGCGTGGATGTAAATAATCCAGAGGCTTGCCGCTTACAGCGATTAGATGAAGGAAAAGGAGTTATTGATGTTTGTATGCTATGAGCAAGATGCAGGTTTGATGCTAAAAGGTTAATTGACACAACCATGGTTTTCTTTATACAAAGCCTAAGACGAGGCTAGTGACCCAACAAGAGGGTGCTAACAAATGACTGACTCAACAAGAGAGTGCTTTTATGTGTCTTGTACGAAGCCCAAGATAGAGGCTAAAAGGGTTGACTCAACAAGAGAGTCTTTTATACTCAACAAGAGAGTATTTTTGTATCTCGTACGAAGCCCGAGATGGAGGCTAAAAGGTTTTGGCTCAACAAGAGAGTCTTAAACAGGTGATTGACTCAACAAGAGAGTCTGGAGGTTGTTTGACTCAATGAGAGTGTCTTTTATACTCAACAAGAGAGTGTTTTATATCTCGTACAAAGCCCGAGATGGAGGCTAAAGGGGGTTGACTCAATCAAGAGAGTCTTTTATACTCAACAAGAGTGTATTTTTGTATCTCGTACGAAGCCCAAGATGGAGGCTAAAGAGAGATTGACTCAACAAGAGAGTCTTTTATACTCAACAAGAGAGTGTTTTTGGTATCTCGTACAAAGCCCGAGATGGAGGCAAAAAGAAGACTGACTCAACAAGAGAGTCTGAAAAGGTTAGCTCCACTGGGGAGAATCATTGTACAAAGCCCAAGAGGAGGCTAACTGTGCTGGAGACTGTTTCAGTTTAGTGACGGGTCCAGTATGTTGGATAAAAGAGAAAACCAGTTCTTATAAAGGGAACAATTAAAGGTAAAGATGTGCTTTGGTACTGATCAAAGGATCAGGGTTATTTCCTGTTCTTTAAGGAAATGGGTAATCCAAAGGGTATTGAGACTGTTCAAGTTTACTGGTGTTTTTGAGAAATCGATTCTCAGATAAGTGAATGATCTTTGTATGATGCCCAAGAGAAGGCTGGTATGTTAAGGATGAAGGTCAACCCATTAACAGGTCTGACACTTGACTCAGAAAGACAGTTCTAGCAAATTTATGACTAGGCTCTGTTCCTATACCTGTAGAGGTCTCTGGGTCCTTGTACTAAGCCCAAGAGAAGGCATGAGAACTTCTAAGAAGCCGAAGGGTCCTTGTACAACGCCTAAGAGGAGGCGGGGATGCTTTTAGGAAGCCTGTGGGTCCCCAAACCCCGAGAAGTTCAAGACATGCTATTCACCGAGAATAGATCAAGCCAGGAAAGTCCGAGAATTTGGAAGAAACTCAAGAGATGCTATTCACGGAGAATAGATCAACTCTGGGGAGTAGAGTTTCTTTGACAATTTCCAAGAGTAACAGTCTGAGAAAGGGTTCACCGAGAATGCTGCCTTTCACGTCTCCATATTGTTTAACCCCAAGAGGAGGGAAGACTGTGTCTGGTAATCCTATGGGGATCTAGTTTTGTTTGTATTTAAGAGTGACCTACAGGGCTTTACCTTGTGCTAGACGTAGTTGTCGGGGAAAACTCTAAATAACTATACTAGTATTACACAGTTTGATATTTGACAAGTATATAAAAGTTTGTGAAAGAAGACTTACAGTGAGCAACCCCACAATACAGTCATATATATATGAAAGCGGATAAAAAAAGCGGGTAAACACTTACTCGGTTGTAGAGCTTCCATGTTGTTTGGTTATTTATTCAGTAAAGGAAACTTTGATAACAATATTATATTCAAAATCAAAGGAGAAAGTGCTTTGAAAAGATTGTTGGGCTTACAGCTCAAGGAGAGGCCCAAAATTTTATCAGTGATTGTACTATTGAAATTGAAATTGCACAGGGACTTATACAAGTGACTGAGGCCAGAAAAAGTTTTCTATACAAGGAGATGGGTCTTATACTATCTCAAGAGGCCCAAAGGCTTTATTTTTATACAAGCGGTGAGGCTTACAACTCAAGGAGATGCCCAGATGGTTTGATTTTTGAACTGGCGATTGTGCCGAGATTTTTCTTTTAACGCGGAGGGACTTATACAGTATGTGAGGCCCAAAAAGATTTTCGTTAAAAGGGGATTGGGTCTTACACTCTATTAGAGGCCTAAAAGTTATTTTAAAAGAAAATATGAGGCTTACAACTCAAGGAGAGGCCCATTTGGTTTCGTTACAAAGGCGACGACTGCGTCGTACTTTTGAAAATATACAGAGGGACTTATACAATGTGTGAGGCCCTAAAAGGTTTATTTACAAAAGGATTGGGTCTTACACTCTACCAAGAGGCCCAAAAGTGTTTGAAAAAGATTTGTGAGGGTGAAAATCAAAGAAACCCTAATCTTGTTTTTCTTTAAAAGTAAATATTTAAAGAAAATCAATAAAAAATGATAAAAATACCAAATAAGTTTGAATAAACCACTTGTGATTTTTGTTTAAGGTTTGAAAAATGAGGTTTTAATCACAAGATGAATTAAAACTCATTTGGTTTCGATTTTCAAGGTAAATATTCACTTTTAAAATGTTTAAAAATACTAATTATATTAAATAAATAATATAAAATTGATTTTTGTGTGGAATAAAATATTTCAACATTTTTGTGATTTTTTGCAAAAAGAACCAATAAATAATAATTAAAATTGAGGGAGTTATTAATTTTTCAAATCATTAAAAATAATATGAAAAAGAATAAAATATGAAAAAGTGGTAAAAAAGAGGATCTGGGGCGAGGGGGATTCGAACCCCAGACCTCTTGTGTATAGGGCGCGCGCCTTACCACTAGGGTGGTGATACATCCGTTGATTGAAACACAATCACACATATACAAGGCTTGCCTTGTTTTTGGCCTGGCCCAAGGCAAGGCAAGGCAAGATATTGGTTAGAAACGTGAAGGCCATAACTTTCTCATTTCTCCATGGATTGGGGCAAAATTTAGGTCTATCCTGCCTAGAATTTCACAAGGAATCCAATGGTGGTGGTGTTTTTTTCATATCATGCTCCTATTGAAAAACCCGATAGTGGTTTTGAAATAGGCCATGATTTGCATTTTCTGTGCCATCTCTTGATACAGGTATGAATTACATGATAAATTGGTGCAAATACAACACATATAACATGTAGAAGAGATGCATGCTCAGTGGACATCAAAGGAAAACATGATTCAAAGAATTCAAGTTGTGATGCTTACCTCTTTTTGGAGCTTTTGTGCAATCTGCCAAGTACCTTGTTCCAGAAATGATTTGATGCTTTGGACACCCTCAAATGATCTCTTAGAAGCTTTTAGGATGGTTGGAATCAGCTGGAAACCTCAGGAATGGAAATTGGCCCTTTCTTGCAAAAGGGCAAAAGTGGCCAAAATAACAACTCTCTCAAATGATGTACCAGATGTGTGGAACCATTTGGGATAGTTCAAGGATGATATTTGGAGTGTGTTTGAGGTTTTATCTGGTTTGGAAAGTGATTGAATCAAGACATGGCTTAAAAAATGCACAAAAGTCTAATTTTGAGGTTTTGAGAGGTGACTTTGTGATTTTGGTGTTACAGGTCACTTGTGAGTGTTTGGATCATCTCTATATGATGTTTATGAGGTGTGTGTGTGATTGGTTTGGTTGGAATTGCTCTCAAACTCAAAACCCGATAGTGACTTGCTTTGGAAGGCAAATTTGGAAGTGAGAAGGTGATTTTGAGTAAAGCATCTGTTTGATGGCTTTGGTGTACTCAAACTGATCACAAATGAGCTCTATTTATAGTAGAGCAAGTTTGTTTTAGGAGCAATAGTGATTGGCAACTGCAACAGAGGTTTGGCCAATGTTGATTAATGGGAATCCAAGTCTCCTATAACCATTGACTAGAGGTTAGGGCACAGGCTGCTGGTTCCCTTGGTCTTGGATAAGTCTTGACTGAATTCAGTTGGAAATGGCTCAGTCCATGCAACCTTGGTGCATCCATTAAATGCTCCAAACCAAAATTGGAGTCTTGTCCCTCTTTTAGACATTTCTAGGTTTAGCATGCTACTTTTGGTTGCAAAGACTTGGGAGGCTTATGGACCAGTGTTTGTCCCTCCTTGGTCTCCCCCTGAGGTGTTCAGATGGATAAGTGTGTTTTTCATTTGCATAAATTTGTTAAATCGAGAAAAATGCACAAATCTGCCTTGCTTTGACAGTTTTCAGCAAGGCATATTGCCATTGTCATATCTCATGGCTCAAGTGGAATTTGATGGAGTTCTTGGCCATTTTGGAAAGCCCTCATATGATACAACAACTGTTTGATCATAGTTGGTTTTGATACCTTTTCGATCCAAGTGAAAAATGCCCCTACATTTGGAAAAAAGTGAAGGCAGATTCTGACTTAGTGAAAATTTCACTAAGTGTTGGAAAAAAGTGACATTTTCACTTTTTGTGATTTTGACCATTCCATAACTTAAAATCCATGGAGAATTGGAATGAGCTGTGTTTGAAGCTTTTGTAGAGGGCCATGAGAGCTACAAATCCAGCTTTGAATGGGAAAAAATTTCCTTGTGGTTTAGGATATATGATCCTCCAAAGTTGGTACCCTAGCCACTTTGTTTCATAACTTAGAAAATTTCTAAGTTTTTTATGGTTACCCCTTTTACAAGTTATCCCACTTTCTTTGGTTTTTCTTGATGAATGATGATTCCAACCACACATTAACATCATTTTAGGGTCAAAGAACCATAATTGTGAAAAATCTAAAAAAGTCAAAGTTTGACTTTTGTGCACAGTTGACTTTTTGTCAGATGAATTCCAAACTGTGCGATCCTCTATGAAATCAAGTCCTTGACCTAAATCAAACTTGATGGATTGATTTCATAGGTGTTATGGGGTGTATTGAATCATGTCCCAAGGTTTGGGAGCATGCCTGGGTCAAAAGTCAAAGGCACAGTTGACTTTTTCCTCAAAACCCTAATTGTGGTTATGATGAGATTGAAACTTGTTGCTCAAGCTTATTGGATCAATCCATTGTTGCAAATGGATTAATGTGGTTTATTAGAGACCCTCAAATCATCTCTTGAGGTCTTGGCTCATGATTTGTCCCAAAAGTCAACTTAGGGGTGAATTAGGTCAAGAAACCCTAATTCCTGATTTTTTAGTGAATGTATCCGCTGAGGCTAAATTGACTTGATGATTGGGTTCATGATGTCCCTTGGAGTATCTTAGGTTATGCTTTGAAGCATTGGCTCGTGCCCAGAGGAAAATTTCCATCTGGAGGCCCTGGTCGACCAAAACCCTAATTTGGTGACACTGGCGATCTTGAGGCTTAATCCACCTAAAAGGGAGCAGCCTTGTGCTTAATCCTTGAAGTGGGAGTCCTCTTGATCCTTTGTGGATGTTTGAGAGGTTAGACAAGTTGAAGATCATGTCATTCCTTGATTGATCCCTTGTCTAAGACTCTGAGAGGGCTTGAAACCCTAATCTTTGATAGTAGCGAATGCTCACCCATCTTTGGGGAGACTGATGAGGTATGATGGTTTAACCATATTGTGATGATGATTTGCCCAATGAGGGGAAATCTTAGTGGTCAAAATTTGGGGTATGACAGATGCCCCTATTTAATCTTCTTGGACCCAAAGGTGTGAATGGCGAAGGTATTCGGGCATTCGGGGTACAAGAGGATTAAATATCGGAATACCCGAAATTTTAATGGTGGTTAAGAATGGTAGTTCACACATTCTTCATCTTTTGCTAAGCAATGATGCTTAGAAAAGGTAAAAACTTCCCCTCGATCCTGGTCTTCAGCCAAGGAACTGGTCTCAGTTTTCTGAAATACTTCCCCTCGATCCTGGTTTCCTACCAAGGAACTGGTCTAAGTTTCTAAAATAAACTTCCCCTCGATCTTGGTTTCCTACCAAGGAACTGGTTTAAGTTTCTGATGTAAACTTCCCCTCGATCCTGGTTTCCTACCAAGGAACTGGGCTAAGTTTCTGATGTAAACTTCCCTTCGATCTTGGTTTCTTACCAAGGAATTGGTCTAAGTTTCTGAAATAAACTTTCTTGACAAGGGAAGCTGTTCGTAGCGGTTTTCCTCAAACTTCTCACCGAATTTTCCTGGGGAGATGCCATTTGATAGAAAAAATTTCGATGTCAGAGTTGCTGGGGAACCCAGTCGTCTGAGTTATAGAGGTGCAAACTTCTCTGTTAGAAACGCCATTTTCCGACTCTATCGGGGAAAACAAGTCTCTGGAGAGACTGCTTTCGGTCGGGGATTTTACACCATACTTTTCTCGGAGATCTTCTCGGAGAAATGCCATATGATATGATCCAATTTTAAGGTGCTGATGACCTTTTCGTCAGTGGATTTTTCGGAGAAAAACTGCTGTATTGCCGAATCTCTGATTAAGAGGCTTTCTCTGGGGATTTTCCTTAATCCAGGAAAGCGAAGACATCATCTTCAATGGCGAAGAGTGACGTTTATCGAGGGTTCTCTGGTTTTTCAGAGGTTCAAGTTATCAAAGCGGTTGAGGACCAACTTCATCCCAGAAATAAACTGGTGGAGAGAGATTGTTCAGACGCAACACTTCCTGAAGAGGAAAAGACTGACAACTCGATTGAGAGGACGGTTATCACTAGGGGATAAGACCGACTAGAGTGATAGTGATGCAGTATATATGCAAATAAATAAATAATGCATGATGTATGTATGTATATGCTGAAAAAACTGACGCGACATACAGACTAGTAGATGAACACGACTGGATCCTCGGCCAGTGCTGGGACGAAGAAGTATCGCTGGTTCAAGATAGCAATTCTGTCTTGCTTAGGAGAAAGTAGTTCCCGCGGGGAACAACTATTGATCGGGCTTATGAGGTAAGAACTCTGCCGGGGGGTGTTAGATGAAACATTCGCATCTGACACAGCTGATCCTTCATTCAGGTGCACTAGTTTAGAAGGAGTACTTTGATTCTGTACTTTGAAGTTCAACCTTCTTTGGAGAAGCGATTGATGTTCTTTCGATGTTCAACAGTCAAAAGAATTGCCATCTTTATTTAAAAAGCAGAAAAAGTTTTAACAAGTAAATTCATTTTTGTTTTATTTCAAGAATCATTGATCATGTTAAAATGTCGTTCTATAAAGCTAAAACAAATAAGAATTGCAAACAAAAGCACAAGGGCTCAAATTTTATTGATAGGATGGAAATCAGCCAAACACGTGATTCCATAGAGTATTTACAAAGTTAGAAAATGGTAATTTAAGGGAAAGGGCTACATTGGAACATAACGACCACTATCCTTCTACCAACTTTGAATTCTGGGCATCCTGAGCTTCTGTCGAAGACAGCCCTGACTGGGGTTTTCTGATGGATGGCATTACTGCTGCTGAGGGATTTGCCCCTTTGTTGAACATAGTTACTTGCCATTATCCCTAACTTTTGCCTGGATTGTACTGTGATGTTTCCAATCCACCGGGATGATTTTTGATTATGTCTCTAATTTTTGCCTGGACTGCCCTTTCGGGTTTTCAATTCACCGAGAAGTTTTTTTTATTTTTATTTTTATTTTTTTATTTAGGCGAAGTATTTCTTGACTATATCAACATTCGTGGGGTAGGCAAATTCTTCTCCATCCATGGTTGCAAGTTTCAAGGCGCCACCTGAGAAAGCTTTCTTGACCACATAGGGACCATCATAATTCGGAGTCCACTTGCCCCGAGAATCAGTGAGAAACGATTGTATCTTTTTGAGCACAAGGTCTCTTTTCCTAAAGACGCGAGGTTGAACCTTTTTATCAAACGCCCTCTTCATTCTTTGTTGATACAATTGACCATCGCATAGAGCCGTTATTCGTTTTTCTTCGATCAGATTCAGTTCATCGTATCGAATTTGACACCATTTAGCTTCTGTTAGTTTAGCTTCCATCAATACCCGAATTGATGGGATCTCTACTTCTATGGGGAACACTGCTTCCATGCCATATACTAGAGAGAAAGGGGTTTCCCCTGTTGAAGTGCGGACAGATGTGCGATAACTGTGAAGAGCAAAGGGTAGCATCTCGTGCCAGTCTTTGTAAGTTACAACCATCTTCTGAACAATCTTCTTGATGTTCTTGTTAGCCGCTTCTACCGCTCTGTTCATCTTGGGTCGGTAGGGAGATGAGTTATGGTGTTCGATCTTAAACTCTGCGCACAACTCTTTCATCATCTTATTGTTCAAGTTGGATCCATTATCCGTAATGATCTGGCTTGCAATGCCATAACGGCAGATGATATTGTTTTTGATAAATCGAACCACCACTTGTCGGGTTACATTAGCGTATGACGCTGCTTCGACCCACTTGGTGAAATAGTCAATGGCTACCAGGATGAACCGATGTCCGTTTGAAGCCTTGGGTTCAATCATGCCAATCATGTCGATTCCCCATATGGAAAAAGGCCATGGGGAAGAGAGAAATTTGAGATGTGTAGGCGGTACATGGATTTTGTCGGAGTATATCTGACACTTGTGACACTTTCTCATGTACTTGTAGCAGTCGGATTCCATGGTCAACCAGTAGTACCCTGCTCTCAGAAATTTTCTCGCCATTGTGTGTCCGTTGGCATGTGTGCCAAAGGATCCTTCATGAATTTCTTTTATCAGCATGTTTGCTTCTGGTCTGTCTACACATCGGAGCAAGACCATGTCAAATTTTTTCTTATAGAGAGTATCACCGCTCAGAAAGAAGCTGCCTGCTAATCTTTTGAGGGTTTTTCTGTCCTTCCTTAGTGCCCCAGGTGGGTACTCTTGTTTCTGAAGGAAGCATTTGATATCGTTATACCAAGATTTATCGTCTATGACTGCTTAGATCGCGAAGATGTAAGCGGGCCTTTCAAGGCGCATTATGTCGATCTTAGGTAGGTCGTTCCATTGATCTACACTAATCATGGAAGAGAGAGTGGCTAATGCATCAGCCATGTGATTCTTGTCACGAGGGATATGATGAAACTCGATTCTGTCGAAGAAAGGTAACAACCTTCTTGCATAATCCTTGTAAGGAATCAGTCCTGATTGGTATGTGTTCCAATCTCCTCTGATCTGATTGGTAACCAGGGCTGAGTCGCCATATACATCCAAGTTCTTGATCCTTAAGTCGATCGCTTCCTCGAGACCCATGATACAAGCTTCGTATTCGGCCTCGTTGTTTGTGCACTTGAATGTAAGTCTGGCAGTGAAAGGAATGTGGGTACCCTGAGGTGTTATGATAATTTCCCCAATTTCATTTCCGTAATGATTGAGGGCTCCGTCAAAGATTAGTCCCCATTGGGAACCTGGTTCTGGCCCTTCACTGGGTAGCGGTTCATCGCAATCTTTCATCTTTAAATACATGACATCTTCGTCTGGGAAGTCAAACCGATTGATTCCTGATCGTCAATCGATTGATGAGCCAAATGATTGGCTAAAATACTCCCTTTGACAGCTTTCACAACATGGTATTCGATGTTGTATTCTGATAACAACATCTGCCAACGGGCGATTCTTCCCGTGAGAGCAGGCTTTTCAAAGACGTACTTGGTTGGATCCATTTTTGAGATTAACTAAGTAGTGTGACGAATCATATACTGGCGAAGTCGTTTGGCTGACCAAGCCAGAGCACATCAAGTTTTCTCAAGCACAGTGTAATGAGTTTCACACTCAATGAATTTCTTGCTCAAATAGTAGATGGCAGACTATTTTCTTTTTGTTTCGTCTTGCTAGCCAAGTACACAACCCATGGAGTCTTCCAAGACTGTTAAGTAGATGATCAGTGGTCTTCCTTCCACTGGAGGTGATAGAATCGGCGGATTCAACAGGTATTCCTTGATATTGTCGAAGGCGCTTTGGGAGTCCTCTGTCCAAACGCAGTCCTGGTTCTTTTTGAGTAATTTGAAAATCGGCGCACATGTCGCGGTCATAAGGAATATGAATCTGGAGATGTAGTTCAAACGTCCCAGGAATCCTCTGACTTGTTTTTCAGTTTTCAGAGAAGGCATTTCTTGAATGGCCTTGACCTTCTCAGGATCAACCTCAATTCCTTTCTGGCTGACGATGAACCCTAAGAATTTCCCTGAACGGACACCGAATGTGCACTTATTGGGATTCAAGCGGAGTTTGTACTTTCTCAACCGCTCAAATAGTTTTGACAGGCGGGTCACATACTCCTCCTCCGTTTTAGATTTGGCAATCATATCATCGACATATACCTCGATTTCTTTGTGTATCATGTCATGAAAGAGAGTAGTCATGGCCCTTTGATAGGTTGCCCCGACGTTCTTCAAACCGAAAGGCATTACCTTGTTGCCAAAGGTACCCCATGGGGGTAATGAATGAAGTTTTCTCCATGTCCTTCGGCGCCATTTTAATTTGATTATAGCCCGAGAATCCATCCATGAAGGAGAAAACTTTGAACTTTGCAGTACTGTCTACCAGCATGTCAATGTGTGGTAAAGGAAAGTCGTCCTTTGGACTAGCCTTGTTCAGATCTCTGTAGTCCACACACATTCTCACATTTCCTTCCTTTTTCGGAACGGGTACGATGTTGGCTAACCATTGAGGATATTCTGACGTGGCGAGGAAACCCGTGTCAATCTGTTTTTGTACTTCCTCCTTGATTTTGATGGCCATGTCCGGGTGACTCCGTCTCAGCCTTTGTTTTACGGGCGGACATTTTAATCTTAATGGTAGATGATGTTCCACGATGCTGGTATCAAACCCCGGCATATCCTGATAGGACCAAGCGAATACATCTGGAAATTCTTTGAGAAGCTTTGTTAAACTCTCTTTGGCAGTTGGGCTGAGCAATGCCTCAATCCTGATCTCTTTTCTCTCTTTTTCCGAACCCAAGTTTACCGTTTCCAGTGGCTCTTTGTGAGGTTCGATGGACCTTTCCTCTTGTCTGAGTAGTCGGGAGATCTCTTCCAGAATTTCCTCGTCCTCTTATTCTTCAGCCTCGAATACCGGGAATTCAAAGTTGGGAGAAGGCATCGGATCGTATGTTTCAATGGGGTTTAAAACAAGCAATCTGCATGACGTGATGATTTGTGTTCAGAAGAGATAGAGAAAATGCAAGAGTGTGTGCAGTGTTTTTCTGAAAACTGCTTGTTTTAATTATTGAATTGTTTTTTAGGATTACCATTTTCTGAAAAAGCAAAAAGAGAAAACAACAATAAATGCGGAAATTACAGAACAACATTATTTTATTTATGAACAAGTCGATTCTTGAAACTACATCCCTATAAAACAAAACTCTGCCACTTTGGGCGAAGCGAAGAGGGATATTTACAGAAAGCGAGCCATATCAAAACATCCGTTTCACCAAGGCAGGGTGAAAGGTTAAAGACGGCAATTACTTTGACTTATGAACAATCTTCGGAACATTGACAGCAACCCATTGGCGGCGAACTCCTCGGTGAATCACAA
The DNA here is from genome assembly GCA_022829125.1 of Lathyrus tuberosus. Taxonomy (NCBI): domain Eukaryota; kingdom Viridiplantae; phylum Streptophyta; class Magnoliopsida; order Fabales; family Fabaceae; genus Lathyrus; species Lathyrus tuberosus. Next base: position 1,819,100 of record JALAZF010000653.1, on the reverse strand, counting down.
AGTCTGGTACCTTCCTTGATTTGTCTTCAGAAATAACGCTGATTTCTGGTGGAGCATGATCATTGGAATCTGTCTCCCAGGCAGAGTTGTCGTAGGAGGATTCCTCAGTTGTATTTTGCATATTATTCGTACTCTCAGGAGGATCTCCCCACCCAGTTGGCTGAATGTCTTCGAGCCTGATGCGAGAGCTCTCAGGAGCAGTGTACTTGACCATATAGTCGTATTTTCCACTTGGTTGTCCTAAGGTGTCCCACACTTCTTTGGAACTGTAGGAGTCATCTCTCTCGATGACGTTGACCTCGGGAAAGGCATAGTCGATGAACTCTAGTCCGACAAGCTTTGCCAATTCATCGTCGTGCTGGATGTTTTCCAAATGACCTGAGTGTTGATCCCGTGACATGGTGGGAACGCAGGTATTCCTTTCAATGATGCTCAGCTGATTTTCATTGTTCGGTTGATCTTCTTTCCCTGAGTTTCCTGGGTACGGCTGCCAGATAGGCAGGCCATCCATTGGGCCATAGTAGTCGAGGTCAAAGTTGTCTTTCATCAGAGTGTCCTCCTCTAGTGAGTTTGGTGGAGCACGACATCCTTCCGAATCACACTCTCCGTATATCATTTCGACGTCTAACCTTGGTATAAATCTCGGACTCTGTGCGGGATAGCAAAATGGCGTAGGTACTTCTTCCCGAGAGATATAACCGTCCTTGTTAAGATAGGACTTCCACTCTTCATCCGTATCGGAGAAATCTCCCTCGTTGATAGTGTGTACTTCTTGGGACACTGGGTGAAGGAAACCTCCACTGTGGAAGAAGTCATGAATGGGATGAAAACTTTCATTGTTAGCAGCTGTCTGGGTGCAGGTTGCAGGAAAACCAAGACCCTTCTTTGTTTTATTATCAGTAGGAATGACAAGCTGTCCCTATCCCTTTGCGTTGTTACTTTTGATCACTTCGAGAGCATCTCTGTATGAGGAAATTGATGTTCCTTTTTCTGATTGATTCTCATTGCTCACCGACAGTGCTTAGAAATGAGTTCCAACAACCTCCTCCGGCTCTACACAAGTAGATAATGAAAGGTTACTCACGATCAAGGCTTGTTCTCCACAGCCGTGACGAGTTGATCGTTCTTGACGAACTCCAGCTTTTGGTGCAGCGTCGAAGTGACTGCCCCAGCCTGGTGTATCCAAGGTCTTCCTAATAAGCGACTGTATGTTGCCCGGATGTCTATGACCTGGAAAGTGATTAGGAAAGTGTTAGGACCGATAGTTATGGGAAGGTCAACTTCGCCAATAACTGCTTTCCAAGATCTGTCAAAGGCTTTGACGATAACCTCACTGCCCCTCATCGGGGGTCCTTTGAATGGTAGTCGCATCAAAGTGGCCTTCGGCATAATGTTGATGGCCGATCCTGTGTCTACCAGTACGCTGGCTAAGGCATCGTCCTGGCAGTTAACTGTGATATTGAGCGCCATGTTGTGGCCTTTGCCCTCCTCTGGAAAATCCTCATCACTGAATCCTAAGTTGTTGCAGGAAGTGATGTTAGAGATGATACTATCGAACTGTTTTATTGACACATCCTGTTCCACAAAGGCCTGCTCTAAGAATTTTTGTAGAGCCTCTATGTGGGCTTCAGAACTGAGTAAAAGTGATAGTACCGAGATCTTTGAAGGAGTTTGTAACAGTTGATCAACAATGTTGTATTCACTCCTTTGGATGAGCTTTAGTATCTCATCGTTGTTGTTCGAAAGGTCGGGATTACTGGATTGACCGACTGGTGGATTAGGAGCTTCTGTCTGAAGTTCCTTTTCTTTGTTAGGTTCTCCAACCCCTCGGTTGAATATTCGACCACTCCGTGTTACTCGACTGATGTCTGCAATATTCACGACGGAGGGTAATGGAATTTACCTTCCATTCTCAATTATTGTTGCACCATATTTGTAATGGATCGCCTTAGCTGATTCATACGGTAATGGTCCCGGCAAATAAACTACTACAGGAGCCTTCTGATTTTTCTGACTGTCATAGGTAACTTCAATTAGTTCCTGGCTAGGAACCTTTGATTCGTCCAGTAGAGGGATGATGGTACAAATATCCTTGTTCTGTTGATGATCAGAGATTATGACAACGTCTTTGATTTGATCAGCGAAGTAGTCCGGCGTCCAGTTGATTGGCCCAGAACTCGGACATGGGTGAATCTCTTTACAATCCAATTGTCCTTGAAGAGCTGCCCGCACAAGGTAGCATCCTTGGTTATTCTCCAAGCAGACTCTACAACGTTCATAGTTGTGTGGTGGCACTTGGCCACGCCCGCTTTGAATGCAGTGCAACCTCACTAGGTCAGTTTCCATAGATCGGACATCCTGACTTTGATGCCGAGTAGGGTTTCCCTTACACACTGACTTGTTGTGTGTCTTCATCCAGATAAATCGGAAGCCACCAGTGGTTTACCAAGTGTTACAAAGTTCTTTGAACGAGAGCGCACCCTTGGTTACTCTCACAACATCCTTTACAGCTCAGATCATCGTGAGAAGTGAGAAAACCGAGTTGGACTTGTCTGGCGTGTAACTCCACCAAGCTGGTATTCATCACACGAATATCAAAGATTTGAATTATGTTGATTTGATAAGGATTTCTATCATGGTAGTCCTGGATCCATCTGACGCTGGAGGGCCTCTTGTACAAAAGAGCACCCCTGTTTGTTTACCGAGTAAGTCAGACAGGAATTGTAATTATGCCGCGGCAGATTATGATACTGGCTTTGCCTTGAGTGCATTACCACCAGGTTGGCATTCATCGCATGAATGTCGTGGCTCTGAATGATGTTGGAATTCATATAAGTCATGTTGACCCCACGAACTCGATGCTCTTGGATCCACCCGAGATCCAATTGTTCCTATAGAGCTGATTGCACCACAGAACATCCTTGATTGTCTTTAGAGCAGATATCACACTGATGATAATTGTGAGGTGGCACATGGCCATATCCACTCTATCTACAATGCATCTTGACCAAGTTGGCCCTTAATAAGAGTACATTGTGAATTTGATAGCTGTCGTTGGACTCTCCCTCTATCAAATTGACTGCAGCTTTCTCGTGTTGAAGCAACGGGTTCATGAGAACATTCGAATTCGTATCTTTGAAAGACAAGAACCCGCTCCTAACAAGATTTTGTACGTCGGATTTGAAACTGAGACAGTTTTCTATGTTATGCCCTGGTCCTCATTGATGGTAAGGACAAGTCTGATCCGTTTTGAACCAAAAAAGTGGATTTTTTGGTACTGTAAGAGGAGACTTAGTTTGGACATGCCCCTTGGCCAGTAAAAGCGGAAAAAGTTCTATGTATAACATGGGTATAGGGTCGAACCCTGGTGGTCGCGTTGTGCAGTTGTTGTTGTACGGAGGACGAGCTTGCTGAAGAGACTGTTGTGTCCTTTGCTGAAGTTGCTGTTGATTAGGTTGGCTCTACGCAACCTGAGGTTGATACGTAGGAACATGCGCAGGGTTAATAGCAGGAGTTACAACTACTACTGGTTGATATCGTCGCCTTTGCTTTCTGAGAGAGATATTCCCAATATCCTGCTCTTTTTTCTTAGGGAGAGCACCTACGTATCGTTTTGTATTACTTGATGATCCAGCGTCCTTAACTAAACGTCCTTCTCGGACCGCTTACTCAAGACGAACTCCCATGCCTACCATTTCGGTGAAGTCACTGGGCGCACTGGCAACCATTCGGTCGTAGTAAAATGAGCTCAAGGTTTTCAAGAAGATCTTTGTCATCTGTTTTTCCTCAAGAGGTGGACAAATCTGGGAGGCAATTTCATGCCATCTCTGAGCGTACTCCTTAAAGGTTTCCTTATCCTTTTGTGACATTGATCTGAGTAGATCTCTGTCTGGTGCCATGTCCAAATTGTACTTATATTGTTGAACGAAGGCAGCGCCAAGATCTCTGAAAGTAGCGATCTTAGTGCGGTTTAAACCCATGTACCATATTAATGCAGCACCGGTTAAACTATCCTGAAAGTAGTGGATCAGTAGCTCCTGGTTCTTTGTCTGAGCTGACATTCGCCGAGCGTACATCACCAAGTGGCTTTGAGGGCAAGAGTTACCCTTGTACTTTTCGAAGTTGGGCACCTGAAACTTGTGCAGAACTTTCACATTGGGACCAAACAAAGGTCTGTGGCGTCCTTTCCAAATAAATCCTGACCGCGAATGGCTTGCAGTTCCTTCTGCATTTCCAGGAATTGTTCCTGGAACTCATTCTTTCTGTCGAACATACTTTCATTTCCACCAGAGGGTATCTGTGGAATCTGTCCTTCCAGGACAGTGTGTACCACGGGCGGTGGTATAGTCATTATGGCCGAGACTCTTGGTGCCTCCCGAAGTTTGTAACCTTCAGGAGTTGCTGTCATGTGTCATACCCCAAATTTTGACCACTAAGATTTCCCATCATTGGGCAAATCATCATCACAATATGGATGAACCATTATGCCTCATCAGTCTCCCCAAAGATGGGTGAGCATTCACTACTATAAAAAATTAGGGTTTCAAGCCCTCTCTGAGCCTTAGACAAAGGATCAATCAAGAATTGACATGATCTTCAACTTGTCTAACCTCTCAAACATCCACAAAGGATCAAGAAGACTCCCACATCAAGAATCAAGCACAATGTTTCAGCATTCTATTCTTCACCATGAATTATCATCCAAACCCTCATCATATGGATACCTGTGAGCATATAGACCTCATAGCATCATGCTTGAACACACAAAGCTCTCCAAGAAGTCCTTTTGATTCACAAACCCTAATTGGTCCCTCTGGTTAGGAGGGAGAGATCCACTTGCAATCTTTTGCCATGCTTGATCTTGTGATGATGTGATAAACTCCTCAAACCACCTTGAGGCTTGAGACTCCTCTGAGGCTTGTGAGAAACCCTTGGCCCTTATTCTCTTGCTTTGGATGATCCACACCTTTGAAAACCACTTGATCCCATGCCCTATGCTGAATGCCATGCTATGCAATCTATTACCTACTATGGAATGCAAAAAGAGTAAAGCATAGACCAATTTATTGAGAAAACAAAGAAGGTAAATTTTGAGGTATTACAAGAAGGAAATAAGAGAAAGCTTTGTTATAAGTGGCTTTGATGTGTTCTGAATGATCAGTTAGAGGCTCTATTTATAGGAGAAGAGTTGTGTTGAAGTTGCTCACTTGAGGCTCGAAGGATAAGGACTTGGTTCAATGGTCTTTGCAAGCCATAATAGCTTCTTACACAAGGCATTATGACTGCTCCAATTAGCTCAGCTATGCCTTGACCAATTCCACATTCTGCAGTCCTTTAAAATTTTGTTTATTAGATCATCTTAACTATAAGTGATAAGAATCTTGAATATGCACTATTTGCTCATAATTGCCTTTGAATTCCAAGTCTTTGTACAAATACTCATCATGCCTAATGATCAATTTTAAAGCATCTTGGCCTAATTCTGCAGGTTGGATCAGATTTGTGATGATCATATTGAATGTATTTGGCTCACTTGATCATTGCTCCTTGACCAAAATCGTGGCCAACAAGTTATTGCCCAAACAATTTTTGAAAACAGTTGATGCAATGCCTCTTGTGGCAGCCATAACTCTTGGCTCAAGTTGAGTTGTTTCATGCCAATGAACTCCTTGGATTGTTGGCAACATGTACAACAACTTTGATGTTTACATTTGGAATTGATTCAGCTTGTAACTAGGTGTAAACATCTCTCAAGTTTTAGTGTTTTGCATGAAATCTGTTTTGGACAGATTTTGTCTAAGTGTTGGACAAATCCTTATGAACCATGAATTTTAAGCCTTCATATCTTTCAATCCATGAACTTTTTGAGATAAGACCCTCTAGGAAAAATTTGTAGTATCAAATGTGCTTTATGTAGAATTTGGAGCAAAAATTTTGGATGTGTGGATCAAAAGTTATGACATTTCAAAGTTAGGTACTTGACATCCATTTTTAGTAACTTAGTGAAAATTTTGAATTTCTCAAGATTGCTTCTTTTGCAAGTTACTCTCATTTCTTGATCAAATCTTGTCCAAATGCATCAATGGATGATATTTTCTTGAATTATATGTCATGACGATCATTTTTGGCCAAAAGTCAAAGTTTGACTTTTTGGACTGCAGAGGAATTTTACAATGTGAAACCCTAATTCTTGATTTTTGACATATGCATCCATTGAGCTTATTTTAAACTTATGGGTGGATTTTTAGGGTTCCCTTGAGCATATTGAGTCATGTGGGGAGGCCTTGGTCCATTTTCAAATTAAAATTCCTTCATGAGGGCTTCAGTCAATCAAAACCCTAATCTGAGGACACTGGGGGTCTTGAGGGTTGATCACTTGAGATTTGTGCAATCCTAAGACCAATTCTTGTTGTTGATGATCCCTTGATACCTTAGGGATGATTGAGAGACTTGATGGATCAAAGATCATGTGGATTCATGATTATTCCTTTGCCTGAATCCTTTGAGGGGCTCAAAATCCTAACCCATCGTGGGTTTGATCTTCAGAGTAAACTTGGCATTGTTTAATGGGTTGATGATATCCCTGATGATGTTAGTATCCTAGGGTAAAAAATTAGGGCATGACAATACCTAGACTATATATAAATTATAATGAAAAGTCATACTCCTCATACCTTAGATTCTTGGTTCTGATCTTCCTCTAGAATTCGACAGAGATTTGTTCTGAACCCTAGCCTCCTTCACTTTCTTTCTTCAGAGCATTCTCTCCAAAACTGATCGTTCTACCAAAATAAACTTCCCACTTCTATTTTCCCTTATGTCAAACTTCCCCCTGGGACCCCTAATATGTCTTTCCCAGCCTTGTCCTCACCTAACCTCTTACAAATGACCATTTTGTCCTTAATGCTTGTCTTCTAATTTTTAATTAATAATAATCCAAATGATAGTATCTTACTATTATTATTACTAAAATTATTCCAGATAATCAATTAACTCATCAAATCCCATGACATGCAACATAAACACATCATGCATCATAATATCTCACCAAAATTTATCGATAATCCCGAATATTTATAAAAAATTAATTAAATAAATATTCTAAATATTTTGGGGTGTTACACATTCGTTCCTTGCTTCTTTGCTCCTTCTGACAAGAAACAGCAAAACTCACATGATATCCCATTACCATCATCATGCTCATAGTGAGAACATACTAGGATCACCATCCTTGTATCATAACCAACAAACTCTTGGATTGAGACCAAAATCACCATTGATCCCTCTCTTCCTGAACCCATCCATACACTGTCCAAATTCCTCCTGAATCTCACAGTCATAGATATCCTTATTCCTTGAGAATAAATCCAATTGAACCTGGAATACTCACATTCCTAAAAGATATATACAAAATCTCTTAGCTTGTTAGCTACCCAAGATGTCATTCACACCTGAAAGACAACAAACACATGCTCTAGAACTTCTCACCTTGCCTGCTTCACAAACACCAAACTGATCCACTTCTCTCTAGCATGACTTGTAGTAGAAGCAGCCTCCTCTCCACAAGCTTTCTGACCTCAGCAGATTCAGTCAACTAGATAGACACCCCATTATCCAAGACAGTCTCCGCCTCATCATTCTCCCGTATGATAAGTTAGAACACTTCTGATTTAACCGGTGAATATCAATTTCTACATTCTGAACCCCAAGTTCAGTTAACATGATGATGTTCTAACATCAGTTAGGACATCCTTCGGTCTTGTTCAATACCTTCACCCCATACTCCAAGACAGCTTTCACCTCATCATTCTCCCATATGATAAGATAAAATACTTCTTATTCTAGATGTGAACATCAAGTTCCGCACACAGAACTTCAAGTCCTTCTCCAAGGATAACAAAACTATATGATGTTCTAACATCACTTAGGACATCCTTCACATATCACAGACACCGTATCCAATGGTTCTTGATATGCCAACCACTGGACTTACTATTGCATAGTAATCTAACTGAAGATCCCCAGAGAACACAGCTCTATTGGCTTGATCAATAAGAAACTCCAGACAACCATAGAGAGAAATAAACTCTCACACATCCACCAAAAGAAGACAACCATCCATAAACATCTTAGAACTTCTACCACAAGCTCCAAGATATGAACTGAACCAATTCCTCCTTTTATTCTTCAATCAGCTACCCTTATCCACTAAAGTAGTATGAAACAAGTTGATGATGAGCACATCTCCTTCATCCATAATTAAGCACACAACTTTCTTCAGAGACACAAGAGAAAAGAATACTTTTGGTCCAACCAGGAATCTGGGTCTTCAGCATAAATCCTACTTCCTCCAAAGCAGAACATCTTAGATATATCAAGACTAGAATATGTAACCTCTACTCACTTCTGTAATTACCATAAATTACATAGGCTTTTGAAGCAACGCTTCCATCCATACCTGAGAAGATCAACTAATCTCAAGATGATATACCTCTACTGTAGTTAATACCTTCATGCTGTAGAGCATCAGATTTGACATCAATACCATGACATCTAGCTGATGATCCCAAGCCTGCCTGATACTGACTTAGACTTCTTCTCCTTAATAGAAGAAGAGTTCCATGTTCTCATAGACTTGATTAAACTACCAAGTTTGAGTAGACAACCTCTATTCTGCTTTGCTGCACCACAACAATCTACACACCTTGATGAACATTTGCTTTAAGGACACATCTCCAGAGGAATCAAGCATGCCAAAGCCAGATTCTTCAGGAAATGGTAGTGTAATACCCCAAATTTTGACCACTTAGATTTCCCATCATTGTGAAAATCATCATCACAATATGGATGAACCATCATGCTTCACCAGTCTCCCCAAAGATGGGTGAGCATCCAATACAATCAAAATTAGGGTTTCAAGCCCTCTCTGAGCTTTAGACAAAGGATCAATCAAGAAATGACATGATCTTCAACTTGTCTAATCTCTCAAACATCCACAATGGATCAAAAAGGACTCCCACTTCAAGGATTAAGCACAAGATTGCTCCCTTCTAGATGGATCAAGTCTCAAGATCGACAGTGTCACCAAATTAGGGTTTTGGTCAACCAGGGCCTCCAGATGGAAATTTTCATCTAGGCATAAGGCAATGATCCAAAACATGACCTAATATACTTCATGGAACCTCATGAACCCATGCATCAAGTCAATTTTGCCTCAGGGGATGCATTCATAAAAAATCAGGAATTAGGGTTTCTTGACCTAATTCACCCCTAAGTTGACTTTTGGGACAAACCATGAGCCAAGACCTTAAGACATGATTTGAGGGTCTCTAATATACCATATTGATCCATTTGGAACAATGGATTGATCCAAGAAGCTTGAGCAACAAGTTTCATTTTCATCTGCACCACAATTAGGGTTTTAAGGGAAAAGTCAACTGTAACTTTGACTTTTGACCAGGACATGCTCCCAAACCCTAATACATGATTGAATATACCCTATGACACCCATGGAACATGTCCATTAAGTTTGATTTAGGTCAAGGACATGATTTCCTGAAGAATTGCACAGTTTGGAATTCATCTGATAAAAAGTCAACTGTGCACAAAAGTCAACTTTGACTTTTTGAGATTTTTCACCAAAATGGATTTTTAACCCTAAAATGATGTTAATGTATGATTTGAATCATCATTCATCAAGAAAAATCAAGAAAAGTGAGATAACTTGTAAAAGGGGGTAACCATAAAACTTAGAAATTTTTCTAAGTTAAAAATAAAGTGGCAAAGGTACCAACTTTGGAGGACCATAACTCCTAAACCACAAGGCCAATTTTTTCCATCCAAAGCTTTATTTGTAGATCTCACTGCCCTCTACAAAAACTTCAACTAGGCCTAACTCCAATTCCTTATGGATTTTGAGCTATGAGTGAGCCAAAGTGGCTGAAAATGTGAAAAAAATACCATTTTCCAACACTTAGAAAAATTCTGCCTAAAACAGAATTTTGTTGAAACACCAAAACTTGTGGGATTTTTGCACATAGATGCAAGCTGAATCAGTCCCAAAGTTAAACATCAATGTTGTTGCATATGTTGCTAAGAATTCAAAGGGCTCAACAGCATGAATTGATTCAACTCAAGCCATGAGAAATCCATGCCCAAAGTCATGCTGCTGCAAGCTGTTTTGGAAAAATCAGTTTGCATGTTTGCTTATATCACACGATTTTGAGCCAAAGACTGAGGATCAGCATGCCACTTGTGTTCAAACCAATCACATTGCATCTAATCCAACTGATAAATCTGAGTCAAAAAGCCAAAGAACCTTCCAACTTGAAATTCATCCACTTTGGCACTTTTTGCCTTGAATTCAAAATGCATTTATGTGGAATAGTGCATTGTCAAGATTCTCACTCTTCTCAATCAAGTTCTCTGATTAAACAACATTAAAAACATCTGAAGAATGTGATTTCAGTCAAGGCATAGCTGATTTATTTGGAGCAGCTGTTATGCCTAGTGCAAGAGGCATTTATGCCAAGCCAATCCAAGCAAATGTGATCTGATCCAGCTGTCATTCACTATTCCTCCAAGACAAGAGTTGATCACCTATAAATAGAGGTCTCAATGGATCACTCAACTTACCCCAAAGCCAGTTACAACACTGCTTTCTCTCATTCTTTCTTGAACTTCAAGTTTTCTTGTTTTTGAGTAACCACTATCGGGTTTTGAGTTGTAGCCATAAGCAATCAATTCCAATTGCTCAAACACATCACATATGATGTATTTGAGGTGCCCAAGTGCTTAAACAACATCTGTAACACTCCCAGCTCAAAATCACTCTTCAACCAAGCCATTTTGCTTTAGTTTTGCAGGTGGAGGTCTCCAGCTTGATCCAGAGAATTTCAAAGTTTTCCAAAGCTTACAACACACTCCATAACATCCATTGAAGCTGTAGGGATAATCAATTCACGACTGGAACACCATCTGGGCAAAGTTCCATTTCAGCTTGCATCAAGGTGAGCTTCAAACTCAAACTCCATGATCCATGCATATTTCCTCGCATGATAATTTTTCCATTTGATTACCATCATATGCTGATTGTTTTGCCTCAATAAATTTGATCATAGACCTTATAACCATGCTTGCACGATTTCTTTTGCAAATTAGGGTTCATCTGTGTTCATCATGATTATTTCACTCCACACTGAAAATGAATAAAATTGGGTATTGCCATCTTGTTCCTTGTGAAAAAACGCACGAGTTTGGTGTTTGAATCATGTCCAATGGTTGAGAGATGAGTGAGATAGGGTGCTTCATGCACGAGCTCGGGGAAGGAGATGGCCATGGCGCCATTTTCAGAAAACCAACCAAGTTCTCTATATAATTTTCACTTGCCATATATTTAATGAATTGGCATTGCGCCCCAGCGGTTCATCAGCTGGTTTTGTGAGTATTAGCAAGCGAGAGGTCTGGGGTTCGAATCCCCCTCGCCCCAGACTTCTTTTTATCACTTGTTTATTTTATTATTTTTCATACTATTATTTTTAATGATTTGAAAAATTAATAACTCCTTCAATTTTTATCATTTTTGATTGGTTCTTTTTGCAATAATTCACAAAAATGTTAAAATATTTTATTTTACCAAAAAATCCCAAAAATATTATTTATTTTATATAATTGATATTTTTGCAAAGAATTAATATTTTAATTGTTTTTAACATTTGAAATATTATTTCCACAATGATTTTGCAACTTTTAATGCTTTCTATTTGTTTTGTAGGTCAATACTTAATTTTTGAAGCATTAATCCAAGATCACAATTTGTTTCCCATGTGTAAAACAATTTTTGATCAATTTAATTGAATTTTTATTCAATTAAATACATTTTTTGGAAACAAATTAGGGTTTTGGATTAATTCAAACCTCATAAATCATTTTCAAAACACTCTGGGCCTCTATTAGAGTGTAAGACCCAATCTCCCTTTTAACCAAAACATTTTTGGGCCTCACTTATTGTATAAGTCCCTCTGCGTTAAAAGAAAACCTCGGCGCGATCGCCATTTTTAAACGAAAAATCATTTGGGCCTACCCTCGTGTTATAAGCCCCACTCTTTTTCTTTTGGGTCTCTAATAGAGTGTAAGACCCAACCCTTTGTAAATACAACCTATTTTGGGCCTCACTTATGGTATAAGTCCCGTTGTATTTCAAAAAAGTTCGACGTGATCATCATCCGTTGAAAAACAAATATTGGGCCTACCCTCGAGTAGTAAGACCCATTTCTTTTTCTTTAAACCTTTTTGGGCCTCTTGAGAGAGTGTAAGACCCATCCCTTTGTACAGAAAACCTTTTTGGGCCCCAGTCACTTGTATAAGTCCCTCTGTACAAATTCAAAACAGTGCGATCACTGATAAAACCCTGGGCCTCTCCTTGAGCTGTAAGCCCCAAATCTTTCTTTTTCAAAGCACTTTCTCCTTTGATTTTGAATATACTGTTGTTTTTAATCTTTCTTTGTTGAACAACTAACCAAACAGCATGGAAGCACTACAACCGAGTAAGTGGTTATCGCTTTCATTTACTGCTTTCATATTATAAACTGTATTGTGGGGCTGCTCACTGTAAGTCTCCTTTCACAAACTCATATCTACTGTGTAATAATAGTATAGATATTTCGAGTTTCCCCGGCTACTACGTCTAGAACTAAGTGACGCCGTTTCATTTATTCGTAGAAATAAACGCCTAGATCCCCAATAGGAGCACCAGATACAGTATTCTCTTCGGCTGTCCTCCTTAGGAATCGTCAAGAAGCTCTACTCCCCAAGATGAATGTATTCTCTGTGAATGGCATCTTTGAGTTTCTTCCCAATTCTCGAACTTTCCTGACTTGATCTATTCCTTGTGGATAGCTTGCCTTGAATGTCTCGGGGTTTGGGTACCCACTACGGTCATAATCTTGGACCTTAACTAAGGAACCCTCTTTAAAAGCTAAAAGTCGCTGGATAGTAAAGCTCGCACGTTTACCAGTGGTTTTCATCTTTAAAAGAGTTATCTCTCCTAATGGAAAGGAGATGATAGACCCACGAGCTTCTTAAAAGCATCGGCCTCCTCTTGGGCATTATTCAAGGACCCTACGGCTTCTTAGAAGTATTCACAACCTCCTCTTAGGCTTCGTATAATGATCTCTTCCTCCGGGAATGATAGCCTCCTCTTGGGCTTCGTACAAGGACCCGTCGGCTTCTTAAAAGATTCCAGCCTCCTCTTGGGCTTCGTACAAATTGTCCCGACGACCTCCTAGAGGTATAGGAACAGAACCTAGTCATCCTTATAGAACAGTCCTTTCATAGAGTCTACTACTGTTTCTCGAAGCATAGTACAAAAGATAAAACTCTAGACTTGGACAGTCTAACTTCCTTGAGTCTCAAAGACATTCTCAAACACCCTTCGTTAAATAGGAAGGAAACCCGTAGACTCGGATAGTCTCAATACCCTTTGGATTTCCCGTTTCCTCAAAGAGAAGGAAATATCCCTGATCCTCCAATTAAATCCCTGTGTACAGTGTTACTCATATAAGAACTGATTTTCTCTTTTAAATCAGTATATTGGATCTGTCACTCAACTGAAACAGTTACAATAGCCTCCATCTTGGGCTTCGTACGAGATACCAAAATTCTCCCCAGTGGAGTCAAAACAACCTTTTTGCCTCTCTCTCAGGCTTTGTATGAGACACAAAAGATTCCCTCGTTGAGTCAATCACCCCTTTTTTTGCCTCCATCTCGGGCCTCGTACGAGATATAAATCCCTTAAGCAAGAGTCGAACTCTTTGCTAGCCTCCTCTTAGGCTTTGTATAACGATATGCCCCACTGGGTCAAAAACTTTTAGCCTCTCTCTCGGGCTTTGTACGAGACACAAAATAGCCTCCTCTTAGGCTTTGTATAATGATTTTCCTAGCGGAAATTAGCCTCCTCTTAGGCTTTGTATAAGAAAACCACTGGTTGATCCAATTAACCTTTTAGCATCAAACCTGTGCCTCGTTCACAGTACACAAACATCAACAACTCCTTTCCTTTCATCTAATCGCTGTAAGCGGCAAGCCTCTGGATCATCTATATCCATGCCACTGTCCCTCTTTTAGCATGAGAAATTCCTAAGGAAAGATGGCATTGCTCTACACTGAGTTAAAGTCTTCTCCTTCAGGTTAAAACCCTTTCTTCGGAAATTATGGCATTGCTCGGATCCGCGTATCCCAGTTAAAGTAATTCTCCTTCTCCCCTCTTTAGAGATGACAAATTCTCTCTAAAGTTGAGGTCTTTTAGCTTCACATCTTGGGCTTTGAACAAGATACAAATCACCTTTCGCTTCACGTCTTGGGCTTTGAACAAGACACCAAAAACCAATTTCCTCCCATAGAATAGGAGGAACTACGAACGCTCTGATTTCCCTGTTTCGGTAAACGGGAATACGTAGGCATAAGATCGAAAGAAAAGATCTTAGCGAGCGCAATCAACAAAAAACCCAAATCCCATATCTCCATCAATTAAAAGCAGTAATTCAAAAGCATCAGTCCTAACATCCAGATCCTTATTCCCCGTCAGAAACCCTTTGCCTAGAAAAAAAGAAAGAAAGAACCGTATTGGCGAAATACGAATAACCAGTACAAAGGTCCCCCCCACATTGATAGCATACGTAACCTAACAGACCGCTGTTTAAACTCAGTATGCAAGCAGGGTTAATTGGAGACATCTATTTCCCTTCCTTATTCAGCTCACAATAGGATAAAAAATGAATCGAACTGTAGTTTTAAGCTCAACCGCAGAGAGCGACCAGCGCTTAAGAACCGCGTCCAAAATCGCTCGCTACAGAAAAGTGGCGCCCGTTCCTTTCTTTCTACTTCTCTTGTGTGAAAATTTACACAAATGGCAACTCTGCTGAGGAGTTTTTGCCAAGATCTTTTCTGCCTTAGGGCATCATCCCCGTTTTCTACGGAAAATGGGAACTCTACCGAAGAGAAAGATTGACCTATGCTGGTCCATCTCTTAGGCAGGGAACCACAGATTGGGGCTTCCGCCGGGGAACCCATTTCTGTCAGGAACTTAAGATTCATAGCTTTATAATTCTAGGATGATTAGGACAAATATATATACTGCTTTTCCTAATTGTTATACGTGTTTATTTTTCTGCTACTGGGAATGCGTGTGATGCCGCATATGGTGAGATTGAGTATACACTTAAGAAAAGCCAACCTTTTTCGTAGTGCGGAAGCTATCGGAAATAGCTGTTACGCGATACTACCCTCATTTGAGGCTGGTGATCTATTCTCGGTGAATAGCACTTACTCTAAGATTGCACACAACTCGCTGGCGATCCGCTTGTTGTTTTGCTTTCCTGGGAGGAGCTGATGATAATGAGTACAGGTACAAAAATCACCCTAGTATAAACCTTTGGGGATGGGTAGAGCCTTGACTTCATGACAACGACCCTTTGACCCCATGTTTTTTCTATGTTTTTGTGTGTTGCATTCATGCATTCATTTAATAAAACATTAAAACATTCAAAAAAAAAATTTCTCTTCTAGTCTCTCTGTTTTTCAAATTAAACTAAGACTGTGATTGCAAATATCAGAGAAAAAGATTGCATTAATGGATTTCGGAAGAAGGAGAACTCGCCAGTATACCTTCAAGGTACCAAAACTAGGGGATTTGAGAAAGTTAGCGAGGATGATCGTTAACCCAGAGGCTTTCAGAGCCAAGCACGGTGGTTTGCTACCACTGTTAAGAGTCCATGTGATTAAGGGGATCATGGACGCGCTCATTCAATTCTACGATCCGGTTTATCATTGTTTCACATTCCCAGATTACCAGCTGGCACCAACGCTGGAGGAGTATTCTCATCTGACTGATTTACATATCACTGATCGAGCTCCATTTTCTGGACTGGAAGAAATTCCAAAGAATCAGATTATTGCAATAGCAATTCATTTAGACGAGTCTGAGGTCCGGACTCACATGATTACTATGGGTGGCATCCAAGGTTTTCCAGCCCAGTTCTTGACAAAGAAAGCTCTGTACTTCGCTAGTATAGGGAACGAGACTGCTTTTGAAAGCATCTTTGTCTTGCTCACCTACGAATTATTTTTGTTTCCCAACATCAATAACTTCGTCGATATCAACGCTATTAAGGTTTTTCTCATTGGAAACCCTGTGCCGACTTTGCTTGCAGATGCGTATCATTCTGTACACTTGGGAAATTTGTACAGCGGAGGGGAGATCACATGCTGTGTACCTTTGCTCTATAAATGGTTTATCTCGCACTTGCCCAAGTCTGCTGCTTTTTGGGATTGCAAGAGTGTCTCACGTTGGTCGCAGAAGATCATGTCTCTCACCAACTCTGATATAGATTGGTGTAATAGGATTTATGAGGGAATCAGAATCATTGACCGTTGTGGAAACTTCCCCAGCGTACCCCTCATAGGAACTAAAGGAGGAATCAACTATCATCCGATATTGGTTCTTCGTCAATTTGGATACCCGATGAGACACATCCCACTGGGTGTTCATCTGGAAGGTCTTTTCTTCAAAGAAGGAGAAAATGACAGAGCACTAAAGATGGAAATAGTGCATGCTTGGAAACATGTTCATAAGAAAGGACGAGAGTCTCTGGGAAAACCGGACTGTGTCTCGGTGGAGCCTTATCTCCATTGGGTACAAACTAGAGCTCTCAAGCTAAAGATGCCTTATCCTCGTTACGGAATTCTTCCACCGAGGGAAATTGTCATGTACTTCATGACGGAAACTGAAAGGCTTTAGGTTACTCTCAACAAAGTTCAAAAGGAAAGAAGGTCTTGGAAGAACAAGTACCGCACCCTCGACGTCGAGTGTATCCAAATACAGTAACTACTAAAAGAGAAAGATGCTCTGATTGAAATTTTGGAGCAGCATGTTGTAGAGAATCAAGATGACCAAAGGAATTTGCTCGCTCCTTTCACCTGGCAAAGGAATGACAACCCGACAACGGCCCAAGTGCCCCGGTCAAAGAAAAGGAAAGTACCAGAGTCAGCACCCGGTTTCTCCTCAGAGAGGACTCGGGACCCATTAGTTTAGGTTTCTGTTTCTGCACTTTGTAATCTACTGTATTTCCATTTCTGTAATCCTTTGAATTTCAATAAAAAAGGGTTTCCCCACTGTTTGATATTTGCAATCTAATTGTCGAAGTTTATTTTAATTAAACCTAAAAACAATTAATATAATCATTGCATTCATCATTCTCACATCGCGTATTCTCCTTACCTATGAATCTCACGTTTGTGTCTCGATTCTAGAGTCGAACTGTCTCATTCGTATAATACTCGGGCCAATCGTCAGAAAAAGATGGATGATCTTGAGGAGGAAAATAGAGAGTTGAAAGAAGAGATCGACGCTCTGAGAGAGGATATGAGAAAGCTTCGTAACGACATGCAAGCCATGGCAGAAGCTCAGCTACAAAGAACTGTGATCTCAGAGATCACCTCAACGCCCATCATAGAAAAGTATGATCCTAGGTATCAGATACCGAAAGATCGTCCTTGGGGCATGCCTGTTAACTATATCCCGAAAGGATATGTTCCGCCGATCACTGAAGATCAGGGAATCGCAACAGAAGCCGCTGGGCCTGAAGGTTACAAACTTCGGGAAAGCGAAGATGCCAGGGGCATACTGAAGACTCCTGAAGGTTACAAACTTCGGGAGGCGCCAAGACTTACTGCCGTAGTCACGGTACCACCCCCTATGGTGCACACTGTCCCAGAAGGACAGATTCCACCAACACCTTCTGGTAAGAAGGAAACTATGTTTGACAGAATGGAGGAATTCCAGGAACAGTTCCTGGAAATGCAGAAAGAGCTGCAAGCCATTCGCGGTCAGGATCTATTTGGGAAGGACGCCGCAGACCTCTGCTTGGTCCCAAATGTGAAAGTCCCGCACAAGTTCCAAGTGCTCGACTTTGAAAAATACAAGGGTAACTCTTGCCCTCAGAGCCATCTGGTGATGTACGCTCGGCGGATGTCAGCTCAGACGGAGAATCAGGACCTGCTGATTCACTACTTCCAGGATAGTTTAACCGGTGCCGCACTCAAATGGTACATGGGTTTAAACCGTACTACGATCAGTACATTCAGAGATCTTGGTACTGCCTTCGTCCAACAATACAAGTACAATTTGGACATGGCACCCGACAGAGATCAACTCAGATCGATGTCGCAAAAGGACAAGGAAACCTTTAAGGAGTATGCTCAAAGGTGGCGTAAAATTGCCGCTCAAATTTGTCCACCTCTTGAGGAAAAAGAGATGACAAAGATCTTCTTAAAGACCTTAAGCTCATTTTACTATGACCGAATGATTGCCAGTGCGCCCAGTGATTTCACCGAAATGGTCGGCATGGGTGTACGTCTTGAGGAAGCCGTCCGAGAAGGACGTTTGGTAAAAGACACTGGATCAACGAGCGGTACTAAAAAATACGGTAGTGCTCTCCCTAAGAAAAAAGAGCAAGATATTGGGAATATCTCTCTCGGAAAGCAAAGGCGTCGTTATCAGCCAGTAGCAGCTGTTACTCCTGCTATCGGCCCCGCGCCTGTTCCTATGTATCAACCTCAGGTTGCGCAGAGCCAACCTGACCAACAAAGGACACAACAGCCTCTTCAGCAGGCTCGTCCTCCATACAACAACAACCGTACAACACGGCCACCAGGATTTGATCCTATACCTATAACGTACGCAGAACTGTTTCCGTTACTGCTGGCTAAGGGGCACATTCAGACTAAGTCTCCCCTTTCAGTTCCAAAAAATCCGCCTTTTTGGTTTAAAGCGGATCAAACATGCCCCTATCATCAAGGAGGTTCAGGGCATAACATTGAGACTTGCCTCAATTTCAAATCTGACGTGCAAAAGCTTGTTAGGAGCGGGCTCTTATCTTTCAAAGATACGAATCCTAATGTTCTTACGAACCCGCTGCCTCAACACGAGAAAGCTGCAGTCAATCTGATTGAGAAAGAGACTAACAATGTCTATCAAATTCACGATGTACTCTTATTGGGGACCAATCTGGTCAAGATGCATTGTAGACAGAGTGGATATGGCCATGTGCCACCTCATAATTATCACCAGTGTGATATCTGCTCTAAAGACAACCAGGGATGTTCTGTGGTGCAAGCAGCTCTGCAGGAACAGATGGATCTCGGATGGATCCAAGAGCACCGAGTTCGTGGAGTTAACATGGTCTCTACGAATTCTAACGTCATTCAAAACCACGACATCCGTGTGATGAATGTCAACTTGGTGGCGATGCACTCAAGGAAAAGCCAGTATCATAATCTGCCGCGGCACGATTACAGTTCCTGTCTGATTTGCTCGGTAAACAAACAGGGATGCTCTTTCATACAAGAGGCCCTCCAGCGTCAGATGGATCTTGGATGGATCCAAAACTACCATGATAGGAACTCATATCAAATCAATATGGTTCAGATCTTTGATATCCGCGTAATGGATACCAACCTGGTAGAGTTACATGCTGAGCAGGTCCGACTCGGATTCTTAATATCACATGATTACCAAAACTGTAAAGCAGGTTGCGAAAACGATCGAGGTTGTACCCTTGTCCAGGAGGCACTTCAGCACTTGTTAAATCACTGGTGGATGCCAATCTATATGGACGAAGATACTCAACAGATTAGTATCAATAACAGGAATCCTACTCGTCGTCAAAGTCAGGATGTCTGATCAATGGAAGGTAACCTAGTGAGGTTACATTGTATTCAAAGTGGGCGTGGCCAGGTGCCACCACACAACTATGACAGTTGTAGCGTCTGTTCGGAAAGTAACCAAGGGTGTTACCTTGTGAGAGCAGCTCTTCAGGGTCAGATCGATCATGGAGAAATTCGTCCATATCCGGGTTCTGGACCCATCATTTGGTCGCCGAACTACCTTGCCGATCAGGTTGAGGATGTTGTCACGATCTCTGGTCATCACCAGATCAGGGATGTTTTTGCCATCGTCCCTCTACTTGACGAATCTAGAGTTCCCAACCGGGAACGGATCGAGGTTACTTATGATGGTCAGAAAAATTAGAAGGTTCCCGTAGTTATCTATCAACCGGGACCATTACCGTATGAATCAGCTAAGGCGATCCCTTACAAATACGGTGCAACAATAATCGAGAATGGAAAGGAAATTCCATTACCCTCCGTCGTGAATATTGTAGACATCAGTCGTGTAACACGGAGCGGTCGAATCTTCAACCGAGGGGTTGGAGAATCCAACAAAGAAAAGGAACTTCAGGCGGAAATTCCTGATCCACCAGTCGGTCAATCTAGTAATCCCGACTTTTCAAAAGACAAAGATGAGATGCTAAAGCTCATCCAAAGGAGTGAATATAACATTATTGATCAACTGTTACAGAATCCTTCAAAGATCTCAGTATTATCACTGTTACTCAGTTCAGAAGCACACAGAAAGGCTCTACAGAAAGTCTTGGAGCAAGCCTTTGTGGAACAGGATGTAACAATCAGACAGTTTGATAGCATTGTCTCTAACATCACTTCCTGCAATAATTTGGGATTTAGTGATGAGGAATTACCCGAAGAGGGTCGTCGTCATAACATGGCGCTCAACATTACGGTTAACTGCCAAGGCGATGCTTTAGCCAACGTACTGGTAGACACAGGGTCAGCCCTGAATGTTATGCTGAAGTCCACTTTGATGCAATTATCATTCAAGGGCCCTCCGATGAGAGTCAGCGAGGTCGTCGTTAAAGCATTCGACGGATCCAGAAAAATAGTTATCGGCGAAGTGGATCTTCCCATAACTATTGGTCCTCACACTTTCCAAGTCACTTTCCAGGTCATGGACATCCGGGCAACATACAGTTGTTTATTAGGAAGACCTTGGATACATCAGGCTGGAGCGGTCACTTCGACCCTCCACCAAAAGCTAAAGTTCGTTCAGAACGATCAACTTGTCACGGTTTGTGGGGAACAAGCCTTGCTTGTAAGCAACTTATCATCATCTACTTGTGTGGAACCCGAGGAGGTTATTGGAACTCAGTTCCAAGCACTATCGGTGAGCAAGAACGATCAATCCGAAGAAGGAACTTCAATTTCTTCATACAAAGATGCTATCAAAGCGGTCGAGAGTACCGATACAAAAGGATGGGGACGACTTGTCATTCCTATTAACAATAAAACAAAGAAGGGTCTTGGTTTTTCTGCAACCTGTACCCAGACGGCCGCCAACGATGAAAGTCTTCATCCCCTTCAAAACTTCTTCCACAGTGGAGGTTTTCTTCACCCAGTGTCTCAGACAGTTCATGCTATCAATGAGGAAGATCCCTCTGACACAGATGAAGAAGGGAAGTCCTACCTTAACAAGGGCGGCTATATGTCTCAGGAAGAGGTGCCTATGCCTTTTTGCTTTCCTACAGAAAGTCCGAGATTTATACCAAGATCAGATGTCGAAATGATCTACGGAGATTGTGATCCGGAAGGATGCCGTGCTCCGCCAAATTCATTAGAGGAAGACACTCTGATGAAAGACAACTTTGATCACAATTACTATGGCCCGATGGATGGTCTGCCAATGTGGCA